>JAJNNY010000001.1:0-1200000 GCA_022453515.1 Astrocystis sublimbata | reverse complement strand
CACATTATGGGATGGACCAAATCATTGAAGTTACCTACCTAAGGTAGGCATATAAGTAATAAGGTCATGTTCGTCAGGCGA
Organism: Astrocystis sublimbata; assembly: GCA_022453515.1. Lineage (NCBI taxonomy): Eukaryota > Fungi > Ascomycota > Sordariomycetes > Xylariales > Xylariaceae > Astrocystis > Astrocystis sublimbata. The sequence goes on along the minus strand of JAJNNY010000001.1, from coordinate 1,199,919 downwards.
GATTTGAACGTCACGCGTTCTTCCCAATTAACAACAGAACAAGATTTATCTGCCGATGACAGGAGAGTCCTCGGCGTATCGCATGTTGCGGCTCGAGGTTAAGGCCATTGCCTAGCGCTCGTCATCCCGAGACTTTTGGGGTTCGAAATCCCGACTCAAAGGCGAAATCGCGAATCTGCCCCTCGGCTCAAGATGGGTTGCGTTCGGGGACCTCGACTAACTCGCGGGGTCACGATACCTAAAAACCCTTTAAATTCTGCCTTGTCTGCAAATAGTTACCTAAGGTTATGCCCGGTCAACGCATCCCTGTCGGGGCATCTAGCACGCACTAGAATCTGGTCAAAACGTGCCTACTGTAGGTGCGGTCGCAAGCGGCGCCTCTGCGAAAAGCGGAAGGCTATCATCGGCTCTTGATTTGTTGATGCCTCCCAAGCACCGAACACTCAATCTACATGTGTTTTCTGATTGATTGTTTCTTAACTTGGACTTATTGTTTAATTATAGTACTGACATGCAATTGGAGTACGACACTACCGACATGCCTGTTTGGTATGCTATTGCTTTCTGACGCGAGGCAGTTTCGAGCGCTCTCAATATGTCGTCATATTATGTTGTCTCTCAGGGTCCGAATGCGGGAATGGCTGACTTCGCCAGGGGGCTCCCCGGTTTGGTCGATAGACAGCCCGACCCGAGTCAGATTGCGCGCGATTGAATCCAAGCGTGTCACACAAGTCAGTTGCTTTGACGTCTGCAAATGCTCATGATGGGACTCAAGTGTCGCATCATGCGTGTCTAGTTGTCCAGGTAGCAAATCAACACACAGCAGTCAATAATACATGCAGTAACTATTGAGTAGCCTCGTCACCCTCGATTCAGATTCATCCCAAGACGGAAACACAGTAAAACCCCAATGCCGCGAAAGAGGCCAAAGCTAGCTCCCGCGTGCTCGCCGATCCTCGGCGGCACTGCCCAGGTGCTTGCTCGAGTTCTTTGTTTCGCCCAGCGAAGTTGAACGCGACACATTGTTCACCTCGTTCACTCACGTCAACGTAAGCTGCCTCGGCATGTTAAGATCCCCGGCTGGGCGTAGCTGGGCGAAGCTTGGCCCAGCTTGGCAGAAGCGCCTCTCTGAGTCTCTACTGTATCTCCTCCCCACCATACCATACCTGTATGCACTCAATAACCCTGCGGGGCCTGCAAACGGCCAGCTGACCTGGACAACATTTCCCTCGCGACAAGGGGGAAAAAGCAGAGAAAGACACGCGCCTGACAGCATGTGCTTATCTACCTCCTCCCTGCATCCTTGCTACAGTAGCGTATGCGGTAATGCTGGGGAAGCATGCCAGATTGAGATTGGGCAGGGTTCTTTACATAGTCGAGTAGCTTAACGGGCTTAACTGGTAGCTTTATCGAGACTTGGCAAGGACGGTTTACTGTGCTGTGGTGGTGTTGTTGATCATTATTCGTCACACCTTACCTCAAGAGATAAAGAGGTTCGACCGCCCATTGTCTTGCAGATATATCTCTCATACACTACCTAGAAACTATATAAGTCAGTGATCACCTAAGTCGAAGCTTCAGTAGTTGTTTGTTTCTATCTGCAACTCAAGTCACACCATACTCAGTTAACTACTTGCTCACAACCACTTACACACACTTACAATACCTACGTCATTGTCACCACCAATACGTAGCAGTCCTCTCATCGACATCAACAACACCAACACCAGAACACACACAATGCTCACGCTCCAGCAACACGTGGAAGCAGAGTCCGCCCGATGGGCAGCCGCCCAGGGCAGCAAAATAAGCTACTACGAAGAGTCTCTCGCCTCAACCAGCACCACCGACTCCGTCTTCTCCTCCCCCGCCCACATCCACTCCAAGTACCACACACGGACGCTCTCGCGACGATCGTCGACATCGAGCTTCGCGACCGAGTTCGAGCCGGAGCCGCAGCACCAGCAGCCCTTCGTCGTGCCGCGGGACTTCAACGGCGCGCCCATCACGGTGTACGCCTCGCTCGAGGCGGCGGTGGCGGCGGCGGCGCAGAGCGACAGCGTGTGGATGGTTCACAGCCAGCAGGGTGGTGGTGGTGGTGGTGGGGGCGGGGATGCAGCAGTAGGAGTGGTGGGAGTGGGAGTAGGAGTGGGAGCGGGAGCGGGAGCGGGAGCGGAACAGCCTCGGATCCTCGTGTCGGCTGGGAAACTGTACGAGAACGAAGAGGATGACGATGAGATTGTCTACGAGTGAAACTACCACTACCACTACCACTACCACCGCTGTCGCCGCCACTGCAAATGGCTTCTGAACTTGGAAGAGCCAAGAACCACCCACCAGAGGAGAACAGCACTCAACTCAGCAGCCACAGCACCAAGAAAAAAACGACCAATCAACCAAAGACAAACAGCGACAGAGATATCGGACACACCCCACCTTACGCATCAGATCACCACAGTATGTATATCTTAGTGCGGGGAGAGAAAGGGCCAAAGAAAAAGGACCGAAAAGCGAAATCGACAGCGAATCCCAAATATCGCGCATCGACAACCTACCTCGCTACCTATCTGCACCTTGCGCATGTTGTAGGAGTGAGGTAGCATGAGGGGAAGAGAGACGCGGGCCGGGGTGCATGTCTGCATGTCTGCATGTGCACTTGTGTTGTTGTCTGTCGGGCGGCTCCCGGCCTGTCCGTCCAGCGTCACATCCATCTTTAGGGGCATACTCATAGGTACCTAGCTGTCTACCTAACCTATCCCGTCCCGCATCTACCTTCCCTACCGGGGGGCCGCAGCAGCGACCAGGGGTAATTGGCAAGACATCCATGATATTCTTGGAAGGGTGCAGCGCAGCGCCCGAGCACAAAACACAAAAGCAGGACATGGCAAGACAGGGCAACAATTGACGCAGAACACTTCAGTTCAATCAATCTCGATCACAACAATCTCAATCTCAATCTCAATATGGCACAACATCAATACCAAGACGGATGGGCGCAGGGTCTCGCGGAAGCTAGGCGCTACGGGACCTTGGCAGAGACTCTGGTGTCTGGGCGGGCGTTGGTGGCTTGATCACTAGTTATTTGGAAGCCTCATCCTCCTCTCCTCTCCTCCCCTCTCCTACCCTCCCCTCCTTCAATTACCTACTGCTTCTCAACTTACTTACCTCTTATGCCATGGCGTTCTATTTGTTATGACGGAGAAATACTGATTTATGACTGGGACGAAAAGCAAGGAAAAATACCATTGCTCACTCACTTTATATGTTTTCGGAGTTTATTTTTTCCCATTTTCACACGGCACAGCAAACTGTACCTAGCAAGCGAGCACCTATGTAAGCGTTTTACGAGATATAAGATACCCCTCCCAAGAAATACGTATGATACAATGAATGAAAGACAAACCAGAAACACAACTGTCATGTGAACACTTTGCTCTTTGTCCTCGGAATGGGTGCATTTTCACCTACATGTACCGATGGATACGTGTTACTCGCCAAGATCATCGCCACGCCCTCTTCCCAAATTGAGGGCTTCGATTGCCTTGGCGAATAGTCTCGGCGAACAGGTAAATCTAGTCAGCGGCCATCACCTCACCTCCTTTTCATGTCTCAGTTGACTAGGTGTACTCTGTAACTGTGTGTGACCGATGCTCTAATCTTGTGTGTGTTATGAGGTGTATTCTATCTATCTACACTCTCAGTCAGCACACGCCATTGTGTAACTATCGCCGAGACACCCCTTCTATCCATCTATCTATCTATCTTTCTATCTCTATAGCTTGGCCTTGGGCGTGTCCTGCTTCAGCATCTCCTCCGCCACGATGCGTCGTTGTATCTTGCCCGTCGCCGTCTTGGGCATCACTTCGGTGAAATATACCTGAAAGAAAGAGTGTCAGTAAGCATAGGAGCAACCCACGTGCTATCTTGGAAGATAGGTATCAAGTCTCGGCATCAGAAAAAAACTCACCTTCCTCGGGGTCTTAAACTTGACCAACTTCTCACCCGCCCATCCCCTCAACTCCTTCTCCGTCATCTTCTCCCCGGGCTTCAGCACAATCGCCACCGCGATATCCTGGCCGTAGAGCTCATCGGGTATCGCAAAGCTCACGGCTTCGGCAATGGCCGGGTGGCTCGTCAGGACGTTATCGAGCTCGATGGGGCTGATCTTCTCGCCGCCCTTGTTGATGAGCTCCTTGATGCGGCCCGTGATGATGACGTAGCCGTCCTCGTCCTTCTTGCCCTGGTCGCCCGTGCGGAAGTAGCCGTTCGCCGTGTAGGCGCCCGCGTTGGCCGTCGGGTTGTTCAGGTACCCGCTCGTGACGTTCTCGCCGCGGATGCAGATCTCGCCCTCGCCGCTCTGCGGCAGTTCCTTGCCGGCGTCGTCGAGGATCTTGATCTCCACGCCCTGGCCAATACCTACGGTGCCGGGCTTGCGCTTCGATGGCGGCAGCGGGTTCGATGTCATCTGGTGCGCGGCCTCGGTCATGGCGTAGGCTTCGAGAACAGGGGCGCGGAACTTCTCCTCGAGCTGGTGGAATACCGTGGGCGACAGCGGCGAGGAGCACGAGCGGATGAAGCGGATCGCGGGCATGGGGCTCGGCGCGGGGCTCTTGAGCAGGATCTGGTGGATCGTGGGCACGGCCGTGTACCAGTTCGCTCTGTGCGCGATGAAGTCTGGCCAGAAGTCGGAGGAGGAGAACTTGGGTGGTACGACCATGGAGCCGCCGCAGTAGAGCAGCGCGAGGAGGCCGCAGAGGAGGCCGTGGACGTGGAACAGCGGCATGACGAGCATGGTCCGGTCTTTGTTGGTGAGTTGGTATGTGTTTTGGATGTTCTCTGTCCTCGAATCAGTGATATGTTCATGTTACAATGGTAAGAAATCAGCTCACTCATAGTCCGGGTCAGATTACGATGTGTCAAGGGAACCTGGTGGTTTCGGTCAGTTTGTTACTTTCATTCAAAGTATCGCCAGATTGGCATATAACCTACAACTTTCGGCCGCGATGTCGTGCCACTATACCGTCACGTCAGCTTGCAATCTCATCGATCATCATGGTAGTGAAGCCCGCGGTCGCTTACCTCGTGTGCAAGACGAGAGCAACATCGTCGGGCTGCGGCTCCAGCACAGGCGACTTCTGGGCTCCCTTGAGCTGGCCGAGGTCTTTCACGTCCAGCGCGACCTCCCTCTTGGCAGGGTCCCAGTAGCACTCGGCGATGGTAGCATTGAATCTCTTGGCTGCCTTTACCGAGGGCGCATCGGCGGCATATGCGCCCCTTGGCACTAAGACCAGGGCGGATTTGATGTCGTCGATATAGAACTCGAACTCGTCCTGCTTGTAGGCGGGATTCAAGGGCGCGGCGGTGGCTCGCTGCCACGAGGTGGCCAGGAAGGAGACGATGAACTCGTACGAGTTGACGACGGCGATGGAGACGGGGGAGCCGCTGGTGATGCCGATGGCGGCGAGCTTGCGCTGGAAGGAGGAACACTCGGCCAGCAGGTCCTGGTAGGTGACGGTCAGGGCCGCGGGCTTCGAGGGCACGATGACGGCGACAGACGAGCCAGCGCCTGCGATGGAGCTCTTGAGGGTGGCCATGACGAGAGGACAGACAAGACAATACACGGGTAGGAAAAAGGAATGGGTCAATGGAATCTAATGAAATCTATATGACAGTTGGAAGCTCGAGATACTCTAACCTAAATGGAAAGCTGGAGAATATGGATGTGGAAACAATCTATGAAGAAGCTATGCTACCTATCCTATGGACCCAAGGTAGAAGAATATGGGTGTTGTCGCATGGACCTCCTTGCATGGACCTCTGCATGGCGAGGGCGGCACGTACTCGTAAGCTGGAGCAGAGCAGAGCAGGCAGGCAGTAGGTAGGTACTAACAGCAAGTAACCTTATGCTGAACATCATGCGACTCGGAGAGTCTCACCAATGCCCATCCACGATCCTCTCTCTGTCTCTCTCTCGTTGCCCCGTCTAAAACCCGCCTGTACATACCTAGTACGCCTGGTCCAACGGGCCAGGACCCCCGTACATAGCCGAAAGCTTGTCGCGAATCCGCTGCGAGGGAACGCCAACAGGGGGCTTGTCTTGTCTGCTTTAGTGAGCGATGGCGTATGCTACTACCTAAGGTAGGTACTACACCACGGTATTAGTGTGGCGAGCACATGCTGTCTGTGCCATGCCACAGCGTCTGCAAATAACGGATGCAGGTAGGCTCATGTGTAAGTGGAAACAGGTTTGTAGAATGCAGTTTTAATTACTTAGTATTGTAAGTAAGTAGTAAAGGGAAGTTTCGTCAAAAGACCATCAGATCACATTTAGCCAATTGCAGATTCCACGTGTTTGGACATTCCATGTCGGTTCTGGAAAGTTACTACTCGTAGTACCTAAGGTATGAGGTACCAACAGCTGCGAATCAATGCGATGATGCATGCAGGTCGAGCTACTTGGCGGGTCCACCCTCCTGCGCGCCGCTGTTGCGCATTTCCTCTCTCGACATCTTCAACCGAAAGCAACGCAACCACGACAATACCTAATTATACCATTTTACACTCACGTTCAAACTGTGTTTTTACACATTGCGTAGTATATACAGCTATACAGCTTGCTGCAACCCCGAGTCACCGCGACCTGACCCCACCACAGCACACCGAAAAGCTACATACAACGAAGCAACCTCCTCCACGCGGACCTCCCAATGGCAGCCGATCCGCCTCCGCCTCGCGGCGGCGGTGGTCTCTCTCTATACGCGAACCTGCTCGAGCCCGACCCCAATGCCCCAGGCTCTATATCGCGCGCCCCCACCGTATCGCAAGAAGCCATCGACGCCGTCAAGGAGCAGGAGGCGCTGAAGAAGCCCGCGAGCTCGGCCCTGCGTTTCCAGCCGCAACCTCAAATACGGCGTCCGGCGCAAAAGACGCAGAAGCCCAAGGCCGCATTCCCCAAGGTCCTACCTACATCCACATCCACATCCACCGGCAACGATGCTACGGCGCCGAGCGAAACAACAGCAGCAGCAGCAAAGGCGCCGAGCGCCGCGCCGGCCAAGAGCTCCCTCGCCGACTGGGCCGCCACCGAGGAGGACGAGTATATGTACGGCACGGGCGAGAAGCGCCAGCGCGGCGGCCGCCGGAACAAGAAGAAAAAGGGCAAGCAGTTCGACGCCGTGCCCATGGAGACCGATTGGGACGAGCTGTACGACCCCTCGCGGCCCTCCAACGTCGACGAGTACCTGCGCAGCGACGAGCACATCCGCGAGGTCCAGGAGTGGAAGGCCATCCTCTACAAGCACCGCCGGCGCGACGTCGACCGCGACAGCTGGGGCAGCGACGAGGAAGAGGACCGCCGTCCTGCGATGAACAGTATGTTGGAGGTCTCCTTACACCAGTGGCAAGACATTGGGGGCAGCGTTGCTAATCTATATAACCTCCGTCCCACAGACCAATTTGCGCCGCCTGGCCAGTACTCGTTCGCACCACCACCACCCTCGCCTCCGCGCGCTCCGTTACCCGACGACAAGACTGGCGACGACGCATACGCCAGACGTCTGGCCATGGCCCAGGGCCGGGGACAGGCTCCTCCGCCATTACCCCTGGATCCCACACCCCCTCCCCCTGCTTCCCCTCCTCCTCCGCCATCCGCTCCGCCTGCAGAACCCGGCTTGACCATCTCCCGAGCGCCTGTCCGATATGCGCCTCCAGAACCAGCGAAGGCACAAGCTGACCCAGACGCTATGGACATCGACGATGACGACGCGGGTACGAACCACGTACCTCCCAGGCCTTCCTCGACAGATGCGCCCGACAACGACGACGAAGATGTGCCGCGCGCCAACCGGCCGGGCCAGAAAGGTTTCGCCTCGCGCCTCATGGCCAAGTACGGCTGGTCGAAGGGTCAAGGTCTCGGCGCCGAAGGCAGCGGTATCCTGCAGCCCATCCGGGTGCAAGTCGAGAAGCGGAAGAAGAAGTCGGACGCCGAGGGCGGCGGGTGGGCAGAACCCGGGTCGCGGGGCAAGATCATCGGATCCAAGACCGGGACGGGCACATCTTCGTCGACGACGGAGAGCGCGAGCAAGTTCGGCACCATGAGCAACGTCATCGTGCTGCGCCACATGCTCGACGGCATGGAGGACGTGCAGGCCGAGATGGAGGGCGGCCTGGGCCAGGAGATCGGCGAGGAGTGCGGCGACAAGTATGGCCGCGTCGAGAGGCTGTACATCGACATCGAGGGCCGCCGCGTCTTTATTAAGTTCACCGACCAGGTCTCGGCTTTGAGGGTATGTCACTTACCTACACTTTCCTTTCTCTCTCTTAATCTTCATCTTTAATCTTGATCTCGTCTGTCTACTGCATACATACTTCTCCCAAACGGCACCATCTACGATACATACCTACATACCTAAAGTACATACTTGCTTGCTTGCATGTAAAACAGCACACAGAACTGACAACGGCGATCAAACAAACAGGCAGTCAGCGCGCTCGACGGCCGCATCTTCGCCGGGAATGCCATTGTGCCCCAGTACTACGACCCGGACAAGTTCGATAGGCGGATTTACGAGTAGTAGGGTAGTGCAGTGTAGTGTAGGACGACGAAGATGTAATGAAAGACATAGAATCTGACACATTGATATCCCATGTGAACTTAGGCACCTGTTTTGGGACATTTTCTACCATTTCGTGGAAGGGGTCGCGTGTACCTTTGTCTTAGTTGGACCAGCCCTACGTCTTACAACATCAATCCCAATATCAATACCAATCCGTATTGACTGTCAAATACGCCGTACACCTAAGCGAGCAGTGAAAGAACTTGGCCACCATCAAACATACAGGTAGTATAGGGAGACAAGCGAGCGGCGTGGACGTGCTCCGGCCAAACTGCAACAAAATTAGTCAACAACGGAGGCACGGCAGACATATCACCGACAGGCATCTCACTTCATCAGTCACAGGCTATTGTCAGTAGCAATGTGGCGATATCGTGGGAGACCGTAGATAATAGAGTCGAGCATGTACTTCTCTACTGTAGGCGACAGTAGATAAGACAGACAGATACCTACTATATGACACACCTCACATTGGTCATATCAGTCAGTCTCTGCTGAGGTGCACGCAACAACAGATTTAAGACTAGAAAATAGTCAAGGGGTGTGGAGATGGACAAATATTTCAATGAAACGTTCGTGTATTAATTAGAAGCGAGCCTGGAGACCGTATGCCTCAGCTTCGACTATGAATTGTTCCTCTCTACCATCCCACTCGAGCGCAACGTGATCTGCTGAACGCCTCTCTCATCCGGGCACGAACCCGAGTTCTCAACACATGCTAAAACACGCCGTCGAATTTCCCCCAACAAGTCATTACAGTCCAACTGTCTGCAAGTATGCGAACACAATGGAAACGCCAACGCCTGGACTCCGCCACTTCGTGGGGCTTGGTCGCATCTCCATGAACGCGCGAAAAGGGTATGCAAATTCTAGCCTAAGACTAGAAATGATGCAAGACCTTGACCAATGTAGGTGAAACAATGGGATCATGAACTTCGGGACAAAACAGGAATCGGTATTAAGCCTAGTAAATTTTCAGGTGGCTCAACGCCGACAGCGCGCAGAGACCCATTAAACAATTGACAGATACAGGAAGACAAGGGAGAACCACCACATCTTCAATCTACAAGAACGCAGCCACGAGACCGCCGAGGGCGGCGAGGGTGACTACGGTAGGCATGCTTGCGCTGGCGAGGGACGCAGCGCCCTCGTCGCCCTTGCCACCCTTGCCGTTGCCCGACGAGCCATCACCAGCCTCAGAAGTGTCGTTGTTGGCGTCAGCGACTTTGCCCTTGCAGTCAGTGACCTTTCCTTGGATCTTGTTTCCGCTAAGCTCCATCAAGGTGTCGCAGGACTTGGTGATGTCCTCGGTACTGACGAATTCGGCGGTTCCGACAACGTTGTCAATGCTGGGAAGCTGGATGTCATCGAAAGAGCCACGCATCTTGATGGCACCACCAACGTCGGCAAGAGAGCCCAGACCATTGACCTTCTGGAGATCAGTGTTGTTGGCAATGGTCAATCCACCACCGATCTTCTCCAACATGGGGATGGAAATGTTCGTTAGCTGGGGGTTGCTGACGAAAGACAAGTCACCTTGCGAGATCTCGGTCAGGTTGGGGGCGTTGAAGGTGGTGAAGTAGTTCGAGTCGAATCGCAGAGAGCCGTTGACCGTCTCCAGCGAAGGAACGGAAAAGGTGGAGACGTTGGCGATGGTCATGTTGGCAATCCATCGCAGGTTGGGCATCTCCATCGTCATGTTCAAGGAGTTCGAGTTGACATACAGAGCCTCGCTCAAAGTCTTAATGCTAGTAGAGAACTTTGACAGGCGGTGGTTGTTGTTGATGTCCATGTGGTTGATGTCTTGGACATTGATGCCATCCAAGTTGGTCACAAAAGTGTCCGCAATAATGACGCTCTTGGCCTTGGTGACACCGGGCATTCCGAAAGTGGGCTCACTGAGCGCGCTCAGCGTGGTCCACTCGATAGAACCGACTTCAGAGAGTGCAGGCATTGTGAGGGAGGCCAGGGCAGTGACGTTCTGGAGCATGAAGTTGCCGCCAATAGTCTTCAGGTTGTCGGCCCTCAACGATTGAATGGCTCCGTTGTTCTTGACGATGAGATCACCACCGATCTCCGACAGGCGACCGCTCAAGTCGATGGCGGTACCAGCAGTGGTGCTGAGAACGAGATCGTTGGGGATAGACTGGCAGTTACCGGCTTGCATGGCATCGGCGGCGTTGTTGATCTCGACTGGGTCATCTTTGCAGCCTACAGCAGCGACGCCTACAAATATTGTTAGCATTGCGATCCTAAACGTAGTGAGCATGAAGCTTACCTGATACCACGCCAAGCGCGGCGATGGCGGACAGAATCTCCTTGCTGTGCATCTTGACTATGAGGGTTGCGCGTTAGCGCTGGATCAAATACGGTAATTCGACCTGTTAAAGTGGCACGAGATGATGGTGGCAATCTCGGCCAAAGTGTGGACAATAAATGTGCTCCGCTTGGTGCACAGTCCAAAAAGCGTTGATGACAATAAAGCTGAAGAAATGATTGTGGTTGTTAAGAGCTTGAAAAGCGAGTACTGCCTGCGCGGCTTGAAAGTTGATGGCCGTAGACGCTTTGGAAGCTGGTGTGACGCATCGAAGTTCCAAGGTTCTTCAGGAAAAGTGCAATAACCATCTGAAACCCCTGTGCTTGGGAAGTCTCGAGTAATGCAATAGTGCCACGTAGCTGCCAACGTACGGCGCGTATGCCACGGCCACTGTCAACATTCATGCACAGCTTGTACTGTTGTCGAACAATCGCAGGCGTTTCTCATTCGTGGTAGACACTTGGAGGAGGTTGGTCAAAATCTTCTGGTGTCCCACGACCATAGATTCAACCCACAGCGTCGGTACTTGCACTCCAATTCGAGGCTCGTTGTACGGCAATCCTCGGTTGTGGACTCTTTCTGATGCGATGTTGCCTCTTGCTGTGTGACAACATGCTCCTCGGTAACACGGCCTCCTCTGTAACTCCTTATGCGTTTCCATGGCGACACCCTTCTCCCAACAAATAAAAATTGGGCCGAGAACTTCATGGCCGGAACAATCCCAGAGGTCGCAGATAACATCGAAACGCATCATTAAAATAGAAAGCTCTTACCTTTAACGTAAAGAAGTCGGTGTTTTCGGAAAAGCTACTATTGTACTGGCGTTTCGAAAGTTGCCAATAAATCGTTCGGCCTTCACAAAGCCGACTTGATCAAGTCGGAAGTGACGTTGGGGTGCTTTACGATAACAACAAAGACGAAATTAGTGTTTGGCAAGGAAGTCGAGATGGGTTTGTGTCGGTGTTGGTGGGCGAATAGCGTGTCTGTGATTTGTATGTATGTATTAAAGGGTAGGAAGTACTGGAGCGAGTGCTCTTCCGGTATGGCGAAGGAATATGGACAAACGAATGAATCCGAAATGGAAGAAGCAGGAGGATCGCTGCTTGTATGTAAGAGAGGGATGAGGAGGAAGGTCAGGACGTGGACAAGAAAAGCCGAAACGTTTTGGAATCCGACTTATGGGTTTTTGGGGAGGGCCGGAGGTGCAGGGGGGCGTGGGAATAAAGCCTGCAGAGCCTGCAAAAGGGGGATCGATCAGGGACGCAGCTTGCTCCTGCCGTCTCCTACGAGTACCTACCGGAACAGGCGCCTCCTTTGCTGCTGCTGCTGCTGCTGCTGCACCTGTGCACACTGTACTACAACCTGCTACCTACGAGTAGGTCCCGCCCTAAGACGTGCCGGTCGAGCAGGGGGCGGAGGGGTTGTTAGATTCGCTCCCTCGGGGCCTGCTCGCCTGCTGCGGCCTAACTGATCTAGTCCACTGGCTGTCCCTCAAGCCCCTAAGGCAGAGGGTCCTGATTCGCTGATGGGGCCACCTCTGCGGCAAGCACGGCCTGCTGGAGGCGACATGAGCACCATGTCGGGATCTTGTGAGTTTCGCACGGTACCACAGATACCTGCTCTGGTACCTTGGCCCTGCCTTGGCCGCCACCAGCTTCGATTGCCACCTGGGCCGACATGCCTGAGCTCAACTGGTACCTCACCAGGTACCTATATGGTATCGACACAATCGAGCCAATATGATAACAGAACACATGTAAGAAAAGCCATACTTGTAAGCGTAAGTACCTAATCGTCGTGGCACCAGCGCTGTGCCATCATCGTCGACTGAGGCAGCCTGTTTTACTTGAGGCACCCCTCATGCCCTCCTTGGATGCCGGTATCAACAACGGACGGGTGTCTGGAATGGTTCTTGTTCTGGCATGAATCGACCGCTACTGAGGATTACAGCACGCGCCGAGCGCGCTACTCGTGCTCCGTAGTCGTACTTGTTTTTATTAAACAGCAGCACGCCCGGGAGATGACGACTCGATAAAATATCCCACACTTGCCTACACACTAGCTCCTGTAGCTCCTGCTCCTGCTATTCGAGTCTGCTTAGCGTTGGCGTTCCTGGGCAGTGCTGGGTCTCGGGGTATCTGGGCAGATTAACGACTCCATCGCAGCCAGCATCTCGCCATGTAACCCAACATCGCAGTGCTGCCCCCCGAAGCCCCTTGTCTTCGACAGATGCTGCTGGCTGCATCACGCCAAAGCCAAGGTCCACCGTGCCCATGTTGAGATCAGAAGGCCGCATTCTAGAACGATCAATTCCTTGGGACTGCCAACTGCTCAGCTTGGAGCAGAGAACAGAGTGAACAAGGAATGCGAAGCTATCTTGACCCATCAATGCCATTGCCCACTCCCACGCTCTCCTAACGTTGCTCGTGTGGGATGGCTGCGTTGACTATCTATCTGACAGCGTCGAATCAAGTCGGCAGGCAGCACTTCACTTCACTCAACCTTACGGCATTTGTCTTTTTGGCCAGACATAATCTGGTATGGTCTCGTATCGTCCTTTCCGCAACCCACATCCTTGTCTAGGCACGCTTCTTGAAGACATTCCCAATCCAGCAAGATCCCATCATCCCCCGAACTTCAATACATTCTTTAAAGACCAGAGTGGCCATTCACAGCTCAGGCTTCGTCATCCACCACCTTACGTTGCGATCTTCCTCCTCATCATCATCATCGAATGCTTGGGGTGGCTGTGCCCATTTGGATTCGAAGTCACCACTATGCACAGGTATATCCTCGCTCGGTTCGTTTCGTGGTCTACGAAGACGTAAGATTACCCCCTGCTACATCTCCATTTTACCGACAAGGGTATCCTGCAGACCCAGCTCTGGGCACCTTTAGCCAAGGTTTGGCCGCCTTTGCATCCGCTTGCTTGCGCGTACAGGCATATGCATGAGTTTATTGCCATTCACACAGCCGTAGCCGTGTCTGGGGCTTCCCGACTGGCTCGACGATACCAGTACAGATTTGACTGCATGAGGTTGATCAATCCAGTTTCTCCAAGCCCAACTACTCAGGATGACAGAACACTTTCAGACTACAAATATATACCTCGGTCGTTCTGTCTTATCCGAACTGTAAGGTATCCCGTAACACTGCTGCCAGTATCGCTTTGTTGTCGCGTGCCCAAAGACCATCTTCAAAGACGCCGTCGATTCAGAGCTTGAATTGAAGTTCGTTGACCGTACAACGCCATGTTGGACGTACATACACAGTATACGTCTCCTCCTTGTGCACGGGAACGCATCTGGATCGGCAAAGGATATCTATCTCACCTGGTCGGTTTAGTGCTATCGGCTTAGTTCTTATTTACTAGTGAGCTAGCGCGCTACTACGAAGCTGTGCTACCCACGATTACTCAAATGTCAAACACCTCAAAGCAAAGCAACGCATCAAAGATACTCGTCTGGCCAATGGTGGTGGTTCACAAGGGTAGCATTCAAAACAATTAGTGTCGTAGCCGCTGATCACCGAAGTCGATGACGACACCGTGGAGCCAACCGGTCTCGAAATTACCGCTAAGATAATTCCCATACCGTCCGGTGGTGTTTTAGCTACGACGCTCGCTCTTGTCACGTTTTTTTTTACTATGTAGAGTTGACCATCGACGTCGAATCGTGGTGGACGAGCCTGTCATTGCCTAGCACCATGTCCATCTCTTCTCAAAGAACTCCATTGACATACTATGTAGTCAGCTCTGGCCCGAGAAGATAAAGCGATCGAAATATATCTCCTATCTTATAATCTTATAGCGAAATTACGCGACAATGCGAATATTAGTCCATGCGACCCTACCCACGCATACGGCTCCGCCTCATTCCAGCTTAGGAAGGGTCTTCACTAGAGATCAATCAGAGATTCAGTGAATCCTGTCATGATACCGACATGGGTACATTCGAATATTTTTGCCGCCATGGAGCCAAGGATGTCCATATGTTCATGCACTCCAGACACATGTGTAAGGTTACGTACCAATCCCGTAATCTTTGTCGTACTTTTTTCTATCTTTTCTATTCTCGACTACGTGGTATATAGATAGTAAGTAGGTAGTACCATCCCACAGGTATGGTGCTGCACCCCACGTGTTTCTACCAGTAGTACATACAAATTTCGTGGGAAGACGTACCCCAAGGGACTGGGAATCAACACGAGAATTTGGCCACTTGCTCGTATTCTGTACATGCCCATGACAATACATTTACGTAGTTGTTCAAAGGTCAGCGCAGTCACATGCTGGATATACTTAGTTGCACGCGAGCTGTTCCCTAAGTCCCGCCAAGATACTCGTGCTGAGGGAAGAAAAGCATGTCTTTTTGCAACAATTAAACTCATCCATCCCACATGCACGCATACGTGCTGCCGTACCCGTACCCGACTCGGCATTCTGCGAAAAGCCGCGGGCCGTGATCTGCGACAAACCGCATTCGAACAACGCGTCGGATGGCTTGGATCAGCAAATAGGTAGGTTTTAGTGGGTGAGCAGAGGTATACTCATAGATCCCTTATTTGTCTGTCTCGCTGTTTGTCGTCATTTTACAGCACCTTGAAACCCAAAGTTTTGGTACCACCCATTCGTTTAACGAGGACCCCTTGCCTATAATACCTATTGATTCGGTCATTGCTCGGTCAAGCTTGAATCACAATCAAGACAACCTATCTACTGCTAACACACAAATTGATGTTATTGGTGTACAGACTCGTAAGATGTAGCCATTACGACGCCTCTCTATGTAAGAGATGCATAGGCCAACTAGGTTTAGAATAATCACGCAACAGTTGACCAAACCTAAGTGCTTATTCCCGGCCATGGCTATTACACTTGATGTAGTTGTCATATTGTTCAGTAATTGGGTTCTATCAGACGCAAAGGCCTGCGTACACTCAATAGTGTCAGAATCCTGTCACACGAAGATGTAAAACCATAGGTGCGTCCTGCAGCAATGGATGCCTGTCTTGAGTCAATGTGACCATGATAATGAGGTGTATGGTTATGAAAACATGTACGTATTCATCATTGGTCCCTGGACTCAGTAGACTGGGAACTTGAATGCATCAAACGTGTACATCCAGGAGTCGACGGACTTTTGATCAAACACACACTCAGACTTCGTCCCATTGCCCGACCACAACGGCCGTAGCGGCCATCTACAAACACTGCTTATACTCTTGCCTGTGGTATTCAAGGTCTCAGGCGCGATGTCCTTCTCTACCCACTCGATGACGGTCTGCAGAGTGGTCGAAGGCCACCCGGCGCCGGGCTGCGCCATATTACTGCCGCAGTGCTCGGCGCCCGGGACGATGTATAAGCGGTAGAAGTCGTCGAGGGCCTTGGTTCCATCGTCGTAGCTCAGGTCCCCGAACATCGCCTGCCGTACGGACTCGTAGTAATGTACGGACGAACCCGCTGGGATCGCACTGTCCGCCTCGCCGTGCAGGACGAGGACCTTGCTGCCGGCGCCCCGGAAACCGTCTAGGTCCGTCCATGTCGTCTGCAGCGAGTCGTAGTACTTCATCATCCCGGAGTACATCCAGTCCCGAAGCTGGTCTACCGTTACCCCTGACAGGGTATCGAGGATATCGTTGTCTTCGAGCTGGAGGAACCGTGTGATCCATCCGCTACCAAGAGTTATGGGTGCTGGCTCCCAGGCACTAGTAGCGGCGTTATATCTTGTCGTCGCATCCCCGAAGGAGGATCCCGGCGGTGGGTTCAGATACACACGTCGCCCTTTGGAGTCGATCAGGCCCTCTGTAAATGCCTTGGCGATGGCAACGGCCTCACGCGTCACGGTGCCGTTCTGCTCAGGTGTCGGGTTGCTGCCGGGAGGGAAGCCACCACTCGCCGAGGGAGGGCAGTGGTACGGCTCACCGATTGTTGCCTCGTAGTCGAATTTCAGTCTGCAAAGATCCGATCGCGCTACAACGCCGTCGACTTTACCATCCAGCCCGTCACAGGCTGCAATGGTCAGGTTCCTGATTTTCTCCAGTTCGCATGGCGGGGGGAAGTATCCAGCCATCTCCTCCAGTACGCCGCCCGACAAGTGGTTTGTCTGCAGCTGGCTCAGGCGAATGGCCGGGGCTCCGGTAACGAGGCCATCGAACTGGTCGGAGAAACGCTGAATCTGACTCCAGCCCTCGCGGCCGCCCTCCGAGCATCCTTGGTAGTACGAGTACAGTCTCTCGTCCGACGAGACGTTGAATAAGTTGCGCGTGAACTGCTTGCCAAGCGTGGCGAGCTCATGGTGCGCTTGGTACCCAAACATATATGTAGCTTGCCAGTTCACAGTACCGTTGGCTAGCAAGAATGCTGCGTCATACGGCGTGTCGAAAGACCCGAAACCACCGTCTGTTATACCGGCTACCGCGCCCACCAATATCCCGCTTGGCGTATACTGCGTGCCGGAGTTGATGGCCAGGCCACCACCCCCGGTTGACAAGTAACGCCTTGTGAACTTTTCTGGCGAGGGGACGAGATATGACACTTGGACAGTATCATTATTGAGGCCATGGTGTGCGTATGCGAAGGTCACGGTACAGTAATCAACAACGGTCGAAGGGTACCACTCGGAACGGACGGTTTTGTTCGTCGCCAGTGCTACCGAGACCGAAGATGTGTCGATAGTCACTGCCAAGCCGATATCTTCAATCGGGAGTGCGGTAGTGACATAGTCGACAGTGCAGAGTTGCGCCAACGAAGCTGCTTGGCCAGCGGCAAGGCCACTGCTCAGGCTCAGAACGAGCCCTCCGACGTAGATGCGCATACTCAACCGATTGGACTGTCCTGTGATGAGAGCGAGACTTCGCAGTCGATGGTACTCGTATGCCTCGCATAGATAGGTACATCACATCTATCGGTCAGGGTGCGTAGCCGATCTATATATACTGGGATATATATTGAGCCGGTTGGTACCATTGCAGCAATATTCTCCATGTCTTTATGCCGCATTGATCAGACAAGACTTTTTAGAGTTGCGATCGGCTATTTGGCACCTCGTCCCTGGCAGGCTGCATTTGGAGATAGATTAAAGATGATCCCTGAATAAGATGACACCTTCCTATTATCTTGATTATCTGGTTCGCGAGCGAGCAAGTAATACTCCGTAAATGTTCCGCTCTGTCGTCGACTAGCCCTATCCTTCAAGGCCTGTTTCCTTGTAGTCTTGCTTAGGGGGTTTCAAATGCTTAACACCGGGTATGTTCACCCAAGTGGAGCAGGAACCACGGTCCTGCACCCCAGAATGGATCACAATAAGACGTTCAAGAGTTTTGGGGTTCATATGCCAAAGGTTGTCAATAACCGAGGTAGCACAAGTTCATACGTGCCTACTTATTCACTTAGGTAGGCATGACTTTTCACAACGACTCTGACCATGACAAGGTCTGCGCTACGAGTGCCATACACAATTTCGAATGTGATACCGGTGTGTGGACAACCCTCCGGCCAACACGCGAGTATCATTTAGAAATATGCCGAAGTTTTATGACATGTATACAGGCTTCATCCCAACTCCTTGGTTTGGTTATGTGTCCGTGCGATGATGGCTTATGCATCCCACACTTGATGGCTGACTGAACGGTATCTTTTGCCGGACTGAGATAGAGAGGGGAATTTGTACACTCTTTTGAGCATATGCGGGATAGCCTGTATCTGGGTACATCCTCGTCTGGGTTCGCCCACATATTTACGGTCTCACGTAGCTAGAGAGGAGGTGTTGGGTAATTGGAAAGTTATGTAATCAATTTTCGATGTTATTGTTTACCGCTTCGATGTAATAAGCGAGTCGTGCTTTGCAGTGAAATGTCAGACTAGAAGCAACATATTGTGAGCCACCTGAAGAATGTGTTGGTTTGGTTTTAGACTGGATGCCAAGGAACACATTAACAACAACTCGTGTGATGAAGAGAGTTTCGAATTCGGAGTGGTGTGATTTTTAGCTATGCGACTGACTGATCAGATATTCTGACATACGCACCGGCAGTCTCGAAACCGGATAGTTCATATTCAACCGGTAATGACAATATATCTCTTCGACAAACACTTACATCTTGGACACACACAAGACCGTGGTAACGTGGTAATTGCAAAATCGCTCTCATCACCAATGTCACACCAGTTTCTATCTCAACAGATAATGATATAATACAAGTCTTGGTACACTCATCTAGCTCAAAGCTATTCCATCGTGCTTATGTCCGTTTCTTCGACTCTCCACATATACCACATGAACAAGGTCCTGTATGGGCTGAACTTGTCTGCCAGGGCCGTCATATCAGCTTCACTCATATACTTGAATTTCCCACCTTTACTCTTCAGCTTCGCGATGTCCCGGCCCTCAAACGCAGCCATCCCGCGCTGAACGCCTAAATCGCCGAGCGAAAAGACGTCTGTTCGCTTAAGTCCGAAGCAGGCGAACATCTCGGCAGACCAGAGACCCAGGCCGCGGACCGCCGTAAGTTTCTTGATGAGCTCCTCGTATGGGGCATCAGCGAGCATCTGCGTATTGAGCTCGCCATTGGCGAACTTCTCTGCCAAGCCGGACACGTACTCGGCCTTGCGCTGCGAGAGACCTGCCGTGCGGAGCTTTTCGAGGGGCACGTTGACGACCTCCGACGGGTGTGGGAATCGGCGCTCTTGCCCATCGTCTCCGTTCACTTCTGCGGAGCCACTCTCTCTCTCTGCAGTATCTCCACCCTCGTGAAATAAGTCAATGAATTTCCTCTTTATCGACTTCGCAGCGGCACCCTGATTGCAGAAATGGTAAGTTGTCAGTGAAATAAAGGTCGATGATTGGTAGTCAATGTGAAGTGACTAGAGCGTCACGAGTGAGAGATGCATATACGTACCGAGACTTGTTGTGAGATGATCCCGCTGCACAGCGATTCAAAGGGGTCGATTTTCTCAGCCAGCCCTTCGGGAGAGAATATCCGACAATGATTATTCTCGACAAGTGGCCTCATCCGCGGGTCTACGGAGATGAGATAATTGTTCGCTTCCTCGAGCAACGTGCCAGCTACAGGAGCCGTCGGCGCAGGCTGCTTCGTAGGCGACGCCGAGGAAGAGCGCGCATCGGCGGCTCTACTTGTCACGATGCGCGAAGTCTCGGGAGAGAGAAGCGTGCCGAGCGTTTTGTTCGAGGCTGCTAGGCGATTCACCGCCGCGGCGCGCGGTTTCTTCTTGTTCGGCGGAGTCGAAACGAC
Source organism: Astrocystis sublimbata (assembly GCA_022453515.1). Lineage (NCBI taxonomy): Eukaryota > Fungi > Ascomycota > Sordariomycetes > Xylariales > Xylariaceae > Astrocystis > Astrocystis sublimbata. Next base: position 1,179,735 of record JAJNNY010000001.1, on the reverse strand, counting down.
GGGATCCGCCGGAGCAGCCGGCTCCGCCATCAGCCTTGCATTGCTCGGTGTTGGCGCCGGCTCTGGTGGAGGAGGCGTGCTTGCCTTCTGCGCGCGCTGCCTTTTGGATGTCGCTGGCGCTTTGGCGGCGGCGTCTTTGGATGCATCCTTGGATGACGACGTATCCGTCGCTGTCTTCCTTTTGCGCCCCCTCTGCGCCGGAGCAGGAGATGGCTCCAGTGGTATATCTGACGGCGAAGGATTCGCCTCCGCGGCAGCGACCAACCGCGCAGATCTCCGTGTTGTCATGCTCGCTACTGTTTGGAATCTGAGAGGTTTGCTGATGATATCATTGAACGAAACGGCGAATATGCGCTTGGTCGTAAATGATACGACACGCAAGTCTCGTTGTTTGCAGAGAGTATCCAATGGTCTGTAAAACCACCGGGTATGAGTCATTCGCATAACAGGCAATGGGAACACAGTTGGGTAAATGTTGTTGTTGTGGCGAGCATAAGGTGTGATCTACAGGCCCCGGAGGCTGACATGAGGGGCCGATGCGAGGATGTTTAGAAAGCCTCTATGATGTTATGCCCTAAACCCATTGAGTCGAAAGGAGCTTGTCTACCCTCTTTCACGGAGAACTCATAGCTATCCGATCAGTAGATAAATGCACTAGGAATCGAAAGGGAGATGCAAATGAATTTGATCATGAATTTGAGTATCCGAATGCTCGCAGGTTCAAAACTTAGTACTTGCAATACGGCCGAGGGCAACACATAATAATAACACTGTTGTTGTCAACTATGATTTCAGACGTGACGATATGTTTTCGAGAATGTGTAACAAAGACACATACACAAAATGGTGGCAACAAGGACATTATATATATAACTCATAAAATGCCTAAGAGATTGACTAGGTGCGTATATGGCAGCTTCATCACCGTGGATGACACAGTTTTAGCTGAAGATGTAGATAATGCTTGTACTGAACAGCTAATTGGACTGCAGCTTCAAGTGTAGATAGGTAGATATATATGTCCAAAACTCCAGAAAAGCAACACCACACACACTACTACTTGAGAATCTCACCTACGTCCAATAAGAATTACAGCCGTTGGGAGCATCACCGCCCATGCGTATGAGGTAATTAGATCTTAGCTGTCGATCGAGCCTGTGCCATCAAGAAGCCTCCCTCGCCTCCCCGCACAGGCTACTACTAAGCGACACGACACCACCGAGCACGTCTCTCTGTTTCCGTCCCTGCTTTTCTTTTCTGGGGCTTGAAGACATAAGTCGATGTCTCACCATGAATTGCTAATGATCTGACTAGCGCATTACGGGGACGTGTAAGGTGTAGGTACTACGGAGTATGGTACTGTAGTATTTCTTTGGTAGTATTGAATGTATACGTAGGTATGCGCTATGTAAGAATATAGAAGATGCAATGCACCCGACTATTCTGCAAGCAGAAACAAGCTTGCAGCAATGCAATTTAACACGAGATTTGGGGATGCGGGTGCGTCCCCGGCACATGCAATGCTACCTCCATCTCCCACCTACCTATTGACATATTGGTTAGACAACTCCCGAGACTCCTACAGGTGCCGTATGACTGACTATAGCTCTCGGTATGGACGCATACACATAGATATCGCCCATAAATCTAGGTATTATCTGGATGCTGGCTGCCTACGAGAGCGACCAAAAAAGACTCGAGTTCAGGAGAGGTATGTTGCTATTTTTGGGCTTATAGTTCCGGTTGATGTTCTACCAATCACGAAGGTGGAATCGAGGGGGTCCATCAACAGAGCTACTTGTGGTCATACTCGGGTGCGTTTGGTGGCGCTTGAGAAATTTCCACTAACACGTAATCCCGGGGAGTGCTATGGGTGGTACAGGTAGGTTGGAGACTGGGGTACATGTTGGCTTCGGATGGGAGGACTTCAATGTTGGTTCAGGTTGGCTCCATTGAGGGGAAAGTACGGCTTATCAGCTGGCGATCTCAAGTGATATCTTGCGCATCATTAATGAGAAACTGGAATGCAGTCAGGGCGGTTGGTTGCGGGTGTCATGATAACGTGGACATCTCTGCAACGGTAGGTATGTCAGTAATGGGGGTAGTACCTACTTAGGTAAGTACCTACCAGGATGCCGGTACCAAAAACAAGCGCACAGCACCGTCTTCCCCCCTAATTCTCATCTTCGTAGGTGTTTTTTTATTAGACCCGCGCCCGTCGACTTAGACTTAACCAGACCAGATGAATTTCATTGTACACCTGGGCATACGCCCACGTTGTTCAGCCCAGATGGTACCTACCAACTTGGCTCCAGGCTTCGTTTAGGCGTGCTTACCTCATGTAGGTAGGTTCATTTAGGTAGTAGGGTTGTTTAGTTCTGGAAGCACCTGAACGAACGAACATCAGTGCCGCCATGTATGTACTTACATACCTAAGTACTACATGTACTTATGTCTTCAACGGCCGCTAACCTCGTCTTGGCCTTTCCTCTGACGCGGCCAGCAGGACCTGGACAGCACGACGGATCTGTTGTCTAAGCCTCTTCTTACACCAGCGATTTGCCGATTTGCATCCCTACTAGGTAGGACCGTCTCCCTGGTGCCTACCGAGAGGCTACTCACCTGGCTAGGTAGCTACCTTACCGTCTGCACAGGCCCGGTTCTTCAATTCACCCTACCCTAATCATCGACAGGCGACGTTGTCAGATGAGATTTCCCCATCCCTCCAACAGTCTCCCAAGCAGACCGGTCCCCAGGAATAATATTCATTTGTGAACGGCCTGGACTGGAGCCTCGCGACAGAGCTCTCTCTCTCTCCCTCCCTCTCGTTCTCTCGCAACGCGCTAACAGACCGACTTCTGATTTGCTGGTTTGCCCAAGCATACCTACGCATACAACGCAAAGTCTCAGCATCGCGACCCCCCAGCGACACGAGATCGCATAGTCGCATATCCCAGATTGCGAATCGCGAACCCTCCCTCTCCACGACCTTCGACAGGAGTGACCTTCCGCTGACGACATACTCCCCACGACTACAGTCAGCCGAGTCGAGCATACCCCGACCGTGATTTCGCCTCTTTTTGCCAATCTCTAAATACAACCAACCAACATTTGATCTCTTGCCACAAGCTGGTGTTCTCGTCTCACTGGTCTTTCACCTTCACCGGCATCCAACATAATTTTAGGGCGTGGCTAAGGGTCATTTGCCGTGCCCACAATGCTTCTCCCCAAAGGCGGCGTCACATGGAAGTCCGCAGGGGCACAGCTCCCCGCGACCCGCGCCATATGGATTTTCATCACACGGACGCGAGTCCTCCTGACCCTCGCCCTCGCTGGCGTAGTCGTATTGCTGTGGCGTGGCATCAGCTCCTCCGCTACTGAAATGCAAAGGTAGCCTTCTCTCTCATCCACACCGTCAATTGCGCCTGTGCTGACTGCGACTGCTTCTCCGCAGCTTCTACTGTTGGGGCCCCTCGAAACCGCCGATGGACATGAGCTTGAACGAGCAACAGGCCTGGAATGCTCACCTCCAAACACCTGTTCTCTTCAACCACCACGCCCCTGTCAAGATCAACGAAAAAACCATCGAACATGTCGACCTCAATGTTGTCCGCTCTACGCGCCAGGCTATTGAGAATAAAGAGCGTGTCCTCATTCTCACTCCCTTAAAAGATGCTTCGCCTTATTTGTCTAAGTACTTCGATTTGCTCGTCGAACTGACATACCCGCACCACCTGATCGATCTTGGATTTCTTGTTGGCGATTCCACCGACGACACACTTGCGGTACTAGGTACGGAGCTCGATCGCATTCAGAAGCAAAAGGGCAACGTTCCATTCAACAGTGCCACAATCATCGAAAAGGACTTTGGCTCTGTCACAGGCCAGAACGTCGAGGACCGGCACGGCTTCGCAGCCCAGGGCCCGAGGCGAAAGGCGATGGGTCGCGCCAGAAATTACCTTCTAGCCTCAACCCTGAAGAATGACCACTCCTGGGTATATTGGCGCGATGTCGACATCGTCGAGAACCCCGCCAAGATTCTGGAGGATTTCATCTCGTTGGACCGTGACATTATTGTTCCAAGTACGCCGCTCAGCTCCAGGACGGTGTCCCAGACAGCTAACATTGATAGACATCTGGTTCCACCGTTATGACGACAACAACGTGGATATTGAAGGCAGATGTGAGCCCAGTCGCACTTCCCCCAGAGATTTTTGATATTGACATCAGTGTTCATAGTCGATTACAATTCATGGATTGAGTCTCCCAAAGGACTGAAGCTTGCTAGCAAGCTTGATAAAGATGTTGTTTTGGCCGAAGGTATGCATGCACCTTGCGCTCTCGTGGATCTTGTTATGATTCGAGCTAACTCATCTGCTACAGGCTACAAGCAATATGATACTGGCAGAACCTACATGGCCAAGATGGGCGACCGACATGCTAATCCGTTCGAAGAAATCGAACTCGACGGCATTGGTGGCGTCAACATTGTGGTGAAGGCTGATGTGCATCGATCAGGTTAGTCACCTTCTCCCGTAGACTTGGCTCGGAGACTAATATTTACCCCTCAAGGCATTAACTTCCCATGCTATGCTTTTGAAAATCAAGCCGAAACCGAAGGGTTTGCCAAGATGGCCAAACGAGCAGGTTACGAAGTAATCGGTCTTCCCAACTATGTTGTCTGGCACATAGACACAGAGGAGAAGCCCGGTAACGCCTAATTGCATGCATTGCATTTTATTTAACAGCGCTTCTTCGCGCCAGCAGATTTGCATCATCCTCATCCTGCCCACGGTCACATGCTTCCATGTATCGATTGTGTTGTGTAGTCAGTCATGGGCCATTCCACTCGGCACGATTTTGAACGGCATCCCTATTACTGTATAAGAAAGCCATTATAGGGCCTCCATATAGCGTTGGTCACTAGATTTGTCCACCCCCCATGTTCGCTTTCAGAGGAGTTGGGGACACTACTGGCGGGGCTCTTGTTTTTTTATCGTCTTGGTATTATTTTTGCTGCAAACCGGTGCTCGAAAAGACCTTTAAGGGCTCTGGCTTGATTTTACAGGGCTATCAACTGGATACGAAACCACAGCATTCGCCAACTCACGGCTCAGGTTCAAGCTGAGTGGTTGAATAAGGGGGATGTTGAATTGTTTCAAAAAGTTGTCTGGCTAGGTGTTGTATCTATGATATTGCTGATGAGGTGGTGTTTCTGGCCGAGGCTGGCTGATTTAGCTCCCCCGGCCAATGAGTTGACAACTGGGGGCGAGCATGGCATCGCGGGGATGCTGAAGTGTATTCATACCTACATAAAGTATGGATGGAGAGGAACATGGACAGGGGGATGTAATAGAGAGACAGACAGTCAGCTCGCTCTCCCAGCCCGAAGGACCACCGCGCCGATGACCCCACACGTCACAGTTGGGGAGGTGCGGTTGGTTGTGTGCGGGGTGTATAAAGTGTTAGAGAGAGAATGACTAATATATATCATCCCACCCCGTTCCAACTTATATTCATTACTGTTACTGTATGTAATCTGCATGCGTATTTATGTCCAAGAGTAGGACCATCAATAGCCCTTCTTGATAGAACTGACGGGATCGAGACTGAGTCAATCAGGGTATGTCGCATCGCAAGACGGCTAAAAACATATCTTGATAAACTTTGGTAAGATGCGGAACAGTGACAAGAAAAGACGTTCCGATAACGTGGGTAGAAGGCAGAGGAAGTGTATACAACAATAGATGATAGTTGCGTTCGAGAAGATGGATTTGCAAATCATGTATGCATGATCACAGTCACATCTTATTGCACAATATGAGACTTGGTCACAGGTCAGCAAGAGGCATGGGAAAGGGGGCCCCGGGGGGTTGAAGAATAAGATAAATATGGGGGACTCCTTCTATTTTGCCTTGTGTTGATGCAGGATTGTGACTATTTGTACAAGTTGGGACCAAGGTCATGCATCTTTTCCCCGCCCCCCTCGACTTTCGTCTCCTGGCATAGTCGCGTTGCTCTATACAGCGTCTCTAACGGTAGGGTTTTCTTGTGCCCCGGGAATTCATCTTGTCGGAGTCGAGAGATTGGCTTGGATCTAGTGTTTCTTGACGATGGTCAATGTGTCCAAAGCGGCCTTCTCCTTCTCCTCAAGAGCGATCTGTTCGAGAATGGGGCTCAGGTAGCGTATGTCCTCCTCGGGCTTGGTCCATTGGTCCTTGGGCAGCAGTTTGTGGGTGACGCTGCACTGGACGGCGCGGCGGAGGCGGTAGACGCGGTCGTAGGCCTCCTTGGGCGGCAGACGGGACAGGGCCTTCAGGACAGTCTCGTTCTCCTCGATGATCAGGTCGTCGGCACTGTTGACGGCGAAGACAAATCGCTCGTTAGCAATGCAAATTCCCTGGCTCCTCATTGGCTGAAACGCTGCCAGCGCAATTGACATGTTTCGCAGCATGCAAATGCCCCTCCGCAAGAACAGCCCTAGCCCTATCCATGGGCGCTTTCGTCTGGTGTCGGGGTGTATGACGAGACATGGAGAGGTCTCGATATTCGGGGAAGGACAAGTACGAACCGTAGACCGAGCTGGCGGTAGCCGGAGGCGTTGGCGTACCAGCTGACGAGAGGCTTGACAAGCTTAAACAGCCAGGGGCGCGCCCTTATGTAGGGAGCGAGACTGGGATAGTAGCCCATGGCGGTCGGGTGTGTCTTTTGTTGGTAGAGTCGAGAGATCGCAAGGTTCGGATATGGAGCGTTCGCTTGTGAGGCGGAGGTAGACAGCGAGCGACGGGAGCGTCAGCCGACGGTTAGCCTTTGCAGGCACTGGAGGTCTCGAAATGGCGCCCCCTAGCTTTCGCAGCACCGGAACAAGCACGGGTCATGTGACTCAGGTACCTAAGTATATCTACTTACAACTTACGGGGTGATGGACCATGGTGATACTGAGTGGCGGCCACTGCAGAATCCGCTACAGTGGTTCGATCCCTGTAAGGGCCCCTGTACGAGGGACGGGGGGAGTGTCTGATAAGCCATCACCAAAGCTGATTGGCCGATATAATCAAGCTCATCCGATCAAGGCGTTCTGTTTGTCTTGCAGCATCCCCGAGTGCCCCGGGCAGGCCCGGAGAGCCTCACTTTCTAAACAACAGCCCCTCGGGTCGTGAGCACTACTCACCGTACACTTTCAATTTTGTTTGGTTCGAGCGTCTTCCGTTTCATCAGTCTGATGCAAGTTGCAATTGGTTGCAGATTCTTCCAAGATGCGTCTTGAAGCTTATATTGGCCCTTGTCGCAATGGGATGCTACGTCCGCTTTATCGCCATGTCTGATGCTGCTTCTGTGAAGGTATCTGTCTATCAGGTTGTGTATGCGACCATTTCGTTGAAACATGGGCATCTCAGCTTACAGCCCCGACAGCTTACAACAGAGCGTGGTAGCCATCAAGCGGTCAGATGCCGGGTTGCTCGAGGCCGTGGGGGCCTGGCCTGTATATGCATGTGGCACAAACCAGACAAGTCGTCGGGTTCTGCGTCGGATTCGAGACCATCTTGTTCGTTACCTGATGACAGGCAGGCTGAAGTTACCTCATCTACGTCAGACGTAGATACTGTACGCTCCGAGCACAAGAGAGGCAGTCGAGGCAGTCAACATATTGCAGCATCCATACCTAAAATGGCACCATCCAGGGCCATCTTCCGGCATGTGGTGATGACTAAGGTTACCTATGTTACATTGTTGAAATACATGTGTGATTGTTCGTTTCCCGGGCCTGGAAGAAGTTCAGACGACCAGTCCCACTATCATGGTTCGTTTGCCGGGTGTTTGCCGTGTGCTGTAACGGCCCCCTTGCGTCAATCGCGTGTTCTTGTGTTCTTGTCGGTCGATGTAAGAGCATGCCAGGTGCACGCACGCACGCACCTACACGACGGGGGAGTGTATAAGACGAGGACAGGCCCGATCTGACTAGACCCGCTACATACCGTGGACCTCTCTCTTACTTAGTTACGGAGAACCTGGAAAACAGAAGAGCCAAAAGGCCAATAAGCCAAAAATTCCCCGACAAGACGAGACAAGATAAGACAAGACAGCTAGACATAGTACTCGAGGTCCGATCTGGAGTCCGGTGCCAATATTCTCATCTTACCCATCTCCCCTCCAAACTACAGACTACAGACTGCTCCAGCTCGACTAGTTGTGCTTCGGGCTGCCGCCTACTGAAGTACTATTATCCAAACTTGCAAGTCTAAACCAAGCTAGGAAAATACTTCACTTAGACCACGACCACAACCACAATACTTGGCTTGGCTCCTCCCTTCGCTCACGCTCTCCCCTCAATGCTCATAGTGCCTGGCCTACTACTTGACTAGGACCTATTTCCGACCTCTCTTCTTTCACTGCTCACTGCTCACTGTTCACACCACCCCACCATCCACCATCCGTCATCCTCTTTCTTCCTCTTTTTCTTCTTACCTAATACGCCGCATTCCGTCCATTGTTTTAACCCTCCCTTCCCCTTCCCCCCCAACACTCCCTACCCCGGCGCATATCGTGTCTTCCACACACGAGTGTCCGTCCGTCCCACCGCCCACCGCCCGGCACCTTGATTGCTCCGAGTCAGTTCGTCGCTCATGCGAATGTCAATGGAATGCGATAGACGGTAGCTGTTGTGTCGACGGTGCACTTGCGAGGGTCAATCCCCGCACACCGCACGAGCACATCTATCTTACCTCACCAGCCGCGCGCATCACGCCTCTTGCCGTCGGGAACCGAGTGCAGCTCTCGCCAACCTCTGCGCTGCTGCTGCTTCTGCTGCACACACGAGCACCCATCGTCTGCTGTCTGCTACGGTTGCGCTCCCCTTACTCCGCACCTCCATACCCGCTCCGCCGACCAACGCCGACCCCACGCCGATCCCTCTCCATCGCTGCTACGTCGTCAGACGCCCTGAGCACTCCGAGAGACGTCCCCGTCTCGCCGGCCACCCCGTCTGCGCTGGACCTGCACACATCCACGAGGGAATGTCTCAAGGTGCAGCAGCCCAGAGACATCCCCAGTCGCCCTCGTCCCCAGACACGACGGAATATGAGCCCTTCACTCAACGCGCCGCCTCGACAACCGCCTATCCCGGTCCGTCGAAAACCCATACCACACCCGGGAGCCCGCCCTCCGCCGTCACCACCATGAGCCTCCAAGACCCGGGCGGATTGACGGTTCTGCAGAGATGGGCAGCCGGCGCTTCGGACTCGCAGTTCCACGCCCTGTCCGGTGCCATTGGCGGCTTCACCTCGGGCGTCGTCACCTGTCCCCTTGACGTCATCAAAACCAAGTTGCAAGCACAAGGCGGCTTCCTGCCGGTTTCGAAAGGGAGACATGTCGGCCATCACAAGGTCTACTCCGGCTTGCTCGGCACCGGAGGTGCGATCTGGAAAGACGAGGGCATCCGTGGCCTGTACCGTGGTCTGGGCCCCATTGTCCTCGGCTATCTCCCCACCTGGGCCGTTTGGTTTACTGTCTACAATAAGAGCAAGACGTACATGGCCGAGCACAATGGTAAGCCAGCACGCCTGCCGAGTCCGATAAAGCCTACTTGCTAACCTACCTCCGACGCGCAGTCCATAATAAGTTTGCCATCAACTTCTGGTCGTCCATTATTGCCGGGGCCAGCAGCACGATAGTGACAAATCCGATCTGGGTCATCAAGACCCGGTTGATGTCTCAATCCCCAAGCGGTTACAACAGAGACATGTCGGTATTTCCGAGATCAGGCAACACCCCGACTTCAAGGCCGACGATAAGCTCCCCTTGGCATTACCACTCGACAATCGACGCCGCGCGCAAGATGTACTCTTCCGAGGGCATATTGTCATTCTACTCCGGCCTGACGCCTGCACTGCTCGGCCTGACGCATGTCGCGGTACAGTTCCCCGCCTACGAATATCTGAGAATGAAATTCACGGGCCAGGCCATGGGGGAGATGAACGATGAGGACAAGCAGAGTAACTGGCTCGGCGTGCTATCGGCCTCGATATTATCGAAGGTCATGGCGAGCTCGGCCACGTACCCCCACGAGGTCATCAGGACAAGGCTCCAGACACAGCGGCGTCCAGCACCAGGGGTGGAATACCTACAAGGGCTCGGAATCTCGGAACCTGCCGGCAACCAGTCTCAGCAGACGAAGAGGGTCCAGAACAGCGGACCCGAACCCAAATACAGGGGCGTCGTCATGACCTTCCGCACCATCCTGAGGGAGGAGGGCTGGAGAGCCTTCTACGCGGGCATGGGGGTCAACATGATGAGAGCCGTGCCCGCGGCTACCGTCACTATGATGACATATGAGTATGTCATGAAGTCGCTACACCACGCACAAGCCGAGGGCAGGCGCAAGAAGGCAGAAGAAGCCGGTGCGCACGTCCTTGGCTGAGCCCTCAACATTTTCGAACAGGAGAAAAAATATCAAATCATCAAATCAGCAACCCGATTGTATCAGGGAATAAACCCACTATCGCATATTGTAAATGACGCTCCCTGCTGAAAGTTCGGGAAAGACAAAGCTCATATGTTTCAAATTACAGTAGAAATGGATATGGTCATGGTTATGGATAGTATTGGCTTAGCATGGTGTCGAGAACGGCCAGCAGACCTATGTGTCTATATCTATTAGATGCATGCACCCCTTAACGAAAAAGGGCGAGGGGAGGAGTGGGTGGCAAGAGGGTCGCTCGGGTTGGCCCAAGATACCCCCAAAATTTCTTGTCGGTTATAGACAGACAGACAGACAAACCGACGGACAGATAGTTGGTCAGTCAGTCGGAAGTTAGACGCTTGCATGTGTAGGAGCGAAGGTGCGAAAGAATCCCATGAATTGATCAATGAATTTTCCAAACTAAAGGGTTGTCAACCCCCCTGGTTTGTGCATGATACTAGCTAGAGACATGACACAATGCTCACTGTTCATTGCTGCTTTACTCGCCCGCCCTGTTTTCTTCTTCATTATGTACTTCGGCTCTGCTGGTGACGTTGCGCGCTGTGAGTGCCTGTCGCCTGGGACTAATGTTCCCTGGCTCGTGACCTTGAGCTTACGATTTTGCGGTGGGGGAAATTTCATGTCTCAAACAATGAAGATTCCTGAAATCTCTGTTTCTCCTTAATCAAAAATATAGTGGATCAGCGTTATCTCACTATGCTGTACAGGAAAAAAGATTACTTGCACTTGCACGATAGAGACAAATTTTGGAACCTTGACACATGCTACAATCGTGTCTGCAAGCGCCAACTGTCTTCGTCAATAGCTAAGTACCCTACATGTAAATAGAAGGGTCGATCAGAAAGGTGGTTGTATTGGGGGAGTGTACACTCCTTCTGCGTAGACGCTCCTACCTTAAGTAACTAGATTTGAAGGTGAACCTTCACTCACAGTCGCTGCCGATACATTATTCGACATCTGGAAAACGTAGCCACGGGTAGGTTTTTCATGTACCTCACTGCAGTCATCAGGCATCATCGTGTTTAGGTTGGAAATGCCACGTTGATGAACCTACCCACGTACCTGCAAACTTTGATAAGGGGCCCGGCACATCTTCTAATCTATAGAATCGTATTCGCCGAATTTCATTTTAGACTTCACAACTGACGATTTACGCAAAGAGTCGCTTCTCTGGTATACAATTAGACATCCATCCTCTTCATTCCCATTCGGTAAAACGCACCTTTGACTATCGCGCACCAGCCGATTCGTCACCCTCCGCAGCGCAGCTTACGACATTTGTAGACGACCAAGTTAAAGGCATACCTTCCAATCTCCTGAAGATGACAGACTTGGGATATCTGCTGAGGGATCTGGATTACAGCGACTTCACAATCTTGTGTCAAGGTCGAAAGTTTCCGGTCCACAAGAACATCGTTGCGTTATCGCCTGTCATCACTGCGGCCATGGCCGACGGGTCTAATGTATTTACTCTACAAGAACCGCTCCTTGGACGTGGAGTGGCAATTATTGATCTTGTCACAGGAAGCTGCAGGCAGCATATACGAAGTGCCACCATGGTATGATATGGAGGCAGTAAAGAGTATGCTCGAATTTATGTACACCAGAAAATACACGAATACCGATCCCAATAAAATCGACCCGATGTATTTCCACATCCCCGAATGCGATATCTACTGGGGCTGGCTCCATCACGGACGCGTGAATAGCATTGCCCACGACTTCCAGTTACCAGCTCTGGCCACAATGGCCACCGACAGACTCGCTCAACAGCCATGGGACGCAGATGGATTTGTGGAGGTGTTAAAACAAAACTATGAAGATACAAAAGACGAGAAGCTTCGTCTGATGCTTGCAAAGCGAGCTACAGACAACCTAGGCGAGCTGGTAGCCGGAGGGCTTTTCTCCGGTCGTGACCCTTCTAGCGATGATATAGCCCCAATTGTGATCAGTTATTGCGCGCGAAAATTCGAGGCTTTGGAGGAGATTTTGAGAGGGGAGTAACGTTACCATGGGACCAAGTTGTATGGATTGCCAGCAGGAGCTGGTACAACGCTTTGAACCTGGAGAGGAATCGCCACAGAGCTCGGCGTCGGGGTTTCTTGAGGAGGTGGTATTGCCTCGCCTAGGCAGAACTCATCGTGTCGTTCTCTTCGATGTTATCGGGTACTTGACTCTGTGGGCTTGAATCGAGATGGTGTCGTCAAGCAGTGTTCTAATGATGGTGCTACTTTCGAGTTGAGCACGCTCGGGGTACAGGCTTGTGGGATTTACCCTTGGTACACCTAGAAGTGAAGTAAGAGCAGACAATACCTATGATGCAAAGGCCGCATATTAAACCCCGTGCAGAAGAGATTGAGAACAACGTCTGAGAAATAATTCCTGGCAGCCTGCAAATACCAACGATTCAGTATTTATACATACCTTACCAATTGTCCAGTCAAGACTCAACAGTGAAATGTGAACAAGGAGTAGGGTAGCTAGACCATTAAGTTGTTTAGGACAGTGTTACATAATAAGCAGCCAAATTTCGACATTGTGTGATCAAATGGTTTTGGAACTTAATTGATTAGATACATGCTTTGCCTGCCATGTAGCATGAAGAATAGATAATTGATTGTTCGTGTAAACGAGGCTATGATCAGTAATGTGCTTAATTTTCAACAACTAACATATAACCAATATACCACTTTGAAACTGGTTCTATATATTAGGTTATAAATAATATGTATCAGTTATCCGGGGGGGTTTCACATATGTATGCTCTAAGGGCACTGAATTCAGTTCTTACACTAAGAGCTTGTCATGCTGCTCCTGTCAACTTCCATCGTTTACGGCAAGAGAGGATTGATCATATATCATTAGATACAGTGGCCTTCTTCTCCAGGTATATGTAATTAAGGCACCAAACAATGTATTCTTGTAATGTTGGAAGTTGCCTCAAACTGTTTCCGGAAGGTACCTAAGCAGAACTCTACCTACTTATCTAAGGTTGGCAATTACGCATGCACGAAACTGCAACACGTACTTACAGGGGGCAACCACCGATACTGCCCAATATCTCCTAGGTATGTGAAGCAAGCTCTTGACCACTGCCCACTTTGCTTGACTACCTAGATACCTACCTGCCTACCTACCTACCTACTTACCTAGTAGGTGCCTACTACCAACAAATTTACACCCTCAACTTACCTTTGCCTACCTGCCTACCTACCTCTAACAACCTTCCGGCCAAGATCCTGCTTAGTTTGCTGGAAAGCAACAAGAGCTTTCCACCTAGACTGCACAAGCAACGATACATCCAAGCTATCCTTTCTCTCAGGTGGTAGAAATAGACATTCGTCGCCTTTCCCTGTCCATATTGGTACGACTAAGTCTTCAATTATCAAGCACCAGCTAGCTAACCCTCGTGCAGCGCAGCTCACGAGATCACCAGCCGACCGCGCTCAGAGTATACCAATCCAGTGACAATGCTGAACCTGGGACACCTGCTCAGCTCTGGTGACTTCAGTGACTTCACAATCTTATGTGAAGACCAAAGATACCAAGTCCACAAGAGTATTGTCTGTACCCAGTCATCCGTTCTAGCTGCTGCCATGACGGGTCGTTTCAAGGTATTATTACCCCTACAGAATTCTTTCTCGCCTACCTACCTAGGTACCTAGGGAGTTTCCCACGCAGTTTAGGATGATCTTAGATGAACAAAACTCACCAACTTCCTCCAGGAAGCTGCGACCGATACATACCAAGTCCTGGAATTTGACCCCATCACCGTGGAGTGCATGCTCGATTACCTGTATACCGGAAAGTACGAGGACAAGCCTCCCGGTTGCAGTAACGATGTCAACAAGAAGCCAACTGCCTATACTGTGAACTCTCACGGAGAATCGTCCCGGAACGAACCTACTATCCGTAGAGCCGTTAACGTTCCCAAGTTGGATACCGTTGGTACTTCGCCAGGTCAGTATTTATAGACCCATAATAGCCGCATTAAATTTGTGTCGTGAACGACAGTTTCCTGACTACCTACTCTATCCAGGCCAAAGCAACAAACCAAGGAAGACTGAGAAGGAGAAGAGCCCATCTGACGAGAACGATATTGCTGAGACTTGGCTTTATCATGGACGTGTGATCATGATCGCAGATTACTTCTGCCTTCCAAAGTTATCCCAGATGGCCGTTTCTATGCTCGACAGTCTTGTCCAAAAGACTTGGTCGGTGGATGCCTACTGTGCCTTGCTTGATGACACCCGTGGCCGACACACAGTCAAGGATCTTCACGCCATGCTGGCAAAGCAAGCTGCGAATCATATAGGCGAGCTCACGAAAAGGGGGCTCTTCACTGGGAATGATCCTCGCAGCGACGAGATAGCTCCAGCCGTCTTGAAGATTTGTGCCCAGAATCTAGACGCAAAGGACGAAGTCTTGGCCATCGTAGCTTCCGATTTCGTCGGCAGCAAAGTTCCCCTGTGGTATTGCAGCAACTGTGGTACAAAAAAAAGAGTCCGTGTTGTGCATTGCGAGGAGGATGGTTATCAACTTCGCTGTAATGGCAGGGGGTGTGATAGAGTTGCGCCAGCGAGTGAGTGTAGCTCGATTAAAGGTGTATATGTTTGCTTAGAGTGAGCACATACATCGAAACTATTTCACCATGCGGACTCTTGTAGGTCGGCTGGTGATCAAGACCAATCCACAGGCAACTCTGGAGGTTAAGTGCACGATACTGCTCGTTCACGACAGGATGAAACGGCGCCTCAACGCCACACGATCACAAGCCAAGGATGAATCTGGGGCAAGACTGGTACCATCTCGTCTATAGGTCTAATATTCGTGGCCACTACTCGTGTAGCACTTTTCAATTCGAGTGGTATCAGATAGATAAAAGATGAACAGTTTATGCGAATTATCTACGGAGGACTATCATAGTGCAAGAAATAATAGAAGGGCACTTTCATTTAATTTCCGCACTACGGGTCTGTGTGTGAATCTCATCTTATCAGCTTCTTCTCCATCGGGGAGCAGCCATCCATGGCATATCCATCTTCTTACCTAGCTAGACAGAAACATGTGCTGTTGTATCACTCAACAACCCCACAACAATCTCCAGTATCGCAGAGGTATGAGGTGGGATACCTTCGGCGGGCATTGGCATGAATAAATAGACTTATCAGGCTACATTCTTTGAGTCATTAAACCTGACAGCGAATTTCGGATTCTTTTCTCTGTTCCTCATCAGGATGCTCCTAGCAAGGATGACAAGGCGTGGGCAGAAGACGAGGTCAAGACACAATTAGAGAACTGAGCTAAGGTAGGTAAGTTAGTAGGCTTGGAGAGCCTCAATCTACCATGCAGAACGTGGGGGGCAATTACTACAGAATCCTGAGGCATCTTGGCCTTTCGGTCCTATGTCGCTTACGCCCCCACCCCGTCAGACGAGCAATGCGAGTACGGTAGTCTGAGATGATAAGGCCAGCTATTTAATTCAAATCGAGGCATTCCTAATGAGTATGCTTCACTCCGCATTCGCAGGCCACACACTAAGTAGGTGATAACGAATCGCCAAGGTCGTGGATCTGGGCTTATCGCGCTATGCGGCTTAGACGATGGGAATGGAGATTGGATTCCCACGTTTTCCGATATCGGTTAATGATGAAAGCTTGGTGGTAGATATCACAAGACCAGGGATTGTAGGAAAGGGCGAATTCGATATTTGAAAAGAAAAGAAAGCCATGGAAGACCTGCCGAGCCTCACTCACCTAGTCACGGGGACTGGTTCTGACAACACGGGTAAGCTTTCTCTCTACCTTGCATCCTGTCAATAACACTGGTTGCTCTTGGCCGTCGCATTGTGCTCCAAAGAACGCGCGTCTGCTATTTCGATAAAACATCGCTTGTTTTCTTTGGCGAGCTGGTTCCCTCAATCCCCTGTTTCTTCATAAAACGTCGAAGTTCATGTGACAGACGATTGTTCAGTGTGCGGATCGCACCCTAGGTTCTGTCCTGGCGAGCCTGGATGCAGTAACAACCTCGAATACTACCGCCAACTGGTCTTACTTACCTCCACTGGAGGTCGGGTTTGCCGCTTTCTGGGGATGCACTAGCAGATGCGCCATGGTTCCTCTGCCAAGTCTGGGCCAAGGACTCAGGAACAGGGAACGTGAACATCAGAATGTATTGAAACGGATCCGCAGCGATTGGCTGTTGCTCTCTGTTGAGCAGCAGGCTCGGCAGGGTGGCCAAGCCAGGACGTAAACAGCTAGAGAAAGAAGACCAATTAAGCATTCCAGCTCGCCAGGTGCATCAGATATGTCAGATATGTCAGATGGCCGACTTCTCCAGGGGACGCGGTCTAACTGGTGAACCGTGCTCGTCTCAACAGGTGAGGAAAAACGGGGGGGGGCGAGCGAGGGCGAGTGGAGAGGCGCCCAGAAGATTGCTAAAAGGGGATGTGCCGTTCTGGTAGCGGTGACAGCGCTCTCCCGGCCGGCAGCTGATCCTATTTGACAATTCGCAGAGCTCTCTCGAGGATCTGCATATGGGCTTCGGGGCCTTGGAAGCTTGGCCTGCTTAGCTCGACTATTCTGACTATTCAATCTCAGGCCTGCTCAGGCCTGCTCAGGTTGCGAGTCTGAGGGTTGGGGTGTCTGGCGAGTCTGATGCAGTGGGACAAGACAAGACAAGACAAGACCGCTTGCAGTCCTTCCCTACCCGTAAGCTTACATACCTACCTCTACTTACTTACACCGGGTATGTCTGTAGTAGCTTTGGCTTTTTGGCGTGAACACCGAGCGCAGGGAGCTGTTATTGGTGATTAGTCACTGAGCACCACCCACCGTCATGGTCAGGATATCGCTTTCACCCTACCTATCTTGTAACCCCTCGTCCCCGGGTTTCAACTCTGAGGCATAACTGAACTCGTGCTATGGAGTCGAAGCACGCTTGGCACGCAGGTGTTCTCTGACAGCAGTGGAAGGGAAGCCCGGTCGAACCACGGACGGGCCTCGCATGCCCGACCGATCACTTCCCGTTGAAGCTCGTCGACTCGGCGCATATCCGGGGTCGATCCGGGCTTGTGTCCGCGGTTGTGTCCGCTGTAATGCTGGTAATAGCTTACTACTGTACTGGGCTTGTTAATCCAGATCTCTTACAGATGCCCGAGGATGCCCTTATGCATCCCTATCTGTCAGTGCCGTCTAATACACCGCCTTGCTGATCCGTCAGAAGATCCGTTTCTGAGGCTACTGGGCTCGACTGGGTCGAGCTGGGCCACGACCGGGTATCTATCGACTAACCTTACTATTGCCCGACTATGTAGAGCAGCTCCAGATTTCATGTTACGTACTGTATTCGAATGTGAAGCTACCCATGTAATTCTACTGTCCAGGCAGGCCAAGTGTGTACGTACGTGTACAGATGCGCCATCATTGATTGATTGGCATGTAGGTCGAAACAGCTGGTCACGGTGCTGAGCGCGAGGTATATTAAGATGGGCTGGGCATCCCATTTCCGGTGCTGGATGCAGTTCTTGTAAACGCCCGTTGTTATACCACAGCAGTATATCTACTTACTTACCCCAGACCGTCGCCAGGTCAGGTCCGGTTGAGCAAGCCGCATTCGAGACATCCAATACCATCCAAGATCCAACCACCATCAGGTGAGTGTCTTCCCAGCATCTCACCACTCACCACCGCCCGCTGCCCGCTGCCCGCCCCCTTGATCCCCTCATCTCCAATTCCCGTGCTGTGAGCAGGTGTGCCACATCACCTAGCAGCACATATACATAGTAGACCTTGCGTATAAGCCTACGCTCGCCAAGCTCCTTTCAGCTTCCGGACCTCCGTTGTCTTCGCATAGCAGCATACCCATCCAATCGCGCCTCTCCCTCGACGCCACTCAGCCATTCTCCCGATACCATATTCCCGACCACGAGACTTCGGTAGCTCAGCCCACTAACTCTCTATTTCCCAGCTATCTATCGTCTCAGCTATTCGTCTCTTGCTATACCTATCGAGATCGTCATCAAATTGCGATCGCGCCTTACCCTACGCAATTCTAACCATCTTCAAAATCAATACCAATTATCGCATAATGGCTGGCCCCCGTGTCACTGGTCCTGTCGCCAAGCTCGCCCGCTCCATCACCACAACCGCTCAGCCCTCGACGCTTCTCACAAGCTCCAGGGCTGGCGCGCCTTTGTCGAGGAAGTATGCGGATCTTCTGAAGGACCGGAATGTCGAGTCTGATGTAAGAGCTCCCATCAACTTAAGCTACGTGGATGCGCTCGCGCGAGCCACTTGATACAGCTACTATTTGGATTGCATGGGCACTAACAACGCTTTGCAGCACTCTCGCCATCTCTACACTCGCTCATCCAACCTGCCTCACCCTCAACCCAAGAAGATGCGTCTGATGCAGACCTTCTCGAGCACGGCTGCGCCCAACGCAACCGCCAGGAGCATCGACAACATGGTGGTTCCCGGCTCCGCGGCTCTTGACGGCGCCAGCTCCGACCCCTACGGCAAACTCCGTGTCCCTCTACTTCCCGACAACGTCATGTTTCAGCACAGGGCCGAGACTGCTGATGCGCCCGTCTTGACGTCCGAGATCAGCGTCGTCGCGACGAACCCAGACCTCGTCTCGCCCATCGCTCTCACCGAAGTAGAGGGCATGGGTGTCGATGGTGTTGAGCTGAAGTTCATCCACGATGCCGAGGCTGCCGCAGAAGGCCCCAACATGATCACCGGGCTATGGAGAGGTCTGGTCGACGATGTGTTGGGCAGCCAACAACATCAGGGCAAACTGGCTCTCTAACGCAATGTTTGCCTCTGTAATGATCACAACGAATGATTTTCTATTTCGTTATCTTTGTCTTGAGAGCGAGCTTGTCTTTTTTCACCAATGAGAATTTCTATACTATACTACTGAGATGGCTCAACGCGCACGGTTCGGAAACGCTATCGACTGGTCATTTTATTTTCTTGTTTTTAATCACGGCGTTGGTATGAGGGAACACAGCCAGCTGTCACGTCTTCTACCCTCATTGGATCGGATATGAAATGTGCTTTTCGAGTCACTTATTGTGCCTCCTGTTTGAATCAATTGAACATCAGTCACATGTGGGCAATGCCCATCACTACTCTGTCTTCAATCGCTATGTGTGCCCTTTGTGACAATTGAACAAAGGGGAATCTAGACCTCGTCCAGGCCTCGTCGATGCAGTAGCTCGCTACTACTAGTCGAATTCCCAATCAGTCATCTGACCGTCGAAGAAACTATGTTAGTCACTTCGTAGCATGTTGTCCAGTGAGCCACACCCTCCTCTAGTGATCTACCTAGATTGTTCTTTCGTGGAGCTCGCCTACCTACCTAAGTTCCAATAGTGCTGGGTGCCTGCAGAACAGGGCTGCGGGAAGTTCTAGTGTTGTCCGCGGTGGGAAGATTGGTCCCTCAGGTCCTCTTTACGGAATTGGATTGGAATACCACACTACTCACCTTAGGCAGCTAAACTATCTCCCCCGCACTCTTTCGACGTACCCCACGATCGTTTGATCATGATTAAAGTTGATCGGCCCACCCGTCCTTACACGTACATGCGATTAGTGGCGCTGCCGCAGCAATGCACGTGCGGTGCAGTAAGAACCATATTTTATGGCTCTAGGTAGTGTGAGAGGTCGTGCGATGGCTGTTTCCCATTTCGAGCTACTCCAGCCGAACTCCAATCTCTATTGGACCCGGGATCAACCTTCTAATTCATACACACAAGGAGAAGGGTTAGTGGGCGTTGCGTTGCTTCCTGGGATAAACCTCCTAGCCACAACCCGATGATGGTGGGCTGCCCTTCGCTCGACTTAACCCCGACGTCCGTAGGCCGATAGTGCATGGCGCTATTGTCACGGGGCCGTGGATAAATCACCCCGTCATGAAGCAGGCATCATAACAGGTTTTGGATCTTGCTTGGGGTGGTGAGGTCGTGGTGCGATTTCGCGGTCGTGCCATTTTTGGCATATTGTAGGGAGGGAGAGAGGGTAGAGCACTGGAGACGAAGATGTCCGCCGATATCTTGCTCACTTGCACCACTGGGTCTGATTGAAGCCGAAAGCCGTGACCAATCGGCCAGGTTTACGCAAAAGCGAATAATGATTGTAAGTCCCGACGGCCGTGGCGGTGTTTGCAGTAAATCCATTTGTTCACTGATTGCCTATGTACCTATATGCTCGGGCCCGGATCTTGCCCGTTGCTTTGTTGTTTTGTTGCTGACTGAGCACCTGTTATTTTCAAGTGCGATTCAAGAGCCGACACCCGTAAAACCCGAAATGTCTACCGATCTGAGCTACACAATGCTTGGTAAGTATGTTTGTCGCGGTAAGTCCGCCCGTGATCGTCGAAGCCCGTCCTCGGGCTTCGGAAACAGTGGGTTTGTCGGGGTTTCTTCCTGTCCCGATTATGCGCGGATGTACGGCTTTGCCCAACATCGGGACTCGTATTCCGTCGGGCCTGGTAGCGGAAACATCTCCATGGCATGACTTCAATTTGGGCTTGCGCTCGGCTTCGGGTTTCACGGCTCGGGCTTCTCGGGTCGGTGGCTGATGTCTCCCGTTTGCGATATACGCGGCCCTGGCGCCGGAGTCCAAAAGAACGTGACGGCTTTCGTGCTCGCACATGCTCCGTGATAATCGCTAATGCTCGATTGTGCAATTGAGAGCAATCCAATGCCTCTATAAACCATCATGTACTACGTAGATGAAACCCGACCCTAGAGAGCGGGATATACCCCGGGACTCGGTTGATACCACGATCGGGCTTCGCGTTCGGTGCTCTAATGCTGGCGTGCTTCCAGTGTCTTACAACGGTAAATTAGACTCGTCGTCGATAACATGGAGTGATCGATGGCAGACGATACAACATGCAATTCCTCATACTGGGTCACTGTGCTTATGAATTCGTCACAATTCCGTAGAGCTAATACAGGAAGGGACGCATTTTCCATCTTCGCTTGGACTATCTAATCAGATGTCTACACGTCAGAAAAGCCACTGGAAATGAGACAGCTGCCTGAGTCCCTGGATCTAAATCGACTGCCGCATTTGCTGCAGCAAAGCTTCAAGCCCAATCCATTCGGTTCTACTTTGATCTCATGGCCGAACCCCTGCTTACAACCTGGGTTGAGACACACGTGTCTTTTTGACGAGTCTTTAGCAACCATAGCCAGATGCGCCTTGTGAGAAGACAGAGAATTGTTTTTGTCACGGATCACCGCCTCGAGCTTTCCATTGGAAGCTGAAATATTCTTGAAGGATTTCGTGCATTTCGCGAGAACCTCTGCAGCGATGTCGTTCGCAAGCTTCCCTTCGGAGAATAGGTCCTTGTCCATGAGCTCAAACACGTTGTTTGAAGCCCATTTCACGATAGACTGTCGGAAACCTTTGTCTCCTGTAGAGCCAATGGCCTCTTGGAGTAGATCACAGAAAGCGTCCGCTGACCAATTCTCCGTCAGCAGTTTTTCGATCTCGTTCACCGAAAACGTGGCCAATGTGGCTAATCCATAGTAGTCTGCAATGCTGTTCACCTTTGCGTGGTGGATCAGACTGTCGGAAAGGATCAGAGCCTGCTTCGCCTGGGTATCCGTTGAATTGCCCTGGGCTTCAGAGACTCCATAGTCAGTAAGATTTTGAACATGGGTTAAAAATGATGTACGTGGTGAAAAGTAAGCTGATGTGAATAGTTATCAGAAAAGTAGGAGAACTCCCATAGTTGCATATGAAACATACCTTGCGGGTTACCTCCCTCGCTGGAGGTAGGTTCAGAACCCTGAGGCGCATATTCGTATGTACCCATGTACATGAAGTCGAGCATACACTTCAGTATCTTAGCATCGAACTCAACCTTGAGAGTGCTAGTCTTTGCTTCCTATGAATATATTAGTTTACGTTCAATATCGGTCTGGAAGGCCTTCCGTCGGGAAAGGGTGGTATTCAACATTACCGTAAAGCCTTCTTTCATAGAAGCAGCGATAACCGGCGATAGGATACACACAACACTCTTATGCACGCGAAACTCCTGGTCCTCACACAAAAGCGTGAGGTCGCTGTATTTGCCGGAGCGAAGAAGCTCTAGGCCAGCTGCAAGAGGCAGGGCCATCGTGGACTGGCGGGCTTTCCGGGAGCTTTTATTTTGATGAAGATTGCCGGTGTTACCAAGAATGCGTACGAAGTAGGGCGCATCCAGAGTTGATCAAGTTTTCAATAGCGAGTTTCTGTGCACAACACGTGTACGTACTTACCTAGGTAGATATTGCAGGCCTGGGAGAGAAGGTGAGGTGGCTAGAATATGGCCCTTGCTACTGTACCTAGATAGGTAGTGAATAGTTGCAGTCAAAGCCTTGGGACAAGGCCTTATTGTATGGACTATTCACTAGGTAACTCCCATGTATATAGGTCGGGCTTGCTTCTACCCTAACAAGGTGGAGGTTTCTTACGAATCTAGAATATTATCCCTCGACCCCATCGGTATACACCCCCGTCAACAGTACCCCACCAAAATTAGCGGTATTTCAAAACGCTACTAATCAATCGTATACCATACTATTAAAAATATACTTATAACTAGTCGAATAAGAAGGTTTAATTGTTTAAGCTTTAAAGTTTCCAATAGTCTTTTTTTTTCTTCGATTATGGTAAGTATTTTTAATCAATTAGCAAACGTGGTGAGTTTTGGTGTTAAAGTGGAGTTTGACGCGTATGAAAGTTAGCCCATAGATGCCCTACGTGACAGTGATTCCCACAATCTACTACATAACAACAAGTACATACAAATAGTTTGTATAAGTGAGTAAGCTCGACTGAAGGGCTCAATCACTACCTGGTATATTACGAACCAGAGAGCGACCTCCTCGTTTAGAGCACCGCCACCCGGATATTGTAGCCTTTTTATGTTTACGAGGGCCATTCCCAATTTCCGT
Organism: Astrocystis sublimbata; assembly: GCA_022453515.1. Classification (NCBI taxonomy): domain Eukaryota; kingdom Fungi; phylum Ascomycota; class Sordariomycetes; order Xylariales; family Xylariaceae; genus Astrocystis; species Astrocystis sublimbata. Next base: position 1,156,297 of record JAJNNY010000001.1, on the reverse strand, counting down.
AAGTGATTCATATAGTCACTGCCAAATGGCACATGATACGGTCCGGTCAGTGTTCCCGGATGCTCATGACACAGCTGTGCACATGCTACAACGAAATGAACCTTGCTCAGCAACTGTGCCGTAGGGTATTCGTCATGACTGAAAAGTGTGAGCCAAGTATCGCCTCGTGCAGCCCAAGTGTTTTTCTCTTGGTATGCGATCGTAACGCTACAATGTCTCTTTATTTTCAGAAGCCCTTTTGGATAGCGACGAACTCGCTGGCATGGTGTTGACATCGACATAGGTGAGCCGTTCCCTTCGGATTGTCAGAGTTCGACAGCACATAGTCTTACTGTATGTATAAATGCATCTGCGTGTAATTCGTGGGAAGAACAGTGGCGGTAAGTTTACGACAGCTCAGAAGCCTGTTGTTCCCATGTCCATGTGGTGTTGCTGAACTCCGCAGTTCTCGACGACAGTCGGGAGAGCAAAGTATTGGAAAATGATAGTGTCACGATAATCCACCACAATGGTGTTGGTAGATTGGAGCAGAGGCAATCATCATTATTCAATAATTATAGTGAATGCTCCTAAGACACTATAGGCAGAAAACCTCGGTTAGGCCGGAGCACCTCAACTTCTCAAACTACAACAGTGTAGTCAGCCTCGATCGATCTGTATTTGTGGAGTGTGATTGAGGATAACATGGCAGCTTCACCATTATTACTCAAGGCCACTACAGGTCGCACGTACTGACATCAATTCCAATATATGGTTAGTGTACTGCTAGCACCATTAAGCTCACGACAAATTTTTAAGGCATTGAGTAAGACTGTTCACGTGCCTCACACATTCATACTTCTATATATGTATGATGATAAATCAACAGTAGGTTGTGAACTTTCAGAAACAGTTTCAGTACTTGCTGTGATTAGTTGCCTCCGACAATCCATGCGCTACGCTGTATTCCAATGATCCCACACCTGTCTCGGCTGGCTCAACCCTCAATTGGTTTTAGCTTCTATCCGCTGTCTCGACTCAATTTATCAAAGTCGCTATGACAATCACAATTAAGAAACTTATCACAAGATTCTTGTAATGATAATTGGTCTAGGGGATATAATATGAAAGCAGCAGCGAGTATATTGGCAGAATGTGATCTGAGCGGGGTCTCATAACATCGTCAACACTGGCTTTGAGGAACACTTTGCATGATCAGTTTACTCAGTTTAGGGTCATTGGTCTTTGATAACAATTGAATTTGGGTTCGGTCTAGGCTCTCGATCATAATTACTGTTTAAAATGCAAGATAAGAAGATGTCAGACAGTCCACACACTTGACGAGTTGCTGCACTCAAGGGAAATGTAACCACAACATATACTCATTGGCTCCATTTGACCCCAGTACGCGACACTGAATTCTCCCTCTTTTCCCTCTTTCAGTCAAATTCCGCAGGGACACAGATTGCGGAATCATTCTTGTCATTGGCCTCGCTCATCAACGACCCCTGACTTGAACCGTTACGAGTTTCTCGTCTGCCACGTACCACTGATTGAAGCCCAGAAGGAGCACGTTTCACGATATGAGCACAAGAAAACAAATAGCGAAACTGTCTGTCAGATATAAAGGATAGCAATGAAGATGTACTACGTAATTAACAAAATAAGTAATAATCCACGTTACAGAGCCCCTTTGCGTCGAACGCCGCTAGACACGAGTAACAGTGGCAAAAAGCTTTGCAGCTATTGGCTGCGAAAGTGAGCCTTGACTTCCGTGTACACACCCACACCGACTCTCTTGAGTCTAAATCCCGCCTGTCGGCGTGCTATACTATACCCGTCCCGTCTCGTACCGTACCGAACCGTCCCATCTAATATCCCACGTATCCCGCAACCCCCGGGTCCCCAGGCCAGGCCCTTTGATCCATCTCCTCAGATTGCCCTGAGGGGAGGGGAGAGAGGCAAAATCAATGCAAGCCTCGCACGTGTGGAACCAACGACGTGAGACGAGAGGGCGCTGGACGTGCGGGGCATGGGCCCATGGGGGTACGGGACACGAGGGAGGCGATTACGCTGGTGTGGGAAATGCCGTGCCAGACCGTGTCGAGTTGGAGGGGGGGACACTTTGCCTTACCTTACCTTTCCTTGCCCTGTCTTGCCCTGTCTCGCCTTGCGCTTTGTGAGCTTGGACTTTGGGATTTCGTGCGAGCACTCTCTGACCTGCCTCATCTGCCCAGCTCCGCCATGTGTAGCCCTGTGCGCCCTCGAGTTGGGGTAATGTGTAGCCGGAGTAACAGATGTGACGTTGACGACGACGCTCGTTTCCTCTCTCTTCTCCCGCACACACAACCAGAGGGCGAGAGGAGAGAGAAACATCCCCTATCACACCGTATAAACTGTGCGCCTCTCGTGTGGACAGCTAGCTAGCTGGACAGGCTGCTGTCCTGCGGCCTTGACGTCACACGCAATGCAGCGTATGCAGCGGCCCGGGGCCTTCGTGCTACCTATCTACTCACGTACCTACTTCCCACCGCTCTCAAGCCCATCTTTCATCTTGTTTGCCCCCTATCGTTGGCTGTAATGACGCCCCACGTTGGACTACATAACCAGGACCAGGGCTAGAATCGGATGGCTGCTAGGCTAAGGTGTCGGGTAACTAGGTAGGTAGTCCGTGTATCACCAGAGCCATCAAAATCGTTAGATGTAAGTTGCGGCGCTGTAATAGATGGAGGGCGAGGCAATGGATGATGAGCTAGCTTGGCACCTTGGAATACAGATCAAAGGGTTTCTTTCTGCAAGAACCCGAAAGGTATCAACGGATCAGCAATGCGTCGGGCTGATCACCCCAAAATAAGGAGGTCCAACGTGTAACTAATGTCATTGTCAATGTCAATGTCGGATGTTACTTGCTTGCTCTGCCTGTCCCAGAAATACATGACACAACAGTGATAGAACAGATCGTTACAAGATCGAGCGAGCGAACGCTCAAATACCTAGAGAGGCCGAGTTCTGCTCACTCCTCGCCGTAGACGGTTGTTTGTTTCATGTGTAGTGCGGCATAAGCGAGACGTTGTTCGCTTATTTTCCGTGACAACAAGCCCGGACGCATCACTCCTTAATATGATGACAAGAAAAAGAATTCACCGGTATCATGAGAGCTTGTACGATGAACCAAACAGGCTTGTGCTATACTCAGCTACAAGACTATCCACAGGTAAAGGTTAATCATAGGCTGAACATGACGTGTTACGGCTTCAATAAGCAATTGGTCATGAAATTCATAACGTATCAAATACCTCGGCTCATTGTCTAAATTGTTATTCTCGGGATCTGAGACGTCGAACTAGCGGCGTAAATACCTGTAATCAATTGACAGATGTTGCACTAGCACAACGGTGTATTTGGACGTGTGAAGAAGAGCGAGTTTTGAGAACAAGAAGGACAGATAAGCCGATGCTTGGGTTTGGAAGGGGACCTGCTTCAAAATTGGAGTGGATCTGGACCAGCCTTGAATTGCATGCAGTCAAGATAATACCACCCACCGACCCGGGTGATATCGAGTTAACAGAGGTCATTGTTTCATTCACCAACAATAAAAACACTCACCAATTCCACCTGTGGGTCCAGGTGCTACAGGCTTGGACCTCCCCTCCGGTGGTACGGGAGACATACGAAGAGGGAAGAGAGAAAGAAGAAGGAGAAGCGGTGGATGTTCTCTTCTCTGTGTTTTCGCCAGCATGAATAGACTATTTAGTTAGTTTCCATACCAGAGATTAAAATGCTGCATCTTGAGAAAGATATGGGGGCGAGGGGCGTCAGTCAGAGTTGAATCAGCTGGAATCAATCACGTCAATGTCTACAACAGTCGAAACCATGCATGTAAGTTTCTGGTAAGAGAAGTCCCACCCAACCTTCATACGTAAGAATAGAAAATAGTAGATGTAGAACTACCTAATGTTAGCTGTCATGGACGGCTACCTACAGCTGTTACCACGTAGCCTGAAAAGCATCTTAACTTCAAAAAAACATGCACCAATTCAAAGACACGAGATGGGCATCACACAACTGTTTGTAGCTTTATCTATTTCATTGTGCAAGAAGCGGGGAGGACTCTGGACCGTCATGCTCCGCCTATGATACTGCCACACCGCAAATCTGATAACCGGATGTTTCCGACAACACACGCCGCACATACCGACCCCTTTTTGTGTGAAGACAGAACCCAATAAAAGAAGAAGGAAAAAAACCCATTTGTCTTATCGTCAATCGTAATTAAGGGAATGAGGTGTAGGACCATCGCGTCGTCTTCACCAGATGTGAGGTGTAAAAGAACAAAGTAAAACGGAGCGGCCTCATCATGTTCGTTAAAACCTAAAAAGCATGGGAAAATCCCTTTGAACAGAATTCTCAGTTGCTCCGCACCGACGTGACTTGAGAATATTATCCCATCGCAGCAAATTACTCCATCATCAAGGCCGGATACGGCCACAAGTGATAATGAATAGCAATAATCAGAGTCGTAAGTTTCATTATCGTATCGCGTGGTGATGCATGTAATAACATGCTAGCTCTTAGTCGTTCGCAGCGAATACAAAGAATTTATGCAAAAGAGGCGCGTAAAGGATGGTGGTGGGCTGTGAAGCGGATAGTTGGCTTGACCATGTTACTCAGCCAAGCTTCAACGGCATGTAATGTACTAGTCCTCAATTGCAGGCTGGAGAAATGAAATTTCTATCGCCGCCGAGGTCCCCCAACGGCGGAAGCCGGCGCACGAGCCATCGCATCGTAGCCCGGACTGGGCATCGTGCCTTCAATGAGGGTTTTTCGTCGTTTAAGTTCCATGCCGCCACTTGGAGGTCGCTGAAGCTCGTCTTCATCTTCGCGACCTCTCTTCAGAGGCCCCGGGACACCATTCAAGACGGGAGGGGCATATCCGTTTTGTAGCGAAGAGTTCATGTCTGTCTGGGAACCGTACACATCCGAGGTTGAAGCGCCGTTGGCGGCTCCTCGATCGTTACTCATAACACTATACAGGTTGCTGGTCGAAGACGATCCGCGGGGTGGTGTGCTATACCCAGTCTGTTGGCCATAATAGGGCTGGGGTGCCGCAGCCGTCCGAGGGGTGGCACGGCCAGAATGTGCCTGATGATTCGGGGAGCCACTCATCTCCGAGGACATGTGGGAGTGTTCATTAGACATGGGAGCAACGGCGGTGTTGCCGTAGTTGTATGTCGTCCGGTTCCCGTCATAGGCCCCGCTGTCGTGGGTGTACTCTGCGTCGTGCTCAGCCTCGTCTTCGCCAGCCGCGTGGGTGCCGGCGTCACCATGATGTGTCATACCGTTCGGCGCTTTAACCTCTGATCCCTCCGGCACTCCAGCGCCAACGGGTCGTCCCGAGGGCGGACCCATTTCACTCTTCATGTAACTGGTTGGTTGTCCATAAACACTACGATCTGCGGGACTGTTGTGCGACGAATACGAGGCTTGCTGGGTGGGATGACTGTAGACACTGCGGCTACTATCATATGGCTGAGTGCCCTGGGGATATGGCTGCATACTATGCAACGTAGTGCCTGGGGGGGTGGTGGCCGGCGTAGCCGGCATGGATCGCGCGGCATTGCTAAGATTTGTGTCGATAGACATTGGGTTGTTACCCTGAGCGCCGTTCATGCCTTGCGAGCCCCAATAACTCTCGGCAGTGCCCATGGTGCCCATCACGCTTGAAGCACTAGTGGGAGGGGTGGGGAATGTGTGAGCACGGTCAAGCGAAGGCCGTCCGGAACTGTTGTGTGACGGGAGAGGCTGTGCACCGGGTAGGCTCATATGATGGTGATGCTGGTGCTGCTGTAAAGAAGGCAACACACCGCCTTGGGGAGGTCCTCCTGGAGAAGGTCCAGAGACAGACCCATTACGCATCGAATCTTGCTTGCGGCGTTCCGCTGCAGCCATGACTTGGTTCGTCCGGGTCTGGTTGGTTGGATGGTACAAAAGCGCGCCTATGTTGTGTACAAATAATGGATATAGCAAATCAGTGATTTTCTCCTTGTTTGCAAAATCCAAAGCTCGCTCAAAGGGTATCCTATCGCAGGAAAGTTAGCAACTTGCCTGTCCTTTCTCACCAACGTACATAACTTACCAGACACCCTTGAGATGCATTGGGCCAATCTTAACCACATGCCGGACCTTTTCACTTTTCAAGATGCCATCACGACGTCCACGCGTCATACCAGCTACGTTCAGTAGCTTGGTACCATTTATCATATGGTTGTCTGCAAAACAGTCAGCTTGTTTACTTGAGGATTCGTTAGCGCGACGGGCGTACCTTCACGACGGGCAACGCAAATCCCTCGAGCTTCGACTTGAAAACATAGGCTTCCCTCGTCTTCCCACAAAGTTGCCGTTACACGAGGTTTCATCCCGGGTGGAGCAATTTGCCCGGTGGTATCGAACCCTTGGTACTGATTTTGCATGGGCGGCTGGTTGGGCACGCCAGGCAGAGGTAGCACAGTCGCAGCGCCCATGGGAGCGGACACTGATGGCGGCGCCGTCTGTGGTGAAGTGAGCCCATTTGTATAACCGCCGTAATGATAGGTTGGCGCAGAATACTGTGGCCCCGGTTGCAGGGGGCCTGGCTGTAAAAGTGTTGGCTGCTGGTGCCCATACTGAGGCATGGCGCTCGAAGTCACAGTATGGGGCGTCGGTGTTGGGCCAGCAGACATGTGCTGAGGCTGGTAGTACATGTCCTGCTGCTGATGATTCATGGTTGAGTAGGGCGAGTATTCGTTGACGGCTTGGTTTGTGAGTAATCCTCCAGGCGGGAGATTCGGCGAGGGTGTCTTGGGACCGTGAGATGGGGGGGTTGTTGAGCAAGTCACCGATGAGGTGGGCGATGGCAATAGCGAGTCGAGGTACGAGGTCGTTGCTGAAGAGAAGGAGCTGACCCGGGGAGTGGAATCACCTTTGGAACACACCACCGGTTGCTGTCGCAAAGGAATTGGAGGCAGCTGTATACTATTCACATACGGGGGGCGCTGGGCAGCGGAATCACCGTGATATGAGTTGGCGGATATCCCCCGGGTCGGCGGCGGCGACGGTATCGATCGTGAATCCAGCTTTACAGGCGGGAGATGCAGACTCTCCTCTGCGTTGCGTGATCGTAGGCTTAGCTAGAGGAGCCAGGCGGTCTGGCGTCCACAAACGAGAACTCGACAAGCAAAAGACACGGGAAAGATCCCTTTTCAATAACTTCGTAGACGGGTCGTGATAGGTCGTAAAGAATACCAAAAATCCTCCAATTGAGTTCAGAGAAGTGTAATTCTAGCAGATATCCGCGTCTCGTTCCCGATCATCGATATGGCGTTATGTAACTTATGAGCGAGAAGCGCCTCCGTTTCTCTCTCCTGGTTCAGGATTGGGAGTCCTCCGATGTCGTTCGTAACTTGATCGTGAGCAGAGTGAAAGCTGCGACAGGAACAAACGTTTTTGGTTGTCAAGTTCTTGATCAACTGGTCCGAAATGCTGGGCAAGAGCCGAAACGCCGACGCACGCAAGACGTAACTCGTAAATAATTCCGTGTTCTAGTGCTGTTGAACTACGGCGAGAGAATTGTTAGTTAGTGCCATGTGTCAAGGGCGAACCCAAGTTCATGTGCCGGGGACGGCAGGACGAACCTATGAACCTGCGAACCGCCCAAGTCGCTCTGTCTAACTAAGGCTCGGTGGATTTGAAGCCTTGGAGAATTGGAAGGTCAGACGAGGAGAAAAGAGAGGCGGGAGGGCGAGGGAACGGAGGAGAGAGGGAAAGAGGAAGTCCGAAGAACCAGGACAAGACTGGGGGAGGTCTATCCTGGGCAATGGTGAGAAGGACAAGCGATTGAAGAAGGGGAGAGGAAGGAGGAGGTTGAGGTGGATGTGGATGTGAGAGGACGAACAGATCGGCTGGGCTAACTTTAGAGGTGATGGGACCTGGGCAAGCGTCTGGCAAGAAGGTACCTTGGGGTACAGCTGTAGGTAGGTACCTGGGCTAGCCGTCGGTACAGCGCGGTAGCATCAGGCAGGGGTGCCCTCCAGGATCCCAGGTCGCATGCTGGGATATCAGGGCGCTAGGACACTTCCTAGGTAGGACGCTAGGACGCTAAAAGGCCAGCGCGCTAGTGGGCACTAGAGCGCTAGTGTGCGTGTTCAGGGTGGCAGTTTGCTAGGGGGACTGCTTAGGTACCGGTACACTTACTTGGCTGTGAGCGCAATGCACAGAGGGCATGTGTTAGGTGGAGGTCGGTGGTGTGCGGTGCGGGTAAGCGATGCATCTGATGGAGTTCGGAATCTACCTAACGCTCAAGAGCGAAGGAGAAGACCCTCGGTATTTATATAGATCCTGCTCTTTGGAAATCCAACGCAGCAAGCCGTATCTAATTCAAGCGATATGACTCCCCGATACGTGTATCATGGTTTGATTGAACTCTAAATTATCTGGCCAGCCAGGTGCTTTTTTCCTGATGTTTTGAGCCTGAGTTTTCAAAATGAAATTGTGTCCGAGTAGAGTCACTGGAGGAAGATATCGTGTACTACGACAGAGGCTTCCAAGGTTGCTTGCTTGCAGGTACGTAGCGGCCGGCACAAATACTAGGTAGGTACCCAAGGTACTCGTACTTTCTCAGTCGAACATTAGGTAAGGTCTGGAAAGTTTATTCCTGCTCCTGCGTATTGCGTGAAGCACATGGCGACGACTGTACGGAGTACCCTACTTACATTTCGGCAGTACGCCTCGTAGGTACGTTACCGCATGTACAATTCATGCCGTTGCCTTCATACATGTATTGCCAGTTCCAAGTAGATGTACTTGACAGCTGAGCCATATAGACCAGGTGGAGCTGTCACAGAGGCGTCGCCTGCCAGCGAGCAGCGGGTGCAGAACGGGCAAAGGGGGCCCGCAACTTTAGCCAGCCCCCAGATCTAGACGGCACTGCTCGCTGCTGCTGTTTCTGCTGACGTCCATGCTCTATCTGGGAGTATATTATTTGAGCCAGCGGGAGGACGGGAGTGGAGAGAACGCATGGACAGTGGCATAGTGGCATCTGTGGGAGTGGAGCAAGTTTGAGCAGCAGCAACAGCGAACATCGTACATCGTCAGGCCATGCAATGCATATGTATACCTACCGCACACATCTACTATATCTATCTATCTATCTAGGTAGTACTTGGTATTGGCCGTCCCAGAATCAGAATACTTACATTACCTGGCCAGGCGACTCGACTTCAGACAACCTGCTTCTCGCCTGGGCAGTGGATGAGTGGTGTGCCGGTATGGGGAGTGGTATGGAGAGTACGAGTATAGAGACCTTGCCCTGTACATAATAGCAGGCAGTGGGGCGACGAGACGAGGTGGACAGGCTACACAAGGAAAATTAGCGATTGTAGGGGGGGTGGCTGGTTCGGCTAGCGAGTATCGTAGCTACGAGCCCTTCCTTCGACTTCCAATCGTCTTGCGTTTCCGTCTGGGAGTGTGTGTCTGTCCTCTGAGTTCGAGTAACGCTGACCCTCGGGGGTCAATCGCATCATAAGTTGACTCTGTGAGCTGGGAGGGACCCAGGGTTTCCATCGATACTTGTGTATACTCAGCAACTAAAGGTGTTGTAGCACACTGGCGCACACGAACGACCAGCCTTTTTTCGTAGGCTCCAGTGTCGCCTCCGAACGATAGCGTTTTTTTTTTGGAGGGGTTGGCACTGGCAGGGGGCAGCCGGCCAGGACGTCTCTGTACAATACAGATTTCGTATACAGACTGCACCCCTCGTCCTTCGTCAACAGGATCCAGGATCGACACCTACCTCTTTTTTTTCTCGCTCAAAAGCGTACCCGTATCCCGGCCCTGAGCCCATACTGTGCGTGGGCAATATTCCGAAGAATGGGCCGAACTACTCAGACACATAATACACACACGCCCGCCTACAATACCATAGTAGTAGATTAAAAAACATATAGAATAGCAGCCTTCGACAGAACAGACGTCTCGATTATGTTCCAGGATGTTGCCAGATGATCGCGCCATCTGTCGGATTGGTGTGCTGCTGGGCTGATATTGCTGAGATGGCCACGTCAGGGCAGACTGTGATGGCTCGGCGTTGAATTCCGTGTCGTATCCTCCGGCTCCGGGCAGAGGTGGCCAGCAGGGTCAGTCAGCCCAGTTTGTTTTGCTTCCTTGACCAGCTCTGTTACTCGCTTCTGATGCACTTGTTTCTACTCGCCGTGTAAGGGACAGTCAGTCCGAGATCAAGGGGCTCGCGACTCGGTTGTATCTACTTCGCAATGGAACATTTAGAGGCATGCCAGCACCCCAGCACCCCAACACGCCTATCTACCTGCCAGGTGGGTGTTCTCTCTAGAATCGTGTAAAGAGACGAGAGAGAGATATCCGCGAGTGTGAATGATTACTGTATGGTCGCTGGGGGGTGGAGCCCGGGAAGAAAGATGGCCGCAGCCCGTGTGGCCAAGTGGCCGGGGTTCCAAACAGGGTGTTGTACGCACCCCATCTCGCCCATTGCAAACCAAGACCCCATCGGTCGGCGGGATGTCTTCAGTCGGCCATGCTCGGTTGGTCGGTCAGTTCTAACTTCTTGTTGGCAAAAGGTGCCGCGTATAGTGGGAATTAAATCGGAGCCTTCGCGTCTACGAACCTTGGCTTTCCAGGCGTTTGCTTACCTAGCGAGCCTAGGTAGGTTGCAAGCGTATCAACGTCGAAGAGGGAGGGAGAGCTGGCGAGCTGGGTAACAAGACTGGTCGAGAGGGGGGACACACGTGCACACATACGCACACAGAGAGATGAGTTCCGAGGTAGAGAGTAAAAAACCGTATCGCAGAAGGGCGACAAGTTTCCTAACGCAAGGGAAGATTTCTCAAGCCTTCCAGGTAAATGGTGCAGGTACTTTAAATAAGGTGGAATTAGCCCAAGGTTCAATGGAATCGTCCCTCCGAGCCTCATCTACGGTAGGCGCGATAGCGTTTCAGCACATATACATGTAGGTAGGTACCTACCTCATGTACTTCGGGGTTATTGTGGCAGATTCGCGGGTGGCGATGCCATCAGGTATTCGCATTGTCGTCGCTTCCCGGCTTTTCGGAGTGAAGGGTCTGGCCCAAGATTAGGACTGGCTTTGGCTTTGGCTTTGGTGCCTGGCCCCAGCAAATGACAAACCCAACAACCGAAGAAGCGCCCCTCACTCACCCTCTTGTGAAAGCGGTATGCGGATTTACAACTTACAGGCACCACATCGAGATACATACTTGTCGGGGCCCTTGTCCGATATAATGGTGGCTTGAATGACTGCCCAGGTGCCCTACCCTCCCCAAGAGCTTGAGAGCGACGTCACGTCACTTACATCCATCCATCCAGCATTCTTTCTGCACAAGTATGAGTAAAGCATAGGTAACCTACCTACTCAAATGAATGCATCTCTCCCTCGGGCAAGGCTGGGATTGGGGTTGTGATTCTTGGCTCAAGTCTTCCCCTCTAGTATATCTGTCAGTCGAGCTTAGCCAGACTCGCCAGTCTCGCCAGTCTTTGTCTGTTGGCCCAGTCCATGCTGTTCCCAATCCTAAGTGCCTGGCTCGCCTGGTCGTGTTTGGTCGCGGTTGGCATCATGGATAGTCGACTGGGCGAATCACGATCATGGTTATCCGAGATCCACTCAAACCCCAGCTCGATAGCCGGGCTCGCCCGTGCTCGCAGGTTTTTGACAGGGGAGGGGGATAGGCTGGCTCGGCTGGCTGCCTTACCAAAATCATCTCTAGGTAATTACGTCCTTATGTTAAGTTGTTAACACAGCTAATTGTGCTTAATGGTCTCTCTACTATATCCCCCGCGTCAGAGGTCGTTGGGATGACATCTTGAGCATTTGATCATTCCTCGAACGGACTGAATCATATGGTTCACCATTCTTCCATCCATGTTCGTACAGTACTACCCTCTTGTTTGCCGGAACTGCAACTAGCAGATGGTAGCCGATGCATGCATGAAGGCAGGGCCCATTCATGTGCGCTTTGTTGCAACCATGTTTTGCAACGCTATACCAACTTCTAGAGCTGGAATGGAAACACTTTCCTGGTCGGACAAGACTGGATGAAGTCTGTGTTCGATTGCTGTAAGCCTGTTATACTGCAGCACACCATACCGCCGAATGCGATTTCAATGGGTCTTCGTTTTGAAGTCCCTAAGTCTCCAGTCCGATTTACAAGTATGATCAGATCAGAGTTGGCAAAGAGCGAGGATTGTGGACAATGTTTGTTGTTGAGCCAATAAGCTACCCTTCATGCCGTGGCATGCAATGTGACTTGTACACTGGGGGCCAAGTTTTCCAGGGACCAGAACCATGAACCGTTTCAAATATTGCTCACCCGTACCAAAAAAATCAAACCCGGAACAAAAAGTTCAACGGATTCAAGAATGCGATTGTTGATGTTTCCGGCCCGAATTGCATCGAAACCAGAACCCGATGACCGGCTCACTCTTAACCTTGAGGAGGGAGATAGCATCCGAGGCATCCTCACGAGTCACTCCGAGCCGTCCAATACGTGCGGGCACTTGTTGTTCGTTACCTCTAGGTACATCTGTACCTGTAGGTCCCTACCGTCGGACAGTGGGGCTGACAGGTATGTGCCTCGCTAGGTGAGTACCCAAGGTATATGCGTTGTATGCCGTGGCCGTGGTCCACGTTGCGTTCGCACAACTACTGATGAACGGAAATGAGGAGCTTATAAGCCACTTTCACATATATCGCGTCAGGAATTACGGTGCAATTTCGCCAGCCCTTTTCCATCCATATGAGTGGGCGTGGGCGTATGTCTTGCCCGCAACTACGCGCGTGTACTGGACCAATGAGCATCAAGATTGGTTCTGTACCTAGATCAGTACCTCGGGTACCTGGCTCGCCTGGGTAGGTACTATGTTAGGTACATGATGTAGGCAGGCACACTAGGGCATGTCGTCTTTTGGCTCATGTCCCTCGGCATCCCCAACGAGATATCCTATTCGTTATCGACATTATCGGAGCATCTACCGCGTTGGATGTTGCTTTCTTCGTACCAAATAGAACAGGAAATGCGTCAAGACTCAATTGAAGCAACCCCGTCTCGCCCGTCTCGCCAGTCAGAACCAGCAAGGTTGATCTGAGTTAGTGATCTGTGTCTGTGTTAGTGGCTCCCCACCACCTGCACGTTGTACAAGTCGGCTTTGGTTGGAATCAACATAGGTAGTTTTCAAGAGCCATCCATACTCGTACTTCCCCCTCGCTCCCCCACTACCAGAATCTAACCTACTAGATGCAGGGTCTTGTCTCAACTTGGTCGATCAAGGGTAAAGCTCCCGCACCGGGGCACCGCATTCTGGTGGACAACTAGTCCCCTCTCCAGATAGTCCAGGCACGGTCGTCGGCGAGGTTAGGCCTGTGCCACGATAGTTGTCGAGATATACTCGTACGAGTAGTCGAGCCTGACGCCTAAACCGATGCGCCTCATCTCTCGGTGAGATCATTAGCAGGGTACCGAAATCGAGATCCGCGCTGCCGGAAACGAACGAACGGGCTCTCCAATGCAATCGGGCATATGCAGCGCTCCATGCAGTGAATAGTCTACAGGCACAGATTCGAGGTGTGCGGATCTTGTGCCATCGTTACTGCGGACTATGTGCTCACAGGAAGGGGAAATGTAGCTACGAGTACTCGATGCAGGCCTGCTCGATGGGGCCGCGGCGGAGGTAGTGTACATGACATGGTCGAGGGTGATGTGGGTACGACGGACGAGCCAGCGCATGCTGTGGGAAGAGAAGAGCCTCAGATGTCCACCGCATGTAAAACTCATGCTATGCCATGCACGACATTCGTTCATCGGCTGGCGCGCGCCAACGCATGAGCCTCAACGAGAACCTGGAGTGCCTGGGCCGATCACCATCCGGACGACTCAATCTACTCTGTTTCCCAGTAAATCTCCGGGTTCTGAATGTTCGCTTGCCCCGGGTTACGAGCACTACCCGCCCCGTTTAACTGACGAAGTACTAACATTTATCATCCCTAGGGTTGCATTCAGCATGGAAATCAGAGCATTCGTATTAGGGGTCACTACTACCCTCGCCACCTCCACAGATCGCTGCACATGAGAACCTACCAACCGGAATCCTATAACCTGTCGTCCCATAGTGTTTCTGCATGTTGACCCTTGGGAGGGGGACTGCGGTGATAGCGTAAATAAGCATGTATGACAGGCTGCATCGCGTGTCATCCCTCGAGCTGTGTATGCCATGCGCGCCACAGCATTGGCACTGAGCATTACAGGACGCACGCGCGCTACCAGTTCGTTGGGTTCGCGGACAACGAGGCCCATCACACGTCTCGACTTCTGTCGTCGTTCGACAATATGGGCAGTTCTGTATATTGTCTGGCCCGTGATCCAGCTTCAATGCACTGAAGGTATGCCAACAGGGCCTTGCTGAACCAGGCCCTGGCCAGGTTTTGGCTGCCTGCCTGTTGCCTGCAGCTCATCTACATCGTACACCAATTCCCCTCTGCCAGCTCAACAGCTCCATCACATTTCGAGATCGTTCAGTGCAAGCCAACTAAACCATCAAGCCTGTCTGACACAGTAGGCAGCCGGGTTTCATAACTTATCCAACAATTGGCTTGTCTACCTTGGAAGCCGTTTCAACGGCCAACAAAGATAAGCTTCTCGCGTCACACGCCTGTCTGTGTGCCATGCTGTACGTTTCGGTACATGAAGCGTCGTTGAGGAAGTGACAGGGGCATCTGTGCTTATGGGCTTGAGCACTTGCATGACCAAGCATGGACACTAACGCACGGCGGGCGCGGCTATGCATATCTCACACCTAGCAGACCCCACAGTGCCCAGGGCATGGTGCAGGATTCGAGAGACTAAGGGATTTTAGAAGGACCTCGACTGACTGGCCAGCCTTGTTGGGTCGTTTCAGGCTGCTCTCCATCACTCTCGTCACTGGCGATGTACCTGTACATGAACACAGTAGGTACAACGGATGGCTGGCTCGGGCTACATGCTCATTACGGATACACCACACACCCTGCGTCCTCCTCCACTCTCCATAGGACGTATGGAGATACGGGGGAAAGAACTGGGGGGGTGCAAGCATCAAGGCAGATCGAAGAGTTCACGATGCCAATACCGCTGGAGATGGAAAAAGCATACGGGTACGGGTAAGCAGAGCATGGGCAACTGCATAGGTACTTAAGTAGGTACCACGTAGATTATGGATGATAACTTAAAGGTACATACAACCAATTGTGCTCACAAACTTCGTCCTGCCTAGTGCGCCAAGCTCCGACGTAACTGGCGGTCTCCGGTCTGGCTCCGATAGAATTTGAAGGGTTGTTGGACAGTGCGATGAGCTAGACATCGAGGTACTCAGTATACCGGTATAGCCTTCTCGACTTCTCTGCTTCGATTGCTGTGCGCCTCGATTGTTGTGCCGCCCTCGTCTGAACCAATCATCGGCTCCCACGTCGACGGACACACCCAGCCAGCTGATGAATACACTAACCCTAGTTCAGGATCAGGAAGCGTCTCCAACAGTCTGTGGTGTGTGGATTGACTAATCATGAAGCCATGTAGCTTCAAAGACCTATCGAGTGTTTGTACTGCACTTTTGTTGGCGTCAAGATTTATAGACTTTCATATGCTGCCGACAGAAGATATACGATGTATAGACTGTCTGTGTCGACGGCTATAACATATGCATACCTAATGTAGGTACTCGGAAGACCGAGTAGTGATGATGGGCTAGCCCCAAATCGAACAGTATAGCCGGTAGACCGCGCGATTCTCAACATTGGAGCGTGTACTCGTAGTTACCGCAGGTAGTGGTACGTTAGAGCCATTCGCATGCGCATTAGAGCCTGTACAGCATTATGGCTCCGTCCAGCAAACCCGTACGAGGTTAGAAGATTCTTTTGGTGGCTCAGCGGGCTGCAAGAGCGGACCGTTAGCCGTGCTAGAAGGCTTGTAACCAACACACGAATCTCGGGACTAAGACAGAGAGGGAGAGACGTGGAGGCGCGAAGGAGGAGACTCAAGTCTTGTGGCACATGAAGAAGTGCGCTCCCAACGACCTTACAGACGTGTACCGCCATATTTGTTCTCAAGATGGTTTTACAGACATTCGCTGGTCCAATGGGAACGAGCAACGTGGGAAATGAGTCGAGAGGTCGTCCAGCGTGTTCGTTGCTCCACCATCATCAGATTACAATGAACTGCGTTAAATGTCAGGTACACACTGCATATACTTGTTACAATCCAACACGTACTGGCCTGCCACCCTGTATGGCATGTATACCAAGCCTCAATGACGAGAAGGCCCCTACTCAAGATACGGAGTAGATCAGAGAATCTGCAGCACAAGGCTTTTGTCTACCTACAGATGGATGTATGGAAGCATCCATCACTTACTTCCACACCGTCAGAAGTGTAAGTAGGTGGATTGAGTACCGTATAAACAGTCTTGCGCACACTGTACTACAGGTATCCGAGTAGGTACCTAGATGAGGGGCGTCAGAGCACCCCGCGCAACCAGGGGATCCATAAGCTCTCTCCATCTTGAGCTCTCGAGCTTCCTTCACCGCCACTTCATCCCAGCCCCTCTTGTCCACTCCCAGCCATGTCCACAATGTGCAGTCTACCAAGTCGAGGGAGGGTCTAAGTATGTGTACTTGTATTCCAATTTCATCACCGCGATAGCTTTGATCTTTCCACAGGACCGCACGAGGTAGCTGCTGACCCCAGCCCTCTCGTTGCGGTCTCTCAACACCCTTGGTAAGTAGCAGACACTCGGTGCGTATCCATCTACTCGTACGCCAGGTGGTGCTGTACCGACCTACGAGTACAGATTACGAGTACGCTATAACCATATGATTACACAAATACATTCGCGGTTTACACAAGAGCAGAATCACTCGTATCTCGAACGTTATTTGAGAAAGAAAAAAACAGTCGACAAGCCACAAAGTATAAGATACTACGAGTAGATGCTTCCATTTCTCCTGCCCCTGAACTTTCTTTTTCTTTTCCCTCGAGGAACGACGTTCTTTGTTTCTCGAGTCTGCATTCTCCGGAGCTCTCTCATCGCAAGTTGACTGGCGAGACTGGTGTGACAAGTCTTACCCTAGCCCGCTAGGAGGATCTCACCCAGGCATCCAGGATCCTACCTCATCCTCATCCACCAAATAGATGAAATAGACATAGTGTGTCCAATAGGAAATTCCCTCTTAGCCAATTCTATACCTGGCCAGTCACACCCAGGCTTACTTAGGGCCTCTCTTATATACCTGCAAGGTATACTAAGTCCGGACACAAACCAACAAATCTAGTCGGTGACTAGCAGCCGCTCAGGTATAGTATACTCGTACACAGACTGCCGTCCTATAGGTATGCGTTCCATCTTGCGACTGACAGTACTAGCACTGCAGGACTTTTCTTATGGATAGCAGATGATCTACTACTACTACGCAGACAGTACTCCGTATTAACGGGAGACCAGAGGGCTATACCTCATCTGAAAGAACGCCGGTGTTGAACGATATGTTGATGTGCATAGTGTGGCTAGCAATCTCAGGTGCACTCCCGAGCGGGATCCCGAGGACTTTTGTCTGCTTCGGTCGAATGATCGTCATCGGCGCATGTCTAGGGCTAAGGTTTTACCCTGATGAGAGCTGGCCGCGGCCCGTTCTGATTGGACCGTGACTCCTTAGAAATAGTTGGCAAAAACAAAGTATCTATTTTAGTGCCACCGCGAGGTTTCTCTAAGTACATTGCTAGGGTAGGTGGTGCTGATCAAAAGTAGACCAGTCTCTGATCGGGTACTCCATGAGACAAGGCTTGTAAGACATTTGGCATGCGTTCGCGCTCAAGCGCTCTCACCTGTCCGGTACATAAAGTCTTACCACAGTTTTCAGTGGCCGACAGGTCTGACGATGCTGGGATATGGGAGATTGGCGTGGGATGCGATCGTCGTAGTTGGAAACCCCATCGGCTTTGATCTGACATCGTGCATGAGCCGTAGGCTAGCCCTAGCCCGGCTGTCCATCTGTATGCCAACCTTACCCTAGAATCCCACAGCTACCGCAGTCGCAGTAGTCGCCTGCTGTGCGAACGTGTGACGCAAGTACTGTATTGTGTACATGTAGGTAGGTAGGTAGGTATGTGTACAGGCAGGATTACCGCTACATATCCGCACTCTACATAATTAGCGGCGGAAGAGAGACATGGGACCGAGCAAATTCATGATCATCCCTGCGTCTACCGTAGTGCGAATCCCGTTCCACAGGCTGGTCTTTTGGCGTATGCAGTATCCATATACATAGTATGGATCACCAATGACACTCCACTTTCGTCGAGCACAAGACAGAGGGCGAGGGGTGAGGGGCTCGGTGGAAGTTGGCCCTCGGTTAGGTGGCCCTTGGGGTGGTTGGGTAGTCGAGTGCCCTGCATTGTCATTGGAGTCGCGAACTACGGCGTAGATGATGTGTGGATCGTCGTATCAAAGCTCCGTCAAACAAAAAAGCCGCAAAAAAGGCTGGCCCAGCCGCCGTGCGGGACCCGAGAGTGTACCGAAAGCAGGCGAGCAGGTGAGGAATAGTGAGTATACCGCACTACGGGTATGTAGAGAAACCTGCGGGCTTCTTCTGCTGCAGGATACAGTCCCGACAGTGAACCCCATCAAGGGCCCGTCGATAGTACCTAGGTACATGGTACCATTTTAAGAACTCTGTGTGAGGGTGCTTCGAACGCGGCTAGATCTGCGCGAAAGTGGGATTGACGGAGGTCAGAGGTGGCAGCCCTAAGTCCATAGTAAAGGCCGCCCAAGATTCATCCAGCCCAGACATAGGATCGTCAACGTTACCATGCGGACAGCCAACCACTCTGGCGAGCGTGAGTGTCCAAAGACGGGAAGCAGTGCCGCAGCCTTCCCTCGGCCAGCAGCATGAAGCATATGCAGGCGTGATCCACACAAGTGCTGTACATCAACCTACCTAATGTACCTGGTCGACTAACGATACTCCAACAAGGGAATTAGTTGGTGTACTGCTTAGATGTAAGCGTCTTAGGTTACTTACTAAGTCACTACTATGTACAACACTTGGAAGTGCTCGATTCAGCTCTCATAACGTCTACGGAGTAAGTATATACGGTGTAGGTTCCGGGAGCTTACATAGTAGATGGCGCGAGGACAATACCTAGTCATAGGCACGGGACCGTTGGTGGTTTTCTCCGGTAAATAACAATAGCTTCCTTAGTGACAAATCTTCGAAGACTGCGGCTAACACTAAATAGTAGCAGGGGATCGATCCAGGGGAGCAGTGCCGCCCGAGACCTGCGTTATGTGGGTCGGAGGTTGCTAAATTCGACAATCGAGACCTCGACCCTCGACGATAACCATCAACACAAAGAAGGACAACTCTTTAATTACTGTGTGGAAGATCCGGCTGGGCTCGTGTTTCTCCATACCTATCTAGGTACACTAGCAGAGCCTTGCTCAGACACTCGTCCGTAGTACTCTCCGTGGATGACGGCAAGATCGTTCTATGGCGAGATGGCTCGAGATGCCACAACTGCCAGATCTCACAGATCTGCATGGTGAGTTGCTTTTTCACGAAATGCAACTGAGGCTCTCGAGGCATACCGTAATGTACATACATACATACAGTAGCGCGGCGTCCAAGTAAGCGCGAATGCGGTAACAATGCCAATCCGCGATCCCCGTACACCTCCCAGAACGTGGTTTGATGCCTGTTTATGCCGGCAAAAACAATGCACGGCTGCGGACTCTTGCTGCGCCTGCAACGACGGAACAAAGCACAGGACAGGCCCTCATTCGGCAAAAGAACCCGAGCTCACTACCCCAACCACGGTCCCGCGAACGTTGCGCGAATGTTGGCGTCCGCTCCCCCCTCCCCTTCTCGAGCCCCTGAAAATGCCTGCTCTAGCCTGATTCCCCCAGCAGTGCAAAGCGACGCTGCGTTACCAACAAGAAACACCTGTACTTGGCTGTGCTTGTTGCATGAACCCCGGTCTTGCGAGAGACTGTAGTGGCACGCATTGCGTTGACGTACATACATACATACTATCTGTACATAAGTAGTAGTATGCTGTCAGGCATCTCTCTATGGTCCATCGTCATGGCCCTTCCATATTCTGACCAGCCAGGGTCCGTAAGGACGGG
Organism: Astrocystis sublimbata; assembly: GCA_022453515.1. Classification (NCBI taxonomy): domain Eukaryota; kingdom Fungi; phylum Ascomycota; class Sordariomycetes; order Xylariales; family Xylariaceae; genus Astrocystis; species Astrocystis sublimbata. The sequence continues at coordinate 1,136,089 of JAJNNY010000001.1, read as the reverse complement.
TCTAGTCTATATAACTTTCGTATTAATAATGCACGAGATAGTTCATCATACGCATATACGTAAGAGTATACCTGACTGAGTATAGCATCGAGTCCCTTGCCAGGCAATCGATATAGATGAACGATCCATAACGCCAGCATAGTACCTACACGACTCTTTTTTAATCAGAGTCGATAATCGCGGAAACGTCTCATGGCTAAGACAGCGAGCTTGTGCCAGGCGAACCAGGTAAGCTACCGATGAAGCTAATTACCGTTTACTCCTGTAAGTGTAGGAATGGCTAGGGGTAAGATCCTAACAGGAAAAGGCGAGGTCAGAAGACACCCATCAACACTGACTGACCTATGCATGGAGCCATTAAGCCTTCCACACAGCTTTCTCGTCCAGCTTATTTGTTCTAGCTCTCGAATGCTAGCTATTGTAGTAGTGTAGTACCGGCATGGTCCGCGCAGAGCGTCAGCTGCATAGACAGGCACAAAGAGAGGCACTGATAGGAGGAGGACATAGTATGTAGGTGGCATACATGAGTTTGCGGGGAACCTAATCACGGTCAAACCAGGGTAACGAACTCGACGCAGCAGGGTGCATCGCATCGCAGCGCAGCGCGGCACCGAGCCGGGATGGTCGAAAGCAACCACAACACACCCTAAACACGCCCATCGCGACGCTGGCTGGCTGGCTTGCCGACCACGGGTGCAACAGGCTTGACAGGGTGTGTCTTTCGCTGAGCGCGAGTGGTTTCGATGGCCGATTTCTGTGCCCATGGATCTTATCTCACACACACACTCCCTCGACTCCGGCTCTCAGCTACGTGCAAGTACAGTACCTAGCCTATCTAGATGCCCTACTACTCTACTACTCTACCTAGCAAAACACCACCATCCCGGTCCGTCTGGCCCTCTGGGTATCGGGGCCCATCACCGCCGCTACTTGGTAGCACTACAACCCTACCTCCTACTCGCACACACAATACTAGTAGTGCGCTCCTCCTATGGCCCGGGTGCCATTCGCCATGTACCCATACCTGAGATAGATACTTTGAGATAGGTACTTGGGGGTACTTCCAAATTAAAGAAGTGCGCCACGCCAACGACAGCGCCAACGCCAACGCCAGCGCCAACGCCAACGCCAGCAACAACACTAAGCCAGGTAGCCCGTCCATCCATCCGTGCCATCCATGCACAAAATAGAGAGATCCGTCTAATAAGAGAGATGCTCGAGATGTAACCCGCGGCGCGCGCGCTAAAGCAACGCAGCCCATCTTTTCCCCGTCCCAATCCACCACCTGCACGCTGCCTGCATCTGCCCTGCACCTAGGTACCTACTTACCTATTGTGCACCCACCCGAGCCACCCATCTATCCTTTGCTACTAAGTAGGCGAGTAGGTAGGCGAGTAGGTAGATGGCAGGTAGGTATGCGAAGGAGGGGTGCAGCTCGGCGCAGGGCAGGGCAGGCAGGCCCAAGACAGGCCCAAGACAATTAGACAATTCAATCCCTGTGTCGATAAACCCCGGCCTGGCGAGCCTGGCTAAGTAGTTCGCGCTCGCTCTCTTATCGAGCTCACCCGGTTGGCCCTTCCTCGGCTTTGCGATGTGCGATGTGCGATGCATTGCCTACAATTAGTTTGCCTGTGGCGCGCGGGCCAGTCTCACTCTGAACGGCTGCACGCAGTGCCACCTGAGCAGGGGGGCTGGGGAAAAAGAAAAAGAATGATAAATCGACATCATTGTCCGATGCTCGAACTAAAACGTAACATCCATCTGCAATACCAAGCAAATACACACACAATGGTTTCGTGACATCGTGATCAATCTACACTGCGACAACCCCGTTCATTTATTTACTCTACTGACATGTACGATTAATTATACTAGTTACCTAGTTAGTAAATAATGTTCACATACTACTTATTCGCGCCCAGTCACGTGTTTTCCTGAGGTTATTTGGTTAGGTATGTGTACTTACGCGCACGTCTGTCGTCTGTCTCTAAGGGTCGACTCAGGTAAGGTTTGCTAATTCCGCGACGCTTGCCACGTTGTGCGATACTGAGACAAACCACACAGCAACGTGGAAGCAAAACAGAAAAGCAAATCCCAATTTACCTGCGTAGTAGAGAGAACGCACGCCAATAATATTATTATTGTCTTCATCATCTTGCGTCGCCAATAGACTACCGACTCACTTAGTCATGAGAGCGATCTTCTTTTCGGAGCTCCACAACAGCCGCGTCTCTCGCCTCCCCCAACAGCCACGGTAGTATTCCATTATTTTCATGGCTCCTTCCAAGCCACCTGTACCACCGGCCGCTGAGCCCGTGTTCGGACAGCAGTTCGACCCCTGGAACTCGTCGTCTTCGGGCCACCAGCGCGCCGAGAACAGAATTGGCGCAAGCACGGGATGGCGCCACTCGCGCAACCAGAAGCTGATGGGCCAGTTCACCGGCGGCGCTGGCGGGGGCAAGCGCATATCAGATACAGTAGGTGAAGGCTCGCAGCATTGGGATCCGCAGGCGAAAGCTCTGATCACGCCAGAGGCGCGAGCGCGAGCCCAGAGCTCTGTCCTGCACCTCCTCGCGAAGCCCGGGACCATGACGAGGCCTTCCAAGCCGGACGAGACAACGGCCGAGGAGTCCCTCATGGCTAGGCGCGGGGAGGAGGACGCTGCGAGGGAACGGGCAAGACAGGCTCGCAAGATCTTCGACGGCGTAGTCGTCTATCTCAACGGCAGCACCCACCCCCTTGTCTCAGACCACAAGCTCAAGCACGTGCTGGCCGAGAACGGCGGCAGCCTCTCCAGCCACCTCGGACGCCGCAAGGTCACCCACGTCATCCTCGGCCGGTCTGCGGCGGGGGGGCGTGGTAGCGGGGGCGGTCTGGCAGGCGGCAAGCTCCAGAAGGAAATCGCAAAGATGGGGGGGCCGGCCGTCAAGTACGTGACCGTCCAGTGGGTGCTCGAAAGCATCAAGGCTGGCAAGAGATTGCCGGAGGCGCGATTCGCGGAACTGAAGCTCGCCTCAAAGGGCCAGCAAAGCGTTTATGGCTTGTATTCGAAAGCCAAGGATCAGACGCCTGCCGTCGCTGACGAATTCCAGCCGCCACCTAGTGGGCAGGCTTAGGTGATGTGATGGTGGTCGAATGCACCCTTTCCAACCGTGCATTAGGACAAGTTTAGACGAGCATTTGCATTCTAGGGCGTTATGGTGGCCCCTGTCTCTACCTTCAGGGTTGCATGGAGGTACATCGAGGAATAGGTGAAAGGGGTCAATATGTATTATGAATGTAGACGTTCTATATGCCCCAATACTCATCTCATCATATGCACCTGTAAAATTTCCCGGGGAAAATAACACTTGACTGGCTACCTAAATCTGCTGCCAATACTGTGTGTGAAGCTGAGAGCAGTTGGCCTCCATTCAAATTAGAGTCTCAACTCACAGCTAACAAACACACCGCCTCGCAGCAGCTCTGATGCACACGGGCCGTCCACGTGTACTTTATACGTACGCGGTGCAATGAAAACGCTTCGTATCCAGGAACTTTGGAAGAGCATGTACGAGCTTTCAGCTAATGTCGCAATACATTCAACGTGTTCACCTCAAAAAAAAGTTTTCTTACTCGCAAGCGTGATCTATGGCCAATACCAGCCCTACAAAGTGAGCAGAATACGGTCTCTCTGCCTGGCCTGTTAAGCCACGATTATCCCTTCTGTTCTGATTTCGGCAAAATTCGTAATGACGACGTCAATCGCGAGCTGAGATTCAAGTCTCAGGTCTCTGGGGTTGCCTTACTTCTCATACCACTGTAGCCCTTCGCCCGTTTAAGCGCGTTGTTGTTGTGCCTGCTGATCGACAATCGGTCATCATCTTTACGGCCCCTCTACCCAAAACCTGCGGGCAGTATCTTTTGTTCTGGTCTTACCAAAGATCTGGAGACCTCGTAGGCTGATTATTCGAGGAACGTAAGAACCCTGCAGAAAATCAGCAAGCATCTATACAGAAGAACAGTTAAGACTTAAACTAGATAGACGCCAAGTTATTAGATTATAGAGAAGCCTGCTCTCCAACGTTTGCTGGTTCGAGGGGTTAATCCAGTCATAATAATTAACCAACATGCACAAAATGACCATCGTATTTCAGTGTGGAGCAAACGACTACGAGGCTGCTATGCATCCTAACTGCCAAACCGATACCCGGATGGTTTCAACGGTTAGAGTGCCACCCTATAAGCTAACGTGATAGCTGAAGGGGCGCAAAACGCTAGCACAGCATATGTGGATGAGGCCCAACCGGACCGTTCTTTGCACCGAGGCTCCTTCGTGGCACTGACGACCGAGAAGCCATACGACTTGATGAATATAAGTTTCCGCGCATATGACACATCGTGAACTTCGCAAAGGTTGGCTCGTGATCGGAAGCTCCGGAAAAGACAAAAGTGGGCAGCAGTTCTGATATGAAGTAGCACGCCGCGTCCTCAGGTAACTGTACTTTCTCGTTGTCACGGTACTTCGTAGGAGTTTTCGCTACTTCTCGGTTTGGGTCGTCATCTTTTTTCCATGGATTACACATCAGCCAACGAAAAGTAATACCCTTGATCCATGGGAAGGCACGGAAACAAAGTTCGTTGGGGATTATTGGTTTCGGCTTTTGGCTAAGGCAATTCGCGTTATCCTGATTCACGGCGTTGGCTTTTTGGCGGCATGAACAAACTTAAAAGGTTTTGGGCAGCCGCAAAAACATCATAGGCCAACCGGGTCGAGCACAGCCCTGGAGGTGTTCGACAAAGGTACCGCGATTCAACATAGAACAATGCAGTACCCCATAATCCAGGCTATTCTATGTTCCACTCTGTTGCCAGAGTCAGTAGCCAGGATAAGGAACATTCGACGATACGAGCAGGCGAACCCTTTCACATTCTTGTGCGATCGCTGTGGTTCAGAGCCCAGGTGTCATCTACTTGTCGGTCAGCTCAATATTTTTTGCTCAAAGGAACCAAAAAAAGAAAAGAAAAGACAAAAACCGGTGAACTTCAAATCGGCAGGGCAGATGGACCAACTGAGTGCATACATTTTGTCAGTGATGCTACAAACAGCCAAAGACGGCGAAACATATGGGCAAGCATCCATACAGTGGAATATGGCTCACAAGCAGCGGAAATAAACGCCCGACCATGGCCCAGCAGCATCCAAGAAAAGAATGCTCTAATACCGTCTGCTTGTTGTGTATGATGCGTGAAAGGTGTATCCCCCCCTCGGAAGAATGCGTTGGAAACGATACCTGCGTTGTAATGATCCATGTCTTGAAATAAATGTTGTAACTTGTCACAACTCACGATGCTTCGTAAGCAGACAAAAAAAGTACTTTGTACCTACCAGGTAAATCACGTGAACTCCGGAAGTAAGGTCTGTAGGTGCAGGCTATGACAACATGGAAGCCAATGGGTATCAATTTCAATCATTTTTGCTAGTGTGCGGGTTGATCAAACAAATTCTCGCAGAACTATGACCATGGGCTTACGCCCGATCTAGAATCATTGCAAGTCCCCTTTCTTCATAATTCTCCTGGGTTCTGTGCGGTGATTAAACATGCAATGAAAAGTCCGAGCCAACCGGTAAAGCCAAGGCGAGCCAAAATCATCATCGTACAGTGAAATATGCCACACATTCTCGTGCCCTCATCGTATTGAAGTGTCTTCTAGTCCGAATCGGATTCCTCCTCATCACTGGTGGCCTCGATGTTCATCTTTTTCTTACGTTTCTGCTCTTTTGAAGGGGACTTGGAAGAGGGCTTGGGAGATGAAGTGGCTGCGGCCTTTGCAGACACATTGGGGACTTCGTGTCCCTTCGATCCAAGCTCAGCATTGATGGCTGGGATGGCGGCGACAAGGGAATCATACTGCTCAAGAGGGAGCATAATACCCTGGTTTGCAGGAAGTCTTAGTTAGCTCCAATCTTGCGGCGCTGACTGGGGGTGACTGGCACCGCGACGAACCTTCTTCCCTGGTTTCAATTCCCCGTTGCTGTCGTAGTACTCTCTGATGTTAATATAGTCTTTACCCTTGAAGTTCTGGATTGTGACTCTGCGAGTGGTACCGAGCTGCGATGCACATTGCTTCTGTTAGTGATCGTATGACATGTGACTGATAGGAAGTGTAAGCGCAAGAGGAGAGTCCATACAGGCCAGAATGAATTGCCCTCGCTATCTTTGCCTGGGTTGCTGGCAGAAGAAGATGTGGCCTTGGTTTTAACCTTCTTGCTTGGTTTGGCGACTTCCTCGTCACTGGAAGCCACATCCTCCTCGACATGGCGTTTCTTGCTGGGGCGGGCCATTCTGGCCGGTTGGTATGATGTAGGTAGAAGAGGTGAGATGGGGGAAGATTGAGATGGGCAGAGGTTCCGCTGGACGGTCCTGGTTCCAGAATATTAAGGAACGCAGGTTATTCAACGGAGAGAAACGGTGGTTTTCTTGTTAAGTGTGGAGGTGTAGGCCTTGCAAACGTTCATTTGAGAATCTTGAGGGTGAGAAGGTCATTAACAATTTACGACCGTGGGGTCGACGCGCCAAGTGATTGGGGACGCGACCGCACCTGCACCTACCTTAGGGGCATGCTTAGGTCGTTGACCCCGAGCCGTCTCTAGTACTCCGTACAGTAGCGCCTTCCCAGGAGATCGGTACTACCTACCTAGGTACCCTAGATTCCTACTTAGGACACTACTTCCCTTGGACACCGCAAAACGTCAAGAACTTGAAATGGTAGAAGAACTGATTCAATGGCACCTATGCCTGCGACTATGCATCACTCTAACCCAAAAATCGTAATGTGCTGGTTCATTGTGTTTCTGGATAGGTAGGTATAGAACAAATGCTGGCACATACTGCCAGCTAGTATGATGAAGTGGAAGGATAGCAGCATGCTCAGAATAGATCGTGAGGGCTGACTTACATAGCATATTTCGCGTGGGCTAGCCTACCAACCCATTTACAAAATGAAGGGGATGGGTGCGCTCACGACACTATGTTTCTAAGTTGTATAGGTTTGTTTGCTTTATGGTTATCCAAGTCCAGACTATAAAAATCACGAAACTCTTATCGACGCTTGGCGGGCTGGTAGTTATTGCCTTTAATGCTCCTGATGGCGGGATAAAAAAGCACACGCGATCGGCAGGGCTAGACTGACATAGGTGCACACATATCAATTGTGGTACATAAAAAAAAACAGGTATACCAAAAAGAGTGAAAGTGTTCCGAGTCGACATAGTTTTCGTAGTGGCTGTAACTCAACGCCAATTAATTGCACTGATGTAGAGGGGAAAAAACACGACGTCTCAGCGGTTCCACTCCAGACTGCCCTCCAGCTCAGACATCTGTGAAACATGAGGATCGCGAGTATTTAGTGAGTCCAAAGGACCTGTTTGACCTGCTTGATGGTTGACGAATGGTCGACTAAAGTTGGCGGAAGGAGACTCGGTTTTCCCAGCAGGGGAGGGTGTTGTTTTGATACTTGGTGTTGTAGTATGATTGGAATCTAAGCATCTGATTAGCCTCGTCTGCATCACTGAAACCGCTTCTGCTCAACAGCCAGGTAGGTAGGTACCTTGCAAAAATTGCCTCGAGAGTCTCTCGCGCTCATCTTGGTCTTCTTCCTTCCGTTTGTACCATAAGTAAACCCCGATGACTATCAAGAGGACAAGAACGCCGGCTAGTGTGGTACCAACAATGGTCCCAACTCGCTTTGCTGAATATCCTTCAGAGGCGTCTTTTGTTGCTGTCGGACTCGGGCCTGGGTCAGTTGTTGCGTTCGATCCAGTTGTGTTGCCTGGATCTGTTGTCGAGTCTGGGCCATTCGTCGGTGTCGGGGCAATGAACTGACTTGCATTCGCCTTGTCATCACTCAACGTTGCAGGGACAAGACGGCCGGGCGGGCAACCTTTATCGCACGGATTGGTTGTGCAGCAGCCGAGAAAGGGCGGTCGCGCGTGGACACAGGTAAACCAGTTGCTGGTATCAAAGGGGGCGACGCAACTCTGCGGTAAGAACTGGATGCCGCTAGCGGCGCTGAATGTGGCATTGAAGAGGCTCTGTATTGGGTATCTACCGTCATGATCTGGCGTGCATGGGTCTATATCGCAGCAGCCGATGAATTTTGTTGAGGAATCTGAACATATATGGAAAGCACCACCTTCTGGGCAAGATAATCCAAATTTAACCCGCGGATCATCTGAGGCGTCCATAACTCCTGTTTTTGAAATATAAAATGGAAATAGTTCAAGCAGAGCAGGAAAATATAGTCCAAGGCGTGGGAGTCATTGCCAGAAACGACGTCAAGGAAGTCATAAGAATCGAAAGTTCGAAAATGGGTGGGCTTACCGACTCCAGGATGGCTAGGACTTGAAGGAGCCGTGTTTGGTAAACATAGAAATGAAGGGTAGTCCCCAGTGCTATTTCCCTACAAACAAAAGTAAGTAGGCTATGTCCTCCTATAGCAGCGGATGGCAGTGCGCCGTGGCCATATCCCTTTGTGGGACATCCATTAATATGCCGACGTGGTGGGGTCCTTTGTGAGAAGCTCACATATCACAGCATATCGTGGGACGATGAGTTTGTTCGGCGTGTCACATAGTATTGATTACACGTTCTAGGCAATTGCTAGTATCAATTGAAACATTCACACATCTCTCTAGTGATTCGTATTCCGACTAATCCTGTACCAATTATAGTATGAGATTACCGAAGTGATCGGTATTCGGAACGCTTCGGCAGGAGAGCTCGCTAAGCAGTGGCTGTGTCAAAGAGAAAGACATACATGGCCTCAGTGTGAATTTATTCGTAACTCATCTCGTATTCAAGCTAGGCGGCAAATCATTGTCTCCTGTGCCCCAGGTCGTGCTCTCTTTTGGACCGAGGGTCAGTTCAAGAGTTCCGCCATTCAGAAAGAAATCATGTGTTAAGTAGTTTCTGGTATACTCATTGCCATCGAGTTTGGCACTCTGTATGTAGATGTTGTTATAAGCAGCATCGAAATTGATGTTCTTGATGGTCGCTGTCTTGCCTGTCATGCCGTTGGTGATTGAGACCGAGGGGAAAAACGGAGGGGTAATAAAATAGACGTCTTGGCCCGGGTTTGGGAATATGCCAAGCATCGCAAGGGCCACAAATGAGCCCATTGCTCCTGAGTCGTCGTTGCCTGGAATACCCGCAGTCGTAGTATTGAATTGACTTGGAATGTAGTAATGAATCCGTTCTGCAGACTTGGCTGGCCGACCTGCATAGTGGTATTGAAAAGTCGGTAGAAATCCTTGCTCGTCGCCGATGTATAAGAGACCGCTCTCATGGAGGAAATCAAGACGGCTGACGAAGGTTTCAGGGCCACCGAGGGTCCTGATAAGGGAAGACATATCGTGCGGCGCGAAGAACGTGTAAAGCCAAGAACTGCCTTCGTACGTCTCATGTCCATCAGGGTTGAGATAGCAAGAATCGAAATTGTTTAATGGTGAGCAGAAGTCTGGGTCTTGGAAACCGAAGGTGCCGTTCAAGTATCTGGGTTGTACGAAGCCAGTGAAGTTGGTGTCTACGCCATTTATAGAAGACGTTTGATCTGGATTGTAGATGTTTTTCCAATTGCCAGACCTCTCAGCGTACTTCTCATAGTCTTCGGTCTTTCCAAGCCTTTCGGCCATCTCCGCAATGCAAAAATCGTCATAGGCGTACTCGACTGTGCGTGAAACACTGCGCGTGAACAGTCCGTTCCCGTAGGGATCGAAATCATCTGCGGGAATATATCCAAGAGTCTTCCAACTGTACAGGCCACCGCGTCCTTCATAATCCCAGACCTGACTGAACATTGTATTAATATGACCTGTAGAAACTGTAGGTTTTTGGACACTTACGGCTCGACCTCTGCGTCTTTGATCAATGCCTCGTATCCCGTATTCCAATCGATTCCTTGAGATATGTTCTTGAGATATGAATCAACCAGCACTACGTGCGTAAAACATGTCAGTTCATATTCCCAACCTCCATTGGTAGGAAGTGCTACATCAAGCGACACAAGGGGACGAAAGTATCCGGCACCGCAGGTTTTGATACGTACCAATGTCTGCATTTGAGCCGCCCTGGGTCCAACCCTTGCTCAGTGACATTCGGCAATCCGGTAGCCAACCCTCATGTCGATAGATATCAATCAGAGAGCGGATCATGAGTGCTTGTGAGTAAGGGTCAACTAGAGTGAGAAAAGGGTGGATCGATCTAAAAGAATCCCAAATGCAGTAGTAAGAGTCGTAGTATGGCTCATCACTCTGCCATAACGGGTTTTCACCTGTGTAGTCTTGGGGACTGATCATTGCTCTATAGACACCACTCCAAAAGATAGTCTGTAGATCGTCCATATCGATCGAGCCGGTCGCATTTGTACTCGTTTGAGTGTCAATTTCAATGACACTCAATTTGTCCTTCCAGGTCTTCTCAGCTGTTGCAAGAGTATCCGTAAAGCTGAAGTTCGGGATCTCGTTCTCGGCATTCTTGCAAGCCTTTTCAGGACTGATGAACGAGAGGCCAACCCGGACGGTAATCTCTCCGCCAGTCGCAATGTCTCGAAGCCACACATACTTGAACACTCGTATTAGCTACTTGTCAAGGGTAAGATATCGACGAGACACTTCGGCTTGAAAAGAGGGGCATAGGATGTGTGAAACGCAAAACAAGAACATATGCTCAAAGCCACTCACAGTGCCTGCTGGTATAGGTGGAACATTGTTGTCTTCCTGAACAGTTATGTTCTTTGGCTGACTGCCGCCCCGGGTGTTGATAAACACACCAGTGTCCCGTATTGACCCCCCTTGGGTATCTGCGCAATAATGAAGGGTATACGTGCCGATACCGAAAGATGGACTGAAGGTGCCCGTTCCCATCATTCGACCGCTTTCAGCATCTACCGAAGCCGACCCATTCTTCCGAGTGTCAGGAAGATCGGTCAGGTCGACGAAGACCAAAGGGCTCAGCGGTCCGTCGACTGTCGCATTACCAGTAGCATTACCGAAGAAGGTGAATTTGTACAAGGCCGTATGATTTGATGCAGTAATCTCAGCCTTAATACCGGATTCCACTTCAGCGCGCTGGAGTCAGTCATTATCCTTTTCAGTAAAGAAATAACTTTCCAAACAGAGGTTCGCAGGTGTATCGGGGCATAGATACATCTTGGGGGTTTTTCTCCGAGACTTTGCCACAAGGGGGAATAAATGACTCTAGGAAAAACATACGGCCCACTGTGAAGTAACCAGGACGCGCGGATACGCTTCCCTCTATAACTCCAACCGATCTGTGACTCTTCGGAAACGAACAACCGTTCACGGTGTCGTTTTTGCAACCCGGGTGCACGAATACGGGAAAATTGGCAAGCGAGGTTGCGCCACCAGTTCCTGAATCATGCATGTGGGAGAAGCCCGTAACCGGGCTCCCGTTGGAAGCGCTGCAACGACGACAGTCAGCGATTGATACATAAACTACCTACATGTTAGACATGTTGGCAAAATACATGTGTATAACATGTCATCCAGAAGCAGGACCGGAGCGGTGCTCTCTTCGGCATGAACAAAAGAAAATAACAGTAAACTCTAGAGTATCTTACTAGCCACCCTGGTTGTCTTCTGTCACATCTGCTACTGCTTTGGCCATGCCTAGTCTTTCGTTAGTGGTGCTGCAATAATCCCCACGAAAGAATGCTTGACTGCACTCACCAAATGGGAGGTTTGCCCCAGCAAATACATGGCCTTGCAATACATCTAGTTAGCTAGATATAACTATAGGGGTCGGGTCTACTATACCGCCATTACGAGTGCCGATGAGGGGGTCAGCAAAGTCATAACTACTGGTTGCAGCGAGCGACTGGATAGCTGTAGCTACGGTGAAATAGAAGAGAAACGGCCGGAATCCCATATTTTCGGATTCGGAGCTGATAATTTAGCTCAACAAGTCGCGAGAGACGTAGGACGTATCAAGCTCATCGAAGTCGGAAAACAGTGGCTCAAACCGATTGTGATACAGCAAAGGAAACGATGCCATGGTAAGACACCCCGCGTCCTAGGACTTAAATGACCTGCTCGGAGGTCGGGACGCGGTGAGTGTCTCTCATGATGGCATTTGCATCCATTGCAGTCTCGGCAGGTACCATGTCCGCCTGGTAAAGCTGGTAACATTGACCGGAGTCCACAACAAATACTACCTGAATGTACCTACCTACTCGTCTACCTCAACGTAACCCCAGTTGCTGGACCCGCAGGAAAGGATAGCTGCCGCAAGCGGCAACTGGGGAATGGTTGGAGGATCGTGATCAACGTCGTATGTACAGTGCCACACGAGCACACAATGCTGTGAAACCAAAATACCTCATGATGCCTGGATAAACATAATGATAGGATCTATTTAACACCATGGTAAGACCGCTAAGAACTGAGGCTAGTACAATATCGATATCATCACTGTTCGTACACAATCTACCGTGCGTCTGAACATGTTTCCAGCCTGGAGGGCTGAATGGTGAAGTTTGTTTTAGTATATAGTACCGAGTACTACTCGTATGTAATGCGAGTGTGGGATTGAGCCCGCTGATGGCAGGCAGCTCGCGCAGCATGCGGGGTAAGTGCAGCACTGTGCCGTGTTGGCGCAGGTACAGTGCGCATACTGCTATGTACACTAGTCCTTACGTAAGCGCAACAGCGGCCAAGTCAACAAACATAGCTGTGACGACATACAGTAACCGTCAACAGCTTCCCAAGTAGGAAGGCATGTTGTTGTAAAGAGCTCTCGACGGGAACGGTTAGAAAACAGATACTATACATGGGCTTGAAAACATCGAAAACACTGAACGTTTTGATAGCCTATCGGCTGCTTGAATCCAGCTCTAAATAGACTCAGTGTTCTGTTCCCTGAAGGTTGAGCAAGCGGGCAACAAAGCTTTATGTACAACATGCCGGAACAGCCACCGAATGTTAGTACCTGATCTGATGGCTATGCAATTACCAGTAACTACTTGGAATATTAAGTATATTAACATGCCCAGTTAGGCAAAGGTCATGCCGAAAGCGACAGTTTCGGCTTGCGAGTAAACTGATAGGCTTCCGTAGTTGTGAAACGCTTCAGAGGGTAGACTCGGCCGTACATATTAGTTGTGCCCAGAGCACAACCTTAGGCCATCCATTGGCAGCCACAGCAAGGCAGTGTTAGTATTGCTCACATTCGGCCACCCACATGAGGTTGTATTTCACCATCTTCTTGGCTTTTCCAGACTGTAATTCGTTTTCCTGTCCGGTATGTGGTCCACGGAGACCTGGAATCCCACGAGTTCATTGAACACACCTCAGCCCCATCCCAAGCGGTCGAAAAATGGACGTTGCACATACGACACATGCTTGAGTAGTAATAATACATGGCCTCTGCTCCATATGTCACCTGTGAACTAGAGAAAACATCCATACCGGTCTGTTTGTCTGATATGACAGCCGTAAAAGGCGAAAGAGGTGGCTATAAGATAACATAGCCAGATGCGTTGGGCATACAAATTGAAAACGTTTGTACATGGGTGGTATATATAGCCAGAACCGGCTACGGTATCGGAGAGCTCAGGTGATTGCGCTTGAAGGCTACCAGCCGAGGCAGGTGACAGAATAAACCGAACACTCGCTCTTGGCGGGTCCACTGAAATAACTTCTCTCGCCACCTATGATTTTATAACACTACGAAGGTATATAAAACAATCCTACGCCTAACCAGCGATTAAACAGTATAACTAAAATACATAAAGCATCAAGAGCTATTTAAAAGCTTTAAAACAGTTTAAGTACGGTTATAAAGGTCTGAATAGCTTTAATAATAGCTAAAATTAAAGATCTACGGAATAAAGTTTTCGAGCTCCAGATGTACTATGGGGACTACTCTGCAGATCAGGTGTTCGGTTTTTTCTGTCAACTGCCTCGCCAGCCTCAGGCTCATCGATGCTTGCCTCTGTCTCATTGAGTAGGTAGGTATGTAATTTATACCTTTTGGTGGCACTGGTTAGATTCTCGACTCTCTATATACTGAATTTCCTTACAAGGCGAGTCAGCTAATGCATACGTAGAGATTTCGCATTAAACACTATTGTTATCCCTTCCATTACCTCAAAGTTCAATTCAATTATCGAAGAGGCTATAGGCAGGCAGGCAGTCACCACAAAGATTTGCTCATCTCGCTCAAGGCAGAGAGACCTGCAAAAACAGGTCTTTTGTAATTGAGAATCATTAATGGGACGGATGCTATTTGATTTTTATATTCATGCTGTTTCCTTAGATGCCCATATTACTGTAGATGGGAACCAAACGTAGTGGTTGTTTGGATGGTGCCAACAAGAAACCTAACCTTAGGCAGGACTGTAAAAAGACTCCAGTTTTTTACTTCCCCTCCCAACACCGCTCATTTCTGCTTGCCAGCTTCAACCCTACTGATTATTCCAACAACAACAACACCACAACTATGACGAAGCCTATTCGCGTGTGGATGGCACGTGAGTTTACCAGTCTTGCTCTCGTTGACTGATATCCAGGCATTGCTTGTTTGTGAAGCTAAGCTAACGATTAATCGACCACCTCAGCCCCGGGACCCAACCCGTGGAAGGTCAGTGATTGCGTCCTGTCATCCATAGCTCACCAAACGTGTTGCGATGAGTACAGACATTCGGGATTTCTATATGCTCCTCATCGAACTAGAGGCTATACCGCCTCACGTAGCTTGGTAGTTTTCTGACTGCATCTCATAGGTTGTCCTTGTCCTTGAGGAGCTCGCAGTGCCTTATGAAGATCGTCTCTTTCAAGTTCGAGAACATGAAGAAGAAGCCCTTCATAGACCTGAACCCTAACGGACGCTGCCCTGGTAAGCTAGTGGTTCGTTAACGTGTTATTATCGTTGCGTGTGATGGTCGATCGCCCAGGAGGCTGTCAAAGAGTTATGTCACATCAATTGACCGATTGACTGACATTCCGTCGTTGTCCCAACCGAACAGCGATCGAAGACCCGAACACCGACCTCGTCCTCTGGGAATCCGGAGCTATTATAGACTACCTCATCGAGCAATACGATACGTCCCATATCATCAGCTACGAAACGCTCAAAGAAAAGAACCACTGCAAGCAATGGCGTAAGTAAACTACCTAACCATCTACCTGCATTCACCCCGTGCTCTAGTTGCATGGCAAGTTGGTCTCCTGTCATTGTCGGGCCGTAATAGAGTATAGAGTGTTACCCCTTGGCTGGGCTCCCAACCGCGAGGTTACGTTCGCATGATTGCATTTAAAACTTGGACACTAAGCCCCAGTTGCAATCAGTGCACTTCCAAATGAGCGGGCAAGGCCCGTACTTTGGGCAAGCTGGGTGGTTCACAGTACTCCACAGTGAAAAAGTGCCCTCGGCCATCGAGCGATACCAGAACGAAGTGCGACGGATCCACGGTGTTCTCGACGAGTGGCTGCGCGAGCGTAAATGGCTCGTGGGCGACAAGATAACGTACGCGGACCTCGCCTTCACGACCTGGAACGACCGGTCCGACGCCGTGCTCGAGTGCGCGCCCGAGGACAAGTTCCGCGGCTTCCCTCACTTGCAAGACTGGCACGAGCGCATGACTTCGCGTGCGTCGTGGAAGGCCGCCATGTCCGCCCGGGCCCGCCTCATGGACGAGCAAGGGCTGACGTGGAATGGTATGCCCAATGGCATCAATACTCTGGCAGAGTACGAGGCTAAGATCAAGGCTGACGAGGAGGCTGCCGCCACGGGAGGCCCAGCTGCAGAGGGTTCAAAGTAGAGGTCGTTGGACCGATATTGTATGTAGTGGACAGTCCTTGACTACCTCCTAATTTGACGAGGTATCTAAAAGATTGTCGTGCGTACTGTGGGCATGAAGCTGATATAAGTGCTGAGGTGAACTGCTAAAAGGAATCAATTGTACTGCTGAGATAGGCAAGTCATTCGAATGTGGAGAGGTAGGTTGTCTGCTTCGCGCAGTAAAAATAGCTTGAGCCGGTCCGAATTCTTTGATTTTACTCTTCTATTTGGAGATCTTTTCATACTGCGCAGCAACTGAGAAATCCATAGATTAGGAGCCGAGGGAGCTATTCGCGTTCTCAGTGTACCTTGGTAGGCACCTAAAGTACCTAGGTAGGTACCTAGGTACCTACCTAACAGGTTACATTGCATTCTCTACAGAAAGAGTTCTTCATACCTTGATATCATAACTGACATCTCTATAAATGTCACCCGGCGTGCCACATGCTCGACACCATTCGTCAGGTCTCAAGAGAATTGATCAAGAATGGAGCTGGGCATTTACATAGAAGATAGCCTGTCGTAGGTCAAGTAAAGCAAGTATTTCCGATATGTTAATACTTACAGGCGCGCCAATACCCTGCTCGCCTGCCAAGAGCGAAGCCCAGCCAACTTAGTGGGGCCAAGGGTGGAGAACTGCAGAGTGCACTTACCTACGCAAAGTAGGAAGTGTCCACTATAGAAACGGCTCTCATTGGTTCAATTGGACTGGCCCATGGGAGAGCTACAGCGGACTTGGCACTGAGAGCAAAGAAAAATTTCGAGGTTCTCGACTATCTGCAAGCTCGAGATTTGGACCAAGTGTGCAGTGCATTCGTTTGGCAGCATCCATCCACCCAATCCCCCCGTGGCAACGACGACGATCGATTCCAGCGACGGATCAACGGATGTGACTATTCCATCTCTGTCGCAAAATAAACGACGAGAACACTCGCTTTCGACGGACAGCAGCTCTCCCCATCCCGCCGCGAAGGGTAGGTAGCTAAGCGAGCTACGACCAAGACGCACCACATCAGACCCGACCGCAACAATGGCGTCCACGAAGCCCGAAAAGAAGGAGAAGAAGGACAAGAAGGACAAGAAGCGCAGCGATGCAGACGGCGTCAGCAAGGTGAAGAAGGAAAAGAAAGAAAAGAAGGAGAAGAAGGAGAAGCTTACGAGCGTCGTCACCGCTGCTCTCGATGGGGACGACTCTCCATCCACCGAGCCCACGGTCGTTGCTGTCGTCGAGGAGACCACCACCACCACCATCACCCCTATTGTCGGCGCCCTGGTGCCCTTTGCGAGACCGCTGGCCGATGAGAAGGCCACCAAGAAGGTCATGAAGAGCGTGCGGAAAGGTACGTTAAGCCCATACTTAGCCCTCAACAAGTGATGAGATCCGTCTACTAACGAACACACTACCTACAGCGGCCAAGAACAAGACCCTCAAGCGCGGCGTCAAGGAAGTCGTCAAGTCCCTCCGGAAGTCGCCCGCCGCGGGCCCCGCCAACACCTCGTTCCCGGGCGTCGTCATCCTGGCCGGCGACATCAGCCCCATGGACGTCATCAGCCACATCCCCGTGCTGTGCGAGGACGTCAACGTGCCGTACATCTTCGTCTCCTCGCGCGCCGAGCTCGGCGCCGCCGGGAGCACCAAGCGCCCCACCAGCGTCGTCATGGTCACCGAGAAGCGCGTCGGCGGCGGTAAGAAGGGCGCCGCCGAGAAGATCGACGAAGAGGCCGAGGAGGACTTCGCCGACGTCTACAAGGACCTCGTCAAGCTCGTCGAGAAGGAGACGAAGGCCCAGATGAAGTTCCTCGTATGAGCTCTGCGTAGCACGAGAGATGCGGAGAGGAGTTGACGCGGAGAGAGAAGGGGAATGAGGTGACCGGACTGCGTTGGGATCATTGGTAGTGGTCCAGCGTCGTGTCGTGCCATTGTCAAAGAATGCGTGACGTGATGTACCTGAGACTACAACCACGCCTGACCTGAACTGATATGGCAACCTCATGCATACACATACATGCATGACTGTCTACCCCATCCGCGGTCGGGCAAAACTGCTTTATTGTCTATCGCACCAAAGTGGGAATCATCACCAGTGTATCTATACGCACGATTTTGAAATTTACTGAGTCACGATTATGTGACCAGCGGCGTTTGGGGAGGGTTTTCATGTTAAAAGACTATGTTGTTTCCCCAACGGGCGGGACATGAAATATATACTATTCGAGACATCTGAATGTGCTGAAAATCAACTTGACAACGAATTGAACATTTGAATGAATGCACAGGAAGTCATCGAGATCGAGTTGGGGCCTGTACTACCTACCTAGGTACTGTTTATGTTTACCTTCATTATCGATACGTTAGCCTCACACTATGAAGACATAATCGATAGAACAAAAGTACTGGGCGGGAAGGAAAATGCTTGGAAGCTCTTCTGAACCCTGCCAGATTCATAGAATAGAGCCATAAGCAGGAACTCATGAATATAAAGTGTGAGACAAGAGTCTAGCCAGCGGATCATAAGACTCATGATGCACCCTTGTATGGCAAGTGCGCTGGATTTACAACTGATTGTGATACGGCAAACATATCTTGATGCTTATCATGGTGTTATTCACATGGATCAAATGTAGCCTTAAGGCGAAGTAAATGTTTTACGTGATTTCAATTATATTTAGCTAATAAAGCGTAACCGAACACCATTTCCTATTTGCCTGTTTGCTTCCGACTCGTTCACAGCCGGCCCTTATTCATTTTTCGTCATCACCCTCGCACTTGTAACCATGCCGGAGGTGAATACAAAAGCTAATAGCACAGGTCCAATGAATCCGACATTGGACGTTTCTCATTCGTTACATCGTCAAATTAGAATAGGGATTACCAAACACCAACTGACTCAGCGAGTAAACGATTTGTTTACTCAAAGGGGTTGGTGCGGGTGCCCCAGTAGGTGAGGAACACGGACAGACCGAGCGTCTCAACGACCTTGGCCAAGGCAGAGACGGCGACGGTCTCGGCAGGGCGCTTCTCGGTGAAGACCTGGGTGAGGTACTAAAGGCGTTCCATGTCAGTTCGATGTGTCTCAGCTCCCATCACGAGATTCGGATGGGTCCTGACGTACAGTAGGGGCAGAGGTGGCGAGGAAGATCAGCGAGCCCAGGTAGGCGGCGCCCTTGTAGCTCAGGGTGCCGGTGGCGTTGATGAGAGCACCGACACCGTAAGCTTGGAGGGCAGAGCCGACGAGCGAGGTTCCCCAGGCGACGGCGGCACCGGAAGCCTCCTTGGATCGGATGAACTCCTCCTTTGTGTTGGCGAGCTTAGCGCGCTGGTAGGTCTGGCCGAAGAGGGGGGAGAGGACTGTAGGTTTCGCGATAGCGTGTTAGTGGGGATGGGGCATCGGAGCTTGTGTGGGGTCGCCCAAGGGGGAAGGGAGGAGGAGCAGGAGGAGCAGCGGATTGCACGTACCGGCTAGCTCGACACCGTGGTTGAAGATGGTACCTAGGGCAATAGCCGAGGGCTTGACAGGGGGAAGGTCTATCGGGAAACATTAGCATTTGGATTCTCGACTCGGTCTTCTGCTGTCGCGAGCTCTGCGATGGCTGGAGAGGCCGCAATTGCCTAGAGCTCAGCACCCCGCTTGAGACTCAATCGCAAGGGTCCATTTCACCCTGAAAAAAGCGGCAGCAGCGGTGGGATTTGCGGTGCAGTACTCACAGTGCAGAGACATTGTGGTGGAAGGTGGGTTGTATTGAGGGGAAGTCGGGTGTAGAGATGGTTGTTACAATGAGCTGAGGCTGGTTTTTGGGTGGGCTGTCTTTGTAGATGTCACGGCAGAAAGGC
The DNA here is from genome assembly GCA_022453515.1 of Astrocystis sublimbata. NCBI lineage: Eukaryota > Fungi > Ascomycota > Sordariomycetes > Xylariales > Xylariaceae > Astrocystis > Astrocystis sublimbata. The sequence goes on along the minus strand of JAJNNY010000001.1, from coordinate 1,116,418 downwards.
GTTGCACGGGAATGGGTGAAGATTTATAGGGACGAGCGAAGGACGAGAAGCCGCGGGCAATGACGACAGCAGCACCGCACTCGACTCTACACCTGGGCAGCTTCTCCAGCCGAATCTAGGAACAATGGGATAATCCGGGGGGTTAAGGCGCTCTTAGTCTGTTGTGTGGATGTCCAGTAACCTTGGAAGCATGTTTTACCTCCACGGCGCACTGGACTAGTCCTCTTTGCGGTCGGTATTCTTTTCTTTTACATCATGCCACTAACTATGATCGAGATAGAGCGCGGCATGCTATGACGTAAGAGACTTTCGCTGCCGCCCACCAAGCTCGCCAGCAGCCCACTACAGAGGTCCAGAACCTCCGCATCGCCATTTCCTATTGGCGAATGGCCATCGCTGGCTCATCTCGTGCGTGATTCAATTTGCCTGAGAGCCCAAAGCTTGCGTGGAAGCTCCCAGCCAGCCAGCCACCTACTACCTAGGTACTTACTAGCTCTTGTCGACTGTGGCTTATGTGACAAAACGTCGTAAATGTCCTATTCCACCACTAGCCGCAAATATGCGCACATCATCTGTGGGTATAATGGCGGAGCAGTACTGTACACTAGGTAGGTAATGTGGGATAGTAGGTAGCTCGGCAGGCATACGCCATCATGGATTTGTGTTGCACTAGAAGTATGCTTTCCGGTCATGCCATGGCTGGCTCTGCGGGTAGGTTAGCTATTCGGGAACTGGCTCACCAGACCCCAGTAGGTATGTTCTACCCAAGCCGACAACAACTCCGGAGTGGACGTTTCTGCGTGTAGCATTCCGAGGAAAGCAGTTGACCGGGCCAAGTTGCCTGGTAGTGTCAAGCGTCTTCCACTCTTCCACTCTTCCACTACAGTAGGCATTACCCGTATCTCAAAAGATGGTTTCAACTTCGGAAGCCCTGGATCGCCTGTGCTTTCACTCTCGTAGTGCTGCGCTTGATTTACGCTGAACACTGTGCGTGCTCTTGACGCCGACCACACCACGAGACTCATTCGACCAGAAGTTGTAGAAGAATATGGCCAGACAGCTCACATAACACGACGAGTACGTCCGTCTCGACGTTGTTATTCATTATTGGAAATGGAATATCTAGGATCTGCGTCTGTTGTCATCGCCTCACGTCGCAAGCTGCCCATCTTCACCTCCTCTTAAAGCCAACAGCGCCCTAACATCGGACACGTACTGCAGTCCTTCGAGGAATGGCACGAGGTGTAGCAGGTCATTATCCGTGGGGTCGCTGATCCACCCTTGGATAGGTATAGCATTATCTGAGACTGCCGTTAGCTGGGTGCACGGCGAGTAGCCTGCATTGGCTGCCGTGTAGAACATGGCCGTACCTTGGTGAAACATGTAACTCAGGGGGCTATTATCAAGAATCATGACCTTGCTGAGATCCGGCTCGATCGAGCTGAGATCTTTGATGAAAGCCCCGTGTCTGAATGTGCAATGTTGTCTGTAGTATCGTCCCGAGAAGAACTTCCTTTCTGATTCCAACCAGTCAATAACCGGATCCGCATATTCCTGGACCGATGCTGTGAAGACAACCAGGTTGAACCATTTGCAAACCTTTGCCATGAGAGTCAGCCACAGAGTAATCATTGCGCAAGGGCCTAGGATCCCGGGAGGCGCCTCACCTTTCGCAGGAACTCGTCGCAGTGCGGCCGCTTGTGAACATAGTACAAGATGGGATGCTGAGGTCCCAGCATCTGCTGCCCCCCAGTGCCCGCGTATGCCGTATTCAGCCGCACTTCGACCATATGTCCCGAGCCCATCCGACCTCCTTTGGACATACTGTGTATTAGCGTTTCGTCGAGGTCAAGTATCAGAGTCTTGAGCTGCTTTGGATCTTGGGGTTCGAAGGGGACGTAGGACGGTTGCCGACGCGGTATCAGAGGTCGGGGAGGGGCGGGGGTTTTAGGATATTTCGTCAGGGCGCCGTGGGGAGAAGTAGGAGACTTGAGGTGAGCCGAGAGTTCCTCCGTCGCATCACCACCTCCTGAGCCGTTGTTCGCGCTCATCGACTGGGTCTTTCTATGCTTCCTATGGCGCAAGGCGTCGTCGTTATGGATCTTGATCCGAATGGACCTTCTGGATGGTGCCGTCTCGTCGGTCGGTTGCAGGGACTTGGATCTGGCATGACGGCGACTACTTTCGTTCCCACCGCCCACATCCGAGTCCGATTCTGAGGAGATGCCGGAAGATGATGATCCTGACGAGACTGCCCGCTGCGGCGACCCAAGGCCGCGATGGTTCCGCGCGCTCTGGCTGCGGCCTGATGCCGCCTGTTTCTCGTTCCAGGCTACATCTTCCTCGTAATCAGCAGCAAGCTTGCGCGCATTCCCGCCGTAGATACCAAATAGATTCGCGAGGCGACGAAAAGGTGCGAAGTTGCCGTTCGCATCGTATAAACAAGCGATCAGATATACGCCGGGAGCGGCAATGGTGGACAGCACCCAGCGGATAGAGTCGATGAAACCGCTCGCTATGCGCCTGGGGTATGTACGCCAGCTATAGCCGCACGTCTCGCTCTCGTTATCTCCCGTCTTCTCCAGCAGCGGCGATGTCTCGTCGACAGCCTCGGAGACGGTATTCCCGGCATTGTTCTCGGTATCGTTCCCGAATGCATAGTCGTTGTGCTCGTCGGCGTCGGTGGCAGTTTCGCGAGTCGCGGTTTCATCGGGCGAAACAACGCCTTCTCCGGCGGGGGTGACGTGCAGACCTACGTGGCTAAGAGAGTTGGTTCGCGAGGGGCCCGGACTTGATGAAGGAGACACTCGCGCGGATATGATGTTCAAGGAGTTCATCTTCCGAACGGACGGGTCAATCCATCAAGGCTCGTTCGGGGGGCCGACCTGGCAGAGCACGAGTATACGAGCAGACGAGAAGACAGCCTAGTACACGACAGGAACAGAAAAAAACGAGGGGTATGGTGTGAGAAGGCCTCAATGGGGGTCTGAGGACGGACAGAGTGTAGTCGGAGGGTGGAAGGGGCCGCGAGAGTCTTCCGGGATCGTGGTTCGTTCGACGTGGTCGAGGTGATCCTTCGGTCGGGATGTCCAGCCGGGGTAGTCAGTCGCAGTGCTCGGTCGTTGCGCACGGGTGCGTGTTGGAGAGCGGATAGGTGGCAGGTAGTAGTAGCGAACGGCGAAAAGAGAATAGCTTCGGGCAACGGAGAATAGGCAGAGAGGGTCGGCGGCACAAGCAAGAGGCCGAGTGGGATGGGGATGGTGATGCCGGACAGACGGCGAATGAGAACGGCGAATCTGCCTGCTCGCTCCTTATCTACGATGGCGGATCGGTCTAGCTGTCGGGATCGGATTACGGTGTATGACCTCGACGTAGTCCCAATCTGCTTCCGAGTGCGCTAATCGATGATGTGGATGAGTCCGTGGAGAGAGAGAGGGAGGGAGAGGGAGACGGTTTACTACGACGTCGCAAAACCACCTGGGCACCGGGAGCAGGTTGCTGATGCTGGATGCTGGATGCTGGACGCTGCACCTGCTGCAGCACGGCTGGGGTGTATAGATAGTAAGGTAGTACCTAAGTAGGTTAAGTAGCTTATTCTTCGACACTTAAGGTAGCCCAGCTGGGTTAGAGGAGCTTACAGTGGGCCACCGTAGGCCTCTGGATGTACTCACATTTAGTAGGTGCACAGCTGTCTGCCGAACTACCCAAGTGCGAGGGAACGATTGTATTACTAGATTCAGCTAGCTCCGTGGAGGATGCCTGGCCCCCAGGCTCACAGGTCTACTAGTAGGTACATGTAGGTACACAATGTGTCTACTGCGTGGGGCCGTTTGCGCGCATCCCACCCGACTACATACCTTAGGTAGTCCTACTAACTATTCCCGCTCATCGCTCGTGGCTCATCCCACCACCACAGACAGATCGTGAACTGCCCCTCCTCCCCCATATTTGATTCCTCAACCACCACTGCGCCTGCATTTGCCGTCGGCATTCCGGCCTTCCGCAAGCATCATGTCCACCCCCAAGGGAGGCTACACCTCGAGCCTCGACAAGTTTCTCGATACATTGAAAAGTCGGCCCGTCGAGGCTTCCATCGAACTACTCGTCTCGTGAGAAAACCTCCCGCTTTGCCTTGATATATGTCTTCACTAGCGGCAAAATGGTGCGAAATGGGGCATCTGGCTGACTGAGTGCTTGCACCAAGTCTTCTTAAGAGGCGGCAGATCAAAGGCTCCGAGGCCTGCGCCACAGCCACCGCTCATATTCTTCTGCAGGTCGTTGCCAGGGACAAATGGATCAACGTCGATCAGCTCCTCTACCGCATCCAGCTTCTCGGCAAGAAACTGGTTGCCGCCCAGCCCCATGAGCTTGTTATTGGAAATATTGTGAGAAGAGTTCTCGGCCTGATCCGTGACGAGGCTACCGAGGACCGAAAAGACGATGCCACCACCGACTCGCCCCGGCCCACCTCTCCACCTCCAGCAGCGCCAGCGCCGTCCGTGACAGCACCCCCGAGTCACGCGAGCTCTCCTGCGAAACCTGTGCGCCCGGGTACCCTTGGAAACACATCGCTTGGGTCGCTTGCTCGCACGCAGTCCATGTTCAACCTACTCTCCGACCCTAACGTAGTAGCTTTAATGGGGTCAAATGCATCAACGCCCGGTCAGCTCTCGGGTGCCTCGACGCCGATTCTCAACGCGCAGACTACCAGCACATCTGCTCTACGCTCCGAGGTGATTGACGGGATTCAGGAGATCATGGACGAGATCAAGATGGTCGACGAGCAAGTGCAGGCTTATGCCGAAATTTACATTCATCCGGGCGACTACATCCTAGTATACCAACCATCCCGAACAGTTCAAAAGTTCCTCACACGGGCTGCTGCAAAGAGGAAATTCACCGTGTTCCTTGCGATCGATCCGTCCTCGGCCACCACTTCAGAAGAGCAATACGCTTCGCTACACAAGTCAATGGCGTCGTACGGGTCGAGCATCATTACTGTCCTGAATGCTGGCCTAAACGCATACATGCCTAGAGTCAACAAGGTCATTTTGGGTGCGAGGGCCATAACTGCGCAAGGTGGTGTCGTGGTGGACTCCGGCGCGGCGACCATCGCGCGAGCAGCCCGAGAGCGGCGAAGAGAGGTCATCGTGCTCGGTGGCGTGTACAAGCTGAGTCCTGAGAGCAGGCTCATGCCGGAAAGCCAAGTAGCGTGGAGTGAGCCGTCCAGGCACGTCAACTTCGCAAATGGGCCCATTTTATCAAATGTTAAGGTGAAAAGCGCGATCTCGGAGTTTCTGCCCGCTGCCTATGTCGATACCTACGTTACAAATCTGTAAGTCTGCCCTGGCAAACGACACGGGAAACAAATTGCTGAAACTATGATTGTGTAGCGGCGCGCTTGCCCAGGATAACTTGCACGCACTCATTGCAGATCACTACAAGGAAGAGGATATTGATTTTGCACTGTACGGAAAAGCTCAGCGCTGAGATACCTACCCAGTCGAGCAGTCAAATGGGAAGCTACCTACCTAGTATTAGCAACCGATTCCTCAGTGCCTTTATGTGGTGCTTTCATCGAAACGATTGCGTATTCATGTTACCTTAAAAGGTATCACAAGGGGTTGGTTGGCTGCGAGTGTCAACTTTATCGAGCAGGTTACATAAGATACCGACCGCACTACATGCGAGTTGGCAGGCACACCTAGGTATGCTAAAAGGTAAACAGTCCTGGCCACGTCAACTTTATCAGGCTCGCTTTCGCAATCCCGATCCTGACCCAGACTACAGGTCGGTAATACAGTTGGTCTGCACTGTTACGAGCCGTTTACATTCCGCGCTGCATCTGCTGAACCAAATAAAATATCGTTGTATGACCTAGGCCACTTATCAACACGCTGTTGATACAACTTTGTTTGCATACAGCCATTAGAAGCAAGTAGAGTGCAGCAAAGAACTGAGCTGTGTCAGCAATACGGGCTCTCTTCCAAACTCTAGGGGAGTCCAACAGGGTTGTCATTGATATATAGTTCACAAGCCCTAGCCAGCAAGGTATAGAAGGACACAGCAGCAAATATATATATTCCAATATATCTCCAACCATTCCATATACCTAGTCTCTTCTTTCATTCTCCCTTTTCATGTGTTAGCTGGTCGGCAACGAACAGATACGCACCTACCTCCCCCCCCCCCATCCCCCACATTCTTAAGACATCATATTGCTAAGTCTTGAGATCACCATCTTCTTGAAACAATCACAAACCACCTAGTAGCAAGCGGTGACTGGAGCATCTCTAGTCATGTCTGTCCGACAAATGCCCGAGAAGCAGGCAAATGGCTCTCTTTTCTCGCATAGTGCCGTGTCAAACCAAGATCATTCTCTTCACTCAGAATGTTCAGGTCGGCGCAACGTACACGAAGGTCCGCCCCTTCCAAGCCATCAGCCTAGCAGCAAGCTTGAGTGGTCACCACGATCTCGATCCGACAAGCCAGCCGTCGACCTTGCCAAACCCATTGACTTCTACGACTGGTATTTTCTCTATGATTCACAGTTACCCATCGCCTTGGACATCCTACATAGTTGGCTATCATCTACATGCGGGTTTGTTACAAAAGGCATGTTGAAGGAAGCTAGAACCAAGATCGAGGCAGCAAGGAACACGGCCTCCACACAAGTATCACAGTCAGATTTGCGTGACCAGGTGGGCCTCCTACTACAGGAGGTCTTACTACAGGAGGTCCAATATACGCATTGTCTATATACAACGAAATTTGGAAACAACGACAAGTCGAATGGATTAGTCACACAGACGGCTGGTAAAGGTCGCAACAAACCACACGAAGACCCGGGAAGCGGCCACACGTTCCACGAGAAGAAGGAATCCGCCAAAAAGGAAGGCGACAAGCTGCTTGGACAAGAGGAAATCCGACAGGGATAAGCGTCTGAAAAGGCGAACCTTGAGGCATATATCAAGGCAGATCTCAAAAACCCAGTCGAACGCATTAACACATGGATTGAAGAGTGTCGTGATGAACTGAAGAAGATAGATCTCAACACATCGGACAAGGACTGCGAGCGGGCCCAACCATTGGGGGCCCAGGGCTTCAATGAGGGTATCAAAGAAAAGCCCACTAAGAAGGTACATTTTGACCCAGTCTACGTGTATCTGTTCCCGGGTAAACGCACGGCCAAGTGTGGCACACTTCGTGAAGTTTTCAAGCAGCCGGCAAAGGATTCCTGCGAGAAAGGAACAATCTCGCACCCCACTTTTCCAGTTGCCTCTGATATGGAGAGTCGGCCCTTGGTTGATTGTGTTCATGATGATGATGGACATGACGAACCTGAAGGCCTGGTCCGGTCACTGAACACGGCTTATCCCGTCGCCGATGACCCGTTTCTTCCAGATCGCCCGTCTGTACCGGCCCAGCAACAGGACATTCCCTACAACTCCGGTGACGCCCTCAAGGAAGCTGAGCCGGCGAAGCTTGAACCCCAACCCAAGAAAATATCCTCGTCTGGAGCACAGGACAAGGGTGGCGAGGATCATGATGCTGAGGACTCGGACGAAGACTGCTCGCACGACTCTTACGAAAGCGATGGGGACGAATCTTACGAAAACGATTGGGACGAAAATGAAGAGCCTGAGGAGGACGAGTCTAAGGATGAAGGAGTTTTTGTCGAAGAAATTGAGGATAAGGGTGCAGCCATAGATGAGGATACGATGTCTAGCTCTGAGAAATGGGCTTATGAGATGGTACTCAAGATGGAGCTACTGGGGGACGCAAATACCCAATTGGAAATCGAAAATGCACGGTTGGAACTCGAAAACGAGGGGCTTCAAAAGGACCTTAGTCACAGTCGCGCTGTCAATAGCAACCTTAAGGCTCAAGTTGGGGAGCTGGAATCTGACATGTCGCTAATGGAAGACGAAAACTGGGACTTGCAAGGGGACATTGATCGTTTAGGAGACGCACGGCGCCTGGACGCCAAGGTTCGTCAGCGGGGGTGCGAAGTTAGGCAGTTGGAAGACCAGAATCGCGAGCTGCACCTTGAAAACAAGAGAAAAGAGGATGTGGCTCGAAGTTTGAGAGAAGATGTCGGAAGATTGCGCAGTCAACTCGTCAGTGATGAAGCTTACTGGGATAGGATTTTGGATATGCATGAAGAAGCCGATCTGGCGCGGGAGATCAAGGTACTAAAAACCGAGAACAAAGAATTGGAGCAAGCCTATGGGTGGGCCAGAGGCGCGGCCCAGGAGACATCAACCAATTTCCATAAGTTAAAAGCAGCGGTATGGAAATTGAAGGAGAAAGCAACTAAGACCGGATCGATTGAAAAGTTGGCGGACTGGTTCGAGACCTGGTAATGGTTCGGAGGATTTTGAGATAAAGTCGGCTTACATGCATGGAATTCGTTTGGCTTGTTGAAAACCCCTAATAATTCACGTAATAATCGACATAGATCTGCGCTTGTGCCTTATGCACGGCGAAATACATGATATGCACTAAAGAAATCCTTTGCTACACGAGGACCAGTAGTCTTTCTCACAACTGTTGTATGTCGTAACGTAAAAACATAACGCTATAGTTTCTCTTGCTTTTTCTCTCTTGAATCATCCATCTACGTCTATAGGTAGGGATATGCTATGACATGCTGCTAAGATGTAACGCCAGATCTCTCCGTGTTTTGTCATTAGGTAGTGGTCGCTTACGCAGTGTATCAAGTCCGATCCAGCTGTGTATCCGTAGGGCTCTTCGTGCTCGACAGTGATCAGAGGCCCCGACAGTGACTAGAGGCCAGGGCTAAATATTCCTTTTCGCGTGTGCCATTGCTGGTGGCTGGACTCTTGTGTTTGGCTGCCCTGTCCGAGCTTATCGTGGCCCCTGTTTTTCCTTGTAACCCTTCTTTTCCTGGTCTCCGTTTTCCAGCTGCAGTTTCAGAGCCGAATTAGATACTGACACTCTCCCTATGGGTGCTTGCTCTCATCCTTCTCAACAAGAGCCGAGACACCCAGGCCACGCCCGACCTTGACCTTCTTGAGGTCCTTCTCGCGCACAGGGAGGCTCTTCTTGGCGCCGGCCTCTCCGACAGGCTCGCCCTCGTCTTCGGCGTCGTCCGACTCAGCAGCGGCAGACTCGCGGATCTGGTCGCGGATGACGGAGAGGTCCAGACGCATGCTGTGGGCGTCCTCGCCGTCGGCGTAGTACGACGACTCGGTCTTGTCTTGGTCGAAGCCGAGGGTCTTGGTGTATAGGTGAATTGCGGCCTTGTTGGACACGCGCACGTGCAAGGATACGTATTGCGCGCCAAACGTCTCAACCATGGCGAGTTCTGGACACATGCCGGAGACGCACTGGTCAGCGGAGGCGCACAGGGGAAGAGAAAAGGAGACAGAAGGAGGAGGGAAAGGAGAGAGGCGACATACGACTCTGGCGCATCAGCTTCTCGGCAATGCCGAGGCGGCGGTGGGTGCGCATGACGGAGAGGGAGGTGATGTGGCCGTGCTGGACGCCGTCGGTGGGCTCCTCCTCCATCTTGGCGAGCACGTAGCCGACGATCTTGGGATAGTCGTAGGGGGTCTTCTTGGGGCGCGAGACGTCGACGGCGACGTAGCTCAGCTGGGGCCACGACAGGGCGTGGTACAGGTAGTATTTCATGAAGTAGTTCTCGGGCAGGTTCTCGAGGTTGGCGTGCTGGATCAGCGGGATGTCCCGCGGCTCGAGTCGGCGGATGTCCATCTTCGCTTGAGGTTTCGCTTGAGGTGGCCGCTACACACTCCCTCCTGCTCTGCTTCGGCGGTATGTATCGTCGATCAGCTTCGGTCTACTCGGGCATGCGATGGATATGTGAGTGCGCGAGTGCGAGCCAAGGACGGGATGGGGTCGTCGACTAGGATAGGCCGATAAAAATATGTCGATGGTGTTGTCAGACAGGTTGTTGGCGGGCTAGACTCGAGCTCGGGGGGGACCAAAATGTACAACTCGCTTACGAAGTTGGTGATCTGCGACTGGCGGTTTGCGATTCCGATTGTTGAGGGACAGTTGCACGGTGGGGTTCTGTCTGCCGACACTTAGGTACCCGAGTAGGTACCGGTAATCTTCAGGTAGGTGGCTCTAGGTATGGCCCCACCTATCACCTAGGCAGTAGTAGGTTAGAGGTAGGCAGCTCCGTACCCGCAGTGCCCCACCGCATTAGGTTGCCCGCGAAATCACCCCGCCATCTCTCGGGGATTCCAGCGCGGGGCAGCTTGTTCAGTCACTCTCGCTCCCGTCGCTTCCACGCTGTCTGTGTGTAAGTGGGAGGTACCAGGTATCCATGAATATCACGGGACCATCAAGATGCGTACACGTACGTGCTGCTACTGCGCAATAGGCAAATACCTGCTACTGCCTACGTACTTGACCACATCATTCCGATAAAGCCCGCAATGGGCCCAGCTGTCGCACTTAAACCTAAGACATATCATGATGTGGCACTAGTACTACAATATAAGAATGTGGGCATGTCGTAATCTATAGCTCTATATTAATTGGTCTTCGTGTCTGCTGCTTCCCAATTGTGCTGCGTGCTTTGTCTCAATTTCTCCTACCTAGTTTCCTAACCTTTCCCATGGCCCAATTGGACACGCATGTACAGTATATATATCTGTCGCACGTGAAGAACGAGATCGAAAGAGCTGAATATGGCACGGACACTGGAGGGCAAGCTTGCCATAGTCACCGGAGCTTCACGGGGCAAGTACCTACCGTGCCACGGCCAGCTGCTATCTTGCAACCTCGTGACTGACTAACCCTCGTCACAGGTATCGGCGAGGCTATAGCCACCAAGCTAGCTTCAAACGGAGCCAACATCCTCCTCGGATACACCTCGCCATCCTCTCAAGCGCGTACAGAGTCCCTGGCCAAGGACCTAGAGTCACAGCACCACGTCAAGACCCTCTGTGTCCAAGCAGACCTCGGCACCGTCGGAGGGCCGAAGACCCTAATAGAAGCAGCGAAGAATAGCGATGTCCTGAAGAAAGCGGACGGCACCTTCCAGATCGACATCATCGTCAACAACGCCGGCGTGTCGATGAACAGCTTGCTCCCGTCCATCACTGTAGAGCAGTTCGACACCACCTACCGCATCAATGTTCTAGGACCCCTACTTCTAACCCAGGCTGCCGAGCCGTACCTGCCGCATGACCGCTCCGGTCGCATCGTGAACATCTCCAGCGTGAGCTCTACCGCTGGGTTCCACCAACAGACCGTCTATGGCGGCAGCAAGGCCGCTCTCGATGCCATGACACGAACCTGGGCGAGAGAGTTGTCAGAGCGCTGCACCGTGAACGCGATCAACCCGGGGCCGGTTGGCACTGAGATGGTAAGTGATCTAGCCCCTGAACGTGCCTAGGGATGGACCAGACACGTCTCGACACTCCGTCCGCAAGCTCGCATTTCCCGAAGTTCGAGAGCTTTTGTATAACTAGGCAAACCATCATGACGACCTGACAGCCCATCGCTAATCTGCCGTCAACAGTGGGGTACCACATCGGATGAGTTCAGAGGCAAACTCAAGCACTTTGTCGAGCACACGCCGTTGATGCGCACGCGGCCAGGCATCGATAGCCAGGAGCTGGTCGACGACGAGCCCAGAAGTGGCGGCCGACCAGCGTATGTGAGTGAGATTGCTGGAATTGTCGCCATGCTGGTGAGCGAAGATGCTTCCTGGTGTACGGGACAGGTTGTATGCGCGAACGGTGGTATGTTCATGCTGCATTAAACCCAGGGAGAAGGGTAGGCGTCAAGTGCATTAAGACTCATTAGACTTTCCAAGCTTCGAGGTTAGGTGATGTCAAATTTTGAATCCAGGCTTGTTCGACTCCTGATAGATAGATAGTCGCTTCCTGGTTGTAGCCGAACGACCTCGGACATACAAAGCCATTCATCGAGCGTAGTGCCACCAACTACACCTGTTCATATGTGTGTCCCAGGAAAGTGACTTAATAAACAGTAGGAGTCTAGGCATGTTTAGTAATATTATCTGCTTCAGGTTCAAACTTTACCATACTCCGATCGTACATAATAAGTTGGTATCCCTTACGGATCGCAATTGGCCGGACCACCTCCTTCAATTTGGAGAAAATTCGTGCCGATGTTTAAAGTCACCTGAATTGGGGCTCAAAAACTGCTCGTAGGAGGAAATGTGCAAGATTTCGCGCGCAGTCAGATAGACACCTACCGGGCACGCCAGGATCACATGCTGCTGAGCTGATGGCTTCTTCCATCTGGATTAGGTAAGCTAGACCAAACCCAGCGAAAAATGCTTGGCTGCCCAAGTCTGCCCCTCTATTGTCGCAACTCGAAAGACACATTAGTTCAACCTGACTTTGAACAATTAGCCGCAACAGGGACATTAAAATACCTAATTACTTCCAAGTTCACTAGTTCAAGGTTTTTTTCTTATTCTCAAATTCATGAGCATATTTCATAAGAAACATAGACAAGCAGACGTCAATGATCAAGCCGAATCTTGACCCGCCAGCAACCACCATTACATTACCACCCTTCCAAGAAGCACAGCTAGCTGAAGCTCACTAACTAACTCGCTCACTCACTCGTATATTTCACTACTTTACATACATCCGTACCTAATCCACTCGCGCAACTGAGTACTCCACCAATTACCGTTCGATCAACAATGGACACCTCTCACGACCCCTTCGACGACCTTCTCAATCTCGAGGAGGAGTACCACCAGGAAGGGTACGACGAGGGGTTCCGCGCCGGCGCGGAAGCCGGCCGCGTGGAGGGCTATTCGCTCGGGTTGCAGAAGGGCTTTGACAAGTTCGCCGAGGCGGGCCGGCTGCAGAGCAAGGCCGTCGTCTGGGCCAACCGGATACCAAAGTACCGACAGCAGCAACAGAATAAGAGAGACCAACAACGCCAACACGGTGGATCAGGTGAAGATCAGTTAGTGGGAAGGGATAGGTCGAGCGCTAGCACTGGGTCTACTCAAACCCAAACAGCCGCAGGAGAAGACTCCAATGAGGTTATCACAAGACAGAGCGATAAATCAACCGCGAATCCAGATGCGGCAAAGGGCAAGGGGGGTCAGGAGGAGGAGAATCCGGCAAGGCTGAGGCTGCCCCCTATAAACAGCAATCCTCGCCTGGAGAAGAACATCGAGACGCTCTACGGCTTGGTGGAACCGGGCACCTTGTCTACGAACAACGATGACGAGGCCGTCAATGACTTCGATAGTAGGATGAAGGGCGCGCATGGGAAGCTGAGGATCATCGAACGGGCAGTGGGCGAGGGGCCTGCGACTGGGAGATTCGGCACCACCAGTGCCAATGCCAGGTCCCCACCACCAGTGAGTAAAAATGAGAACATAGAGGATGCAGGCAGGATACGTCCTTCCGCCTCCACCGGGATAAAATCAACTGATATCTAAGGGGTCTCGTTATTACACCATCAAATTGTGTAGGAGATGCCCACGGACCCGTTCATAGCAATCAGTATTGCAAACCCCTCTCCATGGGTGGAGGGGATGCTCCAGCCATGGCTCACAGCATAGCAACTCAAAATGACTCAAACATTAATGAATGGGAATGTGACAGGAATAGAAAAGGAACGCCTGATGGTGATATTGATGCAAAGCCCGAGTTCTCGTCTAGGGAAAATCTAGGATTGTGGGGTTTGTGTCCTATGTACAATGTGATGCCGCTTATTTCTGTTCTTTCTTCTTACACGCCTTGTCCTCTATTTGAAACTCCGGCACGGATAGCTGTTGATCACAAAAGGTTAGTAAATTAGGCCCTGTATTCGCAGGCCGAATCGCGCCTCTTCAGATCAACGACAGGGGAGATGGGCAGCTTACTCATCGGTGTACGAGTTCTCCTCGGCCAGCCCATACTTATACGTCTCCCACTTGCCGTCCATCTTCTTCTTCTCGCCGCTCGGCAGCGGCGGCAGCCCGTTCACCAGCAGGTCGTCCTCGATCTTGGCCATAGTCGCCGCGTTCTTCTCAAAGTACGCCGCCAAGCCGCCCGTCTTCCCTTCCTCGGCGACGGCGACAAGCTGCTTGGCGCCCGCGTCGCCGACCAGGTCCTGCTTCGGCGCGGCCGCGCTGCCGACGCTCAGCAGCGCCACGGCGTCCCCCTGGTTCACGAATGAGAGCTTCGGGTAGGACCGGCGCGCGTCCCGCTTCCAGTACGGGTTGTCGGCGATGTCGCCCGCCGGCAGGGTCACGGGGTCGTCGTAGCCGAGAGGGTCGAGGGCGCCGGGCGTGGGGTTCCGGTAGAAGGGGTTCAGCGGCACGCCGGATGAGCGGTTGGCGTCGATGGCGAAGAGGCGGCGCACTTTGTCCCAGATGCCGGTGGACTCGAGGGTTTGTTTCTGTTGGTCGGAAATGCACGCAGTATTAGTCGGATGTGTCCCGGTCAACAGATGCGCGGCTCGAGGTGGGATCCAGACATTCCATGTCTCGGACGAGGTGTTTGCTGGCGGGCGGCGGCGCTTCAGATGGATGGGCCATTGACAAGGACACCGGACGGTCGCGGGGTAGATACGCACCTGGCTGAGAGGCACGACGCCTTTGGCGAGCTTCGCTACCGCTTTGGAAGCCATGATGGCGGGATGGAGAGGGGAGATTGCTGTTGGAAATGTCGATGATCTGGTTGGGTGGATGCGGTTGCGAGGTCCAAGATGCCAGGTCCGGTCCCAGCTTCGGCGAGCTCCCGCCAGTTTCCCCGAGGTATTGCCGCACTGTGTCGTGAGAGCCGCCCCGATATCTCCCTCAGTCCGTACCTAGCTCAAAGATGTCATGGCTTATTTAAATTGATCATAGTATTATTATATATACTCATTATATATGGATATACCGTGTGTAATCGATATATTTGTAAATAGTAGCTCATAAACACTGGTTCCAAGCCCATAGCCTGGTGGTCATACGTAGTCCGGTCTATGCCCAACACTCGGCCTCGGGACTTGGAAGTCTTGACCTTCGATGCTTGAGTCGGCTGTCTGCTCCTGCAAAAGCATATACTCTAAGATACCAAAATCCAGAACTGCTGGCGATAACCAGAGCGCGACTCTCATTGACCCTAACAGAACAGTTCGATGTCACGGTGGTAATGTTGGCGCAGTACATGGCACGTACTATCGTGCTGCCGTAGTCGCAGTGATTGAGTGGTTCAACAAGAGAGTGGCTAGGAATTCCTTGTTGCCAAATGGTCCATGTGTCGAGAAAATCATCCGTCAACAAAAGAGACTGGGATTTGGATCATCTTGCGCCCATGGCACGCAGGTCTATTGATGTACAAGGTTGTTGTCTACACAGAACACGCGGTATCTACCCCATCATCAACTGAAGCTGCCTTACTCCTCCGAGTCGGCGAACTCCTTGCGACCCTCCTTGGAGTTCAGGTAGTGGTTCCTAAGGACGTCAATCAGTCACACTGGCCTGCTTCGTGGCATGATGCACACGGCTCTGGCGAATTGATAGGACAGTCTACATACCTCTCAGTGGCCCAGGACATGACGGCATAGGCGAGGACAAAGGGGGGCACAACGTAAAGCGCCTGTGCGCTGAAGCGGCGCCATGTGTTGAAGACGGCGTCGTGGGCGGCGCCGGCGAATGGGTTCTGCTTGTTGGAGCTCAAGGAGTATGTGATGATTCCTCTCTGCTTAGGTCCACCTGTGTATCCAAATTCGTCAGCCTCAATGATGCATGCCCGCCCGAATCGCTGTTCCGTGGTCGCATCGCCTGCGGTTCGCGCCTAGAACACCACTGTCGCCCTCTTGCGACGGCACCTCACACCGTAGCCGGTTCGATAGTCGGATTGATGATGTCCAGACATTCGTTGATTAGGAAGATATCGGAGTAGACTAACCGAAGTTTCCCCAGCCACCTAGGTATCTTTGGTAGGAATGTCAGCAAATGGCAGCTTCAGGCCCAAGGCGGTTGGCTATCACAGGCGCGGCGGCCGGGATGGCATGGAAGAAAAGCCGCAGCGGGCCAGGGACGCACTCACTTTCCGTATTTGCCGAGAGGGGCATCGCCGCCACCTCCTTGGAGAATCTGAGACGGACGCATCGTAGGACTCTGGGTTTGTGATTGACGCGGGTGTGGTGTCAATTCGAAGGTCGGAGGACGGGTGTTGGGACGTTCGGTGAAGGGTGGACGGAAGCGATAGGCTTAGCAGAGGCGGAACAGAGTGGATGTCGGATTGAACTCGCAACTTGGAAATTGACGATTGCCGACTGGCTCGACTGGTGCAGTGGTTACAGCGTGGATGGCACCTGTCTCGAACCGGCTAGCGCGCGCCCGCCCGAGCCAGCCTGATGCCTTAGCAGACGAGCAGAGCCGCCCCACCTGACAATCTGAAGCTGCGAACAAAGTACGACTGAGGACTACCTACTTAATCGAAGGCATCACGGGAAAAGCGAATCATCAGATTCCTTTTCCAAGAGGAACGCATTACCTCATTTGTAGAAATTCGCAATGCTCACCCGGTGGGCTACCTGTTTTTGCCGTGCCTAATCATTCTACGTCCTGCAATCTGTGCTGCGCCATTACAGTCGCATTCATACAGAGTGTTGCATTGAGTATCAAGTCACCAGTAGACATGTTCACGTCACGTTCCCGGAGGATACAAAGGTTTATTCGTTGGAGATAGAAAATATATTCATTGTCCCATTGCGATACCGTCCAAGCTCGATCGTAAGACGGAGGTTGGACAAAAACCAAAACCAAGTATGGGAATCGCTATATATTGCATTCATCTTCCATGGTTCACCTACCTAGCAAACGCCCGCCAATTTGAGAGGCGCTGGGCCGCAATCTCTCTCCTCGCCTGCTCGACCTGGGAGATCTGCACAAGCTCCCGCGTTTCGAACGCAGGCTACGAATTCATCCGTTGTATGTATCTTATTGTTAAAACATTTGGCTAGACAGTTGAGTATCCAAGAGTCCCCAGCACCTAGCATCGATGGCAATATTAGTAATTGGCTACAACGGCAGTGTAAAGTAAGACGTTGATGCAAAGTCCATATTCATACATCCAAGGAAGGATATAGCGCTCATCGTCCGTCTGTATGGGCTTCATGGCGACGGCTAGCGTGGAAACTGCGAATAGTTGTGGTATATTGAATCATGATGGACAGCAAGGCAAGGCTGGCGGAAGAGAAAGAGGAAGGAAGATACACATACCTGTTGAAGAGCTCCCTCAGATGAGGTGGTGCAACAATGCAGACGTAGATGAGAGAGTAGGTCGGCCATTCGGTAGAGAAGGTGGGAGCTTTGGCTTTTAAGGAAGAGGAAAAGATACTTTTTTTTTCCTCGACGCGCTACCGTGCAAATTAGCGTCCTGTTCAGTGGATCATGTGGCCCGTGCCACGTGAGCCCTTGGCACTTAGCACCTGGCTCGCCTGGCTGTCGTTGAGCTGGCGGTCCATGTACCTACGTACCCTTCAGCTGCTGCAGGACTAAGCTTATCCTGGTAGGTTCCAGTGGAGGAAGCTTGCCCTTCCTTGTCAGTTCTGAGCAGCTTCGATTGTACCCCCCCCATCACAGCCGCAAGTGCCGACAACCCCAAACCGCCCTACCACTCTCATCCCACCATCCGTCACGCAGAACAGCAGCCAGCACGATCCAGACCGAACATAGACCGCAGCGAACCAAGCACAGAAAATGGAGCCTGCCATGTTCAGGGCAGCCACACGGCTCGCCATCCCCGCCCTCATCGGCGCCGGCATACTGAATTCGAGCCTCTACGACGTCCGCGGCGGCACGAGAGCCGTCATCTTCGACAGGCTGCAGGGTGTGAAGGACGGCGTCATCAACGAAGGCACCCATTTTCTCGTCCCGTGGCTGCAGCGCAGCATCCTGTTCGACGTGCGGACCAAGCCTAGGAACATTGCCACAACCACCGGCAGCAAGGATTTGCAGATGGTCAGCTTGACACTGAGAGTCCTGCACAGGCCCGAGGTCCAAAACCTCCCCAAGATCTACCAGGTGTGTACCTAACCCGCTACCGCTTTTCATAACCGGCCTCAAACCAGCAAAGCCGCAGTTGTTATGCCGGCCCTATCGTTATCACTTGTTACCGGAAACATGCATTCTAACCCGCATATTCCCAGAACCTCGGCACCGACTACGACGAACGTGTGCTACCTTCCATCGGCAACGAAGTGCTCAAGTCCATCGTCGCCCAATTCGACGCCGCCGAGCTGATCACCCAGCGTGAGGCCGTATCGCAGCGCATCCGGACGGACCTCACCAAGCGCGCGGCCGAGTTCAACATTGCGCTCGAGGACGTCTCCATCACCCACATGACGTTCGGCAAGGAGTTCACCAAGGCCGTCGAGCAGAAGCAGATTGCGCAGCAGGACGCCGAGCGGGCGCGCTTCATCGTCGAGAAGGCCGAGCAGGAGCGCCAGGCCAACGTCATCCGCGCCGAGGGCGAGGCCGAGTCCGCCGACACCATCTCCCGCGCCATCGCCCGCCACGGCGACGGCCTCATTCAGATCCGCAAGATCGAGGCCTCGCGTGATATCGCCCAGACCTTGTCTTCGAATCCCAATGTGTCGTATCTCCCAGGTAGCAGCAAGCAGGGTGGGAGCCAGAGCAATCTCTTACTATCCGTAGGGAGAGCGTAAATAGAAGAGAAAGCGAGGTTGGGCGAAGACAGGACTTCTTTCTTCGGGCACAGGAAGATGGGCATTTGAAAACCCTGCAAATCAGGCAGGGAGAAGGAGGGGACCTCCTATGTACTTATATGTGGACAAGTGTCGCCCGATCTCTCCGCTCGGGCTTACGAATAATGTGTGCTATTACATCACTACCACTCACAAAGACGGGGTGTGAGTTCTGATCTTTGATTATCATCTAGCATGCTTGCTAATTTCCACCACTCGTCAAAACGCTGCCATGCTACTCATTAGTCGCTGGTTTAAGTTTAAACTAATTTGTGGGAACATCAAATGCAACAACGCATGTGTGTCTTTAACACATCTTTGTAATAGCAAGGCAACGCGGTCAAGCCTTGGTTGACCTGCGTCTGGCTGGTACTGAGTCTTCCACTGTTCCACCGAGCTGGTAAGCTGCCAAATCTTCGCCTCCGCTTCCAGCCCCTTCCAGCCATAATCACTCGTGCAGGGACTTTATCAACGGTTGTCTCCCAGTCTCTGAAAATGTCCCCAAGCTAGATTATCTTCATGGAATCAACTCCACGTTTCAGTTGATCCAGATATCAATGCTTCTTGGTCCTAGCGCCTCCAACGACTGTCCATTCCTCACTAGGGGCTAGGATCTTTCCCTCGGCGCTCAGAGTCCAACCTCTCATCTGCATAGTCTTCCACTCGTCCCGGATCTTGAGTCGAACGAGATCGCCGGCTGCCCGCGCGTCCTCGGCACTGTCGTGGCCCTCCGGCAAGCCTTCTGTAGGATCTGCCTGGATCTTGCGGCCAAGCTCGGTCTCCATGAGATACTTGAGACCATTCCGCATAGGGAGGCCGCGCGAGTGCGGCCAGAGAATTACTGTGTCGATGCAGGTGGGGTGTATGATGCGTGCAGCGTTCAAGTCATTCTCTAGTCCATGGCCGATAAGGGGCGTCTCTGCGCTGATAAGAGTGAACAAGAGGTCCCGAGCGATCTTCGGCGACGCGACGATCTTCAACCGCTGTTTAGGCTGCGCTGCAGGCTCATTTGCTAGGGTGATGATAGGTTTGTGGTCGGACCCGACTTCACATGGCTCAGCGGTAGCCATGTCCTCGGGCCTCACGCCCGAAAATCGAGTATTGAGGTCCAGGACCTCGCCGACTGGCCGAACGAGGACATCGAGTAAGATTTCGCCTGCCGGCCAAGATACAACGGTTATTCGAATTAGCTCTAGGCCGTGTACGGTATATCCCATTTCACAGTCGAAGGCCACTGCCCTATCCTTGGGCACTTTGGGATTGACAGGAGTGTTTACGAAATTAAGGACGGAAGCAAGCCTCTTGGGGTCCGTTGTCTTGAAAACATGGTGTGGCGCTGTCATACAGCCACCAGCATCATCATCGCTTGTCCTCTGGCAGCACTTGAACCTACGTTGAGATTTGGAGCGATCGACAAGGTAAGACTTGCCAGGGTGATATGTGCAAGAGCCGTTGGAAGCAAGAGCGCCATCCTCCTCTCGACGGCCAGGGAAGACCTGGAACCGTCTTGTGCA
Organism: Astrocystis sublimbata; assembly: GCA_022453515.1. Classification (NCBI taxonomy): domain Eukaryota; kingdom Fungi; phylum Ascomycota; class Sordariomycetes; order Xylariales; family Xylariaceae; genus Astrocystis; species Astrocystis sublimbata. The sequence goes on along the minus strand of JAJNNY010000001.1, from coordinate 1,096,220 downwards.
ACGGTCGCACGCTTCTGTGTTGCCACAAGCCTTGACCGCTGCCTGGGCGCCTTCAATGGCCTCTTGAGATGGTATCGTGGAAATGTAGCCATGCGATGCGAGCGGAGCCAGGTCGTAGACCAGCCGGGGTAGGAAATCAATCTCCTGGGCAACGGTGAGACCGGTCATGATCGATTCTGGAGGTGCCGTTGGAGGTGTTTGTGTGCTGCTAATGTCACCACTGCTTTGCACTTCCTTGGCTCGACTGTCTCTATACTGAACAACGTTCATCTTCTTATACTTCAAAATCTTGTTACGTATTGAGGTATTGTAGATAGAAGTCTTCTTGATGGCTAATTCTTCCTCCTCATCGAGTGTCCTCACTATGAGCTCTTGCTCGGTGAGAACCAGCTTTTTATCTTCGCCTTGGGCTGTTTTCTTCAATTCATCATTGAGCCGTTTGAGCTCCTTGTGCATGGCTTTGACTAAGGCCACGCGAGTGGGATGACTTGCTGGAGCCTTCTTAAGAAGTCGAGGATTGAGTGATTCGGGCCCCTTTCTAACTTGCTTTGACCAGGGCACGGGTGGGCGAGTCTTCGAATTGGCGGGTGCTGGAGGATCTGCGGTTAATGACTGATGGCGTTCGTCTTGTTGTTTATGTGTTTGCTTATTAGATGCAGCCGCGGATGAGGGATTGTTTGCAGTGACACCAGGGGAATTGTCTTTACATATGATCTTGGGTGTGGCAGCCGAAGGTTTCATGCTTTGTTCGTCGGGCAGCGTGTTAGAAGCGCCCGTTTCGACTGTAGGGTCATGGTGTGAGACAGTACTGCTGTGCTCATCGAGCTTTATTCGCTTCCTTTGTAGAGTTTTGTTGGAGGAGTCCTCGCCGGCCTCATCAGGACGGGCATGAAACGTAGCTGACGCCTTGTATGAGTTGTGGTGGTTTAGTACTTGACTGTTCTTGGGTTCATCATCAGCCTCCTTCTTCTTTTTCTTCTTGTCGTTGGGGTGGCTAAAGAGGCACTGAAAGGCGGTACAGCCATCACCCGCAGGGCAGACCAAGCTTTTCAAGGCAGCCAACGCGCTCGCCATATTGAATAGTTTGCAACCAACGATAATAGCTTGTTGGGTAAATGGCATTGAAGGAACAAGACCTCAGCGAGCAGCTGGCGTCGGGTCCGCGCAGGTCCTAGTGTGGCTTGTCGTTATACTGGCCCATCAGACTTGATACGATGAATGTACTATCACCCAGATGAAAATATGTGGGGAAATGGGCAAAGGTGATATGACGATGCTCAGGCATTGGTATACGCAGAAGGAAAGGGCTTTGTTGGACGCTGCCGTGTGTATACTTTGTAAGTATGGATGCCTTCCCTGTCTGCAGACGGTAGCGAGTAGGTGAGGTAAGCGAGGCAGAGTGGTTGTCACGTCACGACTTGTCTGCTTTTGCAGTGGCGACAGTGCTTGCTTCGCGGCTCGCTTCCCAGCCTTGTTCTCATTCCCATGCCACGTTGTAGGTCATGTCTCTGGCTTCTGGTGCATGTGAAGCCCGAATTGCTGGGTGAGCGTGGCGGAAGGTCAGAGCGATCCCAAGCCTGACGTTCGGGTTGTTTGTACATGTATCTCCCCGGGTACGTACCTTCTTACCCCATTTAGATTAGTGTGTCCAATAGGTAATGACTTTTGAGCATGAAGTACCTACATTAGAAGCATGTGCCTACCTAACAGGCGAGACAGGCACTGTTTGACCTGACAACTTTCACGTTGGAACTGCCTCCTTTGGGACCATCCTTGATGTGCGAGGTGTCTAAACTACATGTAGGTATCAATCACCATTTGCGGGTAGCGGTCATTTGCTCGATGCTCAAGAGCGAGTCTACGGCACGCAGCCATTCGTCATGACTCTCAAGCTGTCCTTGTGGTGGCGCATTGTAACAGTTACCTGAACAAGCACCTGCTCCAGTCATCCAGTGTGGACGCTAATGTCAATGCTGCTTTGGTGCGCAGGTCCAGCGACGCTTGGGACTTGGCGATGCTTCTTCGCAACAGCGCCAAGCTTGAGCCCCCTGGTCAGGACCTCGGGGCTGTATCATTTTCCTGCATTTTCCCAGGTACAGGCTGCCGAGACTGCCTTACGTACACAGCTGACCCAGCTACCCAGCCGGCCTGGCCGCGCGGGTAGTTCACATGTCCGCCGGAGTTAACGATGGTTGAACGGGCATGCTGACACCATCATACATAGTACATAGGACCAAGATGCGCCGCCATCCACCATCTACCGCGTTTTTAAAGACAGACTACATACTCTCGATCTATTCTTCGCGCGTTTCCAATCTGAAGAATAACTACACAATTTGACAGTATTGTCGGGCTATCGCTTATTCATCGCCTTTTATTACGCCAGATATGATGGAGGAGCCCGGTAGTGGTGATGTATCTGCAAATCATCTTTGCGTCTTGGTTCACGGAGTATGTCATTCTCACCCCTCAAGGGACACCCAGATAAGGCACCGCGCCGTGCAGCCACGCACACGATTTCTGCTACGAACCGATTTCACTGACTGCGACAGGCATGGGGCACCCCAGACCACATGAATCAGGTTGCGAAAGCCATCCGTGATACCTACCCTGAAGATCAGCTCCATCTGCTCCTCGCGAAACGGAATAGCGGCTATTTCACATATGATGGCATTGAACTGGGCGGCGAGAGAGTATGCGACGAGATTGAGGACGAGATTGAAGCCATCCATCAGAATGGCGGCCACATCACCAAGCTTAGCATCGTTGGATATTCCCTCGGCGGATTAGTCGCCCGTTATGCCATCGGCCTGTTATACGCGAAAGGCGTCTTAGACAGGGTTGAGCCAATGGTATGCGAGCTGAACCTCTATCAGTCGGGTGTGCGTCGCGAATGCTGACCTGACGCCTACAGAACTTTACTACCTTTGCGTCGCCGCATCTTGGTGTTCGGGCGCCCCTCAGCGGCTGGTACGATCATGTGTGGAATAATTTAGGATCGAGAGTGTTGTCAGAGTCAGGACGCCAACTCTTCATTGTCGATAAATTCCGCGACACAGGCCGCCCACTCCTTTCCATCCTCGCCGAGCCTGACTCCATCTTTGTCTTGGGGTTGAAGAAGTTCAAACGTCGGACACTATACTCCAATATTCTCAACGATAGAACGGTCGCTCACTACACCTCTATGATCACCCAGACCGATCCTTATATAGACCTGACCAAGATCAAAGCCCGTTACGCCAGAGGATATGAGGATGTTGTCCTTGACCGAGAACATCCCGTCACACAGCTTGCGCCAGAAGCACCAAAATCAACAATGAGCTTAATGGCCATCAACGGGGCATCATACGTCAAGAATAGCCCATACGTTCTTGCACTCGCTATCTTTTTGCCCATCGGCATAACCGTGTTTTTGCTCAACTCGGCTGTACAAACGGTCCGGAGCACACGGCGAATACAGCTCCACGAAAATGGGAAAGCTGGCATTCAAGTCGAAAAATACCGTATGCCGTTGTGGGTGGAAGAAATCCAAGGCACTGTGGAAAACGCCTACGAGAATATCAACAGCTCACAAAAACAGGCTTATCTCACAGCCTCCCCCGACGACGACGACGATGACGAGAGAATTTTGGAACCTGCAGAGGCTGAGATCCTCGACCTTGAGAGCCAACAGTCCCAGCCAAGATCGCCGACACTCGCTCTTGACCCCTGCCAATTTGAGATGATCACGAGCTTGAATGCCGTCGGCTGGCGAAAGTTTCCAGTGTGGATTAAAAACGTGCGGCATACTCATGCAGCTATCATTGTTCGTATGGATAAGCCAAGTTTCAGCGAAGGGTTGATTGTACTGAAACACTGGCTCAGCGAGGAATTCATGATGTGAGATGGGTAGACTGGAGTTATTGTCATTATCACATGCATATCGAGGCGTTGTGGTTTAGAATATTCATGTTACCTAGATAGACGTGATCTCTAAGGACCAAAGCGAAGTCTGCATTCCATAGCGTATATATCATTTTTGGAACGTAATAGATTGTAATCATATTACTTGCATGCAACGTCAACGTCGTGTTCTGCGTGCCTTGCAAAGAAAAAAGAAAGAATTTCGGTGGTGTTTACACATCCAGGTCTATGACTAACAGACGCATTGTGTGAATTCTTAGTGTGACGATGACCTTCAGAAGAGCCACCTACCTAGGTATACTGTTAATGTGGCATGTATTCACTAACAACAATTTGATGGCGCATTGAAAGACAATCTTGAAAGTTACGTCCGGGAAAAACAGCGGATTCTGATATTGAATTGCTGACTGACCTTTGGACGCCAACGCAGGGTGGGCGGCCAGCTGTCACTCAGCCGTCAACGGGCGTCGAGATTAACTTCTTGAGGGGCACGTGTAATGTTCGCGCTGCCACGAAGTAGAACGCCGTTACCAAACGACAATCTGGTGAAGACGACGCTCTCTCCAGACTCATGTATTCGAAGCAGAACAACACAGAAGCCAAAAGAAGAACCACAAGACCCATAATATAGCGAGAAAGCAAAATCTCTGATCTCATCCGAGGCGAATATGTCTCTTCGAAGGCTCTGTACCAGGGTCTCCCATGCCCCGGGGACAGCAAGATCACCGAGTTGGTCCGCATATTTTCCATCCCGGCCTACCCACACAAGAGCTCAAATTCCGCACAACCGGGTGAAGCTACGGCTCGGAGCTCAGGATCAGGGAAGGAACCAGCACTTCTTCCAGGCTTACTCCAACTATGCCCCCAAAGGCCCACCACCACACTACGGCTACGGCTACGGCTACGGCTACGGCCCATACGGCCAGCCGCCCAAGCCACGCGCCAGTCGGTTGAAGGATATGGCCATCGGATCGGTCTTGACCATTGCCGTTTATATTGGATATACCATATACAGAGCCTTTGGGCTAGCGGAGGAGTGGCGCGATTCCCGCGCCGCGCACGAGTTAATGACCCAGGACGCATACAACGAATCAGTGGCAGTGCATTTTCACCACGAAAAATTGATAGACAAAGCCGAGGCAGACGATGACGGCAGCCCGGAGAGCTCAGCAAAGATCCACCGTCTTATATTAGAGCGCATCTTCGATTTCCTTGAACCACCACCGGCCGGTCCTCACGAGTTGGATGAAATACTGCTGCCCGTCTATCCTAAAAGTCACGATAAGTATGGCTTGGAGTTGGTGAAAGAGCGGGATGTTGTGATCCTCATGAACGAGGCCCCCGATATGGATGACGACAGGAACCCTGAGGAATTGAATGAACCACCCTGGGTGATAGTCGGGGTCAATCATCACATAACTACGCTCGGGGCTAGAGAGGTTCGTGAGATTCAGGACCCCGCGACTATGTTCTGTGAAGGTCAGACCGATTCGAAGTTCCACGAGATTGCAGGCCGCATAGCGGTCATGCTAGAAATACTGTATGAAGGGAGCAAACACCTCGCGGATAAACCAGTCCTCATTACGTTCTTCTTTCGCGACGGAATGCAGTCATACAACTACTACGGGGGCGGGCAGCAGCGGGTTATGCGTAGGTTCGCTCTTCCTCCAGACCATCCCCTATATGGTATGTAGGCTACCTACTAGCACGGATTGCTGCTCTCTCTCTGTACTGCTGACCAGCATCCGTCTCTTGCTTTGGGAATCCGGGGAGTTTGGCATATACCTTAAAGTTCTAGAGCCTCTGTAACAGATAGATCCAGGTGTTCCGAATTTCGGTTGTATCTGAGTTTAGGTATATCTGAATTTCGACTATATTTGAATTGTTCTTTTTCTATCACGACGCCGAAACGCACGGCCGTTGCATGTAATCAGCTAACAGTCGTCCATTGCACGATGCTCCGCTCATTACGCAAAAAAAGGGGAAGGGGGGACGAATGAATGGGCCCAAAAGTTAAGGTTCTTACTGCAACCCCTGAGCTTCGAATTTGCTCTGTAGTATGTATTGCGAAGCAAAGCTAAGGAGAGGAGACTCATTCTTACATAAGCTGGAGCAAAGAAAAAAACAAAAAAAAGAGACGAAGCGAGTCGTCATTGAGGGTTCAAGGCGAAGGATCACAGCACAGCTCAGGGACCCTAACAACCTAAGTACATGCGGGGATGCGCTAGCTTCCAAGGTAGTCTCGATCTAGTAAGTCGAATAGAGGTAGAACAGGGGTTTGAATGCCGGGAACATGCGATGGATGCTACCTCCAGACGCCTACCTACCGAGCACCCGAGCTGGCCGAGTACGCGACTTCGGTCTCGAATTGAATTGAAGTCAGCACCAACAAGAAGCAACATCAAGGTTTTCTTGTTGGAATGTGTCTACAAGCGCGCCATTACCACTCATCGCAGAGTCACGGCTGCTGCTAAAGGCTATGCCAACTAGTATCGGCTTGCGAAATACAATCACTATTTCCAGCGCCATGGCACAATTCGCGGCCTCACCTCCACGACGCATTACACGCTCGTCGCTGGCTCGGTTCGCATACACGGGCGCCGCGGCTTCAAACAATGGCAGGATATCAAGCCCTGATATCGAAGATGCAATACCCGACGCGACATCCTCATCGGCGCGGAAGCGCAAGCGAACCACCACCGTCGGCGGCCCCAGAGCCGCACCATCACGAGCAACTCGCAGCGTCAAGAAGGAGGAGGAGCAGGAGATAGACACCAAGACAAGCAATGGACCCGAGGTCAAGATAAAAGCCGAACGCGAAGAAGTCGAGACACTGGCCACGCTCCCCGCCACCAAACCACCACCAACAACCAAGCGCCCGCGCAAACCCGCCCGCAAGACCACCGACCCGTCGACCGGAGCCACCACGACGCAGCCTCCGACGGACTGGGAGGAGATGTACACGGTCGTGCAGCAGATGCGCTCGCCCGGCGGCGCGGCCAGCAACGCGGCCGTCGACACGATGGGATGCGAGCGGCTGGCGCAGCGCACGGCGTCGGCGCGCGACCAGCGGTTCCAGACCCTCGTGGCGCTGATGCTGTCGTCGCAGACCAAGGACACGGTGAACGCGGCGGCGATGCAGCGGCTGCAGACGGAGCTGCCGGCGCACGCGCCCGGGGCGCCAGGCGGGCTGAACCTCGAAAACATGCTCGCCGTGGCGCCCGCCACGCTCAACGACATGATCTACGCCGTCGGCTTCCACAACAACAAGACCAGGTACCTGCAGCAGGCGGCCGCCGTCTGCCGCGACGCGCACGGCGGCGACATCCCCGACTCCATCGCGGGTCTCGTGGCGCTGCCGGGCGTCGGCCCCAAGATGGCGCACCTCTGCCTCTCGGCCGCCTGGGGCCGCACCGAGGGCATCGGTGTTGATGTCCATGTGCACCGCATCACGAACTTGTGGGGCTGGCACGGCAAGAGCGGCTCCAAGAACCCCGAGGACACCCGCGCGAAGCTCGAGAGCTGGCTGCCGCGCGATAGGTGGCGCGAGATCAACGGGTTGCTTGTTGGTCTGGGGCAGACGGTCTGCTTGCCGGTCGGGAGACGGTGTGGGGACTGCGAGCTGGGGCTGAGGGGCTTGTGTAGAGCCGCGGAGAGGAAGAAGGTTTTGGAGGGGAGGAGGGTGAGGGAGAATGTGGTGGTGGATGTCAAGGGGGAGGGTGTCGTGAAGGTGGAGGATGAGAGGGTTGAGGGGGTTGAGAGGGAGGTTGTTGTTGATGAGGTGGTGAAGAAGGAGGCTGATGAGTGAGTAGGCGGTTGGTTAGTTTGGGAACAACTCAAGGAGGACCACTGGCTCAGACTTGAGTAGCTCTTGGAGGCTGTCGGTGGACACTCCGGCATTTCTAGTCATCATGTCATGAAGTGCATTTGATTTAAGATACCCATTTCGTTTGAAGGAAAGGAAAGTGACATGTCAAAACTCTATATAGTTGATTGGGACAACATTCACTAAATGATACTTCCACTTTGATACGGTCGATTCACTATCGTGAATTTTGTTTGCCTAATCACATACGAATGGAACGAATCAAGTGTTTATGTTATGTTATGAGACGAGATCGTCCTATTTGGTTTCTTGCCATTGAGGATGCATGTTCTGAACTATTCTACATGCTTAAAGTAGGTAGGCAATGGGTATTATTGATCCCGGCCACTCCCATATCTCAGAATGCAACGCACGCCCTAATGCGGGGTGAACCCTTTCCCTCTACGAGGTTAAGAGGAGACGGGGTGAAAAGAAGCTTCCGGCATGATCCGAAGATGCATGCAATATGCATATGCAATGCCTGAGACAACCTCCAAATGCCCAGACTGCGTAATTCCCGTGACGCCGTACGCTTGGTTCAGATGGAACGGAATATATGATGAATGATGTGCTTTGCTTGGTGGGAAGGGAAAGCGTGTAGTTGAGACTGTATGATCACCACCCCGTGCGCCACGGTGATGTGATACAACAGAGGCGAGGCATCGCAGCGATATGGTAAACCGCTCTATATACGGTGATGATCCGATGTTCGTATGGCGACATGATCATTTCTTGTGCCTAGCCTAGCCTATGTTTCGTCGTAAAACATGGCGGGTGACTCGACTGAGACTCGAGGGTATGGTAGGGATGATGGATGTGGCAGTCGACGACTTATACACCTCGGATGACTTGTGTTCTTTCGGCCTCGAGTTGCGCAGCGTTGCGCTCGTGCGACTCCTTCTTGCACTGGAAAAAGGGAACAAGCAAGACAATGTTAGCAAAGATGTGCGATGATGTGCTTGGCATGTTTCCAACTCGTGTGACTCAGCGCAGTAAATCCTCATTGTCGGAAAGGTACTCGGCAAGCCCGACCAGCCACCACTGGGTGTTGTCAGGGACGAGGTCGCTGCTGGTGCTGCTCCGGCTGGTCTCCGATGAGCCGGGAAGAGGTGTTTTGGTGTTGTTGAGGTGGTTGACAAGAGCAGACTGCGTGAGACTTACGTCTTCAAGACCGGTGCACTTGTGATCCTCCAAGAGGCGGTGCTTCGCGCAGTAGTGCCCGTCGCAGAACCCGCAGTCACCGACGATCCGTTGCGCGGCCGTCTTGCAGGTCTTGAAGGTACAGCGAGGCTTTACAGGCATCTTGGGTGGCGGTGGGTAGGTGGGTTCGTGGGATGTTCGAGGCAGGGCCGATGGTGGCTCGTTTGGATGGTTGGCTGGTTTACTCTTAATGAGCTGCCTGGGTGGCTTTCGCTGTGTACGGTTTCGTGATGGGGCGACCACGTGGTACAAGACGAGATCAAAGAGAGGCGGCGGGCTGAAGCTGAACTCGTTTCTTTGTTGCGGTAAGGGGTCGATGACTCGGGTTGTCGAGAACTAGTGAGAGCGAGACGAGAGGAAGGTCAGCCCCAGGTCTGGGTCAAAGAAGAAATAGGTGTCAGCAGGACCGTTCCTCTTTTGGTAACATGGAAGCGAGGGATGTGAGGAGTTAGGTTAGGTTGACGGGCACACCATGGGCTGAACGGCAAGCGCTGGCAAAGGGCAACGGGCAACGGAATGCGATGGTAGCAAGAATGCTAGCAGAATGCACGGTAAACCAGGGATGCGGCGTACGTGGTGCAAGGCAAGGTCGCGCGACAATAAAGCGGGTGGGATGAGTGAATGACTTACACGAGAGATGTCGGTTTGGTGCAGGACCGAGGCGGGGGATAAGTACTTGAGTGGTGTGATGGGATATGAAGGAGGAGGAGGGAAGAGGAAGAAAAGGGAACACAATAAGATGGGCGGATCAAGGTCAAGTTAAAGGACGTTGGTTTCCGAAGAGACAGGAACAAGCAGGACGACAATTGTCATTGCTGGCCGATTCCCTGACCTGGCTCTGCGTAACTGGGTCTGGCTGGGCCGGTTGTCTGGCTGGCGAGCTGGGTCAACTGACTCCCGTGACGTTAGACTCGGGCGGCAATGCGTGGAATGATGAAGAATCGCTTATCCCCTTATCCCTTATCCCACTCTCTACCTAGTGGACTAAGGATGTGTATGTAAGTGAGCATCCGGGGTTGAGTCAGTTGTCATCCATGGATGATGGGATGGAGCCGAGGAGCCAAGCAACGCTTGTCGTCAGATTACCGTAGGGTACCTACTCGCCTACTTACCTGTCGAGCCTGTCTGCCAAATATGGTCTATTCTTACTACAAAGGGCTACCGACAAGTAAGTACTACGAGTCTACGAGGACGATGCGTGCATGTTAGCGCCGTCTAGCCTAGAGGGATGCTCATATGTGGGAGTGAGGCGAAAGCGGTCGAGTCAACGGCTCCCACCATGCCACCATGCCTGTCCAGCGATCGACGTTCTTGGATGCGCCTTCAAATGCACGTACAACAAATGACCCAACCATGGCCCCTGTCCCAATATGGTTGGCGTATTATCTGGGATGGAGGAGGCGAGGGGAGCATGGGGAGTTAGCCTGGCTCGCCTGGCACCAACAAGCAGCCAAATCTGGGCGGGCTAACAACAAGCCACCGAGTCTCTGCTCGAGGTCCAGGAGGCCAGGAGGCCATTGCCGGTCCCCCCGGCCCCGAAGTGTCGCTGGAGCCCACATGCGACTGCTCCTATGACGACGTTATGGCGCGAGGCTCCGAGAACGGGAGGCGGGTTCTGGCGGATTCCAATTCTTCGCATTTGGCCACACAGCGGGATTCAACCACGAAGGATCTGGACGGCGCTTGTCGTGTCTGGCGCAAGACTGGCTCGACTGGCTCGCACTGCTACAGTAGCGTCCGCTCTCAGACATCTCAGACATCTCAGACAGACTGCCCAAATTCCTGCCTTTGCCTTTGCACATGTGCGGGACGATACCTTGGGTAAGTCTAGATTAATATGTACACATGTGGAGACAATAAGCGCCGGTCCGCTGCAGACATACATCAATAGTACTGTCTACATTCCGCGGGCGAGGGTTCTGTCTTGGACATTTTAGGTATACTTGTATTTCGTACATACTCGTAATTCCTTAGATGCGACGACAGGGAAACAGATGTACGTGTATGCGTACAGCAGTGGCGCATACGGAGTATGTTTATGTTGTATTACCAGCATGCGTACAACGTACCAAGTGGATGATATTTGTTGGTACAGAATCTAGTCGCGAATAGGGATGACATTCTATCCTTGGAGATCTCGAGACCTCAAGGCAGAGACGGCGTTCGTCAGGCATTCCCTCCAATGTGATTGGAGGCCTGAGGTATGACGGGGATCTTGAATCGTGGCCCACAGGGGTCCATCGGCAATGCGGAGCAGGTACATACATATAGTAAATAGTAAGTACGGGGCCGAAATACACGTATGTATATACGAGACTACCTTAGTTTGCTTAGATACTATTAAGTAGAAAGTGCCAAAGATGGAATGTGGCGAGTGTGGTTTGGCAGGATGAACTTTGCCGGGCACGTTGTCCCGGCTGTGTGAGTAATGCACTACTATCCATATGTGTGTATATTAGACATGATGTGTCCCTCACGTTTCTCACCTCACTCTCTCCATAAACGTATACCCTACCACCACTAGTGAATCCATCCGTCTGCTTTGGCCCGTCCGCCCAAGCATCTCGAAGTCGACGATGCTACATTGAATACCTGGGCAGGAGTCATGCACCCAGCGCGGATCATTGGCCAGCCAAGGGAAGTTTAGTGATCTTACTAGCTAACTCTAGCCAGGCGTGAAGCGGTGTAGATATGCGCATATGCAGCATCTCTCGCCTGCGGTTGCAACAGTTGTCGGCCCAACGGTAAGCCCAAGCTTGATCAGACTCCCTGCGAATGGTGGCAGCGCTGTCACATAAAGCAAAGTCAAATATCAGTCTTTCGTAACTTCCATGTTGGTGTCGATTTTGCCCCTGAATAAGTGCACTCGGATGCAAGAGGTAATTGCCGGTCCCCGTAAGTTGTAACCCCTGGGTACTGACAAAGTGGCTACTTATTTCATCGTAACTCTTCATTCTACGAGGAACCGACCATTCTCTTTTTCAAGCTGGGCCAGCGATGACAAAAGCTACCGGAGCACTCGCTTCACACATAATTACTTATACATTGTCGATACTGTCTCACTGTCATCAATAGTGTAAGAATGCCCGCATGCGGATCGAACGGCTGAACTAGCAAGCGAGAATGGCCGGGATAAAGGGAATAGGCTAGCTGGTCAACGGAACCGAGAATCTCCAACGCACTCACTCTTAATATCCCACTCGACTAAGCGCAGACCACCAATTCGGAGGCCATGTTCGCGGATTCCAACTGCAGACGCCTGCTCACTTGCTGGTCTGGGATGACCTCGTGGCACGATGCGACTTGCTGCAACTGGAGATGTGTAAGCTCTATGTAGCATGCCAATTTAGGTCAGATTCTTCACACATAAGCCGGGGCAAGTTCATATAGATTAGCGACAGCCGACGAGAAGGGCGATCGCTTGGAGTTCCGGGCGTTGCCGTGTTGTCCGCATTCTCGTGGCTCGAATCACAGACCTAAAGAGCCGAGAGCAGAGGCCCAGCGACGATCACCCGCACGATTCAATGCCCTGCCTGTCCTACTATGTAGTAGTGTGCATGATATGATAGTTCACCTGCTCCAGTACGGTAGTATGGCACGTATTCGTACTTGGCCCTATCGATATGTTTGGCCCAAGCTATGTCGTCTCGCGGCAACAATTGGAGATGCCTCCCCGTCGGCGGTGGGGACATTGTTGGGAACTGAGCAAGGGCCCCGGGCATCTCTGGTAGGCGCCTCCATCTATGCACGATGTAACCTCAAGTCGAGCGAGGGAAGGCTGCAAGACAAGATCCTCCCTCATTCGATGTAATCCATACATGCCGGGTAGGTAGGGTGGTAGGTATGCTTGGACCTTAGCACCTTAGCCGCATTGCTCAAAAGTTCCTTTCAAAACAGACAGATAGACAGAGAGGATCAGAGCTCTGGGTCCAGACCCGAAGTCCCCAAGTTAGCGCCCTGCAATGCAAGTGCAAGCAGGGTCTGGTCTTCACCACCACAGCTCCTTTCAGCTCTGAATGTATATGCGTAGATACGCAGTGCTAGCCTGCTATGCTACCGGGACTATCATTACCACACATGTAGTAAGGAGGCAGGCGAGCAGACAAGGCAGACATCGTTGTCCCTTTTGTTCTCCCCCCAAGAATGGTATCACAGACAACCTGGCGGCTTCATTGCGATACTCATATCATGTTTTCAAATTTGTTTTGTTTTCTTCATATTCCTGCCGCTATCTACAGAGAATGAGAATGCTCACTTTTTACATTTTGTTTATTCTTTCCCCGTTTTCCTTCATCGTCACGACACAACGAATGCAGTCGCCGGCCTTCATCTGCTCAAAGGCAGTGTTGATGTTCGCTAGCGACTCACGGTGGGTAATGAATTCGTCGACCTTGAGCTTGCCATCCAAGTAGTCTGCCACGAGACCGCCCATTTGGGATCGGCCCTTGACACCACCAAAGGCGCAACCCTTCCATACACGACCGGTGACCAATTGGAACGCTGTTGCCTTTGTCAGTTTCGAGTGAATCGAGTGTGGTACACGGTGAGGGCTACTTACGTCGGGTCGAGATTTCCTGACCAGCAGCGGCCACACCGATGACGATGCTCTGGCCCCAACCCTTGTGGCAAGCCTCGAGTGCTGCTCGCATGACACCGACGTTACCGGTGCAGTCGAATGTGTAGTCACAGCCACCATCAGTCATCTCGATCAGCTTGTCAACGACTGTCTGACCCCCCAGCTGGGTTGGGTTGACGAAGTCTGTTGCGCCAAACTTCTTGGCCCATTCTTCTTTAGCTGGGTTCACGTCCACTACTATGATCTTGCCAGCCTTTTGAGTGACAGCTCCTTGTACAACGGATAAACCGACACAGCCGGCGCCGAAGACGGCGACGTTGGATCCCTCTTCGCAGTTGGCGGTGATTCTAGCGGCACCGTAGCCGGTGGTGATACCGCACCCCAGCAGGCATGTTCGGTCCATAGGCGCATCCGGCTGCACGGCAACAACTGATATGTCGGCAACGACGGTGTACTGTGAGAAAGTCGACGTTCCCATGAAGTGGAGAAGGTCTTTGCCCTTGCACCGGAAACGCGACGTGCCGTCCGGCATGACACCTTTGCCTTGTGTAGCTCGGATCTTGCCGCAGAGGTTCGTCTTGCCTGACTTGCAGAACTTGCACTCCTTGCATTCTGGTGTGCTGACCAGGAATGTCAGTGTCAATCGGGATTCAGGATGCAATGATGCGCCTACTAGAGGGCAACAACATGGTCGCCAGGCTTGACGTTGGTGACGCCCTCTCCTACGGATTCAACGATACCAGCTCCCTCGTGTCCGAGGACAACGGGGAAAGCGCCCTCGGGGTCCTTGCCGGAAAGTGTGTAGGCATCTGCGCAGGTTGTTCAGTACGATTCGGACTTGGTTCGGTATGTGGGCTTGGCGACGCGTACCGGTATGGCAGACACCAGTGTAGTAGATCTGGATGCGGACCTCGCCCGCTCTTGGGGGCAGAACCTCGATATCCTCGAGGGACAGCTCCTTCCCAGCCTCCCAGGCGACAGCGGCCTTGCAGGTGATTGTCTGTAGCAAGACAAAGGCAGCGTCAGCTTTCGATGATTCGCGTGAGGACAATAGCTATGCACCACTACTCCGAGGCGCGGGGTCGATCAGACGAGGGTAGGAGGGGCGCGACAAACCTTGCCAACAGTATCGGCCATCTTTGTGTGTGTGTGTATGTGACGAATATGCGCAGGTGTAGGTTGTGAGGACGAGAGAGAGATCTGTAGCCGGGTGCAACCAGAGACGGCGGGCGACGAGGATGGATTTATTAGTTCTCGCGTGGCGCAACGATCTCGGAGAGCTTCTTCCAATCCACACCTAACTTGTTGGAAGCTGAGGGGAGGCAGCGTCAGAACCCCGCCTCAATACCGGGACAATGTTAGCATGCATTGAGCTGCGCGACCGTGCCACAGGTGGGGGAGCCGGCAAATCAATCCTCGGTTGCTTACTCCACAACCTTCTCGCTTCTCTCGTGCCCAACCGTGTTTGTTTGTGTTTGATGTCATCTTGGTTACCAACCTACTCGCCTGGGTTCCCGTTGAGTTTCTGTTGCATGTGTTGACGCTGATAGTCAGCGTTCTGATCCTCGGGCGCCTCGCTGCTCACACATCGTGGTGACTGTGAAGGGATGGGATAGCCGACGACGACAAACCGACATAGAAGGCCTCTTCTAGACTGTGCCTATGCCTGTGTCTGTGTGGTATTGCTACGCCGCCGTTTCCAGCACACTGGGAGGTGGGGGACGTGACAAAGCCTCGCCCCAGCTGCACGACGGAGTGGATTGCCACCCAAAGGGCACCTAGGTTACCGGCCACTAGATGCTGTTCCGTTAGTTGCAAGCGAAGGACGGAAACTAGTGGAGATTGTACGGGTAGATAACAGCTGATAGCTGGACGAATCTCGGGATCTCCTCCCACACTGATAGGTAAGGCCGCTGTCATCAGGGGCGTGACTCAGATGGATTGTGTTACGTTAAGGCTTGCGACGATGGCGCCGAGCGCGCTTGGGGAGGCTCTATCACATGGACGGCAACATGGACGGCATTAACGCCGTCTATACCGACGTTGGCCTGTTCGGCGCTGTTCGAGGCCGCAATACTCGTGACCAATGGCATCACCCGGATATTCGATAAGGGCTTCGGCACTGGGCCTGGTAGGATAGCTTCTTCCGAACCTTGTCTCGCCTTGTGCATCGTGCCGGCGTATATACCTGGATAGATGTGGTAGGTCGGGGAATATTGGGGGAAGTAAAAGAGCAAGCGGCTGATGGAGGGGCCGCCGGCAAGGGGCGGCAGCGTGCGTACCTAATGTGAATATAAATACAGGACTGCCGAGCTACCAGACCTGATGTGTTTGTTCATGGAATGCAGGGCCGCAAGGCACCTTCCCGCCTTTATATCTACAAAGGGGAACCTTGAGGGTCTCCTCCTACAGCTTGACATCACAGCACCCATACCTGACAGCTACAGCTACTTCTGAGCTACATTCATGAAGCAACTAGGTAGGCATGCGAAAGTGAAAATTCAATGCAACCTCTAAGTAGGAGGCTCCGGAGTTATGGTAGAACTAGCATCCATGATAGTAATCGTTCACGTTCTGGGCAAGGTAGACAGACCTCAAAAGATGGTAGCTGACATGGATCCAATATTCAATATTTCAAGTTCTTGGAAGCCAGCACGCATGTACAGAAAATGGTGTTGTACATGTAAGTACATAGAATAGCCCATGTTGTGACATCCAAGATGGGGGTTAATCTGCTGTCCCTGCCTGAAAAAGATAAACTGAGGGCAAGTACCGACGAGGTACCCAGCCTTCGATGCACAGAAATGGTGTGTAGGGGGTCAGAAGGTGGGGCCAGGGAGCAACATGGTCTGTGCTTTCAGTACCCAGGCACCTAGCTGTGATGGAAGTGGGTCTGGCGACCGCGTCGCTCTGGGGTAGCTTCGTTGATTAAGCGTGTAAATTTTGGAGCCGCTGAATGCTGCATGCTGAATGTCTACACTCTACCCTTGAGTGCGACAACGAAGACCACATCCCCAAAACATCACCCACCTCTCCTACTCTCCCGCGCCACCCGCGTCTGTGCATCGCATTCTGCAGCCGTATGCCACCTAGGTTCTGCCTGCTGCATCTGTCTTCTAGTATCCTGCGAACGCACTTCTCACTCGCGCAACCAGCTTGGTTCGGTCCATAGGCACCGCGCTCTCGAGGCGCAGCCATCGTCATGTCTTTCAGCTGGTCTGAGTTGGGCTCTTCGTCGCCCGCTACACCCGACAAGAGTGCCCGGAAGACCGCCCACTCATTCGGCTTCAGTGTTGATCATGCCTCCAGCACCCCGGCCGGGCCACCCCCCTCGTCCAATGCTTCCTTCACACCTGTCGGTGACCCCTCGCCTTCGATATTACAGGCATCAATGGGGTACACGAGCAACAAGCCGAAAGCTCCCAACTTTGGCAAGCCTAATCTGAGGGCCACCAAGTCCAACTCCAAGGCGAGCAATGTACCGCTTGGCAGATCCATCCGGGGCTCCGTCAGACAGCCATCCAGCCTGAGCAGGGAATATTATGGCGAAGACAACGAGGACGACGACGACGAAGAAGAAGATGAGGAAGAGGAGGAAGGCGATGACGAAGAACCATACGACCTCCCCTCGAATCGGCCAGGAACCTTTGCAATGGCCTTTGACGATACCACCGAAGGCGAGGACACCGAAGGCGAGGACACCGAAGCCGACGCGACTGGTGACCTGGACGACGAGTACGAGGATGAGTATGATGACGACAGCAACAGCGATGCCAACAGCCGCGCCGATGACGATGCCGACGATGACGACGACGCCGAAGGGGAACCGGATATTGAAGCTATGATGGAAGATGCGGTTGAATATGATGTGGAGGAGGACATGCTGAAAGAGATCGCCGAGACAGGCTCCTTCCCGCACCCCTTGGACCACGCTCACTACGACGAGGATCTCATGATGCTAGCAACACCAGCTGCCGATGCTCGTATCAGAAGGGAGGCCGATGACATATTCCGCGCTTCAGCTATGCGATCCACTACGGCGCGGACGAGTGAGCTAAAATACGCGGTCCTTGCGAAAGATCTATATAGCCACACGGCATACGCTAAGACCACCGAACCGGACAACGTTCTCCTTCAGACTGAGGACGTAGTAAATAGACTCTACGACGAAGGCGTGGGCGCCGAAGACGATGAAGAGAAGCTCGACAGTACTTTATCCCGAGCGTGTATCAAACTCATTAACGATGTGTGGACGCCGCACGTGGAAGGGCTACCCACCCCCCGCGTTGAGCAATCAGTCAAGGTTGGACCCGGTAGCCACGCGCCGGCTTTTGAGAAAGCTATGTGCCTCGCCAATCTCATCTTTCGCATCCATCACACACCGCCGGAGCCCACTGCATTTGGCGGCTCGAGGGTTCCCTTACTTCCTGAGGTTCTTTTCAAATGGCAAGCAGATGCGCACAATGTGGAAAACACTCAAATAGACGACATTCTACGATACCGGCCCGCTCCAGCCGCTCATGCCTTGTATTGGCAGGCGGTCTTCAACACTCTTGTCCGTGGCAATATCCTTGGGACTGTTGAACTATTGAGGAACGCTGCATGGGAATCCGTCAAGAAGACACCCCGAACCGACTCGGCATATATCGGCCAGGCCTTAGCGAACATCAGGCGCGCGGTAGAGGATCTGTGCCAAGTGCTGGAAGACTGCCCGGCAGTGAGCAATTCGAGCTGGGACATCAAAAGTAGTGACTGGACCCTGTTCCGTTTAAAGGCCAAGGGTCGCCAGGAAGCTCTTACGAGTTTTGCAGAGGGCAAAGATCGGCCCAGTCACGCTTCCAGCCGATTTACTGACTCTCAGATCTCCACTTCCTCGGGAGGCAAACCGTCGCTTGCTGGGCTAGCACGCAAGGCGGAAAGTAAAATCCCCTGGGACGTCTACGAGAATCTGCAGTCCCTCTACGCCATCCTTACGGGTGATCATGAAGCTGTTCTCGCAGCTGCTCAAGATTGGTGCGAGGCGACTATCGGACTCTTCGGCTGGTGGGATGATGGCCACAATCAACGACATCGAAGTTTATCGCAATCCAGGTCAGCTTATCCCGCTGCAGGTGATCAAGATTTCTTTGATCGGCTGGCTTTGTCTCTGCACACCGCGACAGAGACAGAGTTCCACTTCAATTCGGCCGATGCTGTAGAAGTTGGTGTTGCGTGTGCTTTTGAGGGTAATGTGGAGGGTGTCATTGGGTTCCTTCGTCTTTGGTCGCTTCCCATTGCAACATCAGTGGCCGAGATTGCTTCTCTGGGACGGTGGCTACCACCACCCGAGCCTCAGAATCTCATCAGCATGAGCGATTTCGATATGGATGAGCTAGAGGTTCTGGGCATGAAACAGAGCCCTGATCCGGACGATGACGATGGTATAAAAGACTCCACTCTGATTCATTACGCCCGTGGCTTGAGAGATCGCAAACATCTATCCGGTTCGACACCTCGTGGCAAAGTCTCTCGAGATGGTTGGGAGATGGCTGTACAAGTGGTTGGTCGGATGGACTCACATGAACGTTCCGAACAAATGGTCCAGGAGCTTTTGCAGAACGTCCTTGGGACCATCGACGAGAACTCGCGGACTACGGTTGAAAAGATGTGGAGGTTGCTCAACGATCTGGGTATGATCAACTTTGCCGAGGACACAGCAGAAGTACGTCATAACACATTCCGAGTATACGAGCCCTACTAACATGCAATAGACTTTCGGAGACATATTAGCTAAAGACACTTTCCGTTTTGGCGAGGCACTTTGGTATTATGCCTTGGCTCATCGCCCCGGGAAAGTCCGAGACGTTCTCAACACCTTGATGTCGATTTCTCTCGTTGAATCTACCGTTTATCCCCCAACCAGCGATCTCGATGATACTCTACAAGGCCTTCTCACGGAACGAACAGCAACTTTGGAGAATTTTGCTAAACAGGACCTTGAGGCCGCAGAGCTCCTTGCCAAGATGCTGAGCGGATACGCAACACTAAGACAATTTTATGAACTTCGAGATGGGGGCAGCAAACCCCAACAGAAATCGTTACTTCGTCGCCAGCGTGCTGCAGCAGCCTTGTCAGCCGTCATTGCTAGTGCCGATGACAACATTCGAGGCGGCTTATACGACGATACTCGCGACGCCGTTGTCAGCGAGGACTTCTTATTGGCGCTCCTCGGCGAGTTCTCGGTCTTCGCTAGCCAGTCGCCCCCGGTGGTCAGCCTCGAACAGATTGATACTCTGTTCAAGGCCATCGAAGATATCCAGACAGTAGGGACCAGGGTCTATGATGTAGCAGACGAGTTCTTCAAGCTAGTCTTGGCATCGGGACACGGGAAGGGTTCTACACCAGCCAGCCTCCTGGACCAATCCGTCCCATCGCTGGGCGGCAGCTTCGTCATGACGGGCAGTTCCATGATCGCCTCTCAGCTGCACAAATCAGTGATGAGAAGCGGCATGGAAAAGGCTGGCATCAAACGAGCCTGGGATTGGAGAGGCATGGTGCACACTGCCACCACATCCAAAGACGTGCTCAAGCAACTCAGACTAGGCCTCGCGAAGGATCTCGCCAATCTTTGGCTGGAGCAGGCCGATAGTGTCATCATGTAACAACGTTTTAATAGCTATCGAGCAAGAGTAATTACAAAACGAGAGATCGAGCGTGGACATTGTACAGGCGTTTAGTGGCTGGCGGGAAGCATATATGCACTCACTGCATTGTGTAATTCTATAGGTAGAATAAATTTGGTGCTTGAGCACCTGAAAATTTGCTGCTAATACTAGATAGGTCTTTTGCTTCACATGCTATGTGTCAAACTCACCAGATTGTGGCTTAAGATGCCTCACCCGTGCCCTGCCCAAGTAAAAAGTCGTTTGCTCCTTGACGGCGTGTGATTCGGTAACCATTTACATATCTTGCATGGTTGACGGCGGTTTTATATCAGGAATGGGTAGCAAAACACCATCGGTATAAAACGTGATCAATTGAAAGCCCCATGTACCGCTGCAATTTCTTTCCGTGGACAACTGAGGCAGCGGCGCGAAAGTTAAGTCATCAAATACACCGGGCGACATGTGTAGTCAAATGTCACATTTCAATGGCTTGCGTATTGCGAAATTATATTTACAAAATATCGATGTAGTTCATTCGATCATTATTATGCCGTGAGATTCATAGATCTGATGACTTTTGTTTTGTAGCTTCATTGCTTAGAGCTTCCACTGGGATTCCTCGGTCCGTCAACAGCGCGCTCAACGTGCCCGGCAATTCCGTTCTTGCTAGCATCGAATTGCGACCCAATCGCACCCTCTTTGCTCAACGGTCCGCCAATCTTCTCGCCAATTTGGCCGATGGCGCCGTCGGGATTGAAGGGCTTGCCAATAGCTCCCTCGGATGAAATGACTGAGGGGTTCTGGAGCACATTTAGTTAGAGTGCTTGTACTTTTGACATTGTTAGCAGTGGAAAAGCTGTAGTTGCTTACCCCATGTGGGATAGCGCTCGTGGACTTATTTGCGCCCAGCGAGTCGGCCATGGATGTTGTCTTGTCCGTCATTTTGGGGATTGTTTAGAAGGTAGTTTAGCTAGACTGATGTTTGATACGGTATGATGGTAGAACACAGCGGAATGAACTTGTACATTAGAACTACAATTCCTTACAGGTATTCACAATTATACTAATATATATATGGATATGCCCCGTTGAGTTAGATGATCAAAGTTGATGATGTCATGATTCGTTATTGCGTCTTTGATTATCGCCACCACCTGAGACTTACTCGATACGTAGCCCGTAGCCCCCTAGATCGCTGAACCCATAGTTGCCTCCAAACAATGCACATGTTATCGAAGTCTGACTGTTAGTTCGCCGTAAATGTCAGCATCATCATCATTACGGAACGTCAATAACCAAAAACACTATGACGCCGAGTGGCGGATCTTGGTTTCTTGATTTAGCTCGATTACGACCGACTGGCCGCAACTGAGCACGGAACTTGAATTTGGCTATTCAACCATCTCCTCAGTTTCGATTATGTGTGTTCTGTACACGCACTAGTCAGTAGGATACAGAGCTATGGCGACTTTTGACAGTTAGACTTCCTTCCGCCAGTCGTTCCTCCGATGCGCAAGTTCATCTCAATAAGATGGGCAATGTATGTGCACAATAATACATTTTCCAGTCTGTACAACGAAGATAGCCCTGGACCATTTGTGTCCTCTTACTCGTATCGATAGCTATAAAGCATTTCATACTAGTACAACCGAGGTTTGCGTGTTATTCTGACTTGTGCAATACGGCAATGCTGTTTACAAGTGAAGCCACAAGGGGAACCTACCTCTATTGCCTTTTTCCCTCGTCAGCTCAAATTACATGGTAGCTCGGTTGCTGCTCACATACTTACTATGTAGTGGCATGGTGCAACTGTAGCATCACACGCTTCGCTCCTCCATAACGAGTCTTTCTCTTCCATCAAACCCAATTTATATCATGGATCAAGGGGGATGGTATATTTAAATGCTTCATAAACTTAAATTTGTGATAGGGATGCCCTGCGCCGTGCGAATGTGACTGAAGTCCTATGTGGGTAAGCAGCCATTCAGGCACCGACGTCTCGCGAAGAACGAGCATATTATGAGCCACCACATGCTTGCGGCAGCTTGCGGTGAAAGATAAAGACGCCCGATCCAACACTGATATTACATCTGATTGCGAAAGCCCAGTGAAATTAAAGATGAATCTCATTTTCATCCGTGCAATGCCGCATCGGAGCAATTAGTTAGCCTGCTGCCTGTATGCCGGCATCACAATCGTTGTTGCCTGTTGGACAAGAAACTAGCTGCCTGGGCATCGGAGGCTGCTTCAACATATATAATTATTGACTTGAGCATCTTTTGATGTGTCTACTCATCTCCTAGTTCAGCAACCTCGTTTTGCCAAGAAATGTCCCATGCGACCAAATTACACCATGTCTGTGCCTCGCCATCAACTCGCACCTATTACGGTCGACGATATCCCTCTTGTTAGTTCCTTCCTCCAGGACTCTAAGCTGCAGCTTGCGATCAATCGTTTCGTGATCAAAGATTGGCCGAACCCATCATTCCAGAATGCCCATTACACCAAAGCTATCCAAGGTGGCTTGACAAACCCTCAGACGACATGTTTGAAAGTGGTGAACGAAGTGTCTCAGCAGGCTGTTGCGTATCTGTTCTACACGAGGGAAAACACGAAAAAGCAGTCGCATAGCGAGAATCCTGGCGGTAGCGATGTTGGCGACGAGAAACGCAATAAGAAAGAAGTCCCCGATGGGATTGTCCCTGACGTGTACTGGGCCGTGACGGATGCATTCGAGGAACTGCAATCAGACTTTGGAACAGAAGATTTCATTGGTGAGTAAACAAGGTTCCCAACTCCCACCCGGCCCTTTCAAGTACCTTTGAAATTGATCGTTGTGCGTTCAGGAGTGACGCATATCTACGTTGAACCATCGAGCCGACAACAAGGAATAGGCACGTGGTTATTGAATGTAGCCCGTGAGCATGCCATAGAACAGAAACTTCCCTTCAGAATCATCGCCGAGCCGAATCACCACAAATTCTTCGAAAATCGCGGCTTTGAAGACGTGAGGAGTGTAGATATAGATTTGACCAGGTGGGCTCCGCCATTGAGCGGGTACGGAACCTTCAGGATCTCAAGTATGCTTATGGCTGAATAGAGAAATTGCATTTTCCATTGTATTGAAATATTTCCGATTATGACTATTATCATTCGTAGTAACCATACGCTTGTTACATGAGGATCTTGTTATGTGTATACATATGTAACTAATGCATAATTTGATGTTGGATTGCTAGCAGACCACATAAAGTAGATGAACAAGCTCAGGGGGTCAACAACCCTACGAAGAGCAGGTAAATTGATTGTCCACTCGCAAAAGTGCAAAGGTGTTTGCTCGCTGATTCTATCGACCTTTCGCTTTCCTTCCTTAGGGAAGAGAGGGCCCAGTCCGTATTATTGATGTTACCGCGATGCCGCTCACGCACGGGCGAATCACAAGTTAAGGGAAACAATACTCGGGCACGCTAGCATGTGTCCATGCTGGAGAATTTCTAGATGGGAATGATACGATAGTGAACCAACCAGTGCTGTGATCTGTCGAAGATGTCGTTGTTATTGATATGGTCTCCGGCGCTGGTACGAAGCGGGAACTCAGCTGTTGTCTGGGTACTAAAGTAGTTCAGCCAATTCTAAAAGATCAACAGCTGAATAAACAAACCCGTAATTAGTAGATTATTTCGGGATTAAATCTACTATGACCCATCGTCCGTTGTGATCGAATCTTAGGAGAGTCTACTGTTCCTTAACTGCAGCTAACAACTTAACATGCTTCCTGGTCATGGATGAAACTATTAACGGTGTAGGATCGCTCCCTAGAACATGTACCAAACCGGTGACATCCTAAGTCCGTGTACTCTGTCATTAACTGCCCGGACGGTCGATCGGCCGAGCTGGCAACTGATGAATCGTTCCAGCGGGCCTTGGCTTATTTGTCAAGTGCTTTTGCACCAGAGTGAAGGAGTATAGCAGTGGCCTAGTAGTGAAGTAGAATAGTAGGGGTCAGGTGTCAATTCTATTGATTCCTGGGCTTTCCCATTCAGTGGGAGTCGCCCAGCCCTTATATACACAAATCTAGTAGCCCAAACAGCCCCTACAGGGGAGCCCCTAGGTCATCGTGAAGCCCTTGCTACCGTGACACCTGACATTATTCGGCGCCGGAGAGAGCCCCGTAGTGTCGAGTCTGAGGTTCCCTGGCTACGGATGAATGGCAAACGGTAAACCCAGTTGGACACTGGACACAACTTATAGGCAGTCGATACCCGTTCTTCAATGTGTGCAGCGTTTATCTAGGTAGTTACAGCTACGCAGTACTCCTCTATTACCTTGACTGTAATCAATTTTTGACGCTGACGCTATAATTATATGCCAAGGTGAACGTTAGTCCATCTCCTCCTTGCTCTCCCTGTGGGTACAGTCTTACTGAGTAGGTTCAAATCCTTTGTTTTATACGTCTTGGACGCTTCAAGTGATGATGATATTGCTTAAAGTAGGAAAAAGAAAAGGTGTCCCTTCTTGTTTTAGATAAATTTGTATGAATAGCATACACGATTGAGTTACGGTGACGAGTATATGAGTGTCTGTAACGTCTGAAGCTGTCACATACGACCATATCCACTGGAAAATTCGGGATCCCGTTCGCTCTCCTATAGACAAGCCAGTGAGAGCCAGATTAGTAGTTGGTTCGGTGACGACCAGCGAATCCCTGGTATTGTATGTTTTATTCTCCGGCACTTCTTTTTTCCAGACAACTTAGTACGGCTGGACTATGCTATTTCAGTTTATTAAATGAACTAAATGCTCGAAGGCAAAATAGCACATCTAAGTTCCACCATATTAATTACCTTGCATAATAAAGCTCTAGAAACCTAGTTAAAGCAGTCTCAAACACATAGTCAATACTTGCGCTATATCAACGTTCATTAAAGTACAACAAAAATGTCAGGGTAGATAGATTAAGTACTAATAAAGGGTAAGAAGTACTTGCCTTAGGTTCTCAAGTACCTTTATGTACTAATTACTATTATATGGACAACTACACCTGCTCCTACTTTGGCAGTAACTATAACGAGTGAGAGTTGGCATAAATAGCATGAACCGGGTGAGTCTACTTCTAACAAAGATGAATGCATTGCCAATAGGTAGGGTGGCATCGTGGCGCTCGTTCATTCATATTTAGATACCTAGAGCATTAATATATGCTTTTGTAACTACCTAGGTATTATAGAGGTATGTATAGACGTGCTGAAGACTATGTGGTAGCCGAGGGGTATCATTTTCTCTGCAAGTCGTGGGAGGCGGGGCGAAACAGGCAATCCTGCAGAGACCCATTGCTATTTCCTTGCATCAGGAACGGGGATGGAGACTTGGATTGGCCATCCTGGCGAGTAATAACACCCCACTACCTACTTGTATGTCAGCATGTGGCAACAGAGGGTGAAGCAAGGTTCTGCACAAGTGATAAATCACTGACAGTCTATTGCCAACAACCTCGGACCTGGAGTCGTTTTTTAACGTCAACCAGTCCCCTATATTGAAAAGCCACTGAGGTCTACGCGCTTCCTTCACTCGTTTCCTATCCCTCGAAGCTTTCTTGCGTTCCCGGCGCTGAGCACTCTCCTCCGGCATCTTCTCCGGCCGGGCCTCCTTCTTTTTCTTGCCATC
Organism: Astrocystis sublimbata; assembly: GCA_022453515.1. Classification (NCBI taxonomy): domain Eukaryota; kingdom Fungi; phylum Ascomycota; class Sordariomycetes; order Xylariales; family Xylariaceae; genus Astrocystis; species Astrocystis sublimbata. The sequence continues at coordinate 1,070,368 of JAJNNY010000001.1, read as the reverse complement.
CTTCCCCGCTGGTGGCTCTGGTTTCGACGATCGTACCTTCACCTATAGGTGACCCCTGAAAAGGGCTACAAGACACGGCTGTTCCTGTTCAGGCAGGTGCCATTCTTTCGCAACTGCCTTTAGCGACGAAAGCGTTGCTCGTTCACGCTGGTTAGGCGTAGATTTCGGCGTGCGGCTCCAGTCCGCGACTACAGCCAAGAGTAGCGCGTGTAACGTAAACCGCGCATCATTACCGGCGACGTGTATATCCTGCCATGGGAGCTTCAAGACGGTGAGGAGTTTGGCTAGCGAGTATCGGTAGGAGGTTTGTAAAGGCGCTTGGATAACTTTCAATACGTCTAAATGGTACAATGGGCGTATGCCTAGCTGCCCTACGTATTCCCACTCTCTTTTACCTCCGTACGTAACTAGGACGAAAGATCGGTTTCCGATGACTTTCTGGAACTGCGATTTAACGCATGCTTTGTCATCAACCCGTTCCGTATTTCCGAACAGAAACCTAGCGGCTCGGTCTGTAATCCGAGTGCTTTTGCTTACTTGAAGCTGGTGCGACCGGATGATATGGGGCGAAGTTTTGTTCTTGGAATGGGGCGAAGCCTTGTTCTTCGCAGCGATGTATGACTGCAAATGCCGTAGATCCAGGACCGATATTCCCACAGCATGGCCGCTGCCTTTTTGGGGATCGGCCCGGCCGGTAATGTGGACTGAGACGAGTAAGACATCTCGGAATGGGGTGTTGCGCAGGGCTGGCCCAAGCTGCCCTTGGGGGTTAAAGGGGTTTCTGTTAGGACCAAACAGGTGCCGACAAAGTACAAGCTCGTCTCGCACTAGGCCTGTATGAGTCGGAGCGCGACACTCAGGCGACTGCATTACTGTATAATGCTGTTACAGGCCGATAGTATGATGTAGTATGGAAAATCTATGCCTCACGGGTGGTGGTTAGGAAGCCCATTGTCTACCTACCTAGGTATATACAGATGCCATAATCCGGACGCTCTGCGAATGCAAATGAGTCACTTTGCATGGATCATGCATGGATCTTACATCAAAAAAAGAATCAGATACGAAGTAATATGCACTTACCATAGCAAATGGGTTGGCTGGCGAGGCTGGGTCGGAATGTCTGCTCGAATTAAAGTTTGACTCTGCTTCCAGGTCGTAAAAGCTTCTTTCATGTGATAAGTCGATCGGAGATCGGCAAGCATCGGCAAACATGACTGTCTCGTACACGCTGCACTCAATCAAATGTGAAGCCGCCCCGGTGAGTAGATACATCAAAGGTACAGGAGTACTGGTGGTTAGGTAGATAGAGGCTAGAGAGGGTCACTGCGTCTTGGAGTACAGCAGGGGGAATCCCTGCTGTCTGTCAATCGCGCAAGCACCTCGACCCCTGCTAGGCTGCCCTCGGCTGCCCTACCTAGGGAGGCATCAAGTGGGTCCGACCACCTGTACCTGCATTGTATAAAAGGCCAGCCATGTCCGCAGCTTTGCCTCGCAACAACTCCACTCCTTCCTTCAATAGCCAACCTTCACCACAACTTCGCACCTTCGCCCATATGCCAACCGGGAGAATGCCATGTTACCAAGGGTCACAGGTGGCGAAATATGTCGAGGAAGAGTGTGATACGCGAGAACTAGTCAACCTCACTGTCCCCGGAGTTAGGCAACGCAATATTCAACCACGAACGCAAGTTGCAAGGCATCAAGCTTCTCTGCTGGTATGGCAGTGGCGGCTATTTCTCTATTCAAGACGAACAGAAATATTTGAGTCCTATATAACTCGTGTGCAGAAACAGAGGTGTTTATCTTGCTCTGTGAGTACGCAAAGCAAAATCGCGATTAGTGTTATAATGCTTTTCTGCCAAGTAAGATATCGGGATCAACGGCGCCACGCGGGCCTTAAATAGACTCCGGTTCGGCCTCGCCTCTCTAGATCCCCCGAAAGATTGGTTGGGATACGGAAAAGTTGACTCCTCTAGTTTTGCTTTGGTCAATGGTATTATCATAATTGGAATGAACCTGATAAGTGTGCTTGCTATCTACCCTTTCAATAGTGCCTTGCCGTGGCTCGAGATGTTGGATATTATATTGTGTATATCGGTGTTGGAGAGCCGCTATCAAAGACTGCCGGACGGGACAGTTGCCACGGAGCATACCAGCCGCTCCGAAGAACCCGATTGGGAGTGACTATATTCATTAATACTGTCGGCTCTATATTGTTTGATGTAGATAATTACCACGAAAATCACCCAGGCTTGTACTAATTACTCGACACCTGTAGTTTAGTAGAGCTTATCAGAACCCAGGTCCAATATTAAGACTCGTGTACATCCACGATGTACTGATTGTAGATAAAGTCAGGGATGCTGTGGGCCTGTTGGGATAGGGTGTTTGAGGGTCATTGTTCACCCTGGATCGGCAATAGACAACAAGGATACAGGATACACCATGCTCGTCAGCTCGATTTTATAATTAGATTCATGATCTAGCCCACAAGTCTCACCTGTTTAAGCTAGCAGTTGTTTCTGTACCTCTCTAGCTACGTTTAGACGACTGGCTCATGATGTTGGATGTGACTTACTCCAAGCAACAATTACTAAACACTACTTGTATGTGTGTTATTGCTGATGAAGCCAGTGAAACCAAAGGGCACGTTGCTGGTCTCGCTGAGCTATCCCATTTATTTTGCATGTGCACCTGCCCGCCTACTCAACCGCTGGCATTTACAGTCGGGATTGGGGAGAATGCTCACGTGGACTCGGTTGGAGAACCCAGGGGATGATCATCCAAGTCCAAGGTACCGATGCCAACTAATGCAGAAACGTCAGCAACGATCCTAAATCCGATAGTCGCGAGTACAGGCAGAATACATGGAAAGCTAGTGCTAATAGGCACACACAGGCATATGTAGAACAGTGAGAACCATAGATACAGTATGTTGTGGCATCATACTAAGTAGAAAAATAAGGTGAGCCATGGTGGAAATAAAATTCGAACCAGACGGTGCTCTCGCAGGTCGGCTCTCCCAGGTCTACCCATTCAGCCCGTCCTTCGTTTGCAGTTGCTCGTATGATGCGAAAACAAGATCAGCCCACAAGTGGCCATGTCAGCCTGGCCCCTGCCTGCTGCGTAATGGCAATTCAGAAGACGCTGATTGGCCAAACCGCCCCTGCCAGCACCCGATCCAGCAAGCCGTTAGCAGCGTAGTAAGGTGACACCCGCCTGGGCAAGACCTGTCGAGCCTGTTCCTCGCTGTGGTCCTGCCCCGGGAGGCCGGGCATGTTCATCTGGGGCAAGCGAGTACCGTACCTACTTAGTACTTGGAGCCCGTGCAATTCCGTTATAAGTCGAACATACCTACCTAGCCCAAGCTTCCTATTTATGTCACAGCTTCCAATCTATTCCAGAACTTCTCTCTTCCTATTTACAACCCCCGTGAACACACAACTGCAAAGCTCCCTGAAAGACTTGTGAGCCAGTCACCTATCTTCATAGCCAAGGTCTCTACAGCCCCAAAACAGACACGCCGACCACACAACTTCCAAGACCAACTCACCCCATCCGATTCACCGGTTCTACTCCAAGCAGTAGACAAAAGAGCCAAGATGACATACACCATGACTGCACACCTGTGCAAGCAGATTCGGGACGCGTTCCAGAGCAGCCGAAACTCGACGACCGAGCCAACTCCTTCCAACAGCAGTCAATACCCGCCCCTATCATGGTCAACCCGCCGCTCGCCGTCGCCTGGCAAGCGTACCTCGGAAGACGGCAACCACAGCGACTCGACATCAGCCTCTTCAAGTCCACCAATGTCACGCTCCTCGAGCTCTGGGGGCCCTGGGCATTAAGAAAGATTAATGCAAGATATACAAACGACATGCGGATTGATGTCTTCTTGGCTCAACGCTTCATAGCGTGCCATGGCTTATACAGACATCTTGCGACGTCACATAAACACAAGCACACGAACCACCACACATCCATCATACTATAATACACCTCTTACACCACTTACACCTCTGATAAGCACATATTAGGGAGCGGGACTTGGGTGGAACCGGCGTTCAAGGTTGTTTACAGAGCAGAGGCAGAAAATACACTCGGCCGCCTGCTACAAATTCGATATATTCTTTTCCGGATTTGGTTCGATACTTCGCACCACAAAGCGACGCACTGATGGGAGGCTGGCCTGATTTCTTGTCACCGAATTCTTTCCCTGTGTTGCATGCAAGAAACACCACATCACTTGCGTTCAATTTGCACGCCCCCTTGCGCACGCAGCATGAGAGCATAATCCCACCAGAAAACCAATCACAGCCAAATCACAAACAGCGGACCTACTGAGCCAGCCAGTTTGTTCTTCCACTTTGGGGGTCCAGGGGTGGCAACTTATGCTCAAGCAACTTCTACCCAGTGGAAACATGCTATGGCTTAGAAATATAGCATTCTTAGATTCTCTCAGGGGTGTGTCAAATGCCCCTCATGGGGCGCCTGGTCATCTGGCTGGTTGGAGGTATCCGGGTAAGGAGGGGGGGGGGGGGGGGGGGGGGATGGAAACTCTATGACACTGGCGTGATACCCTCCAATTATGACGCAAGCGTCACACTTTCAGCGGCAATCGACCGACCACTGGTATCATTTGCTTACTTTGGTGCGGCATGCTGCACTGCAAAGTCTTTCTGTGTATATAACTTGCTATTGCTACTGGCACAATGAATAACGATGCTTTAATTCATCTGCACTTATAACATTGTAGGTAGTCACCTGTGTATGTCCACCTACCTATGTTTCTATCAGATGCGATCCTGCCCTTCTATGATTTGTAACACATTATCTCCATTGCAAAGTACCTACCTAGATCTCTGTTAGTAATGACGGCTGATTGGATGTATCAGCGAGCGAGTGAGGGGCAAAATGATGAAATAGTGTGCTAAAAGCACCTCTTTGAACCCCGGATTCCGTGCCTGACTAAGTAAATGCACTAAGTTTTCAGGCACAGAAGTCCGGACGAACCACATGAGCCTCAACATTATGGGCTGAGTTCTATCCATACCCAACGCAAAGTAAGATTACCTAATGCGCATCTATAGATCTCAACCATCGCAAAGATCGAGGCGTCCCTAGAAACGAAGCTTCATTTACCTGACCTGACCTAAATCTTACCTTATTTACCCAATTCTTGTCTACCCCATGACTTGTAGGTAGTAATTACAAACTTGAAGCAACACATGGAGCCCCACCTGTTCTGTTGCATCGGCATAAGCGAGTCCCAACATCTCTGTGTAGTGGATCGCATCAGATCATGTCCAGTTCCTAGGGTACCTCCTAGCGTAAGTACTCGGGGCCTCAGGAAAGTCGCAATGTGCGTTTGATCACGGAAGATGAGAAACCTTATTCTGTATAGTTGTTTTGTACTACCTATCTAGTTAATAGATGTATAGCCAGGCAAAGCACAGTAGACAGACAGACCATACATGTTGTATATGAGTATGGGCCGATGTATAGGCCAGGTCGTAGTTTAACAGCTTATGTGCGCCTTCGTTGCATAGTCTTGCACATGGAAAGATAGGTAGGTGATTAATTATATATGGAACCTGATTGGGTTTGATATCCATGATATTGCATCTGGGCGATCTGAATCTTATATATGCCACGTCTATGTAGGTATTGATCCATCCAGAGTAGGAGAGGCCATGTTAGCTGGACATCTATGGATATAGTTTACCGAAATCGGAATTGCTCTCGCGACACTCTTAACACATGCAAAATAGTCTGTCTATTACCAATATACCTTCTAGGGGAATAATCCACCCTTGTTGCGAGGAACCACCCGCCCGCCAAGTCTATCCAAGAGCCCGCCGAAGTGCATGTGACATATACAAGTTTCATAGGTATTACAGAGGAATCCGAGTGTCACTAGAAAGATCCAGTGTAATAGGCCGCACGACATTGTCCTGCGACAGGCCTGCTGAAATGAAGCTCAGCTGTACACAGCTATAGCTGCTCAAGCAAACGTGTTGCACCCGCTAGAGATCAGCCAGTGCTCCTACAGCAGAGCCGCACCCGCGCCACCGTCAAATTGCGCGGTGTTCAGCCCAACGATCCGCCTGATACTAAGCCAAAGCTCAAAGACCTCGAGCTTCAGCTCCACGCGCAGGTATCCCACCCACGCAGCGATGAATCTAACGGCGTTCCCGGGCGACAGCAGGCTGCCCGGACGATTTCGGATCTCGTCGACCTGTTCGCGCAGCACTGTGCGGGCGCAATAGTGCGCTAGGATGAGGAATGTGCGCATGGAGCCCTGGCGAGTATGCAGGCTCTCGTCGAGACTGCGCGTCAGATCGTTCGTCTTGAGAATCAGGAGAATGATGCGAGGGACCTGGCCCAGCATCGTCACGAGATCGGATAACAAGCCCTCCTGCAGCGCATCGCCCATCGTCTTTTTTTCCTCCTCTGACCGCGATTGCGTGATCGAGGAGCTGACAACCGTGTAATCACGGCCGGTGATGGCGCTCGCGAACAGGGGAAATTGTTCCTCGGTAACGCCGGCCACATCATGGGCGTGCTGCTTCATGGCCTCCATGTCGCCTTCGATGACTGCCAGCCACATCTTGGCGTACGAGCGTTGGAGGTGCTCAGGTATGTCACGGTATAGTCCGTGATCATAGATGATAATCTCAAAGTTCTTGCCTGCCTTCTTCTTTCCTATCTTTCGGATCGCAATGTTTCCGCCGTGGGGATCGCAATGCAACGGCGCATTCTTGCCGAAGATCATCTCATTGAAGATGTGCGCCAAGGTAGCGGAGACTTCGTCGCGGTCAATGCCGTTCGAGTCTAGGTAGTCGAGATCGTCCAGACGGGAACCCGATTCATTCGCCATGACTATAATCCTCTTCTTCGCCCACAGCACGTCTGGAATGACCAAGGGGAGATCGAGGCGTTTCTTGAAGTGCTCCTGCGATCGTATGGCATTATCTGCTTCTAGTTGGAAATCAAGCTCTTGTGGTAGCGAAGCCTCCATCTCAGACGATAGCCACTCTAGATCGTATTCGGGGAAGAAGCGTTTCAAGGTAGAGAAGGTGAACTTGGTCAATGCCATATCAAGAGGCGCCCATTGGGTGAGAGTCGGGTGCTGCACTTTGACGGCGACTCGCTGTCCCGTCTCCTTGACGGTAGCCAGATGAACCTGGGCAAGCGAGGCAGCCCCTATCGGTTCGTGGGCGAATTCGGAGAAGTAGTCGGTGAGTTCCTCGCCGGTGTCTCTTCTGAACATGTCCTCGATTGACTCGTACGAAGACACGGGACACTTGTCTTGCAGTGGTATGAACGTGCTGGTCCATTCATACGGGAGAAGATATGTCATGGCACTCTGTTGGGACCGTCAGCATCTCGCTGCACTGCAGAGCAAACCGAGGTGGGTTTTACCAGGTGTTGGCCGAGCTTAATGAAGATACCGCCATTCTTCTCCAAGACCTTCAGGGTGCGCTCGGCGCATCTTTTGTGGCATTGTTTCAAGATGGTCTCCTGCTCGTCCAGGTCTTCGGTCTTTTCTCGCGAGTTCAAGGAAGTGCGGTAACTGGGAGGACAGGTCGGATCAGTATCCTTGCTCGCCAATAGACTGCACGAGCCGGCGACTCACTCGTTGATACATAGAGCCAAGGTGGTGGCAACTCGTCCCGTTCGCTCGGTCACATCGTAACCGTATTTGATATCATCGGTGAAGGCCAAGAGGCCGGCACCGGTGGCGCCTGTAGCAGCACTGGCGGCCAGGACAGTCACCTTGGCTCTCGTTCTCGGATTACGTCTCGAAGAACCATGGGGACCGGTGGAGTATCGCTGTGAAGACGGGCGTTGGAACTTGGAGTGCCTCAGAAGCTGAGCGCGACAGCTGGTGCATGTCCAGGGGGTGTTCAGGTTGCTAGCAAGACGGCCCAGTGAGGCAATAGAGAGGGTTTTCATATTGGCAGCGAGAGGTGGCGCATCGGTGGAATCGCATTAGCATGCACAGCAGAGACAATCATTAAAAAAAGATGGCGGTCAGGCGATACCGAGCTGGCGGAGGCATTATTTGCTTCTTGTTGTTGTTGTTGTTGTTGTTGTTGTTGTTGTTGTTGTTGTTGTTGTTGCCGTTGTCGTTGTTCTGATTCTAGTTCTGGTTCTGGTGGTGACGTCGGCCGACGACCAACTTTTTGTCTGCTCGCAAGCCGATTGATTACCCACGTAGACGTCAGGGCAGGCCAGGATTCGGGCCAGGGGCTGATCCTTATCAGGAGTGTGGATCTGGCAACTCTATGGGTCAGGTCGGTCCAGGCTGAGAATTGGATTAAATCTGTTGAGCCGCCTACAGGCCTAAGGATGTTGAGTTGCCGTAGTCAAGGCAGCAGCAAGCAGCACTCTCTTTTTTTTCTCTCGCGCACCTAGACTCGGCATAGATCGGACACCACCTGCGCTGGTCGTGTGACTGCAGGTTGCTCCGGTGGTGTTCGTGTGGGGTTGGGGAGGTACTCAAGTACCGCGGTACCTGACAAGATGTACCCTCTAGTGGGGGTCAGTCCAAGGGTCGAGGACCAGAAAGACCCGTAATTGGCCACGCAGTCAGAAGTCCCCACAACGCGGGGTGCTAAGCTCTTAACGCGTCCCAAGAAACCCGCTTTCACGCAACAAGCATGTGCCACCGCGTTCTCGCGCCCGTCTCGCCCGTCTAGGTAGGCACGGATGATGCGTGATCTGACAAGGAGCTGAAGGAGGTAGGTATTACCTACCTGTACCTTTGGTAGCATCTTACTTCCGGTATTCCATCCACAACAACACCTCTTCGACGCCTACCAACAAACAATTGTCAATCGTCATCAAGTCTTCGTCTTTGAATCCGCACTTCGAATAAGCCTTCTCTAGACCTCAATTCTGCATCCACTTCAATCCAAAAACCAAACACACCACCATGCTAGCTACAATGCCCTCGCCGATATTCAATCTCGACTTCTCCTCACCACATAAGCCGCCCGTCCCGTCGCCTCTATCCTCATCGCCTCTGCGCCCGTCACAAGCCTCGCCTCCCCTCTCACCACGCGATCCCAATACCCTGCCGCGACGGGAGATACAATCATCCCCCATACGAGGGTCCTCGGCTCGATTCTCCAAATACTCGTCCCGCAATGTGAAGCCAAACCCACTGCGCCAGAGTCGCGAGAAATTCCAAGAGAGCAGGAGGACGCTTTTCCTGAAGAACGTACGGCAGCGGGCAGACGACAGGAAGTGGGAACAGAGAGGTGGTGACCAGGAGGTACGTCGCTCCGATGCGCTCCGATGCACTCTGATGAGAGGACTGCATGCATCACCTTCAAAGGGACGTCTGGACTAACATTGACTGGCAGACACTCAAGATGGAATGGAACGTCTTGAATAGGCAGCGGAAGCAAGAGAAAGACCTGGACCTGGACGGAATTGTATACGAGGACGAGCTCGAGGATATCCCCGAGAGCTCGTACGAGGCACATGCGGACAGCGATGACATGATGGTCGACGCCATGGCTCGGCAGGAAGAGGAAGAGCTCGACGCCATGCTGTCGTTGCTCGACACAAGCTCCTACCCGCAGACCCAAACACAGATACAGGCCCCAAGGCGACCCGACACACCATCATCATTATCAGATGATGAAGACTACGATGTCTTATTTATGGACATGATTTCACAGCAGAACGTCAACAACGATGAACTGGTCTTGTCAGGCGAAATGGACATGTCATGATATTGCCTTCTAATGGCGCATGGAACATTGGCTTTCATGTAATTTTTTCCCTTTATGCTTTCAGGGTGGCGTGGCGTTACCGGATACAGAGGGTCATTTGGCGTTAACTGAATAATCCAGGGTTCTATTGCCTGAACTTGGTCACCTGGTAGGTACCACATGTGTATATACCGTAGATGGTTGAGCGGTATCTGGGAGCCGCAAAGCCACATGTATAAACGAAGATCTTCATTTCGGGTCCTTACTCAAAACATAATGACATACACAACAGCCTTTCACTGGCGTCTCACTGTGGCGCGCAAGAGTCCTCTGGAGCATCGAGGACTTCTTTCGCTGAAGGCATATCTCCGACTAAGTCGTGAGGTGGCGATCCCGCCGCTTGCATCTAGGCGCAAAACACGGTTAATTTCTGGTTCTTCACTGTGACAGTAGTGGTCACTTACTTTCTGCATTCTGTCCACAATGTACTCACGATCCGCCGCGTTCGAGTCGGAGTATTGCGGCTTTTCGAACCGGGTAACCATTTCAGCCACCAGCACCTGTTGTTCCTGATAGCGCTTAAGGTCCTCCTGAGATAACGTGTCTTTGTTTTTTTCCATCCACCCCGGGTACTTGTCATTTAACTCTTTCATTGGCTCGTACAGGATCTCCTTATTCGTGAGCTGTTCCATCATGCCCATCAGCATCTTTGAGAAATCCTCCTCGTTGCCGTCGCCGCCGGGAATGTCTTTCATGGCCTTCATCATCTCGGCGATGAAATCGTCCTCGGACCCTTCCGCTGTGGCAGCGGCCGTGGCTTGGTCGCCCGACGACTGCATTCTGGCCATTGTCCGCTTGATGGTCTCCTGAAAAGACGCGTCCTGACTAAGATCCGCAGCCATCGCCTCAGCTGTCTTCGGTATCGAGGTAGATCCCTCCTTCGACTCTGCCGCTTGCGCATCCCCCAGTCCTTTGAAGATATTCTCGAACTGCGCTTGTAGGTCGGGCTATGCTATGATTAGCGAGAGGGCTTGGCGCTAAGTCCGACGAGAGCAAGTACTTGCCGAGCCTTCTAAGTCGCCCATCAGCTCTGCCATGCCGGCTTGTAACTGTTTCTGAAACTCCTCGTCCGGGAAGTCATCGTCCAAGCCCGGTAGAGAGTCCTCGGTATCTGGAGCGCCATCTGCCGTGATGGGGGCCTTAGAAGTGGACGTCGTAGGCTCCGCCGGAGCAGTGGTCTTTGGGGTTTCCGTCTTTCCCTTCACCTGAACGGCCGCAAAGTCGTCGAGCATGTCATCCAGATCGTCTAGATCATCCTCATCTGGGTCGGCTGCATCGTCAGTCTCGACGACGTTGGCGGTTGCCTTTGCTTCCGCGCTCGGCGCAGGGTCTGCTTTTTTAGGCTCGTCGCCAGCTGTGGCGGCTTTGCTTGTCTCCATCGCGAACACGGGCTTTCCGGGCGAGGCTTGCGCAGATGATGCTAATAGTCCCAAGTTGAAATCTATATAGACCACTTCAGAGATAGCTGGAGTAAGGCAAACCCCACAAGCCCCGCGCGAGTCGTGCTCCCTTGGTGCGTGAGCTGACCAGCTTGGACAAGCAAGTGTAGGTACTCCGTTCTATGAGATCAGGTGAAAGAGATTCTGTTGAGAAGATGTTGGTAGTAGGCAATGTGGCATGTCAGAACGTCAAGAATACTAGCCAAAGGACAACCAAGTGAGATGTGAGATGAAAGTTGCCGAGGTGTCGGAGCTTGGCAGCAAGTACCTGCCTGGACCGGCCGTGAGCTAACCTTAGGGAGTCATTGGAATATGCAGCTGAATGGTCCCAACCCCGCTACGGGTCTGGCACTGCACACAGTTGAATCACTCTTTTAATCAAGACTCTCCTTTTAACGCTGGAATCGTGAAAGGACCGCTGCTTCCAAAATCACCTCTATTCATCATTAAAGAATGTAATATCGTTTTGTCTCTTTGCATCCGGAGCCTCTAAAAACACCAAGCAACATGGGAAAGGTTGAAGAATGTTGAGCCTTAACTAGCGGTTTAGATTCAGAACACTGGGTTGTATCTCAGACAATTGGAAGACTCGACCTCATACTTACTCCCTTGGTGTTTGTATGCACCTGAAGCACTTACACAAAGTGGATGGCTGGAAGTTGCAAGGGAGAAAGCTACCCCTCACAGTCAGTTACGCTCGCTGCTGTATTTACACTGTCACGTCCAAGCCCTCCGGAAAGGTTGCCTGGTCACTGTATCTATCACATTAGGGCAGCTACCCACCAACAATCTAAGGTAGGTAGGTACCGACTGTCGGGAACTGGCCCACTGCAGCTCTACATAGTACCGATAGCGCTCTCAACCTTAGTTGAGTTTAGGCAGGTACCTCTCGCCATCTTTTAGCCCGTTTCCGACCCCAGCTTCCCTAGGTCGCTTTTGCCCAATTCCCATCCGCCTGCGGCACCACTTGCGCAGCCTGCAGCCTGCAGCCTTACAGACCCGACTCTAGTTCACTTCATCTCGGCTTTTGCTTGCTTTCAAAATATTTACACATCCCAAGAGCAACCGTCCCTGATCCAGCCGATATATCGCACCCAAGCGCCAGCCCTGTCAACATGTCGCTCTGCACCTTGCGTCTCGGCGAAGAGCGGTTCGTAACCCCCTCCCCCCGCCACTCTCTGCACGCAGACACATGTGTCTCAGGGACCTGAATAATCCACTGGCTGACGTGACGACTACAGCAAACATTGGAGGAAGGACCACCCCTTCGGTTTCTGGGCGCGGCCTGTGAAGAACGCCCAAGGCGTCCTCGACCTGAAGACATGGGAGTGTGGTATTCCTGGAAAAGAGAAGACAATCTGGGAGGGCGGTCTCTTTAAGATGACCATGATTTTCCCCGACGGTATGTATCAGAGTCTCCTGGTCTGGGCCTATCACCTTGTTGCTGACCAACCCGGTGCATCCGTAGAATACCCTACGAAGCCACCGAAATGTAAGTCCTCATGCTCTCGGCCTCTAATGTGGTCCCGGATAGGCATTCATCTAACATGGTCATGTTGTAGGCAAATTCACGCCCCCGCTGTTTCACCCCAACGTATACCCCTCGGGCACCGTCTGTCTCTCGATTCTGAACGAGGACGAAGGCTGGCGACCTGCGATTACGATTAAGCAGATCGCTCTCGGTGTCCAGGACCTGCTCGACAACCCCAACCCGGAGTCACCGGCGCAGGCTGAGGCATACAACCTGTTCAAGAAGGACCGGGTCGAGTACGAGAAACGCGTACGACGTGAGGTTCGGGCCAACCCGGCCACCTAAAGAGATGTTGACCTACTGGGGCTGTCTTTCGGGGGTCGAGGGCGATACATGCGTGTGGTTTTGGGCATTAAGGAGTTCAGGTTTAAAGGATACCACAATGCGGCGTTACTTTGCGGGTTCGAGCCGAGCGTCTGGTGCAGATGCAGCTCCAAAATTGTGGTAGACTACGACTGGGTAAAGAAGGACGATCATGACTAATGCGATTCCGCGAGTTCGGCTCAAGGCATACATACGAAATGAACAAGAGATTTGACAATCTGATGACAGCACTGCTACTGACGGATTGGTGAACGGAGTGCCGTGATATTCGGCTGTGCTCTCTATGCTGCACGCACACCTACCATGTCATCATCTGCAGCTGGCGGCGACCTCTAAGCCGTTCCTAGTTCGCTACATGCCCCACGACGCTGCGCGTTGTCAGTGATGTGCCCTCGCTTCTTACGAAGTGGGCAACATCGAAATTGCACCCGAGGTAGGCATTGCACTAACAGTCACGTATGCAGCAATGGCCTGTTTGCCGAATTCGTGACATTCTCACTGAAGGTTGCTCTAGGGCTCCAAGTATGGACAAGGTCCTGGGGATTCAGGAGCTTGAGCTGGCATTAGTTACTTGCTGAGTTGAGACTCAGCTGCACACCTGCATAGTATGATCTATCAGTTAGTACGTAGTGAGGTGCTAAATAAAACTGCATGTTCTATGGCCACTACCTAATGTCAAGTTCATCGAACTGGCTGATTGTTGATTGGTGAGTGCGCTTTGCGTATCGCTACCTCTAAGTACCTAGGCTCGGTAGGTACTCAAGCCTCTCACAACTAGCGGCAGGGGCAAAGTCTACTGTCACGGCTTCCTCCGCCGAGATCGGCACCCACCTCAGGCTGTTATCGCGAAGTAGAGTCCAGTCACAGCAATGAGTAATTGTCCTTGAAGCCCGGTAGTGTAGATATTGGTTTGTCTTGGGTTTTATTTTTCCGCAGGCCAATTGACTTTCTTCACGATTGTTTCTGCCCTTCTCAGGTTTACTGTTTACCGCACTACAAATATTACAGGCCTGACTGGCAGGTGTGGCTTCGATTTCTGACCAGTGCTAAATTTTAGCTTTGCAAGTTGCTTCGTCTACTCGTACGTCCCACCACATTTTTGCATCACTGGCCCAACTACATCTCATTTTCGGCAACTACACCAAAACCCATCCGCAAGACAAGTCAAGATGTGTGGCATATTCTGTTGTCACAGGTAGGTCACGTCCCCTGCTCCTGCTCCTGTTGTCTTCTTCTCATTCCGCGCATCTGATCGCCTTGCTTTGGCGCCAACAATTGAGCTTGGACGACCCCGCGCCCTTGCTCGATAAATCATCACGACTCTACGACGACAACAAGAGGCACTTGGACTAACACGGAAATCCGCGCCCAGTCACCCCGACGTCCAGAAGTTCAAGCCAACGGCTCTGAAACTAGCGAGACAGTGAGATACGCCCCCTGCCTCTATCTCTATCGTTGCACCTTTGGCTGACTCGATTATCGCAGAGTCCGCCACAGAGGCCCCGACTGGAGTGAGTCGCAAACCATGGCGCGCCGTCCCTCGACATAGATATTGACGTGCCGATTTCTTAGGCGGCAGTGTCATCTGCAACAACACAAGTGAGTCTCGTGGGCACGCGATGGGCGTGTAATGGGCCGTGTCATCGGCTGCTAACCTGGTCCTAGTCCTTTGCCATGAGCGATTGAGTATCGTTGGTGTTGGTATGCACAGCTCCGACTGACGTCCTATACCTCGAGGACTGTGGCATTGACTGGAACTGCAGAATCTGGCGCTCAGCCGCTCACCAACGAGGATGATACCATCGTCCTCGCCGTCAATGGCGAGATCTACAACCACAGGCTGATCCGGAAAACCCTGAAGACGCCCTACCACTTCAAGACCACGTCCGATTGCGAAGTCATTATCCCTCTGGTAAGACTTACAAAGACGATGCCTGCTCGCTAAAGTCGAGGCATTCCAAAATCGCTAACCCTGCAAATAGTACCTAGAATACGGCCTCGATGCGCCCAAGTATCTCGATGGCATGTTCTCATTCGTGCTGTACGACAAGAAGCTCAACCGCACAATCGCCGCCCGCGATCCCATAGGCATCACTACCTTCTATCAGGGGTGGAACTCGCAAGAACCCGACACAACATACTTCGCTTCCGAGCTGAAGTGCCTCCATAGCGTCTGCGACGACATCCGCGCGTTTCCTCCCGGGCACATCTACGACACCCTGACGAAGGAGACTACCCGTTACTTCGAACCAACATGGTGGGACGACTCCAAGGTCCCAGAGACACCTCTGGACCTGAAGCTCGTTCGTGAAACTCTCGAGAAGTCTGTCAGAAAGCGAATGATGGCCGAGGTTCCTTACGGGGTTCTGCTGTCCGGAGGACTGGACTCGAGTCTAGTTGCTTCCATTGCCCAGCGCGAAAACATAAGGCTCATGAAGGCTGCTATGGCTGCCAGCGGTAAAGATCCTAACGTTGCAGAGAACGCTGACACGGGCGAGGGCATGGTCGGCATTGATGACGACAACGAACTCTCAACTATTACATACCTGCCGCAGCTCAACTCCTTCTCGATCGGCCTACCCGGATCACCCGACAATGAAGCCGCTCTCAAGGTCGCCAAGTTTCTGGGTACGAAACATCATGTGATGACATTCACCATTGACGATGGTCTTAACGCCCTTTCCGATGTCATCTACCACCTCGAGACTTACGATGTCACTACCATCCGGGCTTCGACGCCCATGTACCTTCTGTCGCGGAAAATCAAGGCGATGGGTGTCAAGATGGTGCTCAGTGGCGAGGGAAGCGACGAAATCTTCGGTGGATATCTATACTTCCACGCTGCCCCCGAGAAGAAGGCGTTCCACGAGGAGACTGTTCGGAGAGTCAAGAACCTCCACCTGGCAGACTGCCTGCGCGCTAACAAGTCAACGTCCGCTTGGGGTCTTGAGGCCCGAGTGCCTTTCCTGGACAAGGAGGTAGGATTCATTCCGCTCATCGCGTTCGTCTCGCAGCGATAGCAATCATGCTAACACCGATGTTACAGTTCCTAGAGGCTTGCATGAACATCGACCCGCAAGAGAAGATGATTACAAAGGAACGCATCGAGAAATGGATCCTACGGAAAGCGTTCGACACTTCGGATCTACCTGATGTGGAGCCATATCTACCCGACGAGATTCTTTGGCGGCAGAAGGAGCAGTTCTCGGACGGCGTGGGCTATGGCTGGATCGACGCGCTCAAGGACAACGCCGAGCTCCACGTCACCGACGAGATGATGAAGAACCCCAAGCCCGAGTGGGGCAACGACATTCCCGATACCAAGGAGGCGTAAGCAGATCTATCACATCGTTGTTATTGACCTACTATGCCGATCGACTGACCCTTCTTTAATCTGCAGATACTGGTACCGCACGATGTTCGATGAGCACTTCCCCCCTCATTGCGCCTCTACCGTGATGCGGTGGCAGCCGACCTGGTCTAAGCAGACCGACCCCAGCGGAAGGTATGTCTTGCAAATACTACCCCCGATTTCGCTTGAAACCGACACTGGGACTAATTATCATACAGAGCTATTTCCACTCACAACCAGAAGTACAAGGATACCCAGTAAGAGTACCATGACTTCGGGCTAGTTGAGTCAGACAAGACAGACAGCCGGACAAGCGGCATTGTAATTTGTACTCCTTGCATTAGAGGGTGATATTGACATTTCCGGACAAAGCTGGGTATCGGTTTCGTTTCAAGTTTTAACTAGATAGGGGATCACAGTAGGTAGACCGGTATCATGGCTGTGTAGTTGGAGGTGCGAATGGGTATAGAAATCAACCTTAAGATGATGAATACGATAGATCCCGTCTGGAAAGAAACGCTTACCGACTTGCATCCGCCTTGACAACGTGCACCCTTACTGCCTGCTTCACTGTATCGGAAAGGGTGACCATCGCAAGCTTAAGTACCTAAATGCTTCAAACCAATAGGGTTCTTCAACAGTTGAAGAGAGCTAAAGAGACCATTCGCCATGATTGGCTGGATGCGCCGAATGCGGTAGATTGGGGCTCTGGCCTAGCCGGGCACGTCGCGATAGCTCGGCTTATTTTCCAGTCGTCAGGCGTCAGGCACGGCTTCGTATAGCATGGGCACTTGTTGAGAGTCTCGTGGGCATTGCATGATCTTAGAATAGCTGAGGACTTAGGGATATTCACTTTAATATTAAAAGGCCGAAGTCTACCTGTCGCGACTACTTGTGGGATATTCCAACTCGTTTCGCAGGACTACTCCTGGCTTCCTATACCTATGTGCTCCCATTGAGCTCATAATACCATTCGCAGCGCCGCAACCCGAAGAACTTGCTAGTCATATATATCGAACCAAGACTCGAACTTTCTTTTTTTTCCAACCTGTGGTACTGGAGTGTAGTTCTTGTTTCTTGTGTACATGTGCATGCTGACGTCAAACCAACCTGCATTTACCGTTTGAGTCCTATCTTCATCTGGCGCCCAAAGTAAAGTGCCGCTGTTAGAGAAAAAGAGTTAGAATCTACCTTGTTCAGGGAAAGTTTTCACCCATGAATCAGGTGTCTCGTGCGCATGCAGCGTTCTAAGAGCGTAACTTTGGCTGAACTTGTTGCGGAATCAAAGACTCAAATATACTAACTGATATTCTTGGAACATAGCCTGTGTCCGTGGCGTGTCGGGGTCGTGTCGATCGTACACGCCCTTTGATTTACTACACAAGCAGTTAGCAAAGCAGGTATGACTGAGTCCTCGGTGTGGAAAATCATACAGTGGTGCCACGAGCGTGGGCAGGGGGGGTGCCCAGTCCACATCCTCTTTGTTGAAAGAGCGAGTGATGATAGCCGCAGGTCTTGCTAGCTCCGCCACGACTTGATTCGCAGGAATGTTCGAGGGGTTTATGAACACCACCGAGTTATCATCGACTTCAAGAAAGCCTTCAACGCCGCGATACCCATCGAGCTCGAATCCTACCCCTTTCAGCCAGAACTCCATCGATCGAGAGACATATTCAGGAACATGCGTCACAAGTCTTATGTCGCGTTGTGTCTTCCATGCCACATAACGCTTGATATCCAGTGCTGCAAGATGCCGGGCCCACTTTCCGCCGTCACTGTCCCATGTACTCCCAAGGCCGAAGCAGACGACCTTGTCGACAGAAGGCGGAAGATCTAGACATCGTAGAACAGCCGCGAATCTTTTACGTTTCTCGTGCACCTGCCATCTTTTCTGAGCATTCAAGAAATCAGTCTTTTCATCATTAAGACTGCGAAAAGTGTTCTCAATCCCGGTCAAAGAATATTCGCCGATGCTATAAGTGGCGTAAAACAAGGGATTGTCGTCGTATGAACGTTTACGGATATTCGCTTCGAGCAGAGTACGGTAGCCATAAAATATCACTTTTGTGTGCCTGTCGATTCGTTAGAGGGAGGTAATGTCCAGTGCCTTTCTTCCATGACATTGAGTACTGACCATTTTAATGATTTGAGTTCTGTTGTCTTGGCTTTTTGCTTAGATCTAACACTTGACCGGAAGTGTACGCTACCGTTAAGACCATGAAGACTGAAGGGTCTGATAGCGAGATTGTCGATCTGTTCTTTGGCATCTTTGAGATGGGCCTTGTTCTACATTAATGTACCAGATTCAAGAAGTGCAAGAATATCCCACGGTACGGGCGAGACACTCATGGAATCGGAGCCAAGGGAAAAGTCAAGGTCGGTGTCATCCTCCTCAAAAGGCGGATCGAAGTCACTTGGCAAAGCCTCAACGATTTCCTTAGAAGGGATGGTGTTTGTGTCATCGCCAACCATGGACGCTATGGCGGCAGCAGTCTCGTCTTTAGAGGGCCGGGATTTGAAATAGTCTTCCATATTGAAAGCAGTTGGAATATTAGAGCACAAGTCTTAATGCTGTGATTATGTATGATGGATGAAGCAACGGTTGGAGTTCCAAAAGTGATGTATGTCTTTGTTGACTAGAAAAACGAATATGGTGTTTCGATATCACTCCTGTGGTTGATGGAACGGACGGAGTGCCTCGGTAGGCAATGCCCACTGGGCAGTCGTGAGAGGTCAACAGATGACGTCTTATGGGCAGCCTCTGATCATTCTTTCCGGGGATGTAGCGGATATGCCTTTTCTCATTCCATCCACACCTTCCAAGGTTTACTGAGTCTTGATCTTAGAACCTAGTGTGAGCAACAGCCCCCTGTTAGACGCACCTACCCTATAGCCGCTGTTTCAGCCGACCTTGTATTGCAACGAGGCAGTTAAAGTATCGAGGCAGGAATTCGAGAGGTAATTGCGAGAGATACATGTTTTGAACAGGCAAGCCGGGGTGCTCCCTAACCTTGGGCTATTTCCAATGGGATATCAGCAATGGCGTCCTGTCATTTGCGCCTTCCTACCGCATGTTACCTTTGAATGTTCGGCAAGCCCATGACTAACGACGTCACCACCGGCGCTCACTATATCAGAAACTGTCCAAGCCGCTCATCTTATAGGTTGTCGCTGCGGTTGTTGAACGTCGATGCTTAAACTGTACTAGGTCATCCAGACCTCATTGGCACCCAATATCTTGAGCAGACGTGTATGACGCAGTTGCGCAGCCAGGGCTCCTGGGCACCATGCCAAAGTCACCAGCGCCATTTCATTTGCTCAATTGGAAATGCCTACCTAGGTATAGTACGCATATATTGCGGCCGAAATACTTTTTCGTGGTGAGTGCACGCGTATCGGTGGCAACCCTTGTGGTGTTCCTGCCAACCGACTGCCATAATGTGATGATGGTGAACTAGACGTAGTTGGTCCACAGACCGAGGAGCAACTCGACCACCTCGTGGGGGAAATCATAACTAGACTAAGAGAAAACCATGTTGGGGGCAGGCTGGCGCATAGTCCTGTCTTTGCGAACCTTTTCACTTCCGGTATGCATTCATGTCGGCTTGAATCTAAACAATATCATGTAAGCTATGAGGTCTGGGTAACAGCGCATTTAAGGTACCGATATATAGAGGAATGTCTCTGTATAGTGAATAGATACTTTGCTGGGTTAAGCAATACCAGCTCATTTTATTCATCAAGTTTTCCAACACCTGTCATAATAACTAGGGGCGACCTTCGAAAATGGTTTTCTACGGTTCCTTGACTCCTGAGCTCACCGAAACTCATCTTGGGCCTCTGTGACCAGTATCATCAGTATCTCACATATCCAAGCGACAGCCCACTTGCAGAGCTTATCGTCATGATCGTCTGGTCATTCTTACCATCGGTGAATATACTCTGTCAAGCATGTCATTACGGCCGGCAATCATCGCTTAGGGGTTATAAAAGACCCACATTCCGAGTTCATAATCTTTTATTTACCTATTATGTTTCATTCTATTGAGCTTGGTAATGTTGCCCAGCTTTCAATAACGGCTAGAGCAATATCATGCAAGAAAGGTTATGCAAGTATTTACTAGTAATCGTGGAGTGTGCTAAGGGGCTACTCGAGTGTTACGAAACAATGGCGATTCTCAATCCCTAGAACGGAATTGTAGCAGCGTCTACTAGTAGAAAGCCTGTAAACTACTAGTAGAAAGCACGCCTTATGAAATCCTGATAGTGAATGAAAATTGGGCAGATAATGAATCAATGAAGCGATGCAGTTCCAAGCAAGAACAGCGCTAGCGTTCATGGAGATTCATGGCGCCATTATTGAACCCTAACGACTTCCCCACAACCACAACGGCAGAGGCCCCTCGGAGCCCTTCCTCCAAGGGTTACCTTGAGCCTCCACTCCCCTCATGACCCCTCTTCCCCAGGGCGAGGGAATCCCAGGAGCGTTTTCATCCTTATTTTCTAGCCGGCCCCACAAAGACCAGCACTAGGCCAACAATAACTACAGTATGAAAATAAAGTTGGGAGTCGCTCTCCCGGCCCTCAACCAGTCGAGCCAGTCCGCCAGTCCGCCAGTCCGCCAGTCCGCCAGGCATGTCAGTGTGGCATTGTCTCGGGGAATTGTGACTGCCAGCCTAGCCAGCCCGCTTACCCTGCTCGTGATACAACAATTACTATAAGGGACGGAGCCAAGGGGGCGGACGACTTACTACTAGTACTTACTATGTATGCATGTAGGTATAGTAGATGAGATTCCATCAACTCCTTCCCTGCACTTCCCGAAGGCGGATCGTAGCATCCCGGCCTTCGGAGTTTTGTTGCAGGAGCTGGAGTCGCACACCATGCGATATACAGTTCGGATCAGCGGTCTTCGAAGGGCTGGATGCCTCGGATGCTAGAGCCAAGGTTTGGCCGGCCGGCATTAGCGGCCTGCCGTGAAAGTGCGGCGCTCTGCAGCGTTGATATATCCTGTCGTGCCTGTGCCTGGCCCGCCTGGATACCCGTGCCTGAGTCGACCGTGGCGAATCCGTTTGCCGCAGGCATCGCCAGCCTCAGCAACTCACGCGATCACTTTACGAACTCACAGTGCAAGTGCAGTGAGCATGCAATGGGCAATGTCAAGAATATACAGAGTTCGTATTGATTTGTATTACAAACAACTTTCTACTTGTGGTGATGAAATGCTTGTGGTGAAATGAGGAAAAATCAATCGGGGAACAATCCTTCCCTCCTTAGTTCGCTTCAAATGCTTCGTTTATATCATCATATGCGAATATGCGCGCACCTATGTCATACGGCGCGCAACGTCATACTGCGTGCGCGTTCACGTAGCCACTGCTCTAGACTGTCGAGGACGGTGGGCAGGGTGAGCACTAGCGGCATAGTCTCGATAGTATCCGGCGGATTGGGATTAGGGGGTTTGGGAGACTCTTGGCCGTCACCATGCGCTAGGCCCCTTCTCGACCGGCGGGGCGATCGCGAATACATCTCGACGATCTCATACTCTGACGCTGTCGGACAGGGATCGACCAAACACATGCCCATCTCATCCAACCGTGTCGCTGACTAGTTGGGTCATCAGTTCGTCTTCGACCGAATCGTACCATTCCTGGGCTTCGTAGCCCTGGTTCACCAGCTCCTGCAGACCCTCCAGCACGAAGTTTTGGCAGTTCCAGTCCGCCTCTCGGTTGGTGATGGGCATGTCTGCGATGATGTCCACTAGTCCAGTCTCTTGACCCTGCTGTATCCGTCCGACCTTGGCGTTCACGTGGCTGAGGTATCTCTTCTCCTCGGGCCAGAACTTTTCGGCCGTCATTCGGATGACCTGCCAGGGCCCGTTGTGGTAGGGACGTTGCACGAGAATAGTCTCGTGGAAGTCTGGGGCGTCGAGTGATGTGAAGTAGATGATGACATGGCGATTGTAGTGAGTGTCGGGCTTCCCCCGAAATACGAAGATTGTCAAGTATACCGTGGTGGGGAGGCCATCTGAGTGATCGCTTGCCTTTACGCTTCGATTTGACTTGCTGCGAGGGACTTGTAATCTCGGCCGCGTGAGAGCTTGGCCGAGCATACTGGTGGTCATGGTCATGGTTGTGGCACGAACACAAACAAAGAAACGAGAGAAGAAGTAGTGAGGGCGCACGTAAGTATATGCTGGGTAGGGAGATGTGAGTCCGTGTAGGTTGTGAATGTGAAGATCTACCGAGACTCGGATGAATTTTATCAATTGATTGGGGTATTAGTATTTCTTGAACCTTTCCCCAAATTGGCGGGATCCCGCTGGATATGTATAGAATCTCGTTATGCTATGCCATTGGATGATGGCCAGGCCAGCCGTAGAGCCTAGTACATGTTACGACTAGGTCGGCCCCGAGCCATAGGTAGGCGGCAGAGGCCGGTAACGTCTGAACGTGCCTGGGCGACGAGCGGTCCGAAAATAACTTGATTTATGGTGCCAACCCCTAACCTAGTGCGATCCCTCAGAGAAATTGGCGCCGTCTTGCAGCTGTCACGGACCCTGTATGCATATCAAACCGTTGAATGGAGTCAGGTACTATTTCTCGTTGTTGGTCCCTACAAGCCATCCATGTCTGAGGAGGCGGGAACGAGATTCTAATGGATTGCGCAATATCATCGCATGATAGGCAAGGGCTCGGTGTTCAGCTCGAGCCGGTCAAAAGGCTGTCAAGCATCCTATAAAATATACGATCCCTCCGTATGGATGACAACTTGGGAAAACTACATAGTAATAACACACTAGACTCCCACATTTAAACAGATAGGCCCCTCGCCCCACCCCATCGCGAGCAGAGGACCCCTGACCGTGCCCCAACATCTTGGCGCCGTGCCGCATCAAACCCCAAAACACCGGTCGGTACCTACAGGTTGGTATTCCGGGTTATTGGCGGTGATACCAACTCGCCAAGGTATCTAAAACTTGTTGCATCTTCAGATATATGCAAGTCTTATGGTCAATGATCGCTGCTAGCTTTATTGCAATCTCAAATTTGCTATAGTATGGGACCTCTAGACTGCGAGTTGACATTGACACCCCTTATTCTCTCGGGTATGGTATAGGTATAAGATTTGGTGCTTGTGAATCCGCGATGTTACTTCACCTTATTGTAAGCAATAAACTATCGCAATTACTCATAGACCTGGTTGATGATATCATGATGCGGCAAATTATTCCAACCGTCATTCTCGAACCTCTAGGCTCTTGTAATGAAGGGCAGTACTAATTATCTGCTTCGGCCAACTCTTGCCTATATCAAATAAAAGAAAGGTCCAAATTTGTACATTTGCATCACTTTCTGTAAGCTTGATTTCATTCGAGGACAAGGAACAAATGATGTCGGTACATGTATATATAGTTCTTAATTCGCGTCATCGAGTGCCCGATTCAACCATTTAACCACTTGCGAGTGCTGATAATATGGGAAAGATATCATGACTTGTCGTGGAATAACTTTCGAAGATTATTACAAGCTAATACACATGGTGACAGAGCCACGAGGGCTATGATTACAGTCACTTGAGTTGGCCATGGTGAGAGATTAGGCTAACTGTATATCGCGCTGTTTTACCTTGCTGTTCAGTCTTGAGATCATATTAGCAATGCGGTTTCCTCTCATATCGCAAGTATCACGGAGCCGTGAAGATTGATCGCTGATTTCTTCGTTGCTGGGTCTGAACCTTCTTTATTCTTTTAAAATAGCGAGTAGTATTTATGACCTATCTCTTAAAATATAGCCGAGAAAAAAAAAAGACCTCCTAGTTACATGACTATGATGAGCTAATGACAGGATAGTCTAATCTTTGCACATAAATCCTATCGGGTCGTCTAACTGTGTGTAATATCCTTGAAATAATGCTTCATAGGTTGCAAATTCAAAGTGTTGGTGTTAAATCACACTATGAAAGAATCGTCTATGTAGGGAGGTACCATTTTGTTGCATATGCATTATAGGAGTATTAAGTCTATTGGTTTACTCTTGTTGAGTCAAGCAGCACTTTTGCCAGGCCAATGGCCAGGTATGTACCACTTAACTCCCCTATATCTAGCTAAAAAGAGGGGATACAGATTTCCTCCTATGTGTAAAGATAACGGTCACCTACCAAACGCTCAGGCGCAATATTTAGGGCAAAGATGAGGAGTCACTAATACAGCGCCAATGTCGCAATCACTTAAAGATGTACAAAGCAGCGAATTTGTTTCCTAGTTGTGTAAGCAATACTATTGAAAACGTAAAGTATATTACGGATATTCTAGTCATCTTGAAAGTGTGGGAGGGTTATTGCGGGTAATACCCGCCGCAACTGTATAATCAACTGGTACTGAACGTGTTACACACTTTAAACGTATCATTCCAGAGACTTTCAGCTCACTCTTATGTATTATGAACAACCGGCGCGTTGAAATCGATAACATTGTCTCATAGGAATATTCTCACTGCATTGAAAGGTTTTCAGAAAAATATTCAAAACTTCCCCCACGTTGCCGTATGATTCCGTAGGAGAATTGGATTTCCCCTGAGCGGATACAATTTGTTGCAAGTCCTTTCAAACACAAGGTAATACTATAGTCAAACCGGAAATGTAGGAGGGCGTATGTATTGTGTAGAACAACAGTATCATCAGTGCTGTCCCTCTCCTGTCGTGCCTGTTTAGTCTACCCTTAAGAGATCATGCATGAGCTGAAAACATAGGCATGAGCAAAGGACTGGTTCTCCTGATCCGCAACATTGATAGAGCTTATACACCACCATCTGTGTGTTCGCGTTGAACTGCAGACTTGGCATGTTGACGAGTATAGAATGTCTTGTATGCGTGTGAGCGAGTAGTGTTCTACCCATTGATGTGGCAAGAAAGGATGCTGTGGTACTGGAATTTAGAAGACTCCATTTCATAATGTGGGATATGTTACCAATCCTGCTTTGCACGACTTTAATTTCAAGTGACAGCAATCCTGGGTCCATGATACTATACAGTGCTGTCATTAGAACAACTGTGTATACATCACCGATTCTAATGTGTATAAATAACTGTGTGCAAGGAAAGGGCAAGCGTCTCGCGCCAGACGTCTTGACAAGGGTTAAACCATTATATACAGTGTTGTCATTATCCTGACGAGCTCCTTTATCCGACAAGTGTCATCTACCAATAGGTCCGATACTAGTAAACGATTGATATGTTATATGATCGCTGACGGTTTGCTAATCATGGGCTCGATCGCTGTCTCGTCTTACTTTAGGCGTCTCTCAACAACATTGCCGTAGCTATGTGTCTGTATTTTGATTCACCAGCCGAGTCACTGCATGATCGGCTCACCGTGGCAGTTGGATCTAATAATTACCGCAATGGCATTCTGGTCACTCATCTCTCCAGTTTTGTCGTAATTATTAGATATTAGAAGGCGGCTCCCCATTTCCCCTATGCCCTCGTGTCATCACTCTGCAAAAGTCGCTGGCCACGTCAGTTGTAACCTGTGTCGGTATCATGTTAACATAATTTAGTACAGAGGTCTTGCATTTGGCGCTCTCCTATTCATGCAGAAATAACTAGACGCATTGGCTTTAAAACGGGGTGGACTTGATCTGACTCAGACTGGACAGCATGGGACGAAGGCTTCACTGTGTATTCCTCGGTGACACGCAATACTGGGCTATAATGTAACTCACCACAGGTGCAATCTCCATGTTCATCGGACGCCTGTACGCGAATGCCATGAAGTGGCATGGAGGTGTGCTAGGCATGTTCTCCTTTAATCCCCGCCGCGCTGCGTACTTGTCAGGGTGGTATTATTACTTATTGTCAGCATTACCCATGTTCTCTTCATATACAACTCGCTATTGTGTAGGCCAAGTTTGTTTGTTTTACTGTTTAACGTCGTGGGGGGGACTTATTCGGTCGCACTGGGGGCAATCAACATGCTGCCAGTGAGCTCCAATCCATGTTATATACAAACATGACAACAAACCATGCTCCAAGAGATCATTATTCCATGCCTCGTGGTCTTGAAATCCAGATACGCCAAGGTCTACCTTTTCTCTGTGTGGTTGAGGGTTGGCCCTAAGAACGTGTGTATTGGTGCCCTTATAATTTACCCTATACAGTTACAATCTCCGTATCGGGGGCTCTCTCGAGCTCAGATTCGCTAATAGTTTGAATGAGGCATAAGTTGCTTCGTACCACGGGATTCTATCTGACGTCACATGCCGGCAAATTGAACAGAGAGATAGGTCAAGTTTATGAACTGAAGGGTCCATTTCTAAGGCACATCTACCACGCCATCCATCATGTTCATTTTGTAAACTCTCGCCTATAATTTGATTATATAGAACCTGTTTAGACGTAGTATATACCTAGGTAGGTAGGTGATAAGTTCGTCATTAGGAGTTCAAATAGAGTGCTGATCTGAGGCTTATGTGAATACTTGATTCAGCTTTCATACTACATTTCCGATGTAAGAGACTTGCAACGATTGCTACATTGCTGTCCAACGCAGAAATTCAAATTTGAACAAGAACTGTCCTCCAGCTTGAGGAAGATAAAGAGACTCGATCGTTACTAAAGCAAGGTTTTCTTTTTTTTAAAAAAAAAACTCTGGAAAAGAACTTCAATATGATAAAAAACGCTCACCTGACCTAGCGTACTGAGTGTTGTCCGGAATATTCCGGGTCAGAGTTCCGATTCACCCCCAAGCAGTGAGTGTATGTACGTATTATGTACTTGCTCCATCTAATGACTACTCCACGGCGTACATGTATGCAGGTAATTCTTAAATAACTTCATGTCGCAGTCGGGCATTCAAGCTATGTGCATGCGAGGCATGGGACTGACTTTCTGAGAAGGAAACTTTTACTTCACTCGTCTCACACTTGAGGTCTCGCCTGCCTCGCAGCATGCTTGGACACTCATCAGCCAGGGGTTCTTGCAGGCAGTGGACTAAGCCGGACGGCATATGAGAGGTTGACGAGTTGGAGTGGGGAAATCGGCTGTGTCTGCTTCATCTGAAACGTTGAGAGCTGGCAGGGTGCTGCTGCAGCTATACCCAATAGGTGGGCGGTTGTCTATCAGCGAGCAAGCTGACATAACGAAGACGGCCAATGTAAGCCGACGATCGCTGGCCTCGGACGCTGGCATTGGTCGGTTGGCTGGTGTGGGAATGGCTACAAGAGCAGCAGGAGGATTTGAACCGCACCATGGCATGGGCTGTGCCAGACCCGTGCCTTTGACGCCGGTGGGCGGCATATGTACCTACGCATGCATCTCGGCCATTTAGCTTCCCATTGCGAGGTTCATAGGTTTATGAAGAGTAGGTAGGTCTAGGTAGAGATGTTTTAATTGCGTGAGGTAGCGTCGAAGCACACAGCAAGGCAGAAGGAATAGGCGCGGGGGTGAGATGGGTATCTTCATCGACAGTGCCGTGCGCTTGCAGCTACAGTTGCAACTTGCGACTTGCAAGTCTCAGATGATGAATGAATGACCTTAGCTGCTTCGAGTCAAAACAAGTCTGTGTCGGTAGGGATATGGAGATAAGAGGAGGAGGATGGTACGATGGACAGAGTGAGAGGTATGCAGACGGCAGCGGCATACGAGTCAGTGTACCTAGAGTAAGTAGTGGCATGGCGTGGGAGGCTGGCTACTGCAGCGCCTCAATTAAGTAGACGACAACGCGAGACGGGTTGGAGGGAGTCGAGGGAGTCTAGACCACAGCTGCGACGACAAGATCAGGAAGGGAGGAGCACGACGGGGGTGTTCGGGGGTGGGCACCGTGGGCTCGAGCCAATCCGCGCTGGCCGGCTGAATAATTTGGAAGCCCCCAGTCAGCAAGCAAGCCCCGGGGCCCAATCAGCAGCGGCATGGCTTGCACGGCTACGGCAGCAGAGTGGGTAGCCACATCGGGGTCAGTCTGGGCATACATACGACGAGGGTTCCGTGCATCTGGCCTCTTTTTTTTTTTTTTTTTTTTCTTTCTTTTTTTTTTCTCATTTTCATTCTCTTTCCCTAGGTAGGTCTCCGGATGCTGCTGTCTGCGTGGGAAGGGCTCGAGTGTTGTTGGTTAAAGAAGTTGTAGAGGGAGTAGGTTAATACTACCTAAAGGTATGTATGTACTTGTACGTAAGGGAAAACATGGGGCAAGTTGAAAGATGAAAATCGAAAGTTATAAGTGAGTTTAGTTGTAAGTGTTGCAGGTTACGGGTGACAGGTTGCAGGTTGCAGGTTGCAAGTGAGAAAGAAGTGGGGGCAGACATTCATTGGCTCGCTCAAGAGAGACCCTCGAAAGGCTGCCAGTCCCGACGTGGAAGGCTTAGGGTAGGTACGGAGGTGTCCATGTCTCGCCCGTGCTGCACAGGCTGCAGTGCTGCGGTGCCGGCTGCTGGTAGCGGGGCAGACTAGGCTAGGCTGGGCTGGGCTGCTGACCAATGGACAGGGCTGACATGACCATACCTCCTACCTACATCGTTACGACCATACCTAACCCGCTGCAGTACTGACTGCCCTTTGCCTTTCGCAGCCAACCCGCCCAGGAGATCGTCTCGCCATCGCGGGAGATTTGACTTGGTCGAAACCCCATCCACCTGACGGGCAGCCGCCGCCGTGGTGCGAATGAGAGAAGTGAGTGAGTGTACACGCCACACACAATGAATGCTGTGCTGTCGCTATCCATCCAGAACAGGACAGCAGACAGCACCACACGACACAACACAACACAGGATTGCCTCATGCTCGTGCGCAGCGCAGCGCAGCACCTGTGGACATCACACACCCTCCCTCTCGCTCCATCTCCGGCTTGAAACAGGCGAGCGTCCCATCGCAGTCGTCTGCATAACCCATCTGCATACCTATGCGTACACCACGCACTGGAACACACACAGCCCACGGCGCACCCGCTCGCCGGGTATATCAGCCAAGCTGACTGACTATATGCCATGCCAAGCAGAGGGTATCATGTACGAGTACGAGTAGTCAGTGTAGGTAAGTAGGCAGAGCGAACTTAGCTCGCTCGACCATGCTAGACACCCAGAATATCAAGCACCCCCAGGACAGGCATCTCGGGCAAGACCAGGCGAGTCTATCTGGGCAGGTAAAGAAGAGGAAGGCGAGGAAGGGTAGGTAGGAGAGGCAGAGAGGGAGTTCGGGAGCTATCTCGACTGTTACCCACACTTACACGCCATCGCATGGTTAGTGTACCGACTGTCGATGCTATCTCCATTGGAGAAGCCAATGGCCAGCCAAATCACGTACCACACTCGCACACTCATTCACTCACTGCCTCCCTCCCTCAGTATCACCAAACCACCAGCCAAACTCACATCTACCCAGGTACAGCAGCACAACGGCTGGGTGGTGTGCACCACCACACCACTGTGCGCTCAGTACCACCGCTCTCCATGATATACCTGCTCAACTTGGATGTAGTGGCTGTCTGTCTGTCTGTCTGTCATATGCTGCTTATCAAATACACCGAGCGAGCCTAGTGTACCTGGCTAAGGTGCCTAAAGTAACTAAGCTCAGCCACCTTGGTTGCAATTCATACGAAGAAGGAAAGAAAGCAACTTGAAGCAAGACGAAGCAAATGGATTCGGCAAGCAGTTTACCTGACTTTAGCCCGATATTTTACCTACCTCCTAGGTACCTCCTAACTCCTACCTTCTACCTACATGTACATACATGACACTCACTACCTGACATAGTACCTACTGCTTACGTACCTAATCTAGCCACCCTAGCCCCGGCCTGCCCACTCCCACTCCTCCTCCTCCGCACTAAACCCCCCTCGTCCACTCATCCATCCTCCCGCCCTCACCCGTGCCAGCGCCAGCACCAGCACCAGCACAATAAAGCCCGCCCCAGCACCAAAAGGCGCCCTGGGTCCAGCCTCGCTTGTAGCCTTTCTTGCCAGCCTGATTCCCTACCACCTCCCTCCCGCCAATATTGTCCTCCCACCAACACCCCCCTCCGCCTTCATTCGTGAGTAGCCTGGTGCCATTGGCATAACGTCCTTGCCTTGTCTTCATGGGTCTTGCTCCGGGTGGTGCGGTTGTCGCGGCAAGCTTACACAGCCCTGCCGCTCTCAATTGTTTCTGAGGTCCCACTGTCGGCTCCTCTATCTCGTCCTGCTCGATTCTTCCGTTCTTCTACTAGTCTACTCTTTGAATCACACGCATCCACTGGGCAGCCTCGCCCTTGACGGACCCCATGGACCAACCAGCCGCGAAGAAGAGGCGGCTGGCACCGAAGGTCGAGCCTCAGACCAGTCCTCCCCGTCAATCGCCGGCACCGGCACCTCCCCCGGCCGCCTCATATGCTCACGATTCCACGGTACGAGAGCGCGCAGTGACTGTTTGTCCGGCACCTCTGACGCTGACAACGTAGACGCAGCCAAGCCAACACTACCAGCAACAGGACACCGAACCGCCGCCACCGCCCGAACGTCAAGATTTCGAACACTTCGCGAGACATCTTCAAGATGCCATGATGCTACTCTATAGCCAGAGCCAAAGATCCCCCTACTCCAAAGTCTCAGCGCTGCTGCTGAGGTGGGAAGATGACATGACTGCCGAGCTGGACCTTGTCGCACTCGAGCAGGTCCTACGTGAACACTACGGCTTCCGCACCGATCGATGGGTTATACCCGCTACAGCCAGTCCTAGTATCAAAATGGGCGTGCGTTTGGCTTCCTTTCTCGAGTCCGCCGGTCCGGAGCATCTCCTGGTCATACATTATGCGGGGCACAGCTATGTCGGCACCGACAAGCAGCTGTACTGGGCCAGGTAGGTGGATTGCTTGCCGATGTACCGCGCATCTTTTAACACCTCACTAGTAGCACGAAGAAAGGCGCTTCCAAGTTGAAATGGAAAGGGTTCCGGTGTCTTCTTGAAGAGAGCCAGTCCGATACACTCCTGTTAATGGATAGTGGCGCTGTACGAGAGCCTATGGTTCCAGGTGGCAGTAGTATAAAACAAGTGATTGCCGCTGGCACCCCCGACCATTACACCCGTGAACCCGGAGCTCGATCGTTTACAGCCAATTTAACAGGAGCGTTCTTGCGGCTCGGCACCGGACATCCCTTCACCACGGAACATTTGTTCCAGGAAGCCGCACGTCTAAGACAACATGAACTTCTGCAAAGTCCGGGACTCGCGAACGGAGTCACCGGCAAGAGCGTAACGATGCGCGATAAGTTACCTCTCATATATACCATTACATCTGGGAACGGGCAGCGTAGTATAGATCTCCGATCTTCGACGCCAGCGGCCGGGCCGCAGTTGCAATCCTCGGGCACTCTCACCAAGGCAGGCCCGAAGACGTCGCGAGCAGATGAAGTCATTGCCCCCAGTGCGGTAGCAGACCTGATATTCGAGGAGCCACGAGTCTTGGTCTGTACGACCTTTGTTGGTGAAGCTAGCCCCGACATGTCGTCGTTTCATCACTGGCTTCAGAACACATCAGGTTTGGGGGGTTCCAATGCTGCTGTCGAGGGGATGTTCCTCGGACCACCTACCATGTTGCTTATATCGATGCCCCAATCCGTCTGGAAAGTTGTACAGCGTGACAACGTTTGTTGCTTCCTGGGAAATGTCAGCTCGCATAATATGACACATCTCTAC
Organism: Astrocystis sublimbata; assembly: GCA_022453515.1. NCBI lineage: Eukaryota > Fungi > Ascomycota > Sordariomycetes > Xylariales > Xylariaceae > Astrocystis > Astrocystis sublimbata. The sequence continues at coordinate 1,038,272 of JAJNNY010000001.1, read as the reverse complement.
AAACGACTTGTCGGCTCCATATCAGTGAATATGGCGTCAGCGAAGGACATGGAGGACGGCAGGATGCTTTTGGAAGCTCGAGAAGTAGCCACGACGACGCCTGCTGTTCGTCGGCACTCGCTCCCCCAAACCCCAATTCGTTCCGACAAAAGAGCGAGATTAGACCCATCAATGACTTCCCGATCTGCTGCCCGTAGCGCCTCAACCATACCCCATCCGAATACAGCACCAGGAACAGCCAATTCGAGGAAGGACGACGGGGAAGACACGGCCGAGATGCAAGAGGCGGCGGAGCAGCTTAAGGCGTTAAGTCATGTCCGTCATGTCAGCGATGACGCTTCCCCGCGAATTCAGGTCTCCCCCCGTAGTCGTGCTCCCGACCTGAGAATGAAGGAGAGAACGCCAAACGTGACGAATGCGAGCAACATAGATAGCGCACGATATTATGCGGAGGCGGTAACGCCATCAACTAGGCCTAAACCAGGACGACGATCTATACAGAAACCCCCTCCGAAGCAGGAGACGCGATGCAATCATTGCAGCCATGCACCATTCAAAGATTCCTCCTCCTTGCGCAAACATGTTGCGGCAGCTCACACTCGCCCCTTTCCGTGCGCTTTCTCATTTGCTGGGTGTCCTAGCACGTTTGGGTCGAAGAACGAGTGGAAGAGACACATCGCATCGCAACATCTTTGCTTGCAGTACTATAGGTGCTCGTCATGTCCTCAATCATCGATTGAAGGAAAGGGAAATTTGTTCAATCGCAAAGATCTGTTTACGCAACACCTGCGACGCATGCATGCCCCGTTTGCGATCAAGAAGGCGCTTGCCAAGGATGACAGTAACCAGAAAGCTGAATGGGAAAATCACGTCAAAGAAATGCAGCAATCCTGTCTAGTGACTCGAAGACGACCGCCACAGAGCTCAGCATGCCCCAAACCCCATTGCGCCAGCAAATTCGAAGGCCCCACATCGTGGGATGAGTGGACGGAGCACGTCGGCCGGCACATGGAGAAAGGCGAAGCAGATGGACTTGGCGTCGACCCTCTCCTCACAAAGTGGGCTCTCGACGAGGGCATCATTGAACGCAAATCGGATGGAGGATACAGACTTTGTAACAACAACGGGACCGGCAGCAGCACCGAAAGAGAAAACAACCAAGGCACAGAGTACCATTCAGATGGAAACAAGCGTGAGCCAGAGGAACGAACAATTATTGCGGCGAGTACAATTGTGGATAAAATGGACGTGGACTAGATGAATGGATCCGGCGATGCCACGACGGCGTTCTCATCCTCGTTGTTGTTCTTATAAGCATGGTTATGGTAGATACGACGAACGAGACATGACTTTGATTCAGCGGGCATATTGATCATTTTTTACAGGTCCTCATTTTATGATACCAAAAAGTTAAGGTGCAGAGCAAGGCGTCTTTTGTTGGCCTGTATCCAAATTAGCTGCTATAGAGAGGCATAGGTGGCGCAAACTTTTCGACTGGCGCACCAAATTCAAGTCCCATTTAGGCGTCTGCATTGAACATGTGAAAAACCAAGGTTTCACGACATTGCTACGCTTTGTCCTTTGGTAGTGCCAATGAGATATATCATGGGACTTTAGTGTCTATTATAATGCACCGGATTCTCTATGCTCCTGATTAGAAACCTTTCTGCCAGGTGTATGTTGATGAAGGTATTGTGTAATACGCATAGACACACTTATGTAAGGGCAGGTAGGATAATTAATAGGCATCAAATGCAACATGAGAGACTGCATGGACCAGTACCTCTGGCAAGCCTATCACGATTACGCCCATAATAAAGACTCATAAGTAGTACGCATATACGTGAGATGAACTTCAAGATCGGGTGTTTTTGATGCCTAAAATATCGCCCCGGCTCCAAACCAAATAGGCAAGAGGGGGGTTACCTCGGGGCGTTGCCGGTAGTATTTGTATGACTTGTGCCTGCCTGAGACTGTCTGTCGTGTATTCGTGTATCGGATCTGTTGCTCCGATCTTTTCCCAGATTGAGGGATGTTTGTATTTGTGCTTGTGTTTCTCCACGAATGGGGCGGGATGTAATGATGTGATAGGATGCTGTTCTGTTTGTGGACCGGTACAGCGTCGGATTGTTTGTTTTGATGATTGCGCACGTTCAATTGAGATATCGTTTGGTATATCTACTATATATAGGTATGAGTCAAAACTTAAAGCTCAGGTCTATTTTTATTCCTGTTCTTGCGAGATAAATGTTAATTCTCCTGTTGTCGCACTACCGCCTATCTTGACTGTATATGAAAGTGATGGGCGTTGCACAAATCCCCGGGGAGCTCAACAGTGTCGTATTGCGAGTGAAAGATAGGAAACGGAGCATACAGTACCTACTATCTAAGGCTAGATGAATTGATCTTCGCTGGTGGGTGGGTAAATCGGATGGAACGGCCAACGAAAACTATTGGAGCGCATCGGCATAACGCAGACAAATATAGGTGTACAACCATAGCTACAGAGTTAGCGAGCTACTTAGCAGGAAACCTCATCGTCATATAAGCTGATAACACCTTTTGATATGAATGTGAATCGAGTACACACGTACCAATGTTGGCAGGGAAATACATGCGATTGGGTGGATGTTACGCGCGACTACTGTCAGGTGGGCTATAATTGAACATAATAAGCCCGTGTCCAAAGCTTCGTCGTGAATCTGGCGCTTTCCTAATAGTTTGTGTTTGATTCCTTTCTTGAAGAACTTTTTGGCTGTCTGTCGGTCGAAGGCTTATTGCTTGGACACGTGCAAAGAAAAAGAAGAAGGAAAAAAACCTCACGATGCTTCTCAAAATGAAGGTCATGAGGTCAAACCTCCTTTTGCTGGCAGCGACGACGGCGAGCGCCTCGTTACAGATCGTTCCGGGCGCGACGTTGACGGCGGTCAGTTCCCCCTCCCGTCTCATTCGTGTTTACTTACTCCTGGCAATGGAGTGAACCAATTGGCTCGTGATTTTCATCTCGCAGCCTGCAATTGTCACTGCACAGAATAACTGACAACATGCGCATGAGCAGACGAACACAGGCGCACATGTTCAGGCACACGGAGCTGGCGCTATTAAGGTCGGCTCGACGTATTACATAGTAGGCGAGGACAAGACCCAGGGGTCAAACTTTCAGAACATCAACTGTTACTCGTCGGCGAACCTGGTCGAGTGGGCGTATGAAGGGGCGCTGCTCTCGCGGACAAACTCGGGCGACCTGGGTCCAAACCGCGTTGTCGAGAGACCCAAAGTGATCTACAACGACTCGACCAAGAAATATGTCTTGTACATGCACATAGACAGCAGCAACTATGGTGAGGCCAAGGTCGGTGTGGCGACGGGTGATTCTGTTTGTGGGAAGTACACGTACCAGGGTAGCTTCCGACCCCTTGGGTTCGAAAGCAGAGATCTGGGACTCTTTAAAGACGATGACGGAACCGCATACTTGCTAACGGAGGATGTGAGTAGCTCTGATTGCCGCGCAAAGATCCCAAAAGTCATGTCGCTTTTGGCAGCTTCTCAAGCAATGGTTGAGCTGACGAAGTTTTACACAGCGTGGCAATGGTCTTCGTATCGAACAGCTAAGCGCCGACTACCTCTCCGTGTCCAAGTCGACATATCTGTGGAGAGACTCGATTGAGGCGCCAGCTGTCGTCAAGCGACAGGGAACGTACTACATGTTCGGGTCCAAACTAACAGGATGGGATCCCAACGACAACGTCTACAGCACAGCGACATCCCTATCGGGGCCGTGGTCGTCCTGGATGACCTTTGCCGACTCGGGCTCCAACACGTATTCCTCCCAGACGAACTACGTGCTGCCCTTTGGCGAGGGCGCCATCTACATGGGTGATCGCTGGGTCTCGAGTAACTTGATGCGCAGCACCTATGTTTGGCTGCCTCTGACATTCTCGGGCACCGCTGTCTCGATGAAGAATCAGGTCAATTGGACGCCCGACGTGAGCGCTGGTACCTGGGCCACGGGCACAGACGAGACGACACCCGAAGCCGAGGCGGCGGCGCTCGCGAACGGCGCTCGGACACTGTCGTGCTCTGGATGCAGCGGCGGCACGAGTGTTGGTTATATTGGCGGCAGCGAGGGCGGCTCGGTCACGTTCAGCGGCGTCAGCAGCGATGCGGCGACGAAGAGTTCCATCCGCATAAAGTATATCAACGGAGACAGCAGCCAGCGCTTTGCTAACGTCACTGTCAACGGCGCAAGCCATAAGCTTGCGTTTCTGCCGACATCGGGAGGCACGCCTGGGAGCAGCATACTGAACGTGGATCTGAAAAGTGGAGCTGAGAACACCATCGTCATCACCACGACGGATGGAAGCTGGGGGCCAGATGTCGACCGTATTATGGTGCCGAAAAACTGAAGGGAGAGGAGCAAGTAGGATAGGGTCATAGACGCCCTTGGGCTCATGTGTGTAGAATTGAGCCGTATTTTGAATCAGAAAGTTCCAAGGCCTCGATTTTCTGACGTCTTGCATGAGATGAAGCAGAGCTATATGCGAAGCCGTGGCACGATGGTTTGTGAATCATCTCGACAGGACAAGACGCAGTCCATGAAGCAATATAGCAAAGTGACCCGAATTAAGGGCTTGCCAGCTTGTACCCTGCCCAAAAAGATTGTTCGTCGCCTTTCCGCCACGTCCGAGTTGCACTTGGTATAAGACCGGGATTGGTATATGAATATTGCCAAGCCTGAGTTACGGACTTATCAGGACCGATTGATCAGACAACAACATCCGGGTGAAGGCCGAATTCTCGTCTGCCTTTGTCCTTTGCTCAGCCCTTTTAGCGGATAGGCGAATAGGGTCGATTCGGTAGGCAGGTCCGCGCAGGTCTGTGAGAGTCTGTAGTTCACGCGATAGACCCCATCGCTTGCCGATCCGAGCCGATCCAATGGTTTACATGCAGCTGTTCGTTCGGGGTTGCAGCCTAGATATTACTGATCGACAATTACCGGCAACAGGTTTTACGGGCGATGGTGCATCTGCGAGCAGGCCCTTAATACCTATGTGAGTGCGCAATATTGAATAGGAGGCCGGGCGGATCAAGAGATGACATCAGAAATTGATCTGGTTCCGCGAAGAGACGACCAGAAAGCGGGCCAAGAATATTGAGGGCCAGGGGCATGCACATGCGGGGATAAGAGAGCTCTTCGAGCTTCTCCTCAGTCCCATTCCTCGATCCCCTCACACAGCTGGCCCGTGCCTAGCTACCCCATGTTCAACTCATCTTCGACCCCTGTTCATTTACTCAATTGTAATTTGATTGAGCCAATCATAGACTACGCCAAGCTTCTCCGCAGCCCGGAACCATACGGGATCGGGCAAGGCGCATCTCAACCCCGGAGTTCCCCTCATTCTTGCGCTAGATCGCGGTAGGCCACGGTTTCCTATGTACATGTACCTATGTAGGTAGTTGTTGGCAAGGTTGTTGTCGGTTAGCGAGTTCGTAGGCACGAGGCTCACGCCTTCGCAACCACCCGAACCGGCTCGCCAACCTCCAACTAACAAGGAGAAGGAAAAGCTCCGCCATAGCACCGCGATAGTGCCGGTACATGGCCCCGCTTACGCCGTATTTGTATAACCCGCACTTGACGAGCGCACCTCTCTGCATGCGCGGGAGCCTCACCGGTTCCGTGGGCTCTCGTATGTTGGATGTGGTCGGAGCCGCCAGAATGGGCTGGTGGCTGGGGCCTCGGATCATACCTAAGGTAGCCGACCAGTTGCTTCGCTGATGCAGCTGTCTCTCCATGACAACAAGCGGTCAATCTCTGGATGCCCAGCAATTCCCTCGCAACCGTTGCCTCTGCCAAGATGGCATAGCTCATTATTTACTCGAGCGCCAATGCCTCTCTGCACGAGAAGCGCCGAATAAGACAATACTATCGAGTACAACGGCGGCGCCATTGCAACCTCGCAAGTTTTCACGACTTTTGGAAATAAGCGGACTTTCGGCCTGTTGGGGTGAGCTGACCTTGGAGCCGGAGGCCGAGGTGGATGCTGTTTACTTACGTACTTACATCATGACTGCGGAAACAAAGAAGGCGACCGATCACTCTCCCAAGCCTTATGCGGGGTTCGACAGGCGCACAGCATGAGCTAGGCTACTGCAGGCAAGCCATGGCCGATCAGAGGTCCAACAATCGTGGCATCGTGACAATGTGACAATGACAATGTGCCAGCGGGCGCCTGAAGGATTCAAGTGATTTGATTTCTTTTTCTTATATAAGACCTTTTGACCCATCCCACGATCGAGCCCTCGTCTTTCTACACTTTCATGTGGCACCCATAGGACACCATACGCTGTCCAGCTGCCGAGACAGTGTATGTGTTATTGCACAATGGCGAGTCTCTTGTTCATGGCTGCTGCGGCTTCGGCCGCCGCCCTCGCCGGACGAGACTATCCCACCAGTGACCCTCTATCGGCTTGTCCCGGCTATTCTGCATCTCACGTCAAGACCACTTCTTCGGGCCTTACCGCAGCCTTGACTCTTGCTGGCGAAGGCTGCAACGTCTATGGCACAGATCTAAAAGATCTGATTTTAGAGGTCTCTTATGACACCGGTAAGTCTTTCTGTCAACGATTCAAAACCCACATAATGCGAACTCACATTCGGTATTAGACTCGAGGCTTCATGTCAAAATTCAGGATGCCGCGAACGATGTATATCAAGTTCCCGAAGTCTACCTGCCTCGTCCGAAGAGTGGCGGTAGCAACAAGCACAAATCTGCCTTCAAGTTCGACTACGTCAAGAAGCCTTTCAGTTTCTCTGTGTCTCGCTCGGATTCGAAGGAAGTCATCTTTGACACGTCGGCTGCCAGCCTAATTTTCGAGTCGCAGTACTTGCGCTTGCGAACTAAGCTGCCCGAGAGCCCCAACCTTTACGGTCTCGGGGAACACTCGGACTCTTTCAGATTGAACACGACTGACTACATCCGCACAATCTGGGCCCAGGACGCCTATGGTGTACCTGAAGGCGCCAACTTGTACGGCAGCCATCCTGTGTATTACGAGTTGCGAGACTCGAAGGCCCACGGCGTCTTCTTCTTGAATTCGAACGGCATGGATATCAAGATCAACAACACACCCGAAAGCGGCCAGTACCTTGAATACAACACCCTCGGTGGCGTCTTGGACTTCTACTTCCTCGCCGGCCCGAGTATGATCAAAGCCTCACAGCAGTACGCTGAAGTCGTGGGCCTCCCAACGGAAATGCCTTATTGGGGTCTGGGCTTCCACAATTGCCGATATGGTTACAGAGATGCCTTTGAAGTCGCCGAGGTCGTATACAACTACAGCCAGGCTGCTATTCCTCTCGAGACTATGTGGACCGATATTGATTATATGTATCTACGAAGAGTGAGTGCCGCCTATACGATTGCGCTGCCTGTAAATGTTCCGTAACACTAACATGCCCTACAGACATTCAGCTTGGACCCCGAGAGATACTCTCTTGCTAGTATGCGCGGCTTGGTTGATGTAAGTCATGTTTCACGACATCTTCATTCTACTTGTTAGACTTGTCACAAGATCTGGCTCAATGGCATGCACTGTGAACGAATATGTGCTAACCCCTGGAACCGTAGTACCTTCATGACCATGATCAACATTATATAATGATGGTCGACCCAAACATCGCATACCAAGACTTCCCCGGTAGTCTTCACCGCGGCTTAGAAGAAAATGTCTTCTTGCTCCGGGACAACGGCTCCGTATACAAGGGTGTTGTCTGGCCTGGTGTCGCTGCTTTCCCCGATTGGTTTGCTGAGAACACGACAAAGTTCTGGGTAAGTAGAGAAATATCTGCCCGTGATCATGTAATACTGACGCAAGATCTCAGGTCAACGAGTTCTCCATCTTCTTCGACAAAGACACGGGTGTCGACATTGACGCTCTCTGGATCGACATCAATGAGCCCGCTAACCTGAACTGCAACTTCCCCTGTGATAATCCAGACGAATCAGCGATCGGATTCACGCCAGAACCTCCGCCAGTCCGGTCACCCCCAAGACCTCTTCCGGGTTTCCCCTGCGAATTCCAACCCGAGGGATGCGATGGCGCAGAAACGAGATCGTTGGAAGTCATCCGTGACAGCAAACCGCCGGCCTTCTTCCCACACCTGACCCGCGCAGATGCGCCGGCCAAAGGCCAACGACTTGGTCTACCAGGCCGTGATCTCTTATATCCCAAGTACGCCATCCACAACAAGGCGGCGAACCAAGACGACTGGAACTCGGACAAGGGTGGTCTTTCCAACAGGACCGTCAACACCGATGTGCTGCATCAGAACGGCTTGGCCGAGTACGACGTCCACAACCTCTACGGTAGCATGATGTCCGACACTTCGTACGACGCGATGCTCGCGCGGCGGCCTACGGACCGTCCGCTGATCATCACCCGCTCGACCTTCAGTGGAGCTGGGCGCAAGGTCGGGCACTGGCTCGGCGACAACGTGGCCACATGGGAGCAGTACCGGCTGGCGATGCGTAGTATGATGACGTTCGCTTCCATGTACCAGGTCCCGATGGTCGGGGCCGACGTATGCGGGTTCGTGAATAATACAACGGAGCAACTGTGCGCGCGGTGGACCGCTCTGGGCGCCTTCGCGAGTTTCTACCGCGTGCACAACGACTTCGACTTCATACCTCAGGAGCTGTACCGGTGGCCGGCGACGACGGCGTCCGCGAAGAAGAACATCGCCACGCGCTACAGGCTGCTGGATTACCTGTACACGGCCATGCACAAGCAGAGCGTCGACGGCACGCCCGTCATGAACCCCATGATGTTCCTATACCCGAGCGATCCGAACACGGCCGGTCTGGAGCTGCAGTATTTCTTCGGCCCGGGCCTGCTCGTGGCCCCCGTGACGGAAGAAGACGCGACAAGCGTCGACGTGTACCTCCCCGACGACGTCTTCTACGACTGGTACACACACAAACGCATCGAGGGCGCCGGCAAGAGCATCACCGTCAAGGACCAGGGCTGGACGGACATCCCGCTGTTCCTGCGCGGCGGCGTCGTGTTCCCCGTGCGGACCGAGGGCGCCATGACCACCAAGGAGCTACGCACCAAACCTTTCGAGCTCATCGTGGCCATCGGCAAGGACGGCAAGGCCGCTGGTGAATTGTACCACGACGACGGCATCAGCGTTCAGCAGAAGGGGACGACGGAGATTCGGTTCTCGTACACCAAGGGCGTGCTCCGCGTCTCTGGGTCCTTTGGTTACACGGGTGAGACGATCCGCTTGTCCAAGGTTACATTCCTCGGCCTGGGGAAGAAGGAACATGGCAAGTGCGCCGTGGAGGTCGCTGGCAAGACTGTGGAAGGAGACGTCGATGCTGAAAAGGATACAGTCACAGTGGATGTTGACCGGGACTTGACGAGCGAGTTCACCATTAGGGTTGATTGATGCTGGAATAATCAGGCATGATGTGTATATATAAGAGAATAATGTACCAGTGATATAATTGGACTATACGAAAAAAGAATTGTACTTGAAGTACCAATTCTCTTCACCACCAATGTGCTTGTAAACAACGACTCGTCACATGGAAGAGCATCTAGCTGCATTCCTCTTCACCCGACTTTGGCTCCTTTTCTAAATGCGAGGTCTTTTCCAGTACGAGATGGCTACATATTCATGTACGCAAAACATGATGAGTGTAAATATAGAAAGCACTTAGATCACATGAGCGTTTACTGGTAACAGTGTCAAACTAAGAAGCAGGTGCCGTAAAAGCAGTAGTAGCATTAGTACAAGGTTGAATTTCATTTATCATATGAGGCGCATACTATGCTATAAAATAATGTCCTCATGGACTGCTGCACTCTCTCATCGTGGGGTATCTAGCCAAGAATGTAGGTAGGTGAAGGGCCAAGTAAAGTGTTTATAATCCATTGTTCCGTACTTCGGTGGGCGAATAAGTAGGGAGGCGGATGGCAAATGCTAGTGTTTTCGTATCTGTCATCTGGATTTGACCAAAAAGGGTTTGGAATATGTAGGGCCCACATTCCTCTTCAAGTATGCATATATGATGTAGGTAGGCATGGTTCGACTCTGCCAATAATACATTATAGCGAGAGCAGAAAACCAAAGTACGTAGAAGGCACTGTGATAGTGGCGTAGGGTAGCGGGTGTCATCCCTATAGTGCCTATCTAACCTTGGGGTAAGCATTTCAACTTTGCAAGAAGATTCTCACGAGCCATCTCCTCTATCTCCATATCATTCGACCCGTTAAGGGAATCGGTAGTCTAAGGGCCTACTCTGGGCTCATAGCTGCATATTAGTCGCAGGAGCCCGGCTCGACCCGCTCCGTAGATGTGCGGCTGAGTTTTTGAACAAACTCTGCCAAATGAAAGCCTCGCTCAGCAGAAGCTCTATATCTTTCTCTGTCCAATCTCTTGTCGGCAACGCTTGCAGAAACATCATGATTTCTTGAAAGTCCATCTTCACCAGTTTGGAAGACCACTTGACTAGAAAAGCGGCACAAACATAGAGGTGAAACTCCGAGAAGCCTTGCTCTTCGGCCTATTGCTAGTCAGAAGCAGCTAGAAAGGGGATGCCGATTCGATGCTTACCAGATACGTATCCCACATTCGAATTGTGTTGCGGACACTAATCTCCCTCATAAGGAGGCAGTTCATCCACCGGAAACTGAACTGGATAAACTCGACATTCTCTCTCTCGAGATGTTTCGAAAGTCCTTCGTCAATTCGAGCGGTAAGATCGCGAAGCGCGGTGACCTGTCTCTGTATTCCCGGCTGCGCGACGATATAATGGTCCTGGATCCCGTCCAGCAATTTGGTCAAGCACCAGTAAGAATCCGCCTCCACCGCGTCCAGCACGGCCTTCGGTAACTGGCCAGGGTCCATTCCACTCTCAATGTTGTTGTCGGTTATGTAACTCCCCAAGAAGACCTGCCAAAAGGGCGTGACCAGATCATTGATACCCTGGACATAACCACTTGCGGGATGCCTAATGGCCCATAAGTATAGTATCCGCTCTAGTGATCGCTGTGTGGCTTCGTAGCTGTATAGTTCAATATGTGGGTTCGTCCTGGGCACGTCGATGCTGATCTGATGCCACACCGCTTCATCCAGGCCCCTCGGGCGGGCGGCCGAATTTTGGCTGGCGCCCCCGCGTTCAAACGCTTGGCGAACTCCGTCCAGGTATTCTTTGCGCTTCCGTTCCAAAATTGCAACACGCCTCTCGCTACTCGTCGGTAGATAGCTCAGCAACAGTTGCCATGTCATGGCACGCACTTCCTCGGGTACTCCACTCCAAGCCAGTGCCCTCAGATCCGGTAGAGGGATAGTTGTTGCTTGGAGAACCTTTTTGAACTTGTTGATTTTCGTGACGCGAGAATTGATGGCGTCAATCTCTTTGGGAGTGGCGTTAGCTGGGGTGGAAGGGTGGTCTATGAGATGCAAAGCGTTGGCAGGATCTACAAAAACAGCAGGATCAGCAACTAGCGTAGTCTCCCACACAGCAGAGGCAGCAGACCTTTGAGTATATCTTTATATTGCGGTCTCAGTATCTTGCCTTCCGTCTTTTTCGGCATTGGATATCCTAGGGCAGGCCTTTCAATTGCAATGTCGGCACTGTCCGAGTACCGTCGTGAAAGGCCGAGTGAGGTATCCAAATTGGGTTGGCTCTGGGAGGCGAGGCCACTGCGCTGGGTAGCGGCTGCTTTGCGCCGAGACCGCCGTGTCATGTTTGATATGCTAGGCAGTCCAAAGTCATCGCCATCATCGTCCTCATAGCCATACTCATCATCGCCTTCGGGGTCGTCCACGTTCCAGTCCGAGTTCGTAGTGTTCAAGAAGTTGAAATACGACTTCAAGGGCGGGGAGGCGAGTGAGGAGTTAGACTTGCGCGACGTGGAGCCGACGTCGCTCGTCCTAGCTCGCTGGGTGGAGGAGGAAGAAGGGGGTGTTTTCGGTCGCGATGAGCCAGACACGTTTCTGGACGCAGGTGTGAGAGACGAGCGATCAAGGAGCGGGTTGGGGCGACGGGCAGAGGCAGCAAAACGTACAAGTTATCGAACTTCAGCATGTCGGCGTGGGAGTATGCTGCACCCACGACGAGGTTCGGATCTCGCCCGGCCCGCTTTGGCGTAGCTTCGCGGGAGGCGCGCCAGAAGGGAGAAGAGGACCTGTAGAACAACGAGAAGTTCAGCGAGCCAGCTACCCACAGGCCAAATGATGGCAGTTCAGGAGGTATTGGGGCATGTGCGAGTAGAGCGTGAATGGTGGCCTTCGACTTACTCGGACCTGTCTACCGGCAGCAACACAAAAGCCAGTTAGCAACAGGATCGTGGTGCCAGTGTTTGGTAGGCAGAGATGATATAAAAGGTGATACTAAAGCTGCTGGACTTACCGACCTGGACCATCTCCTAGGCCATGTACGTCATGGTCAGTTGCTGTTCACCGTACACCGTTCATTGCGTGCGCTCTGGCTATTTCGGCATGTGCATCACACACTACACATCACACCACACGCCGACCAAGGTTCGCCATGGTTCACCATCCAAGAATGGGAGATCAGGTTGCGTACCTGTTGTTGTGGTGGTGGCTTGGTCTTGCCACCACCCGAGGACGAGAACATGATGGCGATGGCGGCGGCAGCGATGGCGAAAGCTGGTCTAGGTAGGCCTAGGATGGCATGCTGGGTTGGGGCTCCGTAGGTACAGTAGGTAGGCAATGAATGGCAAAGGTCGAAGGCGATGTTACATTTGCAGATATTGGTGTGGAAGTTGTTTGTTTAACCAGGCATCGACCTTTACCTGACGAGTGAGTGAGTGTTGAAGTTGGTTTGTCTAACTGGCCCGTCAACCGGCAGCTCAGCCAGCTCAACCAGCAGCTCTCTGCTACTGTGCACAGTCGTGCCCCTCATTCACTGCCCAGGTGAGTTTAGCGTTTTAGCTCTATGTCCTCGTACACTACGCACCTCCATACCTACCCGTGTACCTACCTCATACCGCGGCACCTATGCTACACACCTAGCCCAGGCATGTCAGGTTGCCAGGCGAGCAGGCCAGCCAGGCACCCAGGCTAAGTCGGCCCACCGCCCTACCTTATCGTTCGTTATCTCTGGTCTTTCTGCCCAGGCGACCGAGCCAGACACAGACACGCCAGACAGGAGGTTCCCCGTCACGCCCGTGCAACCATGTTCCTATTGGCTCCAACTTCCTCCCCCAGCTCTGTTCATTCATTACCTCAGCACCTCTTCCCTGAACTCCACGAATTTTCTCTCATCAACACTGATATATCTCCTCGCCCTACCAAGTCTATCTAGTGTCACTGTTGTCATTGCTGCGACTTCCAGCTCGTCTCTGAACAGGTCGTGACGCTGCGCTTGTTGCACTTGGCAAACACGTAAAGCGCACATCATCCTCGTCTTCAGCCTGCATCATCAGTCTGGGCAGGTAATGCGAACAAGATCGCGTCTTCTCCCTGACGCCAACTAATTCTACCCGAATCTCAATCCTGACCATGGCCGACCCCGAGAACTTCGAAGACGACCTGTTTGCCGACCTGTTAGTATTCAGCCATCCTTATTGACCTATACACGCGTTGTGTTGTTTGCCCTGCTGCTATCCAGCCTGTCGCATATCCGAGCACAAGGGCTAATAAACATGTGTAGGTACGACGATAATGATGGCTCAGCGCCTACGGCCTCAGCACCCGCAGCCGTGCCTGCCCCGGTGCCGGTGGCCGCTCCTGCGGTTTCTTCCATAACCCCACCGGTAGCTCAACGAGCACCGGAGCCTGCGCACGAGCATGTATCTGACGAGACGACCTACAATCATGCTGCGGCAGACAATAACTACGGCGATGATTATCGTCACCACGAAGATGCCTACGATGATGATGATGATGACGTAGACTTTGATCTCGGCAACGGCCCATCTAACAACGGCTCGGCAGCACCAATGAAGCACGAGGATTCCCCAGGTCCTTCTTACCATAGCACACGAGGTCCGAGTGCAAAGGAAGACGGGTAAGTTGTTTTCATATTAGCCTCTGTATCACATATTTGTTTTCCATCAGTATCGTGAACCGGAAGGGACGCACGAGTGCCGGGTCAGGCCTGGTTATAGCTTGAAGCGTCAGGCCCAACATCTGCAAGCGATCATGGTCTCTGCAGGGAGAAGGATATCTCGGTGCCCTAGACTACGCCGAAGGTGGCATTGGGCATGATGGCGTTTTACGCATTCAAACCCAGCTAGCACCGCAAAGAGGATATCCAGGTATTGGCGTTCAACCAGAGCGGTCTGTATTCGAATACTGGCCAAGAGAAACACCAAATGTCTCAGCTCGGGGTACATCTCAAAAGACAAGTCAAGAATGGGTGTAGGGTGGGTGGTTTACACTGCTACCTGAGAGGACCAAGACGATATGATTCGACCATAGCCAGTGCAAGAGCACTCTACTGCTTTTTTAGCCATTCGTCAAGATAGGCTCATAGAGCTCGACAAAGGGACACCTATAAGGCTGTAACAAGAAGACTGGCAGCGAGTAGCAGCGAATAGCAGCGAATAGCGCTCAAGTTAGATGACCTAGCTTGACGATAGCACATACGAGAGCAAAATTCGACAATCGTTTCGGTCATCCCTCGCTGTTTCCCTTGATCACTTGAGCAGTGCCACTCTAGCCCGCCCACCCGGAACCAGGATGTCGGTTCACGTGCTAGTACGAATGAACTACACAATATCACCATACACAGAGATCTTGCCCCAACGCAAGCAACCAGTCACCTCCGCAACAATAATACCCAACACAACAACAAAAACATCAAAGAAACTACTTGAGACCTCTTGTTCAAGATTGTGGTGGTTTAGCCTTGTGCCCACCTTGGCATTCGCACAAGATCACCCCCGCTCGTGACAACACTGAGCGTAGTTGATTATTGATGTCGGAGTCTTGAGCATGAAAGCGTAGTTGGGCAAGACACACAAAGTTCCCCCAGGGATGCGGGGTTGCACCTCGCCTGACAACCAACGTTAAAACCCATACATCTAGCAGGCCTGCTCAGATGAATGTTGTTTCACACTACCAAATAATCTTTTGAATTCACACTGTCTTGCGCTTTCATGCTTTGCTGGATCGGTTGTGTTCATATAACTAACAGGATTGAATTACAGAAAAATGTTTATTGGAGGTTTAAACTGGGAAACTACTGATCGTAAGGAGTCACCTATCAGCATTGTTACCCATGTCACGTATTTCAGCTAATTTCTGTACCTAAATAGAATCACTCCGGGACTACTTCTCGCAGTTTGGCGAGGTCACTGAGTGCACTGTCATGAGAGACGGCTCCACTGGGCGCTCGCGGGGTTTCGGCTTCCTTACATTCAAGGATCCTAAGACTGTGAACATAGTGATGGTCAAGGAACATTTCCTCGATGGGAAACTGGTATGTGACTGGCAGTGCCATGCAGTATAAACACAGTTATACTCACCCGCTTATTTGTAGATTGACCCCAAACGAGCTATTCCGAGAGATGAGCAGGAGAAGACGTCGAAAATCTTTGTTGGTGGTGTTAGCCAAGACACGACTGAGAATGAATTTAAGGAGTACTTTGCCCAGTTTGGACGAGTCGTTGATGCAACCCTCATGATGGATAAAGATACTGGACGACCGAGAGGATTCGGTTTTGTTACTTTCGAAAACGAAGTCGGTGTGGAAGCGTGTCTCAGTACGCACCTAGAAATACACGGCAAGGCGATCGAGGTCAAGAAAGCACAACCTCGAGGCAACATGCGAGAGGAGGAGGAGGCCCAAAGACGTGGCAAGTTCAAGAAAGGTGGCATGGATGATCAGGGCGGCAATCAGAATCAGATGGGAAACCAGATGAATCAAGGCGGAATGACACCACAGGTCATGGCTCAGTATATGCAGCGAATGCAACAGTACATGGCCATGATGCAGCAACAGGCAGCGATGAATCGCGGGATGGGCGTGAACCCGGCTATGATGCAAATGCTCCAGATGCAGCAGATGCAACAGCAGATGCAACAGCAAATGGCGCAAGGTGGAGGGGCTAACGCGCAGGGTATGGCGGCCATGAACCAAGCCATGATGCAACAAATGCAGAACCAAATGATGGGCAATACCGGTTCGGGACAAGGCCAAGGCGGCGATGACAACCAGAACTACGGCGATTACAACCAGCAACAAGGGTTTAACCAGCGTGGCGGCGGCGGACGACGTGGTGGCCGAGGCGGATACAGCCAGGGCTATGGCAATATGGGAGGTGGCGGAGGTGGCGGTGGTGGCGGCGGAAATGACCCGACGTCGTGGGAGGGCATGTATGACGATGTCCCCCAGCCGAACTTTAGCCAAGGGGGACGTGGTGGATTCCACCGTAATCGAGGCGGTTACCAGCAGGGCTCGACGTCCAATGATCCCAACCACGCGCCCCCTGCAAACGCGCCTACCGGACCAAAGAATGCGGGCAAGCCCGGTGCCAACTATCGTGGTGGTGGGCGTGGAGGCAATCGTGGCTTCCACCCTTACGGCCGCTAGTATCGGAAATCCTAGCACCCTGGCACTTCACAGCAGAGTCAATGGGTGATGAAAAGACACGACTAGGGCCCAACCTCTTTTTCACGGCCGACGATACAGCAGTGGAGTCAGGTTACGGACAGAGATCTCCTGTCTGGACCTCGATCAATTCTCGTATTTTCAACGTCACCGTGATATGTGTTGGAGCTTTCCCATCACAAAAGTATTTCTACAAAGGGCGGTCATGCGTCATTTGCCTGTATCAACACCATTTTTTTCTTCTTTCATAAAAGACCCGTACATAATATGGCCCAGGTTGTAGATGTTGTTGTTTGGCACGGCATCAGAAGAGGCAAGAATGAAGGAGACAGAACGGAAGATCAAGCCCCTTTCCCCTTTCAACCTTCTTCAGATATCCGTACTGAAAATTCACCATAATGCGGTCCGATTCAGAGTCATGGAGTGCGGTTTGCTTTCTGCTATGCTTTCACTGTATCTGCAAATATTCAATTGTGCAGGTAGATGCTTTAGCTCAAATAGGGCAGAAAATACCGAACAAATGAAAGTCGTGTCTGACGCCTTTAAGAATTTACCTACCTAAGGTTGTGATCATACTTCTTGCTGTTGCCATGACTGCTTGCTCGGTTGGAGCATTGCATCCCTTGGTCTAATTATTGTCTCGTAGTTAAAACTTATCTCAGCTTTACACCGAGTGCACTCAGCAGTTTGAAAGGCAATCTAGCCAATCAACTAGCATTTGCTTTTGTTACAACCCAAGTGTTTGAATGAACATAGGCGTCCTAGTACTTACAGCACTTGGCAATGAATGCAGAGCTTCAGTGCAAAACACACAAAGTAGTTGGGAAGAGGTACATATTAAATTATTCGAATAGACTTTTAAGTCCCACTACTCGACATGGTAAACCCAAATACACCGCTATGCCATGAGGTCACGCCACTCCCCTGCCGTTCGCAAATGAAAAATCGACCCTACTAATTCAACGGGGATTTACTCCAGTAGAGCCTTTAAAGTCTCGTCCTAATGCTTCCCGGGTTCCGAGTCTTAGAACCTGTACAATTTTGTAAACCCTTCGGCTGGCGGCTGCAGCCAGTTCCGCTCATCATACCTCGCGTCCTGTCCCTCAATGACATGAAATGTATATATAATCCTACCCTTCTGGCTCGTGTTCTTCTCGCTCTTATGGAGTAGGTTACCATGTATAAGTACCAGAGAACCGGCCTTGACCTCGCCCATCACATACTCCCCCTCCTCCCCCTTCCCATCCACCCTCTTCTGTTCTCCGTACGCCTCGCCCACAGGGAACTGCGGGCCCGTGTTATCCATGAATTCCGTCCCCGAACCCCCGTCCGCGCGGCGCACAAATCGCTGCTTAACAGGCGCCCACCGATGGCTCCCCGGCAAGAAGCTCAGACATCCGTTCTCGGCCGTCGCGTCCTCAAGCGCGTACCAGAACCCCACGGCGCTCGGCGGGTCCGTGTACAGGAACGTGCTGTCCTGGTGCGGCGGCACAGCACCGCCGATCTCGGGCTGCTTGCAGATGACCATGGACTGCAGGACGCGGGGGTCCCGGAAGCCGAGGGCGCGCGCCACCGCCGCCGGATGCGACTCGACGCCCCCGGCCGCCACGCTGCCGGTGCTACTGCCGGCGCCCTGCAGGTCCGGGTTATATGTAGGGTCCAGCAGGGAGGCGAAGGGCGGCGACAGCACGTGCAGGTAATGTCCGATCTTGTTGATGGCGCGGGCCTTGGGTTTCAGGAGCTCGCCCGAGGGCGAGAAGGCGTCTTCCTCGAAGAAGAAGCGCACCTTGTCGCCGGAGGATAGGAAGTAATCGTCGCCCACGTGGTCTGACTTTTCGCCCGTGCTGAATTTCGTCATGGGGTGGTCCGAGAGCGGGAACTCGTCGAGAAGCATATGCGTCTCGGCTAGTAGAGCTTGGGTGGTCGTGGGCGCTAGGGCGTTGGGGATTATGAGATACCCGTCTCGCTCGAACTGGGCGACTTGGGACGCCGTGAGCCCACCTGTCGGGGCTTCTGAGGATGACATCTTGAAGCTGATATATGTGTCTAGGACTCTAGGTATATTCGAAGCTTAAGCTTGAGGAAGCGTTCATGTGAACACTGGTAGTTCTAAGTCAAGTAGGAAGGTGTGTGTATATTGAAGTTTGAGGTTAGTAAAAGGGTCATTATCGCCATTTCGAGGCCGGCGATGACCGGTGAATGCCGTTGCAATCTTGTAACACGTCAATGACAGGCACCACAAGGCGGGTTGAGCCGACCGATGGTGGGGTTCAACCACATGTTTGCGAGGTGATAGACATACCTACCTAGGCGAGATAGGTACAGTAGCTGAAAGAGGGGCAGGCAGGAGGCGAGGAGGGGCGCGAGGGAGGGGCACACAGTGTGCGCCCTGCAACCTTCAACTTCGGTTGGGTCAACTGTTAACACCAACAACACCTCAACTGGTGTATTGTCAACAACGAACTCTAATACCGAGAGGTCGACTTATTCATACTCAGCTTTACTTGGTTGAACCCGATCTTGGTCTCGAACGAAAGTGCTAACCAGGCCTTCTCCAATTTGCTTATCTTCTCGGCTGTTTCTTTTGCGTGCAACCATGGGTGAGGAAGAGCCGGTTTTGTACGACGAGCGAATCTGGCTAGATGGATGTTGGGACTTCTTTCACCACGGCCATGCCGGCGCTATGCTCCAAGCACGACAGCTCGGTACTGAGCTCTACGTGGGCGTGCACTCGGATGAGGACATTCTGGCGAACAAGGGGCCGACAGTAATGAATCTGGACGAACGGTACGGAACATGACGTGTGGCATCCTATGATACCATGCTCTGCGATATCGTACCTCTCAGCCTAGCTTTGAGCTCAACTAATACTGCCAGCACCAAAGTCTCGCCGCAGTGGATGCCTGCCGTTGGGTCACTCGATCGGTTCCAGACGCGCCGTACGTGACGGAGCTGCCGTTCATCGGCAAGTACAACTGCCGCTATGTGGTGCACGGCGACGACATCACTTCGGACAGCAACGGCGAGGACTGCTACCGCTTCGTGAAGCAGGCGGGCCGATTCAAAGTCGTTAAACGCACTCCCAGCATTTCGACGACGGACCTTGTCGGCCGCATGCTGCTGTGCACCAAGACCCACTTCATCACCTCGCTGGAGATGACTCTCGAGGGACGGGAGGGCCACGGTACCGATGAGGAGCGCAAGGCCGAGGGCGAAGCCATGATGGCGCGCGTCCGTCAGTACGCCACCGATGAGGGCGGCCGCGACCCCGGCGTCGACGTCTACTTTTGGACGGCGTCGGATGCCGCAAAAGCGGAGGACACGAAGGAGGAGACAGGGACCTTTCGCCAGCTGTTGAAGGGGAAAGGCGTGAAGCCTGGGCAGAGGGTCGTCTACGTCGATGGCGGCTTCGACCTCTTCTCGAGCGGACACATTGAATTCTTGCACCAAGTTGTACTGGCCGAAGAGGAGCTGGCGAAAAAGGAGGGATGGTACTCACAGCAGGCCGTGGACGAGCGGTTGGGCAAGGGTGTGGATTACGGCCCCGTGTTCGTGGTGGCTGGTGTACATGATGATCGAGTCATCAATCACTGGAAGGGGATCAATTATCCCATCATGAACATCTATGAGCGCGGCCTTTGCGTGCTTCAGTGCCGGGTAAGTTATGCTTATAACCCCTGCGTATCATTGTCCATCACCTAATCACAGGATACCCGATTCTAAACGTGTCTAATCACGAGGATAGTACGTAAACGCAGTCATCTTCGGCGCCCCCTTCACGCCAACGAAATCCTACGTCACAACACTCCCCTACGGTACGCCAGATGCAGTCTATCACGGACCGACGGCATTCATGCCGCTGTCGTACGACCCATACATGGCGCCCAAGGAGATGGGCATCTTCCGGGAGATCTCGTTGCATAAGTTCCAGGACGTCAACGCGGGCTCCATCGTGCAGCGCATCCTAGAAAGCCGCGCCCTGTATGAGGAGCGCCAGCGCAAGAAGGGCGTCAAGGCCGTTGGCGAGACCGCGCAACGGCATAGAGAGGTCCTCGAGGAAGAGCAGCGCCAGAAAGAGGAGAGGATGGGTATGTCGCGGCCGTAGGTCGAACTGTCGTAATTATCACCTTTGAGTTTGGGGGACCTCCAGAGCCACACTTGCGGCTCTACTATGTGAAAGGTCAGCAAACAAACTTCACTGGATTGAATTCTAGAACTAGAAAAATAGACTTTTTTGAAGATGATGCAGAGTTCCAAGGGATTGCCGACTTAGATTTGGTCAGATGAACGATTCAAGTTCAAATCGATGATTGTATCAAAATACGAAGTGCCCACCAAATTAACCTCGGAATATTCCGCGTAGAAGTACGTTAGGCTAGGTACTGAGGGATGGTGTGTTACGGTCGGGTTTGCACATCATCGGCACAGCCGGTCTTACGTGTGATGGTATTGATCGAGTGGTTCGATCCCACAGCTTCATGCTCAGGTTCGCATACCTAGTCGATTGCATTGTTTTCCTCCGCGATCCATGTTGTATTCTCCAGCCCATAGTAGTCAGATTGATAGATTATATCTATTATTGGTGTAGATGACTCAAAGAATAAGTAGCGCGTCGTAGAGGGTGACAAGACCAATCATAGCTCTAGTTCATCAGGTAATCACAGATTAGTAAGTACATAGACAGTTGTAAGTTGTCCGGCGGACGTCTATTGACGATAGGTCCGTTGTCCACACATAGTAGCGTCAGGTTGGTCTCTCAAGTTCCCTTCTGCTTTTGCTTATGAAGTTGAAGTAATCATCCACAAGTTCACCTTGTTCATGCCTCTTATCGGTCTTGCCAGTCTCCCGTTTACAAACCTGGTCCCTGTTCGCGCACCGTCTACTCCGTACCTAGTTCAAATGCCCCCCCCCCCCAAATCGTCTACTCACCTGGACTATTCTTTGGCTTCACCCTGACAATACGGAAACCCCGCTCACACTGTTTGCTCGTTGTCTCAGAATTCGCAATACTCGCTATACATCAGTTGAACATTTAATCTTTGACCTAGTTTGTGTCGCGCAAGCTCAAAGAGTTCAGATCCTGCTATCGTGCACCAGCCTAACTCTGAGTCAGACGCGATGACGGCATTGCTGATGACGGATTTTGAGAAAGGCAATTCTATGCGCCTGTCCCATGCAGCAGTCCAGCAGGCAAATTATCCCACGAACGAGCTGGCATACATGTGTGACTGATACTTTTAGAGTCGCCTTCCAAAGGCGAACTTGAATTAGACAGATGCGGGCTATTGAATTTAGGTATGGTACAGGCCCTGACATGTCGACTTCCTCGTACATAGAACAACAAACACGGGCGAGATGGGGACACTGCAACCCCGCTGACTGCCGTCGGACACTGAACGGGAAGAGCATGGACCAGATGGGGCCAGCTCGGTCAACGATCCCCTGTCATCGATAACGCCCCGGCCAAAGCTTCTGGAACAGGCAAGGAAAGCTGTAGATCAAGGCAACACTGCAGGCCCAGCACAGTCATCCTGCACGAGCTGGCTCGGCTGGTTGGGGCTCTTGCCCTCCGCGTTGAGTCATCTCAGCGGCAGTGACAACGAGAGGAAGCTGGCGAAACAAGGCATCTTGAACAAAGAAATGGGAGAACCGTCCAAGGCCTGTTCTTGGAAACCGGAAAGTGGTGCAAGTGTCTTCATCATGCAGACAGTGCAAACACACACGGACCTGGTGGGGCCGAGGGGGCCACTTACAGCACCAAGGGAAGAGAGCTGCAGGGAACTTGACGGCAATGGTCAAGGCTTAGCCCACTGAGTTCTGCCTGGATAGCATTGTGAGCCGTGCGCCAAACCTTCTGGAAGACGCGAAGAAGGTTTTGGGAACAGGGGTGCGCTGGGGAAGCGACAGCCGAGAAGCTCCTCCTCCAATAGTCGCTCAGGATCGGGAGTCTCTGTTTCGGAACGCCATGACCATGTGGTACAGACCTGTACTGTACCACCTAATCGTACAGAATGTACTTAGCGAGTGAAAGAGGAACGGGCAATCTCCCCCCTCTTTACCAGGAGCTCCCTGCTCGATCAACCTAACCGTTCGTCACTCTTCGCCACACCACGACCGTTTATGCTATCCAATTCTTGTATTGGCACCCTACAGTTTTTATTATTGTAGGTACCTCCTAAAGACAACTACCCATTGCCTGAGACGAATGCTCAAGCAATTGCAAAAGACTGAACTCCCGAGACTGTCTCGACTGCTTCGGTTCGTGTCGCTTGTAGTAGGTACCTATCTAATCCTATTACATAAGGTATCCCCTCACCTCCACAAACCCCGTCGTCATTGCCGTGGTCCCATCTTTCCTTACCGATAGGTACTTGCATACTCACCTTAGGTGCGTAGAGACGGTAGGTACCGCCCTGCCACCTTCTCTTTGGTGGATGGAGTAACCTTACCCAGCTCGTCCAGTCCCAGCTCGCCAGGAGCCCCTCTTCCTGAGCTCACTTGTTCTCCCGCCATTCAGGCCATTCAGGCCCCAGGGCTGTTCTCCGTACTCGTACTGTATGTATGTACGTACTGTACCGGTATTTCTCGGCCAGCTTCAGCATCCATCTCTCCCCCATCCGTCAATCAGCTTTCACTTCCTTCTGCAGCCACGATCCTACGAGCTGCATAGAACACCATCATCATCGCCTTACCTCGTGCGCCGCGCTGTGACTACCTACGCTGCCGCACCCAATTCTGCGCCCAGGACCCTGCGTGGCACTTAAGACCCAAGCTCCCCCTCACCCAGCCCTCCAGCTTAGCCTACCCAGCCGAGCAGCAGCTGCGAGAGGGAACCTGGGAACCTTGGAACCTTGGAAGCGTGTCAATCACTCGCGGCCGACGTAAGCGCCTCACCTCATTTCCCTTCGATGCCTGTAGCTATACAATCTTCGTCTTGGCCCCTCAAACCTACCACTCCCACTACCGTTGCATCATCTTGAACCAACAACTCAACACTCATCTTCGCATCTCGGCCGTCTCCAGCGTATCCATTGTGCTTACTGTGTGCCTCTTCCCAACTTCCATCTTTCCACCTGTGCCATTTCCACAACCCTCCGTGACATGTGAAGCTGCAACCCGGCTTCTCTGCTCCCTCCCCCCTGGAGAACTCAATTTACCTTTCGCCTTGCATTGCGCCCTCCGTGCCTGCCTCCTTGACACAGGGCTCTCTTTCCTGTTGCATTACCCTGGATCGTCCGCCTCTTCTGCAGCTGACCAGGTGGGAAAAGTTTATAATTCGCACCCAGTTCCCGTGCCGCTGAGTCTCGTAGACACGCTTGCCAGAGCACAGTAGGTCGACCGCTTCTCTACAGCTTTGCTATTCCTGTCAACCTGCTTTTATTTCTTCATTTCCAGCATATGCATATTTCGCCCTCGCCATTGAAGGAATTCGATTGTAGCTTACTCGAAGAACCCCGTTTTTCCAAATTTCCGCGTGCCCTGACCTTTACCATGTATTCACCCATCACTTACGAAGAAGAGATAGACAACCTCGACAGACTCGTTAATTTCGAGCAACCGGCCGACGTCCTTCAATTCTGCGCCGACTACTTCCTGCAACGCCTTTCTGCGGAACGGCTCGCTTCTCAGACCCGTATCGCACTGCACTCACAATTAGACACCGACATGGCCGGAACCACTTTCACAAGCCCCTTTGCGGCGAACTCGAACCCGTTCGGGTCAGATGGTGCCAAGCTTCAGACGACACATTCCGGGCACTTGATGAATGTTGTGGAGGAAGACGACAACGATGCTGTCACATCCCCCACGACAGGTTCCTTTGCCAACGATGGTTTCCGAAGCCCCTTTAGTGGTGACGGTGCTTCCGATGGCCCTCCATCATCTATCAGGACACCACCAAACCCAGATAGCTACCCAGCACAGTACAATTTCGGCCGTCGCACCTCAGTATCCGCAGAATCGCTAAAGCCGGTGGCCGATGTTAATGATAATTGGTCTCCGCCTTCATATCCCAAGACAAATGACCAGCTCGGAAGACTACAAAGGGCCATAGAAGGCAACTTCTTATTCAGTCATCTGGATGATGAGCAAACCGCCCAGATCCTCGGTGCGCTGCAAGAGAAACCTATCCCAGCCAAGGATATAAAGGTAGGCTACGCAAATGCGGATATATGTACCGAATCAATGCTTATGTGACGTTCAGGTTGTTACACAAGGGGACGCGGGCGATTACTTCTATGTCATAGAGAAGGGTTCCTTTGACGTATATGTCAACGACAGTGGAGCGTTGCAGCCTGGTCCGGATGGGATGGGTAAGAAAGTTGGCAATGTACAAGCGGGAGGCTCATTCGGTGAGCTAGCTCTTATGTACAATGCACCTCGGGCAGCCACTGTCGTTTCAAGCGAGGCGGCTTGCACGCTTTGGGCTCTCGATCGTGTGACATTCCGCCGAATCCTCATGGAGTCAACCTTCGCTCGTAGACGCCTGTATGAGAAATTCTTGGAGGAGGTACCCCTGCTTGCCACGCTCACGCCATACGAACGATCAAAGATTGCGGATGCCCTAGAGACGCAGAAGTACCCTGCTGGAACGGCGATCATCAAGCAGGGCGATATCGGACAGTCGTTCTATCTCGTTGAGAGTGGCGAAGCTGACGCTTTCAAGGACGGGCAGTCCGAGTCCGTTAAACACTACCAGAAGGGTGATTTCTTTGGCGAATTGGCGCTATTGAACGATGCGCCGCGAGCCGCTAGCGTGATTAGTTCCACCGAGATCAAGGTGGCTACTTTGGGGAAGAACGCTTTTGCCAGATTGCTAGGTCCTGTTGAAGGCATCATGCGGCGGACGCGCTACGTTGGGGTGGTGTCCGGTGTTGAAGACGTCGACCCCCTTCACGCATCGTAGCCGATGCTGTTCCTCGTATCCAGTCTGTAGAGTTGAGATTGGACCAAGATTGTGGCAGTTGGTCATGGTTAAATCATTACAGGATCACACATTGATGAATGAGAACTGGGTGGCGTTTATTGGGATTCACTCCTTTATTCATTGATTCACCTTGGAAGCCGTTGGTGTCACGATCATTGATGCCGCTACAGGTTGTCAAAAGTATTCATACACATATACATACCCATGCTACAACCCATCTAAAATATCTCGATGTGAATTGGTATCAAAAGTAGCCTGAACGCCCCTAAGAACCAAATATGGTCGCGCCTCTTCGGCAACCATGGAATGGAATCGTGCCCCATTCGTCCTGTAATGATCCATGCCTCAACAGTTGATAGACGATCTCCACAATAGAACACGCTCCCTCTGATCACGCCCCTTGCCGTTGCCTCTCGAGCACCTGCCGTCTCAGCATCTCGGTGGCCGCCTCGGTCTCGAGAACGCGGCCGACGCCTTTCTTCCAGGTATCTTCGAGACTCCTCAGCTCCTCGCCAACTTCTTCCTGCAGGCGTTTGCGACCGATAGTGACGACGTCGATCTCGCGCTTGGTGGCGCCGAGCTCGCGCTCCAGGGACGCGAGCTCGGCCTCGGTCTGCCAGTTGCCCACGAGCCAGGCGTTCTTGCCGTACGCGTCGAGCAGGTGGAGATGCGTCTCGCGGCTCTGCGAGTAGGTGTGGGTCGCGTAGGCGAGGGACAAGGGCGCCGCGAGTTCGTCGGACGACGTCGGGGGCTCTTGGATCTCGTAGCGGTTGGTGTCGATGCCGGATAGACGCGTGGAGGCGGCGACGCGCGCGAGCTCGGATTGTATCAGGGGGGTGAAGTTCGGGGTGTGCGGGGCGGGGAGCGAGGGATGCGGTTCTAATGTGCTGGTTATTTGGGCTAGTGGTGTTGAGGCTGGTGTTGGTGTTGATGAAGGGTGGGACTGGGCGAGATCGGATAGTATGAGGGATTCGACGGCGAGGCGTTCGGAGTCTGTGAGTTCGCCGTCGATGTCTGGGGTCTTGTTAGTTTTGCGCTGAATGAGAAATGGGTTTGGGAAGTGAAGGTGAGATTGGTGGTGGTGGTGGTAGTGGATTGGATGCGTGCGTACATGGTAGCGACTCGTGCACCGTAGTGCGGATTGAGGACGCCATTGTGGGCTTTTGTATCTGTATGATAGAGCTGACGTAGCCTTTCTTTTCCTTTTGGATTGGCGAATGGCTATATTATCGCGACGCGGCGAGGTTGCGCATAGGTGAAGTTCGTGTTGTCGCAATGTCGACCATGATGTATGGTAGGTACAATGTAGGGTAGGTATATTTGCTTTGGCAATTTGATGTTCGGAGGTTAGCGAGAGCTTGGGAGCTGATAGGCTATCCTTGTCTAAGCTTAGCGCATATGCAGTCGAGCAGTCTACATGATCGTGGGGGGCTAACGCGTCAAACCAATTGGAGTGTAGGTCTGCGTCTAAGTCCCAAACAACTACAGGTTTACCCTACAGAGGTTGAGCTTCTCATCGAAGCTTTCCCATGTGGTTCAAGAATAAAAGAAATAAAAGCACAAGTGGAATAGCAATGTGAGGTATGCAATTTCTGTGTTTCTTTATAACGCTAATTGTCTACCTCTCATAAATCAATGTCAAATGAGTGTGGCTATCGTTCTCTTCCAAATGAAGAAATCGAACCAACTTCGTTGCGGAGACGAGGTGTTGGTTGAAATCTTGCGCAAGGCCGCTTCGTGTACAGGCATATCAAGGAAAATAGAAACGCCCATAACCCAAATCATCATCGCTGTTGCCCACTCATGTAATCCATCACCCAGGGTTGCCTCATGTAGGGCACCGAAATTCAGCGCATCGACTTCTCGATACACGGGTCACATTTGTTTCCATTGGTATACCATTTCTCCCGTGTACCTTGACAATTGGGCTTGCGGCAGAATTCAAACACAGATGAAGAGATCTGTTTCAAGCACAAAGTGCAGCACTCTCTGTAGTTGATACACATGTCTGCAGGTCAGGTGGTTGTCAGCATTTTGCGAACGAGCCTTGCCAGACGCTAGATAAGGGGAGTATTCTAATACGTTCAAGAAAGTGGCAAGATGGCGAGGGAACGGGTGAGGGTAGTAGGAACTGCTTACCTTCTTTCGCTCGGAGTTTTTCTAGTACTGACCGGTGAAATGCCAAGAGGTTTTAGGAGATTTGAGAGGGCGGAAAAGGTCCAATGCAAGGTCTGTGGTTGGGTAGAGTAGATCGAGGTAGAACTTCCAATTCGACTCTGCAAGTGTTCCGAGGATTAATTAGCAAATGGCCAAGTCGAAGGAGTTGACTTTCTGAGTTCTTACCTGCCGTAAATGTCGCGAAATCGTAGCCTTACTTTCTACATGGCTTGCAACACACTGAGCAGAGTCCTCCTTTGTTTCTGGTTTCTATAAGTTCACAAGTCCTTCCATGGCATCTCTCGAGTGACTCGTGAATTGTCGATTCGCAATTACTGCAGATCGTCACACGTAAGAGACACATTCTGAAATCGGATGTCAGCTGTTCAGAGCTTTGGTAGAACTAGAAGGGTTCGGGGGCGGGACTTGGTGCTTGATGTGTAATGATGTGAAGGTATGCTTGTTGAACTGGAAGAGATCAAGGTGTAATACCAAATGTCGATGGCTGTCTGTAAGTTGTCGAGAGACAAGGAGGATAGGAATATTTTGGGGGGGCCTGTAGGTTTTTATAAATGGGATCTCTTGCTCTCGAGTGTCACTGAAATCGAGCATTGTCCCTTGTTGGGAACGAAGGACAATAAGTCTCGAACGAATGTCTGCCAATCAAGTTAAACAAAGATTTAAAATAATTAATTCAAACAAGGGACTTTTTATTTTACTTGTTTTGTATGTGTGGCATACGCTGTTGTAGAGTCGTGTTACCATCACACGGACGTGTGCTAAGACCACAGGCCCGAATCCAAGGGTTGGTCCCTTGCCTCTACGTGACCAAGTGCAAGAGATACACCAAGGTTTGCGTCCTTGCTCACTTAACTCTTGTTTGGTAATCATCGTGTGCCTCTTGCCATAAATTCAATAACGGAACAGTGTAGCTGACTAGTGGGCTATTCACTAATTACATGTGTTGGGGGCTATATCATGTAGATCGTCAGCTCGTTTCTCCCAACCGTGATTGATACTGTCCGCAATTCGGTTTTCAGACTTGCTGCCAAACGCCGGCTCAGCATCCTTTGTATCAGATTGGGTCGTGACAAAGCCATTGTGCACTCAAGTGATTTGTGTTGCAAGTTCTAGGATCCAGTTTCCGTTGTACTTTGTGGTGCTCATTTGTTTCTTGCCATCCAGAAGAGGGATAGTAAGGTCGCAAAGTTTCACGATTCGTTATGTTTGTTCGCTGGAAGTGGCACTGCAAGTCTGTGGTCGGCCCTATCTGGACAATTGGCCGTTCGACCAGTCCGATGATCGAGCCTGAGACCCATTGTATTCCTACGACGACAATGGTGTTATCATCCATCTTCACGGTAGCCTAGTCAAAAGCTAGAAGAGTACCTAAAAGTTGGTTGTAATATATATGATGTTACATATGCTTGCTTTACGGCTATCTATCCGGCCACGACATGAGATATGCGATAGCAGAGGAGTCCTCGAGATTGCTCATGTTGGCTTGTGAGATAATCGGGGACTACTACTCAAACCGACACACATATACAGGGGCAAGGATGAAGAAAGCATCTTCACATGATCAAAAAAGGTGCAATATGTGTTTGCCTCCGCCGATGAAAGGGTGTTGGACGGTACAATGTATTATGGCATGAGCGACAAAGAGGTTAAGGAATTGTTTGTCTGACAACTTTGCAATCTGATTGTCTTCAGTCAGAGTGCCGACCTCGGATCATTGAGTATGAGCGAGGATATGGTCCAGACCAAAGACCAGGGACTGCTAGTCACACCAGATAAGCTTATTATGGTGCTACAGGCAAGTCTTATGGAACGTGAAGCTTTCACTACTTGAGCAAATTATGACCACCAATGTCGCATGAAGTTGCGTAGGACGGATAGCGACATTGGCATTGGCTCCGTTAGAAGTCCGAGGAGTTACTGTGACGTATGAATATTACTGTAATATGATTTTGTTCCAGTGCTACAGGCTCTACTATGCCTCTTTTAGATGTTTCACCTGACTTGAAGGTTATTTCCGGCCACCGCTGTGTAGCTTCAAAAGCGGCGAAAGAATAAACAGTGCGTCCCGTATCATCGGCTTTTAATCCCTCTGCAGCTCCATACATTCGTCCCGTACAGTGTCTTCCAACAATGCCGAAGTGAACCCCAGTGCGACAGAGATAAACCGGCAGCGCACAAGATCCGAGGACGCTCACTAAATCTCCCTTTCCAGGGATATCTGAGTATTGGTAGGTTTGGGAGAGCTTGGAAAGGCTCATGGTGCCGGACGCGATCGTTTCCAGCAAGTCACGCTCCGACACACCTCATATGTTGCAGCCCTGGACCATTAACTCCCTACAGCATTTAGACCCGCGTGGGAGATCTTGATCTTCCCACGAAAGATGCGCGATCCTCACTGAGTGTAGCAAACTCCCCGCTCAAGTCCCACCATCGTTGTTTGGAGGACAAGTCTGGTACCCAACTCGGCAGTTGCATTGGTGTGCTATTTGTAAAAGTGATCGCCTTTAAAGACTTGGTCTAGACGAAACAAGTTGTCGCAAATCGCTTGTACAGGTCTTCGACTCAAATAGTGTAATCTAGATAAGGGATCAAGGTGGCTACGTCAGATGCTCGAGCAAGCTTTGAGTAAAGCATCTCCTTAGGGTTCGACACATGCATGATAGTTCACCGAGCTCTCCAAGACTTCAAGAATGGTCTCTCTACGGCCGCATCCGAGGAGTGCCAAGTCTTTACATGCATGCAAGATTCGCTGTGCAAGATGGCCGTTATAGGTCGTGAAAAGATAAGATCTGTATTCTGCTAGTAGTTAGCAAAAAGCTCGCTCAACCTTGAAAGCGGCATGGTCCGGGTGGATTTTGGGCCTTGCACCTTCGCGGAATCATAGATGGGATGTACTATACAAATGTGCTTATGGAGGGAGGTATGCATACTAAACCAAGCGTCAGTCGGGCTGTTAGAATTGTCCAAGTGACTCTGAGCTCTGTTTATTGTTTCAATCCTTACTTTTATTTTCCAGGCCTTTACCAGGCTTTTACTTACCTTCCCCATGATTGAACTTGGACTCTGGAGTCTTGGCCAGCTTCTGCCTTCTTATAACGCGAAGGATATAGTTCTCCAGCTGCGTATTGCATACAAGATCCTCTGAACTTTCAGTCCGAGCCAGCTATACAAATAAGTTTACTTATAATTAACCCCTTCAGCATGGATCCCTGATGCAGCAACAAGTCTAACGGCATGGACCTCTCGAGCTTACCTAACATGCAAGACCCCACATCCCAAGCTTAGGTTAGGTACCTGCCTCTTTAGGAAGCTATACCTAGCACCTCGGCACTGTAAGGCACCTACTCGCCGTAGGTACCTCGACGTGACGTGACGTGACGTAAGCATTGTCCTTGCAAAGCAGTCTTTAATAGGTGCTTGCTAGGTACTTACGCGTTTGCATCTCACAACCCATTGAAATGTCATTATTGCGTATTCAGCAGCATCACAAGAAAATGCCACTTCGGGGTCAAGACCTCTATGCTTCGCCTTCGAAATGAATTAACATGACATCTTAGTCTTGTATCACATCTGCCGTACACATAATCTGTAGCTAGCCCTCCGCAACAGCCGGGTAGACCAAGGCCTTGGCTGCAGTGCAACAGGGCTTGGATGTTCGAGTCTGCATAGAACCCAAAGCGATCCAGTCACATGCGAGACGCCATGCACGGCATTGACGACAACAAGAAGGCTGGCCCTTCGCCGTCGCTCCAGGAACCACACAGGAGTCGGGCTACGAGGTTCACTGTAGCGGTGCCTGTCCTGCTCTTCGCATCAATATTACTCCTGTTGGCTATCTCCACGCCTCACAATTTGAAAGACAGGCTGGCACTGTGGTCAAACGACAAAGCATCCGAACAGCCATGGGCCCCAACAAATGCCCAAGGAGATGAGTATCTTGTAGGCGTGGGAAAGTCCGACATCACCGGGTATGCTATGATCCAAACATCTAGATTCGGCATGAACTCAGTTTGCTGATGTCCACCCTTAAGACCTTGCGTGGAGATAAACCTCATGGGCTACGCCGATCCAAACCAAGTTGGATCTGGTCTGAGGCAACGACTCTACTCTCGTGCATTCATTGTTGGGGACCCCTCTCGTCCCGCCGACAGGTTCGTCTACCTTGTCCTGGACACGCAGTCTGGCGATACGGCAGTTCGGTACGGCATTCTCTCTGGACTTCGCGAGCTGGGTCCAGAATACACGGTTTATGGCCATCACAACTTGGCCGTGACAGGCACTCACTCTCACTCAGGGCCCGGGGCATGGCTGAACTACCTTTTACCTCAGATCACCAGCAAAGGCTTTGATCAGCAGAGCTATCGAGCCATCGTGGACGGCGCCCTGTTATCTATCAAGAAGGCTCATGAAAGCCTGACTCTGGGTCGTCTCAGTGTTGGGACGACTAAAGTCTTTGGTGCGAACATCAATCGAAGCTTGTTCGCCTACATCGCAAACCCCGAGGAAGAGCGGGCGAGGTACAATATTAGCTCCGACGACGATGGCTCGGTAGAGAAGGACCTGACTCTACTGAAGTTCCAAAGAGCATCCGACGGGAAGAACATCGGCGTCTTGACTTGGTTCCCTACTCACGGTACTTCGGTACTTGGAAACAACACCCTCATCTCTGGTGATAATAAGGGCGTGGCTGCTTACCTGTTTGAAAAGAGCGTGGTGCATGACAAGACTGCTGCAGAGGGCTTCGTGGCAGGTTTCTCACAGGCTAATGTCGGTGACACAAGTCCGAATGTTCTCGGCGCTTGGTGCGAGGATGGCACGGGACAGATGTGCAGTTTCGAGAACAGTACATGCAGTGATGGTAAATCTCAGAAATGCCATGCCCGCGGGCCGTTTTTCACAGCCAACGACGAGGGCACTTCTTCGTGCTTCGAGATAGGCAGACGTCAGTTCGAGCCTGCGAAGAAGCTCTATGATGATTTGAACCATTCTTTAAGCCCCGTTCGTGGAAAATGGGTCAGGTAAGTTTGTTGAAGTCTTCTATTCACCCCTTTGGCGCCGGTTACCATGTTAAACATACTCGGCTTTTGACAGCAGCCAATCATTTACTACAATTGGCAATTATTGACTCCAGTATGATGAATAGGTCGTTTCACACATTCCACAACATGTCGAACTACCATTTCAAACTGCCTAATGGCACGGATGTCACCACTTGTCCGGCTGCCTTGGGATATTCGTTTGCAGCGGGCACATCGGATGGCCCCGGAGCGTTCGATTTCACCCAGCACAATGGCAATCCTAACACGACATCGCCTGTGTGGCGGGTCGTTTCTGGTATTTTGAAGGCGCCATCAAAAGAGCAGATTGCGTGCCACGGCCAAAAACCCATCCTTCTCGACGTTGGTGAAGTAACTACGCCTTACGAGTGGACGCCCAACGTCGTTGATGTTCAGGTATTCCGTGTTGGACAGCTGGTCATCGTCGTAAGCCCGGGCGAAGCCACGACTATGGCTGGTCGTCGATGGAAGAATGCTGTGGCTAAAGAGGTCGAAACCCAGCTTGCCAGCCAAGATGGATCCCAATCACCCGTCGTTGTACTGGGCGGGCCCGCGAATAGCTATACGCACTATATCACTACGGAAGAAGAGTACAGGTAAGTTCCCAGTCTTTGAATAATTGGACATAGGTTACTTCAGGCGTGGTTCTTGAAGGAGAGATAACACTTCGACCCGTACGGGTCATGCCTGTCACATCAAACCAGTTGCGATCATGAACACTGACATATGTATGACAATAGCATCCAGCGGTATGAAGGAGCGAGTACTCTCTATGGTCCCCATACCTTAGCAGCCTACATCAATGTCACGCTATCATGGATCTCTTCACTCGGCTCATCATCCTCAGCCCGACCACCACCAGGTCCGGAACCGCCCAACAATAGCAATCGCAGCCTGAGCTTCATCCCCTCTGTGATGTTTGATTCGGCGCCGCTGTTCAAGAAGTTTGGCGATGTCGTGCAAGACGTTCAGGGCAAGCGATTCCGAAAAGGGGCATCTGTCACTGTCAAATTCGTCGGTGCGAATCCCCGTAACAATCTCCGCCTCGAGGGCAGCTATGCCGTCGTGGAAAAGCTTGTTGCATCACCTCGTGAAAGCAGGGTGCCTAACTGGTGGCGGGCCGTCCGCGACGATGCTGATTGGCATCTTGTGTTCCGCTGGCGCCGCGTTAGCGAACTGCTTGGCACCAGCGAGGTCGCGATCACGTGGGAGACGACAGATCCTTGGGCCGAGGCGGGGTGGTATCGCATTAGATACTTTGGTGATGCGAAAAGTTTGGGCGGGAATATCGCAGGGTTCGAGGGACTTAGTGGGGAGTTTGAGTTGCTAGATTAAGAGAATCGAAGACGAATATGATCATATATGAAGCAAGTGATGCTGGAGTTGGCTGGTTCTGACTGCTCACACACTACTAGTCTATTGCATGCCCGAACAACCCGACTGAATGTGCATCTACTATGTAGATTCCCAACAAAATGATGGAGCAGTACTTCTCAAAACCTGCCTAGACAATTGCACATTCCAGGGCTTTGCGCATATGCATGCACGCGCGGAACGGGCGGGAGTCAGGCATACGGGAACGTACAGCAACGCACGTCAGAAGATAAAAGCATGATGACCTACTTTTTCTGTATTTTGCGTACCTGGCCAGTTGGGATGATCCTAGAAGGTCGTCTACATGATCCATGTAATCCGGATCAAGATTTGCTAGATTGACTTTGGGTCCGTCTCTTGCTATTTCACAGGCACGTAATCATTCGAGATCTGACACAGGGGTTCGACAGGTACGCAAAGACGCTTGCTTAGCTATATCTATCGAAATTTGGCTCATATTTGGTAGTCTAAGGACGATCTAGATATCCCAAGATCTCGATCTCGACCAGGAATCGATTGAGAATGATTACCATTTAGTTGGGACTGGACTGGCAGTTAACCTTTTACACTATAATTAGATTCTAAGGGAATAATTTCTCGTCAATGTGACGGAGCTTTCAAAATTGTATCTCGTTGGGCGGCGAGCACTAAATAACACAGAGGTAGTAGAATACAACCTTGAGGGTTCTCAGCACCGAAACATCTGCCTTTGATATGGAAGGTGCACACGCTTCATTATGGATGTACGAGTTGGGCACTGGTTGGTGGTCGACAAGATTGAGAAAGGAGGACTATCTCGAATAGGAAAAGTCGTTGACGCAGGATCAAATTTAAAGATAAAGGTTAATGTTAATTAAGCATGCTTAATGACCTACCCACTATGAGTGCGCCAGGACGTGGTGTTCCTATGAGATGGCATCAGTGAAAAGTAATCACCTTGAGACTAAAGTCTGGCTGCTCCATGTATGCCTAGCAACCAGCGAATAATTGTCCTCACGAACTTGATATAGGTCCCGGTGGTGCTCGTCATTCCTAGGTGTTGAGTCAGGATAGATGCATCATACTACATCAAAGCTATGCACGTGGTCCTCCCGTCTACAGTAGGTTGAACATAATAGTCCGTCGTGGGACTAATGCGAGTCATCCAACCTGACCGATATTCCGTGTTATGCCCTTGGGAAGCCTGAAGGGATAACAATGAAAAT
Source organism: Astrocystis sublimbata (assembly GCA_022453515.1). Taxonomy (NCBI): domain Eukaryota; kingdom Fungi; phylum Ascomycota; class Sordariomycetes; order Xylariales; family Xylariaceae; genus Astrocystis; species Astrocystis sublimbata. Next base: position 1,002,940 of record JAJNNY010000001.1, on the reverse strand, counting down.
CGAATTGGCGAGCACGCATATATGTGGTAATAGCCTCTTGATCGATTATTCTTTTTATCTCATAATGAGATGCTATGTCAATATCTAGCCCTCCATTTCCTATGGATGAAATATCTATTGTACCTATTCGAAGGGAGTCGGTCGCCCAACGCGGCAATTCATGATTCATGGATACATACATGTGATAAATTCATGGTGATGTTAGCGGGAATGCTAATGCGATGTGAGAATGAACCATGCTCTACGCCAAGGTTGATGATGACGACCTGAACAACGCTTATGCAGGGGATGGAGGTGAGACGAAGTCCCGTGCATACTACATCGTGCCACACTTGTGAGACAGTATTGTAAGACGGGTAAGATGTCATCGGGTTGGGGGCAAATAAACGCCCAGTCGAGCTCTCACGAGGATGGTTCGTACCGGGTTGGTATGCCACAATGAGTCGCGCGGGGTGGACAATAGCGATGCGGGGTTTCGCTGGGACCATGTATCCGTACATGGGTTGAGTAGGCATCATGTATCGACGGATTGATCAAATAGTCAGGGGTATTGAAGTAGATTGGATGATGATGTGACGTCCTGGCTGGTTGGCCAAGAGGCGGGTGACGAGAGTGTGGTTTATCTATTTGACTGGTAACGACCCGATGCCGAGGGGATGGTACGACTCATGGCAATGCCAACAAAGCAAAGTGGCCGCCCACCACGGGACGTGCAACAAAATTGATGCCGGGGTAGTTGCCCGTGACGCAGTCATAAAGATCTGAGAACGCCCTGTTGGTGGGCGTGACATTGATCCAGTTGGCGATGCGCGAGATGAAATCATTTCGAGTCTCTTCGGACGCGATGGCGGCGGCCCAAAGCTGCCAGTCCGTCTTGGAGTATGTGTGCCGAGTGTCCAGCGGCACGCAGTACTCGAGAGCGACGGTCGGGTAGAAGTTGCTCTGCATTTCGTAGATGTACTCGGGAATAAAATCGTAGTCAAAGCCCAATAGTGAATTAGCATATAAGTTGTATAGCAGGCCATGTAACGCTCCATCTCCGTATGAGAGGGTTGTGTGTGGAGGGTTCGCGGTGTTGTTGATACCCAGATCCTGCCATTGCTCGATGTACGAAGTCGCGATATCCATGTACATGGCCGCGTCGTCGGCGTGCCCAGTCAGGTCCGAGATGTCGGCCATGGCCCGCAGACCGATAATACCTTTGATGGCCAGGTTTGTCTGATTGGCCAACGAACCTGCGAAATCATCCGTCGAGATCTGGTCCGCTGGGATCAGCGACTCGTCGACGAGATAACCCGCCCATTTCGTCAAGATTTCGTAATGCTGGTCGAGGTAGTCGGTGTCCAGAGTTCTTTGCGCATAGGCGAGAACCATGATGATCATATTGCCGCACTCTTCGAGCGGTTGCGGTTCGTCCGAACCATCTGGGTAGCCTTTGGCTAGAGGGAAGGTGCCAAGATCGTGAATCGCGCTCGACTTTGGATAGTGTCCATTTTCTTGATTCAAGAACAAGGGTTTTAGAAGGTAATTGAGGAGATATGGGTTGGTGTACAATATCAAGGGGATTGCAGGGAAGATGACATCCACCGTCTGGATATCACTGTTAGAACTAATCTCCTTGAGGAAAACCACAGGGTCTGAATCGGTTCCAGTGAACTGCAGGCCTCCAAAAGCCTGGCGAACACTAAGACTAGTGATAGTCAGATAGTCTTGTCCAGCTGCAGCCATCGAGTCTGACGCGACTTGATCGTCAAGGCTGGTGGCTAGATCGGCGGCTATCTCGTAGTCATGGTAGAACCAGGTCACCTGCAGCGGTGTGTGAGCATCATTATTCTCAAGCAAGTATAGAACCTAATGCTCCACTTACAGCTTCGACGTCAGAGCTGAAGTAGCTCGTCCATAGAGATGGGTAGGTGGTAAGGCCTTCGCCTTCGCCCAGAAGCTGAATGGCATTCTCCTGCGTGAGCCCAATGGTAAATAGGGTGTTGATTGATTTCTCCGAAACGGATCCAAGGTCTTTCGCGAAGGCGAACACGGGCCTTCAGAACGAGAGTAAGTAAGACGAAAGTAGGCAATTCCCTATTTTAGAATGACCTACCAGTTGTTGTTCACGGCCCTGAAGCTAGTATCCTTGGTATTCGGCAAAAGGCCGTTGCTTTGGAAGGCCTCTCGCACGTCGACGTCGGCGCCACTCTGGTAAGTGAGCTAGAAGCCCAGTCAGTACGCTGTAGTCCCGGACAGTATATGCCAATTAGCAAACTTACACCGTCCGTGTCACTGGTAGACCAGTAGAAATCTCCCCAGTTCGGCAACTCATTGGTTTCTGAAATCTCCGTCTGGTTCTGGCGGTGGAATGTGTGATACGCAACGCCGTCAGATGACGCGTAGTCCCATTCGATGACAGCACTCAGATCACCAGATGCCCATTCTATGTTATTGCGGTGAGCACGAGCGGGATAGAGGGGGGTGAATTTCCGAACTCACCTCCAGAAACGTCAGCATACAACTGCACGTCGTGGCTAGCGCCGTCGATGGAGTGAACACCGACGTCGAGGTATGAGAAGGTGAGAGACTGTCTCTTCAAATCATTGGGCGTCACCGGCGACAGGAATGTGATATTCATCTCCACCTTGCCGCCAACATTCATGACGAAGTTGCTCCTTGTTGAAGTGTAGGAAAACTCTGTCTGGTCGACGTTCTGTGACTTTGGCACGTTACCCATCCATTGGTATGTAGCTCCATCCACTTTAATCAACCCCGTCCAGCCTGTGACTTGCTGTCTAGACAATGAGATCAGATTAAACTTCAGATAGCTGAGCAGGAAGAGGAAACATACTGCCAGAAGACAGGCCATTCGCCAGCCAGATATCCGCCATTGCCACCATCACTCCCAGAATTCAACCAAGTGTTTAGATAGGGAGCTTTGACAGCAAGTGGGATTGCAGGAGGCCTAGCGGGAGAAAATGTTGATGCACCTAAAGCGAGACCTCCGAATAGTAAACATCCTCTCAAAGCGTTCTTGACACCCATAGTGAGCGGCATGCACAATCTCAAATAATGAGCGAGGGTGAATTACTTGATCTATGGCCAGAAGTCTGAGTTTAACAAACGATCTTGGACACACAAAAAGCGGATAAGCAATGACATCAAAGTGACATGAGCTTAACGGGGAATGAAGCACGAGTTATTATATACAAGCTGAGGGGAGGGAACCCTAAGAAAATACGGGACCATATGGGAGGCTCATCAGTATGGGGGCGGGGGGCTAGGCGTCTGCAGAGTCGGATGGCCAGAACGAATGCGGAAGGTTTCTATGAGTACAAGAAAAATTCATGAAGACTAGCTGGGAAGGCTGGTAGTAGGGCAGGATTCCAAAGTCATGAGACTCCAAGATAGTCAAATGCAACCCACAGTAGAAGCATCGCGGAATGAACGCTTGTGAGGGGCAACCTGCACTGGGGCGGGCTTGGCTCGCTGGTAAACATTTTCACAAGTCACAGGCGCCACCGGCTCACAATATAAGGGGGACTGGAGAGTACCGCCGACGCGAGAAAGGGATTTAATCACGCTTCCTTTCAATCGTCGTGACGCCATGGAATCTTGATGTAAGTGAGAGCGGTGGCACTGCAGATAACAAGATTCGATGGGCCCCAGACGCCCAACGACAGGTAGTTTAGCAAGCAAAAGCATGTACAAACGAGATGCACGGTCAGAACACCAAGAGTGGAATTCCCGAGCCAAGAGTCAAATCATTCAGGTGATCCTCGCGTGATGGGCGTTGAATCGTAGATCTCGCCCTCCAGGACCCAGCCATGTCTGAGTTCGCGAGAACCGGGGAATGAGGTGTTCCAAGCAACCGGAACGTCGGAATTTCAAACAGGTCTAATTAGATTGAAAGAGACCGTCTAGACGTTGCCCACAGGAACCAGTCCGGATTTTGTGATATTCCTCATGCGGGAAAATGAAGCGTGGCGGGACAGACATGCAATGTACAAGGCGGTGACAATTCACCGGCCAGACCAACCAATGACCCGAAAGACTTGGAGGCGCCGAGCATATCGCTTGCGGTAACATGCTGCTCCTATACTTTGTATATAGATGAATACCGGTGTTGCATACGCATAGTTCGGCAAGGAGCGGTGCTGGCGACAGGTTGTGGCGCGTCTTGTCGACATCGGTGACAAGTGACAAAGGTGACAACTCAGATATCGACGCAGGGATCATGTGTTGCTGGACACCACCTGCACGCTCGTGCTACGACGTAATTACAGTACGCTCCACTTGGCTGATGTGATAAGGGTCGAGCGAGTCCTGACATCTGCGGCCTGAGGCCTGAGGCCCGAGGCCTGAGTCGAGTCGAACTGCAAAAACACACCAAGGTTCGGCTACTGACTGCTAAGAACTCGAAGCTTGTCGTCGCACCCGGCACCTTCGGTCATTGCAAAGCAATTGCCGCCACAATGCAGGTCCGGACATTCTGCTCAAGGCACATGATCCATCCCAAGACCCATCCCAAGACCCATCCCAAGACCCATCACAAGCCCGTCTCAAGCCAACAACCTAACGACCTACCTACATAGGTAGGTCGCGGGCCAAGACTGAGTATATAGGTAGTAGGCGCGTCCTGGGGGTCAGCCTGGCTCGCCTGGGCACGGAATAGATGCTCGACCGGGGTTGGTCTCGGATTGCTCCTATAATGGTTTCATCTGGGCTTAAGTTCTGCGTAGGATAGATGAGGATGAAGGGGCGACGTCCATGCCGGAGACGCCGTCTGATCCGAGAGGAGGGTCACTGGATACATGTATGTCTGTGACCACTGTGACGAAAGAATACGTCCGGATCAATTGGGCAGGCAGCACAAGATGCTCGATCTTGGGTTCAGTCTTGGGGTCGTAAAGCTAGCAGAGAGCACTAGGCACACGAGGCACACTAAGTAGAAACAGCTTAGTAAATAGACAGGCCCCGCAGTGTGGCAGATTAGGTAATCGAATAATTATACTCTTAATTGGGTAAGTACTACCCAATGTACACACGAGCGAGTACATATACAGCAGGTAATCGGCCTGACAGGCTGACACTGGAAGGTCTAGCGTAAAGCACTAATCCCGATATCGAGTAGCGCAACAGGGCTGTCTTGGCTTCCCGCTCCTGCTAATTAGTTAATCCAGACGTTGCCGGGAACGGAACTAGCTCGACTGGTACCTAAGTACTTACCTTATGTAGGCTAGCCTGGCTAGATAGGTACCGTAGCTGATTTGCGAGGGGACCCAAGATCCGGGGTATGCACAGGTGAAGCCCTTCTGGTTTGGCGTGAGGGTGCCATGCTGCCGAGGTGGTGCTCGCGTGCGCGACTCCCGTGACGTTGAGTCGCGAGTTGGCGACACAACTTAACACTACCTACCTACTAACCTACCTAGTAAGAGACCGAGGTTTCATCCGTGGATGATAGGTACCCGTCGTGTCGTCTATTCATTCCCAACACTACACTCGTCATAACACCTCCCGCTTCAATATGTGTGGTGCACACTAAGCCAGGTGACAAGGTTGGCTACCTTGCTTATACTACAGTATCGAGTGCTACTCTCGCTACTCTGGCACTCTGGCTACCTACTGTCGCGAGTTGGTCATTAGCCCAAGCGCCGGTAACAAGTGCGGAGACGACTTGGGATCCCCTCCCGAGAGGACGGCGCAAACTCCGTTCTTTTCGTCCGAGGTTTCTGACTTCTCCAACTCTGATCGACATGAGCGACACGTTCTTTCCTTGACCGGCAGCATGAAGCCCACATGAGGGCGCCAAAAGAGACTGCACTTATGTGAGATCATGCGACCTGCCCGCCGAGCAAGCCTTGCCTCGGCTCGCCATACTGCACATTCTGTACATTCTGCCCCTCCTAGATCTTCCCCTCCAGCCATGACGGACCCAGCTGAGCCAGAGCCCGAGCCAGCCTTGACTGGGCTTTACCCAAGAGATGCTCGCGAGAGATGACGGCATGATGTTGCCGCTTGTCCATCAAAAATCACTCATACAAAATAGCCGACCCAGGAGGCCGGGATCGTAGCCCAAGCTCGTAAGATTGGTGACTGGTATGCAAGTTGAAGGGTCCAGTTGCCTCTTTTGGGCCCTCTCGAGCGGGATAACGACACACGACCGCATCTGAATGATACAAATTTTGGCCACTGCACCAAGCATGGATACGTGCGAGAGTAGTACAGAGCCCGCCTAGCTATTCCGTTGCACTGTCGTTTTAATACTATGATGTTTAAGTGCGTTGCAAAGCAGTAAAATGACTGCCTCATTTGTCCGAGTTACTGAACTATCGAGCCAGACCCATCTCTCAACCACCTAATTCAAAGCCCAGTGGCGCGAAGTTCAGGTGTAATAGAGATACACACGTCATTTCATCGGAATATCGTCCATACCTGCTTGAGCCTTGAAACCGGATGAAATCCGTTATCATGTAATCGATTGGACGACAGATCGATGCTGGAAAGATGGAGGCTCGAGTAATTGGGTGCCGTGATTGGCCTGGCAATTCAGTCAACGGACGACTTCCTTTCCATCACACTGGGAAAATATTCTCCCCAGATTTTCTCGGCAGATTCACATCACGTAGATCTGTCAATCCGCTGGTCCATCTGGTATCGAGGAAGGCAGTGCACCCGTATGATCTCTGCCATTTCCGGGGCCTGGTGTGATTGTCTTGCAGGTTGAATTATGGGCCATCACGCTATGGGGATCCTTTCGATTTTGTGCCTTCTTCTGGGCGTTCGAGAAGGCCCAAGATGAAGTCGGTATGTTAGAAGCTGCAATTACACATTTGCTAGGTAGTATTCTCACGGGTCGGGTCCTTGTTCAGAATTGGCTAGCAGGAGTGCAAAATGATTTCCGGGATTGATCTCGGAACCTCGAGTCCTCATATACGTAGTTGCATGCATATGATCTACAACTGCAACCGCGATATGTCTATAACATGTTTTCACATGGTCATTTACAACACAACCCTTTTTGGGGGGGGATGGGCAGGTACAAGTGTCCTATATATCAGCAACTACAGACGACTTTCAAGTCGGAGAGCTGACATTGAACTACAGAGAGCCACAATTTAGTGTCTAATTGCTTGTACATGAGAGCATCGCCATGTGCACAAGTCATTTTTTTTTCTTTGGGTGAAGCGGACCTAGAAACAGACGGTTGATAGCACAGCGGTTTACACCAACCAGTCACCAGGCAGCAACAGCTCTAGAATCGTGGAGAACTGTGGTTGCAGATCATATGCACTTATGCACAACACTACGTCTTCACACATCCATTGTACACACACAAGTCGTTTATCTACCCAGGTAGTTTTTGCTTCTTAGATGATAATGTCATCGTACACCGACGAGTGTGCGACTATGACCGCGCATTCGACCCATAGGCAGGCCCAGTGCTAAGGTCTCAGTTCGGTATTTACCGATACCAAGCCCTCTAAGGTCACTCATCAGCCCATATCTTGCTGCCAGCATACTTTTATACCCATGGTAAGCTACTCCGTACGTTGCTGTCATCTATGGTGATCTATTCACCCAACGAAGGACCACGATGCACCTAGCCTGCACGAAGTAGATCGAGACTTGTCTAGTTATTTATTCTAGCATCCGGGGGATAACAGCCAACTATTTATCAACTACCTAGGTAGGGTCAATCCAATGTTGATATCGCTATGTAGACGACCTCTTCAACTTTGAAGCCATAAGATCTTACAGCCAGATCCTGGATTGGCATGCTGCTATGCAGGACTGTAAGCCATTGGTTCTGATGACATCCTCTAGGAGGGTTTCAATGCATTTACAGTACTTACACCCAGGCGCTTGGATTATTGCTCCTGACAATGAAATCTCTAACGCTGTCCTGGATGGGTTCAAGCACAGCCCCTGTCTCAGGTTGGTGAAGAAGACGGAAGAAGGCGACCAAAATGGAAGTCCTGTCGTGAACCTGGGATACACGGGCGGGGCATGTGCTACCGGGAGCCAGGAACCAGTAGACAGTGACTGAATTGTCGGAATTGAAGTGACGAGGGATTAAGGGATCGCTGAAACAGAGCCGCAGTTCCTGAAGAATTGCCAAGCCAAGGTGAAGAGAAGCCAAGAGACGGTTCACTCTGGAGGTGAAAGATGATTGGCCAGCAGTGGAACACGGAGCCAGCCCCTATCTGCCGCTAACGCGCCCGATTGGTGTTCAGAAAGAAAAACTCCAGGGTCTCAGCACCTATACTAGATCGGACCATCCATCCCAACTTCATTATTGCAGCTTTTATTACATGTACAGGTATCGACGAAACAAGTGCGGCTTCCTCCTGCCCTATGGTACACAGCCTGCCTGTCAAATTCCCACATGTTGCAATTGAGCTGTCAACATGGCAGCAGGGCGCCATTGCAAACCGCCTCCTGGCCAACCCCTGGAATACGACTGCACGTCCTAGAAACAGAGGCGTTGAGTCCTGTCGCCTTTTGAATTGCTCGAGTGGCCTCGCTTATCGCTGGCTTGTAGCACTTGGCATACAACAGCACAGGTGCCTAAGATCAGGCGATCTCCAGTATCTACCATCCTGTTACTTCCCAGTATGGATCGCAACATGAGGGAGGATCAAGCTGTCTGCAGGTGTTTTCGTCGCAGACGAGACGTCTCGTTCAGATGTTGACAGCATCCGTGTGAGTGGTGTTACACTCCTCCATTTGGACGTCTTATGAGAGGTCTCCCTTGATCTGAAAGACCTGCTTGTGGGAGGACTCCAGGGTGAGGTCAAGATGAGCCGTGACGGCTACCGGCAGCAGTTCTGGTGAACTGTCTGCTCTGCTTTTTTCTTCTGCTTCACCTAGTCTTGATAACGACCTTGGCCCCTGGAGAGGCGCAGGTCTCGTCCAATGATTTTCCCCAGGGTGAAGTCATTGTTTAGCGATGATCTCTAACGAGTGCCTCCCGATCTGGCAATACTCACGATCTTATGTACCTGGTTTCCTCACTCCACTCATGTTTGGAATATCACGGGGCCAGTCTAGCGCACAATGAGTAGTTACGTATTAGCGCCGGCAATTATGGAAGACAGGGGCCTGAAGCAATTGTTCTTCAAAATCCAATAAGAGGCTATTCACGCCACGGAGAGAAAACTTGATTAAAAAGGCGCCATAGCCCACCCATTACGACATTCCTTACTTGACGCCTAGTCACTCGTCTTTCGTTGCCTCTTAAATTAGGGTTTCTCTTCATTCCTTCACTTCGTTGGCGCTCGGTCGCTCACTTCTTTCATTACTTTCTTGCCATTCTTTGATCGGAGATTGATTATAGGCCCTTTTCATTCGCTATGTTGTTCTCAAGCCGTCATGGATTCGCGGCCGTTCTGGCGTTGGTGGGGAGCAGCGAAGCTCGCCTTCCAGTACCTCCCAAGTACTACGCATTCGCCAATACATCCTCGATAGCTTCGACCTCGGAATCGGTTGCGGCAACTTCGAGCAGTGTTGCGACCACAAGCCTTGGTACCGCCGTATCATCGAGCTCCATCGGTCTGAGCACCGGCGTTGTGACAACATCTGTTTTGTCTTCCGAGGCGTCCGCAGCTGCGAGCAACACCACCAGCGCCGCTCTCAGCTCGTCCACCATCATTGTGAACGCCACAACTTCGTCTGAGGTAGACGCTGTAACAGAGGGTAGAGCCGCCTTGATACTTAGTACTCGTTGTATCATATACTAATGAGTCAATAGCCACTACTTCGGCAATTGCCACTACTTCTCTATTGAACAACATAACCACTTCGGCACTATCAAGTGACGTGACGACGTCTTCAGCAGCAGCTGTCACTTCTAGTATTGAACTAGCGAACAACGCAACAAGCTCAGCGGCACTTTCTACTAGTGCAGTAGTCAACAATGCGACAACATCTTCGTCGGCGATTTCAACCAGTGCTTTGATTAACAACGTCACCCTCACCACTAGCATTGCTGCGGCTAGCACCACCCTCCCACCTTTCTTGAATGTCAGCACGACTGCAGTCGATGCAGGCTTGACTACGCTGACGGTCTCCGCCACCACGATCGAGACGGTGATCTCATGCGAGCCAACTGTTACTAACTGCCCCGTTTCGTCGGGCAGTGTTGGAGTTGTAACTTCAGTCCCAACTTCACTACCGGAAGGAGTATCGACAACGGTCGTTACCACCGTAATTGGGGTAACAACCACCGTCTGCCCCGTTACAGAAGTGCCAGCCATCTCTTCGTCTGTCTTGGCTTCTTTCAGCTCTCTGCCCCCCGTCGAGACTGCCGCTCCCGGCGTGACAGCTCCTGCTGAAACAGGATTAACTACGTTAACTGTGTCCGCCACCACAATTGAGACGGTGATCTCGTGTGAGCCAACTGTTACTAACTGCCCAGTTTCGTCGGGCAGTGTTGGAGTTGTAACTTCAGTTCCCACCTCTCTGCCCGAAGGAGTATCAACGACGGTTGTAACCAGCGTTGTTGGAATCACGACCACCATTTGCCCTGTTACAGAGGTCCCAGCTATTTCCTCGTCTGTGCTGGCTTCGTTCAGCTCTCTCCCTCCCGTTGAGACTGCCGCCCCCGGCGTGACTGCTCCTGCTGAGACAGGCTTGACTACCCTGACAGTTTCGGCGACTACCATTGAGACGGTTATCTCATGCGGACCCACCGTCACTAACTGCCCTCTTTCCTCAGGCAGCACCGGAGTCGTGACTTCGCTTCCCACATCTCTGCCCGAAGGAGTGTCAACCACGGTTGTTACTAGCGTGGTTGGGATCACGACTACCATCTGCCCTGTCACAGAGGTGCCGGCTATCTCCTCATCTGTGCTGGCTTCTTTCAGCTCTATGCCGGCGATCGAGACACCTGCCGAGACCGGTGTTGCGCCTTCCGAGGTTGTCTCCGTCATTACCATGACCATTTCCGACACCATCATGACAAGCGCTGTCACTGTCACAAAAGAGATGCCCCAAACCACCCACGTCGTTTCCATGGTCACTGTCACTGTGGGAGAGGGCAAGGACATGACAGAAATTACCAGCGCTATCACTGTCACGAAGGAGATGCCAGAAGCCACCCCTGTTGTTTCCATGATCACCGTTACCGTAGGCGAGGGCAAGGACATGACGGAAATCACAAGCGAGGTTACCGTGACCCCTCCCGCGGCCACCGTTTCCGTCCCAGAAGTCGTCACCGTCACTATGGGCGAGGGAGAGATCATGACACTGACCATGACTGAAGCCAACCCCGCTTCTTCCGCCCCTGCTCCCCCAGTTATCACGAAGACCATTGGAAACGGAGATGTCGAGGCGCCTCCTGCACCAACTGTCACCAAGATCGTCAATGGAGAGGATTGTGAGGTATTGCCGCCACCAGTCGTCTCGACTGTCACCAAGACTGTCAACGGCGAGGATTGTGCCACCGTGTCGACTGTCACAAAGACCGTCGGAGGTGCCGCTGCTGTCACCGAGAAGGTTACAGAGACTGTCACAGCCACGATGATATCTATCTCTACGGTTCATGCACCTGAGTGCTTCAGCACCCCTGCTTCCCTGCCTCCTCCACCTCCTGTTGGCACCCCTGCCTCCCTACCTCCTCCACCTCCCGCGGGCACCCCTGCTTCCCTGCCTCCTCCACCTCCCAAGGGCACCCCTGCCGCCCTGCCCTCTCCGCCTGCCCTGAGCTCTCCTGCTCCTTCACCCTCTGCGCCGCCAAAGGACTACCCCGTCCTCCACGAGCCGCCGAAGTACGAGACCCCTGAGCCGCCGAAGAAGGATGCTGAGGTCCCTGAGCCCTCCAAGAAGGGTGCTGAGGCTCCTGAGCCCCCCAAGTGGTTTGGTGCGAAGCCATGGGGAGGTGCTTGGAGCCGCCCCGAGGCAGAGGCCCCCAGGCGCAGACGCTCGGCCCTTTACTAGATTCTCTGATCGGACGACTTTGCCGTTAACTTCCCATTCTTTGCACTCTTTTTCATGACCCATGTGGGGTCTCTACTTGGGCACTGGTTTATTTTTATATAGATTTTTCCTCCTCTCACTCTCTCCGGCTAGAGATCTCGACATGCTTGGGTCATGGAAAGGAGGAGTGAGGATGGCTTCATGTATAAACGAAGACGACGGACGTCAGGAAACGTCACAGAAATGAGTGACGAATGGATAGGGGAAGTCTGTATACTAGGGAATATTTTTTAGAAGGTTGGCCCCGGCTAGCAGGCTACGCCTCTTGAGGATAAAGTGAATACACGTCTCATTAGGACTGCACTCCCCAAGTTTTACCAACTACTTACAAAAGCGAATTTCATGAGAACCTTGAATGTGACCTCCAAATGATAATAGGGGATGGGAATAGGACGCACTTTGTGCTAACGGAAGTCTCTGGCCCTTCTAAGTCGGAATCTAAACTGAGAATACGTTGTGTTACAGTCAGCAATGTGAGGAAATTCTCAGCCTGACCTCTGACGGTTCAAATTTGAGCTCTGGCACTGGATTAAGTTCGTTGTGGCTTGCTTGTGCTTAGAAGAGCGAGGAATCCGTTCACTCATGCCCAATTTCAGATTTTGAAATGATCTGTAGCTATTCACACATAGAATCGACCTGGCAGGCCTAAGTATAAATGCGTGGCGTCTTATTCACCGTGGACGTATGCGTGGATAGAGCAAAATATAAAAATCAAAAGATCAAGGCACGCCAAGGCGCACGAAAGAACTTATTCGTTATCATCTGGCTGTCTGGCTATTAAGCAGCTGAGGGAAGGTGAATGTTTATATTTGTATATTCCACGCTTTCGTCTGATCACACGTAAGCTGATAGTTAGAAACCGCAGATTACTGCCCGATTGGAAAGACAGCGAAATTCAGTAAGTGTGGAACGGATCCCTGTGATTTGCGGGATGGCTCCGTTATTGGGCTTGAGCTTTCGTTGCAGATCTGTTCATCGGATCTTAGCCTTCTCGCCTTACCAACTCAGAACCCAGTAAAGCCGAGCAAACGGACCGGATGATTTCTCGATGATCGTTGATCAAGGAGGCACAAAACCCACACCCACATGTACTCTGCTCTGCCTTCTCGTCGTGATTCTCCCACGACAGTCCAAATGAGATAAGACTCTGAAAGAAGTCATCTCATTCATGCCATTTTTGCCACTACTCTCGAAACCTGATGGCCAAGGCTGAAAACACTAGGAACGACGTCGTAGAATGCGTGCGTAAGCCACTATTCAGCTGGCGTTATTTCTTACCACTTAGTGTTTCTCGCACCTTTTGTTAGCTTGGCTACACGTGGAGATATCCGATGAGCACGAGTCACTGCGCCATTCATTCATATGTACTGAGTGCTAACGGTAGTTAGTGTCTGCTGAGTAAACGGCCCCTGTCGATCGATGTCGATCCAAGTGCCGATGTCAAGCTCGAAAAGTACGTTTCCCTTGCTCCACTCTCAACACCCCGCCATTTGTCATTTCATACTATCTCCAGTAACCTAACCACCTAATCTGCCTAGATTTAGGAACTGGTATGGGGGAGGCTGATGGGGAAGAGTCTGCTTGTATTATCCGCTGTTCATCTACTACTGAGTAGAGACAAAAAAACCTATGGCGGCAACTTGTGCTTTTCTAAAGCAACAGGTATGCGTGTTGCGAAACTGGGTGGCTTAGACTCTTACACGCGTCTACAGGAAATAGGTAGCAATCATTCTGACTGCATATTCAGCTTCATCCCTTTAGAGAAATACTACATGGGTAGCATTGCAGATTCCGTAGCAAATTCGTCAAGCCACATGCGCCATTGGCCTACTGTCTTTCCTGTTCACTCGATTACTCTCATCTACCTAGGTAGACTCTACTATTAACAGTAAAGTCATTTCTGACAGCGCCTTGAATACTACGTCTTGCCAGCATTGTCGCAGCCCACAAGAGGCTCTTAGCGGGTGCGTAAAAAGCGGGCTGACGTGGACATTGGCTTATTACGGCCAGATTGGCCAATGAGGGACTGCGACTGCACCGAGGGGAATTGGAATACACTTCTGCCGATCGCGAGCTAGTATCTACGGATTATACCCTCTCAGCCCTCTCGAACTTCTGTTAATTATGTTTTCAAATACTTGAAACATTGGCTCAGGGGCATTGTGAGGCACTGTCCTATCATGCGATTGCGTTCATGGTCAAATCTCACTAGATCTAGCAAGTAGTGTGTCCATGTCGACGTAAACCCTGCCTCCCAGATCATGGCGTCACCGAGGCTGGTATTGGTATGTTAGGTAGCCACATGGTGAATTACGCGTACAATATATCAATGCCGCCTCCCAACCTTCCCCCAAAGTCAAGTCAGCAGGAAGATAATAAGCTGGTCTTATTTCCGAATATATCACTAGAAACCAAACGTTTACTCACTATTCATCTTTACAAGACAGGACGATAAGACTCTATATCTAGGTAGTCGTCCATACGATCGCTCGCTCTCTCGCTATCAGCATTTTATTTTAACTTACACACACGAAATACCCAAACCACTATCGAAATGGCTCGTATCTCCGTCACATTACTCATGGCGGCTCTCCTCCACACAGCCACAGCCATGCCATTAGATGAGAGACAATACACACTAAAACCCACACCCTCGACCTTCTCGACAGGACTGCCAACGGGACTTCCCACATCCTTCCCGACAGCCAACCCAAGCTCTCCGCCACCCGGACTACCTACTGATTTGCCGACGGTCACCCCCACAAGCATCCCTGACTCTCACACTGCCTTGCCAGGAACGGGTTACCCTCCTGTGCCTACCGGCTATCCAGTCCACCATCCTGACCACCCTGGTCACGAAGGTGACAGACCTATCCGGACACCTGAGAAGCGAAACCTACCTGTGACGCCTAAGTGGCTTCGCTGGCTACCGTTCGAAAACATCAACATGTAGAGTAACTCACTCTGCCGCAGCACAATTTGTGAGCTTGGGAGAACACACGACTAGGATACAAGATCTGAAGTCCACTGAGCCGGCCTCACGTGAACATGATTCCATAAACACTTGACTTTGAAAAAGGTGCAATCAACGATACAAATCCAAGATGAGCAAAAAATCGCGCGTGAAAGACCGCACGGAACCGCCTTTGGTGGAAGGGAAGCCGATCATCTTTAAGAACAGAAATGGGGATAGATGGCGATGAGATATACGTCCTTGCTTACGTCGCATACTTTACCTTTTGTGTATATAGAGGATAAAAGCTCGTGCGAATTCGTCTAGGTCACAGGATAACACATTTTACAGGACAAATGTGGCGGAGAAATATCCAGCTTGGAATAAAGCTGGCATATCTTCGGTAGTTTGCCCGCTTACTAGATATCAAGATAGAGATAAAATTAACGAAGCTGAGTGGCAAACTGAATATTGCAGAGCCGTGTGCTCGAATCAGCGCCGGGTCTTCCACTCGGACTCGTAGAATCGGACCATATCTGCATCGTCACGAGGTATTGCTGTAACTTGGGGGCTAGTTCAGAGAACTTTTAGATTGTCAGTAACCACAGCAAAATATCACATCTACATTTAATGCAATCGTTTTTCGCCGCTCATGATCTATCCGGTCGTCGTGAAACCCTATTTCACCGCAGTGATAAATTCGCATTTTGTCCAGGTATTGGCCCATGAATGCAGACCGCGTTCATGATGCATATAATACATTGTACTTGTTGAACATGACTGGATCACGACGATCAGATTAATCGACGAGATTATGTTGTTAGGCGCAAGTCAGAAACAGAAATAATAAAAAGGATATGGAGTTGACACCATGAAGGTCGGAGACTTAGAACGAGACTTTGATAGGCTAAAGACAAAGAAACTGTTTGTCAAAAACAGAGATGATCCCCTCATCATGTATTTCAGGAGTCTTCAGATGCTGAACAATTTCTCGGATATCATAGGCCAGGCCCCATCGTATCTAAATCTGCCAGTCAGGAACAGACTCGGCACATGTGTGGCCGATTACTGGTTTGATCGGTCATACCCACACCTGGAGGAAGCCGAAAATGTCATTGAGTATAATTGGAATACTATCAGGCATTGACAGGGCGACGGTCAGGAAGACTCCTCGTGAAATTGGAACCAACTAAGAACGAAGTCCAAAGCCTCCAGAATGGTGCAAGTTCAGAGCGCCACTTCAATATCAGTCTCCCTAGTATCTATCTGACGAACATTAGGTTTTCAGTGTCCAGACAATTTCCGAGGCGCACAAACGCAGGGTCTTGCACAAATATCTGCTATTCTTCGCGATCGTCACGATTTTGTTGCTTCCCCCCAGCGTTTGTTGTTGTAAGTTCAAAACGACTGTCCATTCAGCGCAAGCGATTGTAAATCGCTAATAGTATCGCAGATCGCAGACATTTTTTTGGCATGCATATCTTCGATATAATTACAATCAACAAGACTCAAAACATATTCTAGGTTGTTCTGGCGTCGCCGTCTGGAGCAACTTAACTATTTGGCTCTTGAGTTGTTCGATGGGAAACGAGTATTCGGGCAACTGTCAACAAGAAAGCTCGCAACTTGTCCCGCTGGTGAAAAAACGCCTGACGCTGGACGCAAGCCTCGGGAGAGCCTGGTTTTGATTATAAGTTTGATTGATTTCTATTTGGTTCATCCAGTCTACTCAGACTTAATGGAGTAAGTGTACGTATAAGATATCAGATTTGCAAATTGAACAGCTGCCAGTCTAGTAAGAATTGAAGCATACAAGCTGCGATGGCAGGCCAACACTCTCGCGTAGAATTGCGACCAATGACAAGACGAGCAATCGAGCTCACACCTGAATCTCTTGCCCGAGGTCAGCATCCATAACACCCGACGATATACCAGATATCAAGGGTGTAGTTATTTAAATCACCTCGAAGACCAGCTGCCTCCGCAGCGCCGATAAGCATGCCATAGATAAAGGGTAGAACGAGGTCGCTTTCGCGCAGAGCGCCCTGGGAAATGGCCAACAGCAGATAATATATGTGCCTTCGCCTCACATTTCTCTACTGCCTTGGGTGTCCGTTCAGCATGGCAAGTGTCACTCGCGATGAAGCAGTTTTGAAACATGTTACGGATCGATCGATCGTTGTGAAATTGCAATTCGCGACACTGTTGTATGATACTTTTACACAACTTGCGTTGACACCTTC
Organism: Astrocystis sublimbata; assembly: GCA_022453515.1. NCBI lineage: Eukaryota > Fungi > Ascomycota > Sordariomycetes > Xylariales > Xylariaceae > Astrocystis > Astrocystis sublimbata. The sequence goes on along the minus strand of JAJNNY010000001.1, from coordinate 985,780 downwards.
AATGAAACCTATTACCAACCTAGAGTACAAGATCTTCGCCATCCGTCGGGTCTATGATGCGAAAGAAAACGACAAATAAGTGTATGAGGCATGATGCAGAGCCAGTAATACAAATGCCAGTTTCTTCCCTCCTTTCATTATTTAATCTCTCCTTTCAACGTCCCAGTGAAGTAGCGACACGATCGGGAACATGATTCGACTAACCATCCCGATCATTGTTGCTACGCAGCGACCCTCCCTTGTAGATACATTCAATGGTCCGATCGTTCGAAGCAAGGGATCGTCGAGTACAGCTTGGCACCGTTGCCTCGGTCGCGAACGGACCACGAATTCGCTCGAGTGTGTGTGACGCCGGAGAAGCTTAGCAGGTGACGTCGACGGAAGCCTTGGAGTTCATGAGCAGGGCGACGATGAGACCGTAGAGACCCAAGACTTCGGCGAAAATGAGAATCAGGATCATGCCGACAAAGAGTCTGGGCTGCTGTGCGGTTCCGCGGACACCAGCATCACCAACAATACCAATAGCGAAACCAGCGGCCATACCGGCAAGACCAACAGCGAGACCGGCGCCGAGCTGGATGAAGCCCGTGTATAGGGGCAGCTGCTGCTTCAGGCCGTCGGAGATCAGGACGGACACGACAAGACCGTAGATACCGATAATACCAGCCATAATAACAGGGACAATGTCTGACTGGGTGTTAGCATAGCTTTGGGAGCCAAGGGGAAGGCGATTTAAGTGGAGAGGCGCGTACTCTTGACGATGAGATCAGGTCTCAGGACACCCATGGCAGCAATACCGACACCAGACTTGGCAGTTCCGTACGAGGCACCCAAGCAGGTGAAAACGATGGCGGCCGTGCAGCCCATGGCACCGAAGAACGGCTAGATCTAGTGTTAGCATCTTTGGATAGAACAATAGCCGCTTTCGCGATGACTGGTTGCGCATCGAGATCGATTGGATGGAGGGAGACGAACCGCGTAGACCGGGCTAGAAGGGGCAAGTAGGTTAGCAGCTGCATTGGCTCAGATGTGGAAGATGTGTGCGACGAGAACGTGGGCCGAGACGATCTGCAGTGAAGGAAGAGCTGGCGCCGCGATGGGCGTTGATGGGCGATGAATAGGAGGAGAGTGTGGAGGTGGTACAGTCAATTACGTACCAAGCTTCTGAGAATTCAGCCATTGTGAGAGTTGTTTGAGGGAGTTTGATGGAAACAATCGCGGTCAGCTCACGAAATGATATCGCGGAGCTGGATTTGAGCAGATAGAGTTCAGTCTGGTGTCGAGATGAGATAGAAGGGCGAGGGTCGCGAACGAGGATGATGGCGTAGATGTGGATGGCGTGAGAGGTGTTCTGGCGAAGTTGCTTGTGTTCACGGTTGGACAGGTCGACGGGAGCTCTGGTCTTTGCTCGCGGGTTTGGGTCTGAGACTGGGTCCGTCACTGGGTCTGGGCTGCAGGCAGCTGGCAAATCGAAGCCTCAGTCTGACTCTCCAGCGCGACGCCCGCTGCGCCTGCTCCGCCCGGATCGGATTAACTCATGCGCCGCCAGCAGTTCGAGCACCTCGGGGTGCGGTGCAGCGGACACAGACCCACACTGTCAGCCCCATGATGCCCATTGCAGAATACCTATAGAGCCTTGCCTAGATAGGTTAGTACACAAAAGCCTAGCTTTTTCGAGTTGGTGGGTCGATGTGCCAGTACCGCCAGCCTATCAGGCTTATCGGCCCAGGCGAAGCTTTGGCAGCTTGGAACTTTTCTGACTTTGGACTTTCTTCACCACTTGCACCCATTCAACGATCTTCAGCTTTCAGCCTCCATTCCACTCCCTCTCCGCCCAGGGCGAGCCAACGCAAGGAACCCTGATCATTCCAAACTCAACATCATGGCTAGTCAAGAGAGTGCCGGTGCGTTATGCGCCCCATCAGTTCATTCTTCGCTGGTCCGAAAACGCTGACTGGTCATGAACAGCTTTCCCCATGGCCGACCCGGCCCTGGCCCAGGAAATCCTCGACCTGATTCAGCAGGCGTCGCACTATCGCCAGATCAAGAAGGGCGCTAACGAGGTGAGTCTTTTCCCTCTTTGTCAATGAATATTGCTAACGGTGGTGTGTGTTACAGGCCACGAAAGCTCTCTCGCGCGGTGTACGCTTCCCTCGTATTCGATAGCCAGCGAAACTGCGTACTAACATACCGATTCCCAGGTCTCGGAACTCGTGGTTCTTGCAGGCGACTGCACCCCTCTCAGCATCCGTATGTAGCTCTATTCGTCCTCCATCGCTACTCTGAGTGGTAGATTACTGACTTCAGTGGTAGTATTGCATCTGCCTCTCTTGGCCGAGGTATTTCCCCCCGAAACCAGGTTCCCCAGACGCGATAACTGACTGTACAATCTACCTGAAGGATAAGAACGTCCCGTACGACTGCTCTCTCTACATGCTCACAAGGAGACACGGTGCTAATCGATGAACAGCTACGTTTACGTTCCCTCCAAGGTCGCTCTCGGACGCGCATGCAACGTCAGCCGATCGGTGATTGCGTGAGTCGACGCCCATTGCATCTGTATCCACAACATTGGGTATGTGCTAACCATACCTCAGCGTTTCCATCACGACGAACGAAGCCAGTGAGCTACAGAACCAGATTCGAGCTCTGAAGGATAAGGTCGAACGCCTCATGATCTAAGGCCCCCCTGTCGTATGAAGGTGTCACACTTGACGGGCAGTAGAGCAAATAATTGGGGATGATCAAGGCAGCAAAATCACACGGTGCTATGTGGTGAACATAGCCATTGCAGAATGCAGTTATAAAGAAAATGCGAAGATCTGAAACCACATGCGCTTGACAAAAGGTGTTACTACAGTGGCTATCAATCGGGACGGTGTCGTTTTTTTTTTTTTTTTGCGCACCGGTTCTGGGACGAATATTGCGGTACAGTGAATGCTCATAAGGTATTGGCCACCGCACCTGATCTCGTAATTCCGTGTAGCATTAGGAAGCGCGGCGAATTGTGAGGTGAAATCAGTGAAGTCGGCCGGGGCTGGGCTAGAAATAGATGTCTTCCTTTCAATGCTGTATGTATTTTGACTCCTGAGTCCTGCTCAAGAAAATCTGATCTTCTTTTCCCTTTCTTTTCTCCACCGATATCCAATATCGTACCACATCAGGCTAGATGTACAATGAAGAATACACATAGCCAGGCACGTTCATGATTGGTTCTGACTTGGGCTGGCCCGGGTCGACTGCCGATCGCGGGCGCAACTTGGTGGCAGGAGGTCTCGCTGGAGGGGCAGGTCGGCAGGATCGATTGATTGAGCTGAAAGAAACAATGCGCCCAAGCAGATGACGACGTCAAGCGACCCCACCATGCCCGATAGGTACTGACTGCACCTAAGTCATCCATCTTCGACATCATCACCCTCCGCTTCTGAGTACCTACCTCTTTACTTATTACTTACCTACCGAGCTACCAATTGTAGCCAGCAGGAGCACTGTTCTCGGGAGACGGCCGCATTTCGGCTGCTTCACTTATTAGGAAGCGCGCGCAATCATCTCGAGCCTGTTTTTTGTTTCTTGTTTCTTGTTCATCACTTTTTCATTTGAGTTCCTCCTTCACTTGGGTTCAAATGCTGTGTTTAGCTAAAGACTAGAAGTCAAGTCCCAATACTATCGTCATTTCGGCTGCTATCATTGCTTCCTCTCCTCTGGCCATGATTGCCTGTCCGACTGCTGCTTCTGCATCTTAGGTAGTAGATAGAATGCCAGGCCTGGCGCGAAAGCTCTTGGTCTGCGCCGCCGTCGATGGCCTCATAATCCAGCCGCTGCTCACCAAGGGCCAGACTCGCGCCCCCAACCCAGTCAAGATCAAGTATGGCGATGCCGCTGTGGCTTCGATGCCGCGCGACCAAGCGATTGTCTCCGACTCGACGCCGCCCAACTCGTCCTTCGAGGCTTTTGGCATCATAGGTGCGTGATCGCCGACTTGGAATCGGCCGCCGGAGGATCCCCGTCGCTGACAATCGCCGCTTGTGCCCGCGTCTAGGCCTTTTCACTGTAGCTCGTCTCAGCTACCTCGTTTCCATCACCGGTCGGCAGCAGGTTGCGCTGATCCGCGGCCATCCTGTCTACGTCGTCACCGATGTCGCGCTCACTCCCTGTACGAACCAGCATGAGGCCGAAACCGCCATCGGCCACACTGTTCTGAAGCTGAGTCGTGCTTCGACCGAGAAGCTCGCCGACGAGGGCTCCGACACTGCAAGCGAGCCCGACGCACCACCTGCCGCCACCGGCGCCGAGGATGCCGACGATCCCGGTGCACAAAGCGACCGCGACACACCGCAACCGCTTGGCGATCCGGGAGCGCGCAAAGGCATTGCCCAGGATGTATTCAGGAAAAGCGGGAGCTATGGTCGCATCGCCCAGAAATGGTTTAGCAACAAGGCATGGATGGCGAACCGTCGACAGAGCTTGGGGCTCAGTGGTGTTGGCCCAGCCACCGTCGCGGAGCCTGAGACCGACGAGGTAGATGATAGCAAGAACGGGGCCGATGACAATGAGCTAAGCAAGACCGTGGCCGAGGAGAATGTTGACACGCCACCCCCGGCTCCCACGGCCGGGGAGAGCCTGACTCCCAAGCTGTTGCGCATGGCACATATTTGGTTCGGCACCTCCAAGAGCTTCTTCTTTTCGTACGATGTAGACCTCACAAGGAGCATCTCCAACCAAGCCGCCATCGGGTCGCGTATACCGCTAAATAGGGTCGCCGATCCCTTGTTCTTTTGGAACCAGAGCTTGCTGAGGCCCTTCATGTCGCTAGGAGACGAGTCACTTCTTTTGCCTGTGATGCAAGGTTTCGTTGGCCAGCGATCATTTGTTGTCGACCGACACCCACCGCAAGTCGACTCCCAAAAAGACTCTATGGAGTTGAATGAGATAACGGCTTCTCCACCGGGATCGCCTCAGCAGGAGCGAGCGTCCATCGACCTTCGTCCATCTGAAAAGAAATATGTTATGACTATTGTGTCTCGGAGATTGGTTAAACGGGCGGGTTTGCGTTATCTACGCAGAGGAATAGATGAAGAAGGCTTCACAGCCAACTCCGTTGAAACCGAACAGATCCTGTCCAGCCCCTCCTGGGAACCTTCGTCTAAGATCTACTCTTTCGTACAAGTTCGGGGGAGCATACCCCTTTTCTTTACCCAATCCCCTTACTCTTTGAAACCCATACCAGTGCTTAAGCATTCCCCAGAGGCCAACTTCCATGCTTTCTCGAAACAATTTAACTGGATGGGTAAAAGGTATGGCTCATTGCAACTGGTTAATCTTGTTGAAAAGCGTGGTGTCGAAGCTATTGTTGGTAATGAGTACGAGAAGAATGTCGAGAGATATAATCAAGAAAAGCAGCAAGGGACAGATCCCTTAGCCTTCGAGTGGTTCGACTTTCACTCCGCTTGTCGCGGCATGAAATTCGAAAATGTTAGCCAGCTCCTGGACACCCTAGGGGACAAGGTCGAAAGGAGTGGGAGCACAGTGGAAACGAATAATGGGGTAGAGCGCAGGCAAAACGGAGTTTTACGGACCAATTGCATGGATTGCTTGGATCGCACCAATGTTTGCCAGAGCTCGTTTGGTAAATTCATGCTCGATTTACAGCTTAAAGAGGAAGGATTCGACGTAAATGTGCAGCTTGACCAAGAGAACACTTGGTTCAATACACTTTGGGCTGACAATGGCGATGCTATTTCGAAACAATGTGAGTTGCCCCCTCTTGTGGTATGACCATCTCGTAGGGTGCCTGCTAACCAACTATGCGTGTAGATGCTTCGACTGCTGCAATGAAAGGCGACTATACCAGAACAAAGAAGAGAGACTATCGTGGCATGGTCAACGACCTGGGTCTCTCCCTTACGCGGTTCTACAATGGGTAAGAAACTCGATGAATATACACCAAAAGACCTTTCCACTAATTACTGGCAACGCAATTAGCATGGTCAACGATCACTTTAGCCAAGCAGCCATCGACTTCTTCCTAGGCAATGTGACGTCCCTGGTCTTCGATGAGTTCGAGGCCAACATGATGACCAAGGACCCCGGTGTTTCCATGTCCCGTATGCGCGAGCTCGCCATTGAAACGTCGCAGAAGATCGCCATCGAAAACGACAACGAGGACTTCATGGCTGGCTGGACGTTGCTGACACCCCACGCATCGGATACCATCAAGTCCTCTCCCTTTGAAGAAGTGGTTTTGCTTTTGACGGACAAGGCGCTATACTTGTGCAGATTCGACTGGAACTTAGACAAGGTGTCTTCGTTCGAGCGCGTTGAGCTCGCGCACGTGGAGGGGATCACTGTCGGCACGTACATCACGAACGTTCTATCCCCCGCCCATGCGGACGAGAAGAAGAACATGGGACTTGTGATCACTTACGAGCCTGGGAAAACAGACATCAAGCGTACAAACACACGCTCGCTATCTTCGCTGCCGGACGAGGGCGGCAATAGTGTCCATGCTGATAATGGCGGAGGGATCCTCAGCTCCATTACGGGGGGCAGCAGTAGGGCAACGGAGGAGAGAGTCGCGAGAAAAAAGGTCGCGTTCAAGGCGCTGTATAGCCACACGGCTATCTCGGATGCGCAAGGTGCGAGACCGCTTACGGAGATCGAGCAGGTCAATAATATTGCTGCGGAGATCGAGAGGCTTGTGCTTGCGGGTCGGCCGCCACCGCCTGATATAGCGGGTAGTGAAGGGGCGAAAGACGGTGGTGGGATTAATAAAGGGGTGGGATTGGTTACAAGAGCGGACATTATGTCCTTGGAAGATGCGAAGAGGAGCACGGGACTCTTTGACCAGCTGGGTCACACTATCAAAAAGTTGGTGTGGGCTTGATTGACGACATAATTAGGTAATTGATGGGGGAAGAGTATATATTGTCAGTCGGGAAGTACGCGTGGTAGAGTAGACAAAACGCGTATCTTGGTATATGCATGATTTATGTAAGCAGGCGGTTATTTTGAGTTTTTTGGCTAGTAAATAAAAGCTCTGCTGATAGACGTCCAAACCGGCATGTGGGATCACAGCACCTCGAAGATGAGCAATTGATACCTAGTATCAAAGGCATGTACATAGATCACCAGACATTCCTGCGGATGACGTATACTCCCTCGAGACACTTTTATTTTAATTTTCAATCAATATACGCACGGTACATATGCATTTGATAACGCATGTTCTCAAGGGGAATTGGATACCGCAAGCCATCGGCGACGCGGAACCATACGGAGTCATGAGACTCAACTTTCTCCCACTTCATACCACCCCCCTCTTCCGTACCGTCCTTGTCATCTTTTCCTGGCTCCCCCGTTTCTGGCTCGTCTGTTTTCCCTTCCTCTGCACCGGCCTGCACTGGCTTCTTCCTCGGCGGCGGCGGGGTAAGCGTGTGCTCGAGCAGCCACTGCATCGGGTACTTCTTCTTCGTCTCCCCATCCCCTTCGCCGGCCTCCTTCGCCTTCCCCACGGCAGCCTCGGAGTAACTCCCCGGCGAGTCGACGACGAGGAGCAGGGATCCTGGGGCCAAAGCGGAGCCGGGCGAAGTCAGCGACCGCAGGAAGGCCGTCGTGCGCTTTATGCCGCCGGCGGTGTACAGCTCGTTGAGGGTGAAGAGGAGGGTAATGAGAACGGGGGTTTTGTTGTTGTTGTTGTTGTGGTCTCCTCCTGGGGCTGTGATGTGAGTAAATAGCTCGGCTTGCGGTATTTGGAGGATGTCCTTCTGCACGAACTGGCACTGGAAGGAGGAGGGGGTGGGAATGAGAGGTGCGTTGGCGGCTTTCGCGGCGGCGCTGGCGTATTTCCATATTGGAGGCACGCTTATCAGCGAGGTGTGAAGACGCGAGACCACCGATTCCCAGGGTCCGATGTCGAGGAGCGTTATATCGGTTGCTGTGTTGCTGGTGGCGCTGGTGGCGGATTGGTGGGATATAAAGTCTGCAAAGGCGACGATCTCGGCCGCGGCGCCGCCTATGGAGAGGATTTTAAGTGGTTGAGATTTTCTTTCTTTCTCGATTTCTTGCTTATCCTCCGTTGCATCGACGGGTGCCTGATCTGCTACTGCTGCAGTCGACACCCCATTCTCTTCGGGCTCTCCGAGCTTTAGATCCTGGATACCTTCCTGGATATCGCCTCCGTCTTGCTCATCGTTAACAGCCTCCTCATCCTCTCCTCTCTCTCTTTGAGACCGACCACGACGTTCTCCCTCTTTCCTATCATCCACATCCACATTTTCACACGCAGCAGAAGTGTTGGTATCTGTATCAGCACCCCCCACGAGGCCCTGCAAATGCCCCTCCAGCTCCCTCAGAATGCGCGCATAGCATAGCGCGCGGGTGGGCGACCAGCGCGCCGCATAGACGTCCAGCGCCGCCTCGCGCGCAAAGGCAGCCTCGAAGTCGCGGTTGAAAAGCGCGCCCTTGACCTCCTGCACCTGGGCCGCGAAGTCGTCTGCGCCTAGCACGTCGCTGAAGGTCGTGCTGAAGATGTTGAGGAGGGTCTGCTGCCTCTTGACATCTTCTAGTGATTCGCGATCTAGGTCCGTTGTTTCTTTCGTCTGTTGCTGAGTCTTCTGTGGTGGCGGTGGTGGTTTTGCTTTCTTGGCGGCAATGGGCTTGCGGGCGCCTCCCTTGGGGGACGAGGGCCGGTTCGTCTGCAGGCGCTGTTTTGGCTTGCCACCCATACTTGATACTAAGTTTGATTAGGTGTTACTGATTGTGATTCAAATCTGCAACGGCTGAGATGGAGGTGTTTTGTCTAGAAGCGCTGGTGGAATGTAAAGTTTTCCGAGAGGGGGAAATTTTCTTAGTGAGTCTGAAAATCCACCTTGACGGGCGTACGTGACATGAAAAACACCACACTGCTGTTCATGCTTTACAATATCGTCTTTTTTAGATTGTCTATAGTACCATATGCAAATTATTGAACATACCTCCATCATGTGATACCCAGACAGGATCTTTATATTTGGTAAAAACAACGATTCTAGTGAGAAGGAGTATTGTGTATACCATATTGAAATTTCAAACTCGGTTCAATACTCAAACTCTGCAACTGCATTTATCTCGTCTTTCCGATTTCTCTTTTATCGTAAAATTGCGACTCGTTCGAATCTCTAAACCCACGGTAATGATTTAGCGGCTCATATTCCGACTGCATTGTCACGAGGCGAAGGGAGCATTGATTTCCGCGCAGCAAATCACCTCCTCGGAGTTACAAAGATGCCGTGCCAAGCATCGCGGGGTTCGGCCTGGACTCAATGCCTAACCTCTTGGTGGGGTTGAGAACAATTACCACCGACCACCGGTGGGTAATTCTGTTGATTGGCACCCGACTTACTCAGCGACACCGGACAATAAGCAAACATGCATCTACAGGATACGGACACATTGAGAATTGAAAGTGGCAGTCGTCCTATGAACGTGCCCATCACAATTTAGGCTGAAAGACAGAGCGCAGAGAATACCTACTCCTCGTAGGCTCAACTTCCAACAAGGTTGCGCCAAGTTCGATTTTTCTTAGCACGTGGGTATGACATAGGACCTGGAGTTAGCTTGATGTGATAGTACATACTTCATATCAACTGGTGGCTTAAGGCTGAATAGCATGGAAAAGAACCTCGAAGTATGAATTCGCAGAGAAATATATCACGCAAAGATACCTATATCCAAGCTAACCTTCTGGGGTTACGTCCGCCGTGAGAATTTTGGTCCGAAGCAAAACTTCGTTCGGCCACACCAAGGGTCTCTCTCACCAAGTGGTTGTGCAGTGATATCCATTATCGACGTCACTCGCTCATGAAATCTCGACTACTACTGCGAATCACTAGTACGTCTCCGGCAGAAAGACCGGTGCAGACTAGGTTGTCCAAGCTCGGGACAGAACTCGGGGCAATTTAGTCGGCTTAGACGAGATAGGTTAGGCATTGATAGCATCTTTCCCATCGCGTCGCCCAGGTGCCATTCTTGTTCATAAGCACATGTAATGGAGTATGGTGCTGAAGTAAGAGCAGCGTTGCTGGACCCTGCAGGCGCTTCAGACTCTGCCGTTTCACGAGTAGCCCACGTGTGGTGCAGCCAGACTTACTACAGTATCGACATCCATGCGTGCCATGGTTCTTCTCTTTGCGGAAGCTCTCTGCCAAAAAATGACAAATAGTAGCGTCGATTCTGTGATATTCGTATAGCATTGACAGACAATAGGATAATTCGCTCAGCTAAGTGGCAGTCAGATAGCACATGAACTCGACCGTTTTCGATGTCTGAGGCTTTTCCAATGCTGTCAAGTTCCAGTTCCAAGTCAATAACCTCAGTGAGCACGGACTAATTACCCTATTCATCCAGGTGCTTGAGGTGCTGCACAGGCCCGTGGTGAGAAAATTAAATGAATCTTGGAAAGTGCCCTTCAGTGAATAGAGCACTATCTATGTTGTCTATTATCTGATTATATAGGACCTATTTCAAAGCAGTATATCAAGCAGTATATCAGTTATACGACAGTTATCACAGCATTGAGCGGCATAGGTAGAGGGATGTATGTTGAGGACAGCTGTTGGGGGTAGGACATTGGAAACCAACCCCACCTGGCGATCTCACTAATGGCGTCGGAGGGATGTGCTGTCCACGGGTTACTTGTACTGTACCTATACCGTACGTGTAGGAGGTACAGTTTAGGTAGGTACTCGGTGGTCCTGGATGCTGCGTCCCGCCTCTCCCGCCTCCCCAATGACCCCCATTACGCAAATCAACTTTTTCTCCCTCCCTCTACATCTTTGGTCTTTGCTTCCATTCATTCTCCCCTCCTACAACCCAAAAGCGATCCTCGTACTTCTTGCTTCAATCATAGACCACAGTTCATTGGATTCATATTGCAATCATGGGGTACACCGACACAGACCGGCTCGCCATCAACACCATCCGCGTGCTTGCGGTAAGAGGAACCCCGCCCCCGCTCTGTTTTGTTGCTTGCTGCGCTCTCGCTGCCCCGCCATCGCCGTCGCCGTCGCCACCCCGAAGTCATCACCGCCGCCATATTTCCCGCACACAGATACCAACCTCACGACGCTCGCGAGAACACAATGGAAACCCAAAATTGAATTAAATTAAAAAGGATCTTGTTAAACTGACATTGTGATGATGGACAGGCCGATGCTACCGCCCATGCCAACTCAGGCCACCCGGGTGCGCCTATGTAAGTCGTGCCCAATGACGTTCCCTCGACGTACCGACTGGCTCTGACAATAGCTGCTGCAGGGGCATGGCACCCATTGCCCACGTTCTCTTCAACAAATTCATGAAGTTCAACCCCAAGAACCCCGATTGGGTTAACCGCGATCGATTTGTCCTCTCGTAAGCTACTACTAGACATTCTTGCAAACCCCGCCGCCGGCTGCCCGTGACGTAGCTGACGAAACCCCAGAAACGGTCACGGCTGCATGCTTCAGTATGCCCTCCTCCACCTCTTCGGCTACGCTCTGTCCATGGACGACCTCAAGAAGTTCCGAGTATATGCCCCTTGAAACTTTGACTCAATGGCGCAGACTGACAGGCCACTACAGTCCGTTGACAGCATAACTGCCGGCCACCCCGAGTCCCACGACACTCCCGGTGTCGAGGTCACCACCGGCCCTCTCGGTCAGGGTATCTCAAACGCTGTTGGTCTTGCCATTGCCGAGGCCCAGACTGCCGCCAACTTCAACAGGGATGGCTTCAAGATCATCGACAACTACACATATACCTTCCTCGGCGACGGATGCTTGATGGAGGGTGTTGCTTCCGAGGCCTGCTCCCTCGCCGGTCACCTGCAGCTCGGCAACCTCATCGCTGTCTGGGATGACAACCGCATCACCATCGATGGTGACACCGCCTGTGCATTCACTGAGGATGTCGTGAAGCGATACGAAGCCTACGGCTGGCACATAGTCCACGTCGAAGATGGTGACAACGACCTCGAGGGCATGGAGAAGGCTCTTAAGGAAGCCCAGTCCGTCAAGGACAAGCCCACACTGATCAGACTAAGAACCACCATCGGTTTCGGCTCATTGAACCAGGGCACCCACGGCGTCCACGGTTCCGCTCTCAAGGCTGACGATATCAAGCAGCTGAAGTCAAAGTTCGGCTTTAACCCCGATGAGAGCTTCGCCGTCCCCCAAGAGGTGTACGACCTGTACCACAAGCACTCTGCTGAGGGTGCCGCCGCTGAGGAAGAGTGGAAGAAGCTGTTCGAGAACTACGCCGGCAGCTACAAGACCGAGGCCCAGGACCTCGTCCGCCGTGTTAAGAGAGACCTCCCCGAGGGCTGGGAGAAGCACCTGCCCGTCTACACCCCCAGCGACCCTGCTATCGCCTCGCGAAAACTGTCCGAGACCGTTCTTTCCAAGATTGAGGGTGTCCTTCCCGAACTCATCGGTGGATCTGCCGATCTTACTGGTTCCAACTTGACTCGGTGGAAGAGCGCAAATGACTTCCAGCCCCCCTCAACCGGCCTTGGAACCTACGCTGGTCGCTACATCCGCTACGGTGTACGTGAGCACGCCATGGGTGCTATCATGAATGGTATCGCTGCCTACGGTACCCTCCTCCCCTTCGGTGGTACTTTCCTTAACTTCGTCTCCTACGCCGCTGGTGCCGTTCGTCTGTCTGCTTTGGCCCAGGAGCGTCTTATCTGGGTTGCTACCCACGACTCCATCGGTCTGGGTGAGGATGGACCTACTCACCAGCCTATCGAGACCCTTGCCCACTTCCGCGCCCTGCCCAACTGCATGGTCTGGCGCCCTGCTGACGGTAACGAGACCTCGGCTTCGTACTACCTTGCCCTGACCTCGAAGCACACACCCAGCATCATTGCTCTCTCAAGACAGAACCTTCCCCAGCTGGAGGGCTCGACAATTGAGAAGTCCATCAAGGGTGGCTATGTATTGCACGAGGTTGAGGGTGCCCAGATCACTCTCGTCTCGACCGGCTCCGAAGTCTGCATCTGCATTGATGCTGTTAAGGAGCTCGCAGAGAAGCACAACGTCAAGGCCCGTGTTGTCTCCATTCCTTGCTTCGAGGTATTCGATGCGCAATCCAAGGAATATAGACTCAGCGTTCTCCCTGACGGCATTCCTTCTCTGTCCGTTGAGGTCATGAGCACAATGGGCTGGGAGCGTTACACACACGAGCAATTCGGCCTCAACCGGTTCGGTGCTTCTGGTGCCTACTTGGACGTCTACAAGGCAAGTTACAATCCTTCTCCCCGTTCATGGCCTGTGATTTGTATGCTAACAACTATAACAGAAATTCGAATTCACGCCCGAGGGTATCTCCAAGCGCGCCGTCGCCACCATCGACTTCTGGAAGGACGTTCCCAACATTCGCTCGCCCATCAACCGTGCATTCCAACAGCTCATTTAAGTGCTTAGATTTGGGGTCACAACCCAACAATGACCCATACTACGAGGTTTGCAGTTATGATTTGCTGCACTTGGGACAAGCGCAGAATTTTATAGATCGGAGTCAAACTAGAATGAAATATCCAATTTTTCTGTTTCAACGTGGAAAACCACAAGCGGATGCACTATGATAAATCGTTACATGCCATACTGAGTCTAATTCTGCCATACCGTGATAACGAGTGAACTTCATGGTTTCTCAGCATGTCTATGCATACAAATCGGTACTTAGTCAGTATGTATGTTAATGCGTAAGAGCGGAGCTGAACGTCAATTACATCATCCGACTAACCTAGAGGGTATTGCGAGCGATGCGTGGGCCTATATATCTGTTAGTTGGGTATTTAGCAGTAGATTCGCCTTCGAAAATACTGAAGACATCCAAACACTTTGTTCTCTATGCTATCGTGAATTCGGTAATTAGATTCAGCTTCATTACTGTGTTTTTGCGCGTTAGGCAAAACAAAGACTGTCCATCAGGCCCCTTGCATGACAGCAAAGGCCCACGTTTCTACGAGAGAACCGATGACCATTAGCTTTGAACGGCAGAATTTTGGGTTGGTCTTCAGGTCTCGATCCAAGATCTCGGTACAAGCACCGAACAGATTTCGGGAGATGCACCGACGTGCATGTTCTCATTGGATGGAATTGACAAGGTAATTATTAGCTGCTCACGCTTCATACCAAGACTAGCTAGCGTATGTCCGCCGTACTAAAGTTAACATCTTATGTGTCGGATATGGGTCATTGTCTCAATGTCTATGGCCGCTTTACTTACTTGTATTGTTATCGCAGCTCAACTAACGCCATACGAAGTTCTATACGTACATGAGATATATCTGAACGAGGCCTAGATAATAACACTGAACCTATGTCTATAAGAAGCAGCTACTAGTAATTCTGTACAATAGGAGGGTATGAACCCCTATAGTAGTAAAATGTATGCACCACTAATGGCAAAAGCACGCATGTATGAGATAGTAGTTTATACCTGACTTATGTTAGGATTTGTCGGGGTAAACGGGGAGATTGGAGAATATGCAGATGTGGCTTAAGACTAACCTGTGAGAGGGCCTGTTTATTGTCTGCCTCACCACCAGTGTCTCTCTTTCCCTCTTTCCATTGGATTGTTCTGATCCCCGCTTATTGAATGTATCACAGCCAAAAGAAACCATACAGGAAAACGTTCCGATAGAAGCCCGATTCCTTTGACCCTTGATGTGGTAGAAATTGGAGTGCATGTGTGCCCAAAACCCGAAGAGGGATATAATGAGGCAAGGCGGTCCCGTCTACGCGAGGTCATTCTTGTCATCCTACCTATCCAGTAACAGAAAGGAAAACATTGGTCCAAGATCACCTCTCTTACCAACATGGCGAAAGCTTCAGCGAAGGAGGTCGAAAAGTAAACATCCATTCAGGTACAAGTGTGTCCCATGCTAACGGGAGTAGTGTGATCGAGGTTTCTGAAACTCCTGACCAGACCGAACAGCTCCACGGAAAACGTTTGAGCAAGTTTCCAAATGTCCAGACGTACGTTCACCCTTCTCGTCCGAGCATGACTATAATCCTCGCGGCTTAATACCATGATAGCATCCAAAACCCTCTGGTAGATATCCCCAAAGATCGACTGCTACGAAACGTGGAAGACTTCGTAGCCAAGTACGACCTTTCGGACGATGTTGAGCTCTTCAAGAAGGGAGCCCTCGCTGCTCAAAGTCCCCAAAGCTTTGACTCTATTCCAGAACTGACAGACCATGATCGTGGTGTACTGAACGACGAGATCGTACATCGTTGGAAGCACCCAAAGGCTCTCTATCTCACGATTGGTTTGAACTCTATTGGTGCAGCTATTCAGGGTTGGGATCAAACTGGGTCCAACGGCGCCAACCTATCGTACCCGGAAGTCTTCGGAATTGCTGATACCGGTGAGAGATGTATGGCTGCCGGAACATGCTCACGGAATTCCTGGATTATTGGTGCGATCAATAGTGCCCCATACATTGCCATTACCGTTATGTAAGCCAAACAGCAGAAATCTTCCATGGACAGACGTTCTGACTAGCTCCCAGTGCCTGCTTTTTTGCTGATCCGATCAACAACTTGATTGGCAGGAGAGGTACCATCTTCATTGGTGCCATATTCAGTCTCCTTGCGCCTCTCGGGCAAGCCGTATCCCAAACGTGGCCGCAGATCTTGATCAACAGAATTCTTCTTGGAATCGGCATGGGACTGAAGGAAGTGACAGTGCCGGTGTTTTCAGCAGAAAATTCGCCGGCTGCCATTAGAGGGGCGCTTGTTATGTCGTGGCATTTCTTTGTCGCGTTGGGAATTCTGCTGGGTTTCAGTGCCAACTTGGTGTTCTTGAATGTTGGCGACTTGACCTGGAGATTTCAATTAGGTTCTGCCTTCGTACCTGCCATCCCGTTGCTGATTGGTATCTTTTCTACTCCCGAGTCACCACGTTGGCTCCTGAAAAAAGGTCGCGTCCCCGATGCATACAAGTCTCTTGTTAGGCTCCGAACAGATCGCTTGTTTGCGGCGCGAGATCTCTATCTGATCCATGCCCAGCTAGAACTGGAGGAGGATGCGATCAAAGCGGGCGGTTTTTCACACGGCAACCTTTTGACTCGATTTCTCGAATTGTTCACGGTACCCCGAAACCGCCGGGCCACCCAGGCATCGGGGATCGTCATGGCCGCCCAGCAATTCTGTGGCAGTGAGTGTTTCTCACCCCTATTCAACATATCAACATCCGTCTGTCATCGATTTCTAACCTGAGATGCCTACCTACACAGTAAATATCATGGCCTTTTACTCTTCAACGATCTTCGTTCAGGCTGGGGCTAGCACAAAGGTTGCTCTCTTAGCGTCTTGGGGGTTTGGAGCAGCCTTGTTCGTCTTCGCTATCCCCGCCCTCTTCACTATCGATCTCTGGGGCCGGAGAGCTCTACTTCTTGGCACGTTCCCAAACTTGGCGTGGACTCTACTGGCAGCCGGCCTGTCTTTCTATATCCCCGAGGAGAACCGAGGACATCTCGGTCTCGTTGCCTTCTTCACCTATCTGTTTGTTGCTTTCTACGCCTCCGGTGAGGGACCAGTCCCCTTTGTATATTCATCCGAGGCATTCCCACTATCCCATCGCGAGGTGGGCATGTCGTGGGCCGTGGCTACGAACAACTTCTGGGCTGTCATAGTAGCGCTCACCTTCCCTCCACTGCTAATGGGCATAGGGCCGCAGGCAACATTTGGGCTGTTCGCGGGCCTCAATGTGGTCTGCTTTGTGGCCATATTCTTGTTCCTTCCTGAGACGAAGCAGCTGTCGCTCGAACAATTAGACGTTGTTTTCAACGTATCGACTCGGAAACATGCGTCGTACCAACTGAAGGAAGTATTACCTTGGTGGGTGAGACGCTATGTTCTACGACAGACTTTGAAGCCAAAGCCGCATTTATATGATTTTGAGATTGATGGGAATGTGGAAGTTGGACTCAAGTGAGCAAGCTACAGCCATAGACGCACATACAATCGAGGTGGGATGGAGATGGTTTCTCGTGGCCGTACATTGGTGGGACGATGTCTTCAAGCTTTAAGGGTCATTTGCTGTGTCGGTCAGTCTGTGAGAGAATTAGGGCATTTGTTTTTCGGCTTGGATTCGCACTCATCACGAGCCCTTGCGGGAATGATTCGATGAGACCTGAATGCACACCTTACTGCTCGGTGTATACTCTCCGAAGCTCTGCGCTTTGTGCGCGTAGTAGCACCTTCGCCATTCGTTTAAATCATCCTGCTTTCCATTGATGCAAGATCTAGTGTTCATCCCCGCAACAAAGAGAAATTTGAAGCTGCTGATGATTGGATCATTGGCATCATAGTATGCCGTGGCTTCGTGTCTGATCGCCGTTCAAGTCAGAAGAAAGGGGCACCAGCCGTCGTTATTTCCGGACCACTCATGACACTCTCCATCACACCATATGTTGTTTTCCTTTTGACTGGGATACGTTTACCGGCTTGATTTTTTACCACTTAGCTATAGAGCATAGTTGTTGACCGTCGCTTTGAATAGTCTAGTTACTCCTCGTGTGACTGATAAGGAGTTGAGTAATA
The DNA here is from genome assembly GCA_022453515.1 of Astrocystis sublimbata. NCBI lineage: Eukaryota > Fungi > Ascomycota > Sordariomycetes > Xylariales > Xylariaceae > Astrocystis > Astrocystis sublimbata. Next base: position 968,204 of record JAJNNY010000001.1, on the reverse strand, counting down.
GTTAACGTTCAGTTTGGGATACTATCTCATCTATCGTCTACCAGCATGTAAATTTCCAATTTTGATCGTACGAATAGTACATACCTGAGCGGTGCTCATCTGCTACTCATCTATTTACAGTCTTGATTTTAGATCGGGCAACTCAAAGCGTGCCCGACTCAAGTATCATATATGAGCAGCCCTGAGAACGTCACAGTCGCATACTCTACGCAACCATCTGAGCCATCCACAATCAAGGCTCCCGAATCATCTCACAAAGCCTGTGACGCTTGTAAATGTCGCAAGGTGCGATGCTCCGGGACAAGTTCGTGTCAACAATGTAATCGTGGCAATTTCAACTGCAGCTACTCGTCTAACTACGGAATAAGTCAGCTAGAGAGGTCAGGACTTACTCTTTGATGCCATGTCATTAAGTTTGACTCTTCTATACTTCCCCCCTAATGTATCCAGGCGCCTACGTCAGTATGAAATTTAATACCAATTGCTCGAAGCCAGCTGGAAGCGATTCATGCCCCATTTGGACCTGGATGATGTGAAGCGATTAATACAGACAGAAGCCACGGCATTGGTATCGTTACCCCTCTTGTTGGGCCGAGCAGACCCGCCAAATGACATTGGCGCCAGAGGCACCGCAGCAGCCCACCTGAGCGAAGTCTCTGTTCATGATCCTCCAGAATCCGAAAAGGACATAGAGAGGGTGGAAGTTCTAGCGTGGGATGAGACGACAGATGTGGGCTTCTCCGTCGACGGGAACTGTTCGCTCAGCGCCAATAGCAAGGCTTCAGGATATACTGGCTGGCTACCTGGAAATGCGTTGCTCAGACACCTCCAGTCAATGGGAACATTCTTTTCTAAAGGCGACGATGTCGGCGCTGCCTATCCTAGTTCCACGCCGTCCTTGGAAAATGCGTCGAACAATGTGTTGATTCCAAGGCGGAACTTTTGTCACCCGGCTTGCAACACAGGTGCCTAGACTGGTATTTTGAGCACTTTCATAAGCCATATCCGCTTCTTCACAAAGGACTCTTCCGAGCCCACTTCGCAGGTGAGAGGAGTCGCTGCTTTACTCCCGTCCTTGAACGCTGAGTCACGTCCATAGGCGCTGTGCCAAAACCGAAAGATGGCTCATGGCCACTCCTTTCGAATATAGGATTGGCAGTGGGTGCATTTTCCGGCCCCGAGGCTTCTAAGGCCTACGACAACCAGTTTTATGACCAAGCTCGCATCGCCTTCTCGACGGATCTGCTCCAAAGAGGATCAGTCCCTCTGGTACAAGCTCTGCTTCTGATGGCGAATTACTTGCAGAAACGCAACAAGATCAATAGCGGATTTACATTACTCGGCATTGCTTGCAATATGACTGTCAGCATGGGAACGCACCGGGAGTTCTCGGACAAGTCAATCAACGTTTTTGACATGGAAATTCGTCGTCGGATCTGGTGGACTTCCTACATATTCGACACAGGTGCCCGCTTGACTCTTGGCCGCCCATCTATGTTGCTTCTCGGCGTCAACATTAAGCCGCCTTCCAACTTAGATGACTGCGACTTTGCGGTGGAAATGACCCATCTGAAAGCTTCAGAGCCTTACCCTACAACTAGTTCGTCTCTCATCTGGCAATGCAAACTAGCTGAGATCAGCAGCATGGCGAATGCCAAGTTGCTCGAGCGCAGACTACCGATGAAGTCCGACATGTGATCACTAGATGATCAAGTCCTGACCTGGGTCGAGGCTCTGCCGATCTACTTGCGAGACTCCAAGGAAAGCTTTTATAATCCCCCTTTTTCTTTCTTTCTTTTTTTCTCTAATCTTTAACTGAGAATGTAGAATTCTTATTGACCTTTGTCACAGGCGAAGTGCCTCAGAACCCAAGCATGCTAGCCGGCAATATCAACGAGTCAACAATCATGGGGATTGCCGACATCTCGTGGATATATGATGGTCAGTTGGTCGAAGATCTGCTTCGGCCATCTTAGGACAGATTCAAGGTAAGAATAGGTTATGGCAGAGCTTGTACGAAATAAGGACATACTGCTGTTCGTGAACTGCGATACTCTAGGGGGTCTGCTCATATATGGAATTGCTAATGTTTATACATTATTAATTATTCACTCTTGAAGCTTACGATGGCCATCTATCTCTAAGCACTGGAAAGCTTGCTTTCCAGTTGAGTGATGAGCCATTAAATTGCACACTGTCGAAGCGCAGAACAATTTGATCCCATGAATAAATGAATAGATCCCTTACCTCAGGTACATAGGCTATGGACTCGATTGTATTGGCTAAGTGTAGTAGCGTTGATTCAGGACCAGCCGTTTCAAACTGTTGACGTATGCTAATTGATCAGCCAGCACCACCACCTCATCATTGTTGCGCAACTGATATAAGTGACCTTTTCACCTTTCGGCTCAAGCAGTCCATGTTAAGTGCTGAGTTGGTCGCACGCCTGTTGATTTTGTTGAGGCATCGCCACGACGCAACAGCGTACGGTTCCATATGCAGTCAGGACATTCTTAGACTTACCACGACTGTTTGTTGCTAGAACCTGCCTGGATAGACATCGTTTTCGCCTCCTTCATCTTCGCCCCAAGCAAATCCGATACTTTCAAAGTAGCCAGGCGTGATAATACAAAGTATGTATGCTGCGGAAATACTGTGTCTCAGGGGTGGCGAAAGTTACAGCCTATTCTCGTTGCTCTCTTGTCGAGCATGACATTTCATTACATTATGTTGCGTTATAAATTCATTATTCATGGGCCAAACGCCGAACGCCACGCCGCTTCTTTCACCACAACTTTGGAACGAAACACCCACTCAGTCTAAAGTATTTCCCCCTACCTAAGACGGCTAACGTCTCAACCGTGAGCGTGGGGCGTCGCGCTCTGGTCGTACTGAAGCTCGGACCAATGCCGCTGTATCTGGCGACCGACGACCTCTAGTCTTGCAGCGGCGCGGCGGGCCTCCCTCGTATCGTCGGCGCTCGGGGCGACCACGAGGCCGAAGAGCATGGGCGGGGCGTCGGGGTTCTCGTCCTCGTCGTATTCGTGCCCATACTCGTGTCCATACTCGTACGCGCCGTCGAGGGAATCGTCTACGGACAGCAAAGCGTGGGCGGAGACGGTGCTCGCGGTGGTGTGGTATGTGCTGGTGACGGCACCGCTGCCGCTGGTGGGGGGCTGGGGTGTGGCGGTGTTATTCCTGTTCACGACGGCGAGGGCGAGGGCGCCTTGGTGGGGGGAGGGGGTGTGACGAGAAGAGTCTTCTCGGCCATTGGTGTTCGAAGTCGTCGGGTTGGGAGGATGTGTCGCGGACTGGTCGTTTGGGGAGGGGTTCCGGCGGGGCGGGATGGGGCTGAGATATGTCTGCAAGAGTACGGGACCGGCGCCGTCGCCGTCGCCGTCGTCGTGCTCGACCATGATGCGCTGGGCGGGGCCGAGGCCGAAGCGCAATGCCGACTCGTAGGCTGCTTGGGCCGTGCTGGTCAGGCTGGCCAGGTGCGAGAGGTGCTGCGAAGTGCGCGCGGATGTGATTAATGGCGTCAGGGTTCTGTCCGTCAGGTGGAGGGAGAGGTTTGGGTGTTGCGAGGGTAGGTCGGCCATTTTTGGCGGTCCGATCTGGCGCGGTTGTTGCAAAGTCGCCGGCGGTGTGTGGTGGTGGTGGTGATGGTGGCAGCGTCTACGTTCGTGAATGCGTCGCAGTATGTATCTACCTAGGTAGGGAGTAGGTAGTTGTTGTTATTGTTGTTGTTAAAGGTAACTTGGAAGGTTGTTCGTGGGATCAATGGAAATGGGGACCTCAAGGTACGGCATACACCAGTACAAGTAACGAGGCAGTCTCACATGACACCTTCCAAGGTTGAGGTCAGGAAGGAACTTTGAGATGCATAATGGCATTCAAGACGATCTAGCGAGACGAGGTACCTTAGCGAGCTTAGCTAAGGTACAACGTGCATTACCGTCGCATTAGAGTGCTAGCGTGGCCCACGATGACGGGGTGCATCTCGCCAGGCATCCAGGGTTACAGGGTCCCGCCTGAGCAGATGCCCCGTGGTACGCCAGGACCCGCTGTAGCCCGCAAGCTTCTGTCGCGATGTCACCTGTGCAGGTGCCTCGGAAAGACCCTTCCTAGGTACCATTAGCCCCCCGGGCAGGGGGGCCAGCAGAGGTAGGGAGACGAGTACACAATACACCTACACCAAACTTGGGGAATCAACGACGTAGCCAAGCAGGCAGGACCGTACACCATGGCTCAGAAGGGACCCCAAATCCCCCTCTACATTCTACTTTCCTATTGTTGCAGCAATTCAGTTTCTGTTCTCCATGCTTTGACGCATGATTCTGCGTCGATCGATCGTCTCTCGAGATCGACATCGTGAAGGTCCACATCAGCTCTTATGTACATACCTCGCATACCTACTTCTAAGTAGGTACTTAACGAGTAACGAGTTGGCTCTGGTCTGTCTGAGTTACCCTGTCGCGGATCCCGGCCCCCGGCGGAACCTTGCCGTCGATACTTTTAACCTTGGGAGCACGAGGACGAGGCCAGGCGACAACAAGCCATCCACACATCGTTGCTGGTCACCATGTTGATGCCCATATCGGGAGCGCGCCTTTAGCAAGAGACTCGCAATCAGAGGCAGCGACAGGCCGCACCAATACTTTGCGACATGAATGGCAACACGGCCCATGACGACGACCGAATCCCCAAGACCTCCGCGAGCACCCCGAGCACCCCGAGCACGAGCAGTCATGGTGATCGTGGCAGTAGTGACGGTGTTGGCAACGTCAATGCGAGCGGTGCAATGACGAGCCCATCTGACGATCCTGCAACTAACCCGCCTTGCCCGCCCATCGCCTCGACTACGCCTAATGCGCCCATGCCCCCATCGCCGCGCCGCACTAGGCGCCCGCCAGCCCGTAGCGTGAGTCTCCATGCCATCCTGCATGTCTGCATCCGATGGGTCCCCTAGCACACGTACAGCTGTAGCTGTGTCAAGCTTGTTATCCCCTAAACCCTCAGTCCCTCATGTTGTTGCTGCCGCCCACCTGCCAAGGCAAGAGTGCGGCCTCGACGAGCTCGCTTTGCTAACGCGATGCCTCCGCGACAGAAGCTGCGCAACGGAACTTGGATCATACCCGGCACTGGCGAACGCACTAGGAGGCAGTTCACCCTGCGAAGAAGCCAAAGCTACCATTATGCCGACGACCATGACCACATACGCCCCCTTACCGACGGCGAGACCCTCTGCGAAAAGGCTGCCAATGCATGGCATAACCTGACCCTTTCCGCCAGCCAGATACTGGCTTGGTTGCGATCGCCCAAGGGACAGGGAACCATCAAGTGTTCCGTCGCCTACCTGCTGGCCAGTATGGGCACCTTCTGGCACCCTGCCGCCAAATTTCTCGGCCCCATGGACGGCAAACACATTGTTGCCACCATCGTCACGTATTTCCACCCTGCGAGAACCGCCGGCTCGCAGATCGAAGCTGTAGCCATAGCCATCCTAGCCGTCTGTTATGCCATACTCATCGGCATCTGTTCCATGGCCACGTCGGTCCTGGTCGGGGACGTCTTGGAGATGGAAAAGTTATCGTACGCTCTGATCCTCGTCATATACCTCGGCTTCGGACTAGGCTTTATCGGCTGGGTGAAGCAGAAGCTCAACAACCCCCTGGTAAGCGTTGGTGTCAGCATAGCCTCCATCGGTATCATCACCATCATAACCAAGGAAGGCTCCGTCCACAACTCCGTTTTCTCCACCGACAAAATCGTACAATACTTCAAAATTCTGCTCATGGCCACCATAATATCCACCGTCGTCAATCTTCTTCTCTGGCCCGTATCCGCTCGGCATGGACTGCGTAAGTCCATGCGCACTGCGGCCTCCTCTCTCAGTGAAATGTTGTCCATGATCGCAAATGGTTTCCTTACCGGCGCCGAGGAGGAATTCACCTCGAAATCATTCAAAGAAGCTTCGGCCAAATATACATCCTCTTTGACACTGATGAATAAGAACGCGAGGGAATCCAAGTACGAGTACTATCTGATCGGGCAGGAACAGATCTACCGAAACGACAAAGCCGTCTTGAAGACCATCGAGCTCCTCGCTCAAGCCGTTGGTGGCTTGAGGAGTGCTGCCAATACCCAGTTTGAGCTTCTCAAGGAAAAGGCCAACGGCCCCTTATCCGCCAACATCCCAATATCCCCAGGCACCAATGTATTTTCGCCTAGCTTCGAACGGGCCTTGTCATTCTCATTTAGAAGCAATGGTCGAGTTGATCGCTTATCGGCCATTGACGAGGCCCCAGACGAAAGAAGCGATTGGGAGGAGCAGCCTACTCCCAGTCAAGAGAGAGAATCTCCCATAGAGCTGCGGTCCACCCTACCAGCCTTTGCACCAAGATCGCCTTCAGAAATATTCGAGCTTTTCATAGCGCTTCTGGGGCCGTCCATGAAGTCCCTAGTCTACACCATGTCCGAGATACTGAAGCAGCCAACATTTGATACACCAGACGCTCCTATAGAGTTACACGAGCAGTTTAAACACAGCCTTGGCGAAGCAGTCAGTTTGTTCAACGAATCGAGAAGGAAGGCACTCGAAGAACTTTACAAGACAATTGAGAACGCTAGATCAATGTCTGAGTCGATCGAAGCAGACTTTGAAGAGGTAGCAGCAGCCTGTGGGCATTTTTCCTTCAGTCTGCTTTCTTTCGCCGATGAGATGCAAAAGTACCTTGACGCTGTTGAAGAGCTGAAATACATCAGCGAGCAAGGGAAACGTACGTGGAGCTGGTTGAAGATCTGGAATAAGATCGGAGTCTTATGGAAGTCTCGCAAAGAGACAGGCCAAGACATGGAAAGCCAGGGACTGATAAAACCCATCAAGCGGATGAGGCAGTCGCAGCTACCTCGGGGAATACCTAAGGTAATGAAAGATCGTCGCGGTACTCTACGATGGGACAATGCGCCATCTGATGGGATCTGGAACTCCATTGTTCGGAAATTGTCACCTATCATCTGGACAGTCCTTGGGTTCCTTGCGCGTGATGACAGTACGTATATGGAATCTGCGAGTTGTGCTTGATATGCTGACAGAATCCTAGTTCGTTTCGGGCTGAAAGTTGGTATCGGTGCCACTCTTTACGCCATGTTCGCATTCATTCCTGCAACAATGGAAGTCTACAGACACTGGCGCGGGGAATGGGGATTGCTGTCTTTCATGATCGTCTGCTCCATGACCGTAGGCGCATCTAATGCCACGGGCTTAGCTCGTTTCACGGGCACCGTCATGGGCGCGTCATTCGTGGTAATCAACTGGCTCATCGCCGACGGCAACCCCGTAGGCTTGGCCCTACTCGGCTGGGCCGTCTCCTTTGGCGCCTTTTACATCATGGTTGATCGTGGTAACGGACCTTTCGGGCGTTTCATATTGCTTAGCTACAATGTGTCGTCTTTATACGCCTATTCGCTTTCCCAGAACGTCGACGACGACGACGATGACGAAGGCGGCATTCATCCTCGAATCAGAGAGATTGCCTTCCATAGAGTCGTTGCCGTATCCATCGGCATTATGTGGGGCCTCATATTCTGCCGCCTTATCTGGGCATTGCCAGCCCGCAAGAAGTTCAAGGAAGGTCTGGCTGTGCTATACTTACAAATGGGTCTTATCTGGAAACGAGGACCCTTGGCCATTCTCCTGCGCAACGACGCGACCTTTACCAGCTTTATGAAACTAGGTGAGCAGGCCGCGATGCAGCGTTACGCCACCCAGCTCCAGACCCTCCGCAGTTCTGCCAGCAATGAGTACGAGCTCCGCGGACCCTTCCCCTTCGACGCCTACGGCCGAATTATGGCGTCTACACAGCGCGTTTTGGACGCTTTCCATGCTATGAGCCTGGTCACGCAGAAACATGGTCGCTTGAGTGAGGGAGAGCAGGCCCTTCTCAACCATACCGCAGAGGAACGCGCACAGATGTGTGCGAGGATATGTCATGTTTTCGAATCTCTCGCGTCGAGTATCATGCTCGAGTACCCACTCACCGACGTGATTCCTAGCGTTATGGTGATAAGGGATAAGTTACTTGGGAAGATTTTCCGGTTCAGAAAGGAGCATAGCGCGTCTTTGAGGACGATGACTGAGACCGCTACGACTACAGCGTGTGACGACGATGAAGCTAGAGGAAGTAATAGTAATGGGAAGGATACCGGAAAGACTAGCGCGACAGGACAGGTGCCGAACTTGGGCAACGTCACGCTCGAAGAGCCGGATTATGCCCTGCTTTATGCGTACGCGCTGGTCACAGGCCAGGTCGCCAAGGAACTCAAGATTGTCGAGAAGGAGCTTGAAGGGCTGTTTGGACGGATGGACGAGGAGGCTATGTTGTTGGAATAAGAATACTTAACGTGAAAGACAGTGATACGCCGCTGCACTCCCTGCTCGGTCAGTATGCACGCATGTTTTTCTACGGGAGTGCAGCTAGTAGAGTGAGTAGACTAGATACATGACGGAATAGACCAGGAATATTATCATATTTGACATATGGATCGCTCCATGATTGGTGTCGAAAATTGACGTTACCATTCAAGGTATTTCGCGAGTTTGGCCAGGTGAGATGGGAAGTGAATGATGGGAAATGGATAGTGAGAGGGGGTGGGTTCCTGACGACCAAGAAAACTACGATGCTACTTGTGGTGTGTTGCTTACTCTAGGTACGCAGGTAGGCTCGTATGGTGCATACATCATACAGACAAGTAAAGCATAGCTATCAACGCAAAGTTCGAATTCGTTCCCGAGGTCATCACAGATTGCAAATGCAGGTCCTGCCGTATTGCGTTAATAAAGTTGTTATTGTTGTCAAAAGGACTAGCACGGATCCGATCCGGGCCAGTCAATAACTGATCCGCTCACTCGACTTGGCCAGTGATGTCAGCCCGGTCTACCTACCGTTCAGAGCTAGGCTAGAAACAGCTTCGTTTCGTCCCATCAAGATTCTAATTATATACTTATACACTTGTTTACAACTATATTAGTGCATGGAGAAAATGCTATATGCATGACGAGTTCTTTAGTTGCCTGCCCACATACCTACCTACCTCGCCTAACCAGGATAGCCACGTGGGGGGGACATGGATGCGTTCATGTTGTCTGTCTGATAAAAGCCACCGAAGTAAGCATGTCAGTTCGAGCAGCTTCGTTTATGCAGGTATAGGATTCGGAATTACTTACTACCTCTACGCTGTCACGAGCTTTTAATCACGAGTTACGGCAGATGGTTCCTAAACTGTGCTGTTTGATGAAATCAATCAGATCATACAAGTAGGTCCTTTTGTAGGGCTGAGGGAAACATGACGTGACGTGACGTGACATGATGGAGAGGGCTGGATGAGGCTCGTATACTTTGTGCACTCGCTCGCTTTCAAATTTCCTTTTCTTTTCAGGAGCTGTTCGTCGTGTTACCTTGGAAGACGTGGTTTTAGCTCTGTCTTTTGGCTCTGTCATGGTTGGGACGGAAAGGACATAAGCGGGCTTGGCGTGTGTTAGACGCGGGGTAGTAAAGTAGCCCTGAGTGATTATTTCGTTCCAATTCCTTGTTGTTTACCTTATAATACTATGATTGGCTGTATCGAGTGGTTCTTGGTGTTTTTAATAGCTTTACCTAGGTACTGTTTTAGTTGCCGCAGGTGAAAGGGGAAGTTGAGGGTTCAATATCAGATGCTATTAGCCAAAGATACCCGAGGCATCTCTTAATCTAGCGCATAATACATACTACATAGTAAGACACGGAAAGCTACCAATTCAATGTGGGACACTTATACAAGTAGCTTGGATCAAACGCTTCCGTTCATAGACCCAGCGGAGGAGGATCGTGATCTACAATCCGTTACGCTCGTATCTGGCGGCATATAGCGTTCGACTGCCGAAGGCAGTGCCTCGTACAATCAAAGGAGCCATGCTGCGTGTACTTGATAGGATACTGGGTAGGAATAGGGCTGATATGTTGGCGAGCTGTACGAGACCGGCTGATCATAATGCCAAATCTGTGGTCATAAGCTGTTTTGTGAGTTTTCTGTCATGAAACATTTGAGCTACCTTCCTACCCGTGATTCGCAGGTTTTTGGTCGATGATAGCAAAGACGGCAGGTTCGTGAACGCCGTTTGACTACCTATCTATCCATCGAGGAGTTCGTGAAGAATCGAGCATGGCGAACAGTAAGCAAGCTCATCCCATTTACAATTCGGCTCACTGAAATCAATCCGGCCGTAACAGTTCGATTCGGCGATGTCAAGACAGAGACATCTCTATCACTCGCCGTAAACGGTGGGTGCTACTGTGAGTTTAATCGGGTCCGGATCGGATCGACCGACAGGGCTCAGATAAGGCGGGTGTTCTGCCGTGTGCCCCTTAAAACGAAACAGGACTGCTCCTATCGTGGCCGAAACGAAACGAGACAAGGCAAGACCAGACCAGACAAAGTTAGGGGGAAACCCCAATTTTTTTCATGATGAATCGCTCGAAATCATGGCGTTGAGCTCATTCTGAGATCAGCAGCGCTATCTTAGGATAGCTTCAGCTGTGGAGGAAGCGCGACATACTCGGGTCCGTGAGAGTCCCGCCAAGGAGCGTTCCACTGCCCCGACCGGAACCGAATCTCGGTCCCGCGATGCTTTCGCTCAACTTTGTTTCCCCCTCAGCTTCAACCTAGAGCACCCTCTTTGCTGCGGACCTGGTGAGCCCTGAAGAGCCCTAGTAATCTTACGGCTGAAGACCCAATCAATAGCTCAAGGGCCTCCTTGTTTTTTTAAAGTTTCTGTATGACCGCGGCGCGGTTTTTGCCTGCCGAGAGCGAACCGATCCGACGGTACCAATTAATTGCAGGGAAGATGACAGCGGTTACACGTTATACCACTGTCACATCCCGCTGTTTGTAATTGAGTAATCTAATCGACGCAAGAATTGCTGATGACGATGCTATCATCGGCGACCACTATTTGATTGTTGTTGTTATCCGTTTCGTTCTCTAGGAATAGGAGGAGTCTGCCGAGTCCGAGATTGAACCGAGGGCTGGGCTCAGCTCCTGATATACATTCAACAACTCGGCCTCACCTTGGTTGCGTTGCATTTCTCCCGCTTTTCTGCCGCGCATCAAGGTTGTGAGTATATGCATCTCCAAGCGGGTTCGTGGGTATGCCAATGTGCCTACGCACATGCAGCCGTCATCCTCCATTGAATATGCATCATGTCGGAGGCCGTGAGACTTCCAAGCCCCAGAGGGTCACGTCGTGTGGCGCTTTCGTACTTCTTAATTTGGCTACTCCTGCGCCTTTTGTGACATGATACGTCAACTGTTTCTCCATTATTAGGAGACGCTGACAATAAGGACCAATGGGAAGCGGTGTAAGGTGCCGACAAGCCTGCCCACAGCTGCATGGAAAGCAGAAACGTCACATCCTAGGATTCTGTGCATACACTAGGCAAGTCTTGGTAGCAACCTTATACCACAAATGATAGCGAAACCACCTTGCGTAGCAGTTGCTACCTACCTAATATGCTAATGTAGTCATCCCTCGAGGACGAAAGCGTGATGCCGAGGCGCTGTAGATCTGCGACGAAGGGCCTTCCCAAGGGAGAGTTGACTAAGCCTGCGAATGGTCGACGAGGTATTCTCTAAAGAAGCCAGGGTTTTGATATCGACAGCTCGGTTCCGCCGTTGGCTGCCACATGGCCTGTAGGGGCACTCAGGGACCTTGCATGGTCGTGGGGGGGAGGCCCGGCCTGTGCGCTGAGGAGGCTGAGAGCACCAGGTGTGACAGTAACAGATCCGCTAATCGTTTGATGAAGCGGTATCCCAATCCAAGACGTGCCACTATGGTGTTTTCCGGCAGGGGGCGTCTCTTTCTCTGTTGGCTGACAGGATAGACTGCTCGTGCTAAGACTACCTCGACTAGCTGCCGCGCCCACTAGCATTCTTCCTTGCTGAGAAGTCTTAATAAGCCTGGACCAAGAGATCGACCGCCGGGTTTGTGATATTGTGCGTGCCTTGATTCGAAGGCAATGCCCGCACGGAATGCATACTGTACCATCGTTGCATCTGGTATCTATATATAGGGCTGAAAGAGGCAGAGTCTGTTTCGTCGCACTGATTAAGCCATTTGAATTTTGGGGACGTGATGCTCGCTCATACCTGACATGTGGTATGGAGGAGGCCATGGCGGTAGATCGCATCACGAAGGTTCGTTTGTTTGGCCACACCTTTTTTTAGGGCCCGAAAGCAGAACCTTGGGTTACATGGTCGTACAGCCTGGCCCAAGTGATATGAGCCCTTGTCGAGCTGCTTGGACTACATGGTGTTGAAGACCGTTCATCAGGGATGCAATTTATATAATACCAAGGCGTTACACCTGAAAATGTTGTGACCGTGTTAAACAATTCACGAAACCAATGTGATCGAGTCTCATCAGAACAGCTTCCTTAGTTGTGTATCAACATCCAGGCGTGAGCGTCACAGAAAAAGTACTTGTTATTTTGCCTTCGCAATATTTCCTGGTCAACAACCCGTTCTACCGTGCGACCAAACTGCCTGCGCCTGACGCTGTGTGCACCAGCGCAACGGAGTGAGTCTTAACGAAAAGTGAGGATGTCTACGCCTGGAGGACGGCCCGTCATCGTTGGGGCAGCTTCACCTTCGATGCCCGAACCCACCATGGCAGACGAGGTCTTAGACGAGTATACCGAAATATTTGCGCATATGGTAAGCACACCGAACAGACACTAGGCTGTCCCGATGGGCATCAACCCGAGACACTGGGCGTTCTTTTTACCATATAGATGTCCGGGGCTAACTGGAATGTTGTAATAGCGTGCCAATGACGAAGCTCGCGCACGAGACGGCGACGTCGGCGGTCTCTTAACGTCGGCCAGCAATACAGTCTCACATCTGTCTTCTCACTTCGTGACGGAGCCACATATCGATTTTAGCAGCGGTTGGACTTTCCAGCTTCAAAACCTATGGCATTTATATTATGTGGCTGGTAAATACTGTTTGGAAGACGTGGTGGCACCGGCTGTTCTGCAGCTCATCGAAATTTCACAGCGGGGTTTGCTGGCACGAAACCAGATCAACAGCGTTGGTGCTGTAGAGGTCGACTATGCGCCTGTCGTGGTCCGAGTCGGCAACCACATCATACATCAATACCTCTGGCAGGACCTGCCTTTTCTTGTGCCGGACATGACGAGCTACTGGCTCCAAGACTGCGCACGGATGAGTGGTAGCCAGCGCGTCCGGATCAGCTCATTCTGGTCATCTCTTGTCGCGGCCAGCTCGGCATCCTGGTCGTATGGCCTGTGCAGGATCGCACTCATGGTCTTACGCGATACTTTGGAAACGCAACGGCCGCTTGTGAGGGCAGGTGTTGAGCCTGGCGGGGAGGACAGTGAGAATCCCGGCAGGACAGTCGACATGCTCACAATTGCCGACTTGCTCCGGGCGGCTAACGCATGGCTCGAGCGAGCAGGAGCCAGAATTACACAGCTGTGTGAGGCTGGTGACGGCAACGTTGCCACTAGGCTAGCGATACCGGTGCCCGACGAGGTGAGCAACCCAGGACCTCTGGCTGAAGCAGCCGGTGTTCAGGCAACTCCTGGAGGGTTCAGCTCGGCCAGGTGGTTCTTCTGGCTGCGCCGTTTGGACGAGATAGGGGCGGAGACTTCTCCCCAGGGGTCGACGGTCAGCTCGACAATGGGAGGAACGTCGCCGTTCGTACGGAGAGTGCAAGAAGAGAAGCAGCTGGCAAGGCGGGTGACCTACAACATGATCTACACGGCAAGCCAGTCCAACTCAACTATAGTGCAGGAGCTGATGAGGATGGGAAGATTACCGCTTGGGGACCTTTAATTCATAGATCGGCTGATTCAACATCTTGACCATGAGGAGATGAAGAACGATGAGAAGAGCATAGACAAGGTTTAGGTGACGAGAAGTCGGCAGGGCGTTGGATGCGCAGATTCTCGTGTGATAGAGGAGGACGAGCATTTCTTTCCAGGTTGCGTGCACCACAACACTCGCACGATGTATATATACTATCATTCAAAAATTTGTTCACCGTTCGCTTTAATGACTTCAACATCGAGTATGGCGTGGGCGGGGGCCGCATAACATCAACAGTAGACCTCAAGTTGTTCGCAGGTGAATTAACGCAGGGCAAGCTTAGGATTGCAGATCAGGATAGCGGATGATTTATCGTCTCATTGAAGTAGTAGTTTAAATGCATTTGATACATCCATGATGTAGGTACATCCCCGGGTAGGTGCATCAAGGCGAGACTCGGCTCGCCAGGGTCCAGGCCCCAGGCTAGGCCCGCCGCATCCGCAGACCCTGGTCGATCGAGGGCGAGAGGTACCTTTTGCTCTACAGTTCCGCAAGAATGTACATGCGCGGACATGCAGGGATGGCTATTGAGAGGTTGCATTCCCTCCGCCAGGAACAGAGGCTGAATGAAAACTGTCCTTACCTAAATCTAAATCTACAACGGCGCGCGACGACCCCAACCGCGAATCGCCCGACATCTATCTGCCCACGCCGACTGACACGATTTGCACCTCAACCCTACCGACCGATCCAGGGAGACCAGGTGGATTCACGTCCCAAACTCGAATGCTGTAACGCCTCAGCCGCTGGGCACGTTCGACGAATTGCCCACCCGCAAAAAACATCAAGTCGAGTCGAACCAATTCCTATGCGGAAAGAAACCAAGTAATCAATTGGCCCAGACGCTCGTTCCGAGTTCCCTGTACGACGGCGACACCGGCAGCGCAAGCGACAGCACGTGCGCTGCTGCAGCCTGCGACTGAGCGCCAGGGGGGTCTAGAGAAATAGTAGCAATAAGGCCGACATCAGGAGTACAGGTCGACGACACGACACGGGCGCCGCCATGATGGACGGCTACGACGAAAAGCGTCACTATGCTGACGAGCCAGAGCCTGGCAGTTTCGTGCGCGCCTTCGATGCCTTCCGTACGCCCCCTCTACTTTCCCCCCTTCTTTGAGCTTCGGAGATCTGCGGTTGCGATCGCGAGCAGGAGGCAGGCTAGCTAACGACTCTGGTGTTCCCCTCGACAGCCAAGGCCAAGCCGCAATACATAACCCGCACCTCCGGCGGCGGCAAGTGGACAGTCGTCATCCTCGTCGTGTCGGCGATACTGTTCTGGACAGAGCTGTCGCGGTGGTGGCAAGGCGAGGAGGACCACACCTTCAGCGTCGAGAAGGGCGTGGGCCACGAGATGCAGATCAACCTCGACGTCGTCCTGCGCATGAGCTGCAAGGACCTGCACGTGAACGTCCAGGACGCCGCCGGCGACCGCATCCTCGCCGCCTCTAAGCTGCAGGAGGACTCCACCCTGTGGTCGCACTGGGTCGACAGCAAGGGCCTGCACAAGCTCGGCCGCGACAGCCAGGGCCGCGCCGACACCGGCGCCGGCTGGCACGATGAGGGCTTCGGCGAGGCCCACGTCCACGACATCGTCGCCATGGGCCGGAAGCGTGCTCGCTGGGCCAAGACCCCGCGCATCGGCCGCGGCGTCCACCCCGACAGCTGCCGTATCTACGGCTCGCTCGACCTGAATAGAGTCCAGGGTGACTTCCACATCACCGCCCGCGGCCACGGCTACCAGGAGATATTCGCCGAGCACCTGGATCACAACGGTAAGCACAGCTCCATGAACACCTACCCACACCTGCCATCACACCTCAAACCAAAAAAAGTCATAGAACTCCGTACTAACAGCGAGGATTGTCTTAGCCTTCAACTTCTCCCACGTCATCTCCGAGCTGTCCTTCGGACCGTACTACCCTTCCCTCGTGAACCCGCTCGACCGCACCATCAACGTCGCCGAGGCGCATTTCCACAAGTTCCAATACTTCATGTCCGTCGTGCCCACCATCTACACCGTCGCCGGCGGCAGCGCGAGCACCAAGACCATCTTCACGAACCAGTACGCCGTCACGGAGCAGAGCAAGGAGGTCCACGAGCGCATGGTCCCCGGCCTCTTCTTCAAGTACGACATCGAGCCCATCCTGCTGTCCGTCGAGGAGCGCCGCGACGGCATCCTGACTTTCCTCGTCAAGATCGTGAACGTCCTGTCCGGCGTCGTCGTCGCTGGCGCCTGGGCCTTCAGACTCTCCGACTGGATCCGCGAAGTTATCGGCAAACGCCGGAGGGGCGGACATAGCGAGGGTTTCATCGGGGCCAAGCGTGGCTACGATGAATGAGCTGCTAGGGGGTTGGCGAGCGATATATATATATAAATATATACAATAGCTGACGCAGAGGATTAGCTAGCTGCCCGAATCGTAAGCTTCGACGCATGATCAGTCGCGGCAAGGATAGATGGAGAGATGAGGTGGGGTTAGCATTTCCCTTTCCCCCTACCGTCGTGTAAAGAAACGCATGAGCAGGAGTTTGGGTTGTTGCCGTTATGTTTCGAATGTTATTTCTCATCCTTTTATCTATCTACCTATACTATATATAGTAGCGCCTCCTCGTCTTGTAGTCCACAGATCTCAATGCTTGGTCTTGAACGAAACAGAAACAAAAACATCGTGTCATGAATACACCTCCAAGCATAGATGACGGAAATGCAGATAAGATCAGTCATTGCATGTAGCAGCACGATATTCCCAGCCAACTGACATGGACCGTGCAATCAATAGCCGTGGATGGCAAGGAACTGTGCTATTGGGACTACCTGTTCACGAAGGCCAACTGAACGCAGGTTTCAATTTCTTCAAACCCATCATATGTCGTCTTGGATGCTACAAAAGTGCGATAGTCTGCACAGATATGCTTGCCTACCTAAGGCAGACATCTATCCACTGAGAGGTATATGGCTCCAAGGACCATATTCATCTGGTACTAACATCGTAGCCAACATTATATTATCACTTTAATATTACTCGTCAATGGCACACTCACGTTCCGCAAATAAATCACCTGGCAAATTTGGCAAAGAGTGCAACTCAATTCACTACCTATGACCCTCGAGGGAGGATGCATCGTATTCAGTCGCAAATCATTCTGTTAATGAGTGTCTCAGAAATACAGTGGCATCAGAAAGGCAGAGGTCTCGCTGGCCGGATTGAAGCCAATGAGAGACCGAGAGCCATCGTCAGCGTAGAGGAGATTGAGGACGAGAAAAGACGAGACCCGTGAAAACCGAACGCTGCTGAAATAGAAACAGAAAATGTCACAGCAGTCAAGTGATTTACCCGTCAGCTAAAAGAAAATTTCGCAAAGTAACATGGCCAGGAACAGGCCTGTAAATCAAAACAACCCCACTACTTCCTGGGAATCTTGCTCTGCTGCTCAAGGAGGAACTCCTCATCAGAAGCATCGAGTATGTCGTACTCCTCGTCAGTCAAGAAACCGTCGTCAGAATCATCGGCCCAGTCATCCACTCCACCGCAATCTTCAAAGTCGTCATCATCTTCGGCAGAGGGAGCAAGAGTCTCAGTCTCAGTTGCGATCTCGACTTCTGATCGTACTTCGTGAATACTGGAAGCGGGTGACTCATGGTCCAACTTGGGGATGATCATGCGACTTCCCTCAATAGCCGCCGCCTCATTCTCTTCAACGTCAGTGTTGGATTCAGCGACAGTAGGTACCTCAGCCTTGATCTGTTCTGTCTCGGCTGGCGTCTCAACTGTCACGTCACACCACAATTTGTTACCGAACTTGACGCCATCAGGAGTGGTCAGGCGCCAGTATGAAATAACCTTGCCGTCACGTTTTGGTGTCCGCATCAATACTGTGAAAGGAAACTCCTGACCCGGGCGCAGGGAATTGTAACATACGGTAGACTCGGAAGCAGAGACTAGCTCGTGGATACCAGCGGGATGAGAAGGGTCAACGGCACCCATGTAATCCCCACCAACGAACTTGACAGCACACCCGGCAGGCCATGGGACTGTGCCTTCGTTTCGAAGGACCCATGTCTGCTCAAAAGTGATGTTGGGCGGAAGGATTGAGCCGTCTTGAATGGTGTCACACTTGAAGACCGCCTTGAGGCTTTCATCAGCATGGCTTGATGGTGGAAGCTTCACCAGAGCGGGCGACTTCCGGCTGGTTTCTTGCTTGACCTCGCACTCTTCTGCCACAGCCTCGGTGACCTCATCCTTGAATTCATCCTTGATTGTTTTCTCGACAGGCACCGCTTCCATCTGCTCAGTGGGCTGAACATTAACCACAGTCTGAACGGGCGTAGCAACAATATTTTCTTTGGTCGAGGTATGGTTGTGTGAGTGCGTGGGAGAGCGAGCAGCGTGGGCCCTGTCTCCCATGGTGGGTAGACGCTGCCCGTCCTCATGTTCTCCCGTAGTCGTGACACTGACATGACGCACCGGTGTCTTGAACTTGATAAGTGGGTGCGTCTTGTTGTGAGTGTTGGCGGGGCTGGCTTCGCAGTTGGCACAGAAGTCAGTGTCATGGCAGACAGCACACTTGTATCGCACTCCCTGGATATATCTAGAGTTGCAATCGCGGGCAGAGCACAATGGGCCATCACAGCTGATGCCATAATGAGTGGCACGTGAATTGGTGCGGAAAGGTTCGCCCAAAGGTTCGTAAATAGCAACGAATCGGTGATTTGCGTGGATAAAAGATGCCTCTTTCACGCAGTCTGAACAATAGTCCCAGTCGGGGCAGTCGAGGCACTTGTGGCGAATGCCCCGAACATATTTGTCGCAGCCATCGCAGATGGCGTTGTGGAGCACATTCCGTCCAGGTTCCATCTGTGAGGAGATGAGGTGATTGAATACAGTGTCTTTGACTGCGGGGTCAAATCCATGGTTGGGATGATGACCATGTTGATCTTTTGCGAAGCAAGTCTTGCAGAGATCATAGTCATCGCATGTCGTGCAGTGGACGAACATCTCCTCGCGGAATTCCTGCACGCAACAGTTGCACGTCCGGGCTGTGAAGTCCTGGACCAGCTTGCAAGGAGAGGACGAGGCGAGCCGGCGATGCGCAGCATAAAGAGCATCGTTTGGTGACGGGGAAGGCTTAGATTTTGTGGGTCGAGCCGACTTAGGGGCGATCTGAGTACTGCTGCATTTGATGTCGCCGTTGACGACAGTTCGCTTAATGAGCCAGTGTCCGTCACCGTAGCAAGTGATACCACGATCAACGCACTGTTGGCAGAGGTCAAAGTCACCCTCATCACATATCGAGCAATGAAAGTGTGCCTCGGGCACAGACTGATCACAGCTATTGCAGCAGACAGTGAATGGGCGCTTCATGTATTCATTCTGGAGAAGTGCCAGTTCTGTGGGTTCGGTTCCCTTGATGATTGGGTCTGAAGCCTCCGCAGCTAGAGCGGGAGCCTTGGTAGCCTCAAATGACTGAAGGTGGTCAATGGGCGCCGTACACTTCTTAGCCTTCATAGGCTCCAAAAAGTCCATGTGAAAGCCCGGGAGCTGCGCTTCGTTCAATAATTCTGCAGCTGATTTGGCATCTGCAGCTTTGGCAGCTGCAGCTGATTTGGCAACTAGATCCTTGACAGATTGAGGAACAAATCGTCGTGGGGGTTTGGGCCCTCGAGAAGCCTCTCTGGCACCGATACCACGTAGCAATTCAGCCAAAGAGGTGGGAAGAGGATCGGGAGCGTCTGCTTGGCCCTCGCGAGTGACCATTGGCTCACTAGATGAGCATGGGCCAAGAAATTTGATGACTTCTTCACCGTTAGCGTTCCGTTTTAGATGGATCCTTGGGTTGCCCCGAGTTCGCCATTCTTTGATGAACGAAAAAACATCTTCACCGGTCTGGGGAGCGGGCATGATATCCGCATCAGGGGTCTCCTCTGCTGGGGCGCTAGACGCCTCCGTATCAGGCGACTTCTCTCTAGCGACTTGGGCTGAGCTCGCCGCTCGAGTTTCGTCCTCGGGCGCATCCTCAATGGTAACTGGCTTGGGGCCTGTGAATGCCTCAATGTGCTCACGTGCATCCTCGTTGACACCTACTACATGCGGGGACGAAACCTCGTCAACTGGCTCGGGAACAATTGTAGTGACTCGTAGCTTGAGCTTCAGCTTCGCCTTCGCGGCTCTGTACAGCTGCTTGTAGACCGAAACGTTTGCATTACTAAGGGTGACGAAGGTAGTAGCTGAATCGGAGTATCGCTCGATGATGGCGGTTGTTCCTTCGGGAATGTCCAGGAAAGCGCGGACCTGGGAGTGCATTGTTAGCTTACGCAAGCCCAAAATCGACATGCAACATGAACGCACCTTGTTTTCGAATGTAATTATTGAGCCGAGATCCTTGAGTGGAAGCTTGAATCGACGAGTGGTGCCATCGAAATTGATCTTGAGCGTGATCAGGGTATCTGCGGTGGCAGGTGCCGATAACGAGGCCATGTTAGATGCACGCCGGCTGCTCCGAGCACCGGGTTCAGCCCTAAAAGTATCGCTGGGCATGAGTTATCTGGCCATATACTGATGCTTGAGAAAGGGAAATTGATGAAAATGGCGATGATTGTGGTTGCTGAAGGCAAGCAGGGGATAGAAGTGAAAGTGAGGGAAGGAGGGAAAGAGAGCGTCTCGGAATGCAAGCAGTGACGAGAGTAGGCAGTGGTCCAGGTGCTGCAGGCTGCTCGGCTGTCTGGTGCAGGCAGTTCTAGGGCCTCTGGGCGACCATAGCGGCATAGGACGTGCAGTAGCGCGAGGCGGCGGGGTGGGGAAATAGCAGCTAAGAGAGTGGAGGTGGCTCAGGGTGGACCTTGGGGGCCTGGCGAGCCCGGCTCGACTGGGGCTCGGCCGGCTCATCCTCGTCCTGGTGCCAGGGCGAGGGACCTCGACACGCTCCAGTGAATGAAGTCACAAGTGAATTGCCGCCCGCCATAAGGGAGAGCCGGTCGGCCATCCATCCAACCAGCGAGCCAGCCAGCCAGCACACCGCAGGTAGACAGGTGTAGAAAGTACAGTGCAAGGAGAGCGGTGAATGGGTAAACTTACCTATGCGTAGACATCGGTTGATCCTTGCTGGTGGCGTTTGGTATCGGGGAAGCCAACGATGGGTCAATGATTGTGTACCTAGGTAATGGGCTGCCGCCGAGGAACGCTGTGCCTGCCTAGCACCTACCAATGTCGTAGGTAGGAGGTATGCGAGGTATGTGGAAACGCACTACTTGAACTCAACTGGTCCTGATGTCAGGCGGTCAGCAGCCAGTCGCGAAATCAGATAGATGAACGGCCACTAAGTGCAAGTAGAATGCGAAGCTCAAGTCATCTAGGAACAGATGCGATGAGAGAGTCATCGGACGTCAAACGACGAAATTGAAGAGAATGTTCACCCTGCGATGACGAGGAAAGAGAAAGAGATGATGGTGTGTCGTTTAAACTGGTGGATTCGAGGTTGGAGTGTGCAGGTGCCAGGTGGTGAGTGAAGTGGAGGAGGAGAAGGCGGAGAAAGAAGGAGCTCGTGACGGAAGGGTTGCGTAAGTACCCCTACCAGGCGCCTCCAGTAAACCCGGGGGCCCGGATAGGTACCTACATGTAGGTAGGTGCAGAGCTTATATAAGGTTGCCTGCGGGCCTGGGCGGGTAACACCGAGGGATACATGTACGAGAGGAGCAATGCAGACAACGGGACAGTCAAGTCGGAGTCGCAGGCGCGCTCGCTGATTGATTCCGAGTGCATCATGGCAATGGATGGGATAGGATAGCGGAAGGGGTACATACTTCCAAATGCGTTAAATGTTCTCGCGTTCACGCTGGACAATGCTGCTTTGGGCATGAGCGTTTCCACCCTGAAGACGATTGTAATTGCAAGTGCGAGGATTACAGATTGGAATCCAGTATTGGCGTTCAAATGAAGTAGGTATTGCAGTGCAGCTGAAGAGTGGGCTTACTTACGTTCCGCCCATGGAGTGCTCTCATATATGTTGTTGGTAGGGAGGGATGACCAAGCGCCACTTGTAGGCAGATACGTCTTCGCAAGCTGTGCCACTTACAGGCTACAGCCGTCGGCGTCAGCGTCGGCGTTAATGGCGACGGTAGCTGGAGAGTGGAGCGAACTGCTAAAACGTATTGTGCAAAGAAGTGCGAAGTGAGGAAAAGAGTCCCAAGATCATGATACATGGGTAGTATCTACAGGTATTTATAATATAACTAACTGCCGAGCAACATAACTCCCCAGGCAATAGACGTGTTGCCTAGGTACCTGGGTAGGTAGGTAGGCGGCGTTGACATCACTTTGCCAACACAATATCTACCAACCAGGGACCTCGCAAATTACTTCCTCTGCCCTGAGGTATATTTACCGCTTGAATATTACACATGTATGCAGTGAGGCCATAGACTTTGTAGCTCAAGTATTGCTTAGTACTTCGCGGTGCAGGATGTTGCTTCATTGAACACGTTTGACTGCATGAAGCCTTGAAAGCATAAGCATCGCAAGAGCATTTGTTTCAAGGCTTTGCTTCAAGTCGGGTTCTGTATCAGCGTCGGGCACCTGCAGTCAGAAACAGGCCATTGGTTTCTTGATTAATCGTTATGATCTGTCTACCACTTTATAGAATAAGGTATTCCTACTAGTAAAGTGATCAGACACGGCGAGAATGAAACAAGTCAGATTGAGGTAGCACATACCCATAATTCGGGGGATTGTGTGATAGTTTCTTGGTACCTAGGTACCTAAGGTTGCAGCCAAAACTATTCGGGGACTCACTCTCGCCACTACGGTTCAAGGCATCGCCCTAAACCTATTAGATGTTAGAATTTCCGCTTGGGTCACAACTGCGTGTCCCTAGGTAGAGTTAGTTTTCTAGCACTTGGTTCGAGTTGTTTGACAACTATTAGTTGCAGTGACTTAATAAGCTCTGTAGCCCACTCTACTTAGATGTAGGTAGATTAAATACAGTACTTTGGCAGGTGCTTATTTATATGTACCTCCCTAGATTGCCACAGAGCTCGAGAGCCTGAGCCTAAATTCTAGAATTTGCCATTTCGGTCAGTTACTGGTTCTACATCGATTCCTTGGTGATGGGCTGATTATGTTGTTGCCATCTTACAGGTAAACAATGTCAGTGATGGGTAACCCACTCACCCGGACAACTCTTGATAGCATGGCGAAAGTGTTTTTCTGTTCGACGTTGATTCCAGTAATCCAAACGTTCAACAGGTGCTGGGTGAAGATGTAGCCTGTAAGCTAAGAACATTCTCAACAACCTTAGTTAAGGTATGCCTAGGTTCGTATGTACTAATCGGCGATGCTGCTTCCAGGCGACACAGGGTGGTTGGTTCCAACCTAGAACAACGACACAAACAAAATCTGGGGTAGACGTCACGCCACGGTGTGGGCATTGAGGATTCGGAGTGATATTAGGAGCGGCCCATGTCTATTGGCTACTACGGTACCACCAACAACAGTCTTTTGTTGCTTCATTCCTCTACCACACAGCTGCAGCTTATGAATTTTCATATTACGACCTTAGGTACCTAGGCATCTACCTAAGGTAGGTAGGTTGTATGCGAAACAGTATAAAACCGGCATTCTCCACCTTCAACTATAGGAGTGGATGGCCACGTTGAAGTATTGACGAGTCTCTAGCCACAAATGTATCTAGCATGTGTTGTTGTTTTGATGACTGCAGCTTATCAGACGGTTGCCACTGTTGTCGACTGGGTCCGCGTGCAAAACGATGATTGGGCTTATCTAGGACGCATCTGCACGAGGTCCCGGAGTATAGGAAGCTGTTCAACCTGCGTGGCCCGAGATCTGAATTACGGCTTGAGCGCATCAATGAGGTAGGGGGCTCATTGCATAGATAGGAGGAGCATGATGCTTGATGCACCCGCGACGGTTGCCAATAGAGCCGCGTGGGCTTTCTTGACCCAGACCACAAGAAGTAGTCGTTCGTTGTTTCAACGTACACATTATCCTCATGCGGCATTTAGCGTTCAACCAAGTAGACTTGAAGCTCACGAGGTCGCACTTACATTTATACCAACACATGTACCTCTGTACTAAGGTGTTCTTCATACCGCGAACAATACCGTAACAGCCTGAGTCTCCAGGTGAGCCCTCACATGAACTAGCTGCCCAGGTGCACAGAACTGTAGTACGGTGGCCCATTGCTCAATGTTCCCTTTGTAGGACATTTGCTCATGCCATGGTTCATGAGGCTGTTGATCTGGCCCATCCACTGAGCCATCAGGTTGGTCGCCACCACCAATTCACCCATCCTACCTGCAGTACACCTGCCGTTCGGCAGGGATGGCGCCCGTCCGGCACCACCTGGGAGAGGGCTGGCAGAGGTGCTTGGGGGCTTGGGCAGGTTGTCTAAACTCGCCCGATGACTTCAGTCAGGCACTACACGTAGGTGCCTCAGGTGCCTTGGGTGTAGGTACATGCCCGGGGTACCTAGTGCTAGGTACCTATTACCCACATGCACCCTTCGCTGCCACGCTGCCACGGTTGGCGCTAGGCAGGTAGGCCCCCCCGTCGCTCTCTTCGCCAGTTCGACTTCACCTCATCGAAACTTTTGGATCCCGTCCGTCACGTCAACCTCGTACCGAACCTCGCACTTCCTGTCCCAGCTCGACCATATCTCCTAGATCCAAACCGCAACCAAGCGTCCCGCTTTAAGCTTCCACCAGGACATTAAGGGCAGGCTTATATACCACTGCATCTACCTAGACGCGGGGGTTTGTTTCTTTTTTTAAGCTGTCACTTGGGTTTGTGCTGCTGCTTTCTGTCTGTCCTTCTTAACTCCGTTGTCTTGTTTTGTCCTTTGCCGACGGTACCTGTCCGAGGTCACCTCGACTCCAACCAGGCCGCATCGCCTCGACTCAACCCAATCTGACCCGACCCGACTCGACTTTCTTCGGCTCGACAGCCACCACGCTGCCAACTACGGGACTGGCGACTCTGCTGCTGTGCCGGGCTCTGCATCTCGAGTGGAACCATACGCGCCCAAGCTGCTTCGTCAAAGGCCTCATTCATCACCCTTGTCACCCTTTCGCACCGCCGGCCGTCGTGACGCCTACATGATCCCAGTCTGATTGCATTTATCTGCCATCCATACACCTTACCATCCGCTGGTTCGCTATTGAGCAGCAGCAACACGCATGTCCAACTACTTGTGGTAGCCCCGCGTCTATCTCTCCCGCTTGGGTGGTCGCCTCCCATTGTCGCTCGCTCCCTGCTAGCCTTGCGCACCGCACGCTCTGCCGTCTTTCCACAATATGGCAGGCATTCGACGGCGGAAGATGATCGGCCACAGGCGTCGTGTGGAGGACGAGGGCGAGGACGAGGGCGGTGTCGATCAGCTCGAGATAGACGACGACTCCCTCAGCGACGGGTCCCTGGCCTCTGACGACATTGATGCTGCCGACGATAGCGACACAAGCAACGTCGAGGATGCCTCGCCTACCGCGCCGCCAGTGAAGACCAAGATAGCTGGTCGCGCCAGGAACACCAACGGCAACAAGAACGCCCACCCCAAGCCTGCGTCTAGTTCCGCCGCCCACAAGCCCTCGAACCCCAGCGACGATGCTATGGCCGACACCGACTTCATGATGAACGGCTTGAGTATTTCAGACAAGAATGCCCCGGTGCAAGAGCTGGATTTCGATGATGCTTCGAAGTCACCGCCAAAAGCAGCCGCGCCCATCGTGGTCAGCTCGGATTCTGTTGTTGCTCCCGCACGAGACGGTGCACGAGAATTCCCAGGGGATCGACGCCGGACAGAACACGAGGAATACAGGCGTAAGCGGGATGAGGATCCTGCCTTTGTCCCCAACCGCGGGGCCTTCTTCATGCATGACCACAGACACACCGGACCTTCTGCCAACGGATTCCGGCCATTCGGTCGGGCTGCTCGTGGTAGAGGTCGCGGCATCGGAGGCCCCTTCGCCCCCGCCAAGTAAGCACAACACCCCAACCCGGTCATCATCGTCATGTACTGACTGACATTTAATAGCTATCCGGTCCATAACCCTGCTGACCCTACAGTATCTGCGCCATGGGCACATGACATGCATGAAGTTGTCACGCAACCCCCACCCGCTCGGCAGCCACGGTCTTCGTTCGCTGACGATGGTCACCCCAACGGCAATGCCAATGGGTATATTCCAACATGCCCCCAGAGCACGGCGCCCATCAACCGCAAAATGTCCACGGAGAAGCTCATAGGAAACGCCCAGATACGCGTCTTCTTCCCGAGCCTGAAGGAACCCATCATCTTTTCTGGTGTACCTATGAAGCAATACACTAAGCTACCTGATCACAGACCGCCCTTAAGACGGGACAAGCCAGTCCGGATCTCCGTGCCCGACTTTCCGCATCGCTACGTCTTCCCGGCTACTGACAGATCGTTCATATTCATTCCTCGTGCTATGCGTCCGAATCAACGATTGCGCGGCAAACCCAGATCTGGACTAGGATCTATGGGAGGGTTCTCGAGAAGAACCAGTGTTTTCGGGGGCAGTGTCTATGCTGGAAGCGCTTATTCTCCCAGTGTCGCGGTCAGTCGCCGTTCGTCTATTGTTCAGGACATGGCTCGAGATTTTATCACCTCTCCAACTGGCTCTGTTGTGTCGCGTTCGGCCTTTCCATACGATTCGACCAGACCCGTCGTCAGACTGCCGCCCCAGAGCCGACAGGATCAGAGAATGTTTTCGCCAAGCGACGGCCCGGCCGCCATGTCTATAAACAACGCACACGTTGGACTTAATGAACGACCCCAAATCCAAACGCATCCGCTTCCTTCCAAACCACCATTCGCGGAAAACCGGGGTGCGCCCATCCTGATGCACCAACCTCGTCCTCAGAAGACCGTTTCTGTCGCGAGCATCGAGTCTCCAGACAATGCTTACCACCAGGCCTTCCATCAGCAAGTTCCAGTGCAGGTATCTAATGGCCTCAACCACGATATGCACACTCGCCATCCATCTTACCCTTCACTGCACTCTACCGGGACGCCTCTTTCACAGATACCAGAGCGTGCTATCCACGCTGCGCCGTTCCAGCCGAATCATTTCGCACAGCAAAACTATTATCCGCCCTACCAGATGATGCCGCCGCAGCCGCAGCCGCAACCGCAGCAAGGTTATTACTATCCGCCTCACCCCCCTTATCCTAGTACCATGACTCCGAACGCAACCACATTCGTTCCTGCTTCGCAGACAGGCCAGCAATCTCAACCCGACATCGGAAGTGCTCAGTCTGCAGGGCAAAATGCACAGAATCCTCATCTTGTTGCCCAGGAGGTCAACGGAATGGTCTACTACTACGACGCCTCGCAATTGGCGCCCGTGCCTCCGTATACCTTCCCTCCGTCACAAGGTTATCCCATGCCCAATGTTGGAATGAATGGTATGGTCACACCTGGCTCGGATGGGTATTATAACTATCCTCCTGGCGTCTATTACCCTCAATAGATCTTTCACTCCAGCTCTTCGATTATCATTAAAATATACTCCCGTGCGCCGCGCTGGAACGGAACCAAAAGACGACTGCATCACAACTAACCTTGGCCAATAGCGGTCAAGTAGTCTCGTCAGTTATGAAGCCTACATCCTCTACCATCAAGCCACCCTCCTTCCAACAGACCCTAGCCGCCACGAATTACTTTTATGGGGCAACGCGATCCTACCAACCATAATCTATAACCCTGATTCTCAGTCTCGGCCTCCTACTGGGCCAACTTTTTACCATTTTCCATCATTGTTTTGGACGGGCCATTCTGCATTGGCGTTGGTGGTGTTCTCTCCTCTTATGAATCAATAGGTACTTGCTTTTAACCCCTACCATCGTCTGCTCCCCAACCCAACCGGTGCATGTGAAGGGACGTTGAAGGTCTGAGCTCACTATATCCGCTTGGTGGTTTGTTCGCTTGTTTGGATGGACGGAATGATTGATTTTGGTCCAGGGAGAAGGCTGGCTCGTGTCGCTTTTGTCGTTTTTCTGGGTGTCGAATCATGGATAAACCTCATGTCATATCCCCATCGTTAGTTTATATGACACGTGCCTCGGCTCCGCTTGGTTCGATCTGGTTCAGTTTCAGATACCACGGTTTTGCTCTCCCATCCAACTCGGGATTAGCCGGGATTTTGCTTCGCCCTACTGCTATTGCACCGGGTTGATCTGTGGAATATCAGAAAGCGAGGAGGGCGAGGGGGGCGAGGAAGAGAAATCAGTGAACGAGTGACGTGAGTGATGTGAGTGGCGGGGAATAGAGGCTTCTCTGTCAGGATACCGTACCATGAGTGACGAGCTCTCTGTTCCTGCTTTGCAGGTCTACCATCGAAATCCAAATACCTTATTTGCGGCCTCGGCTTTCAGTTTGTTTCTTATCTGCCTGTGAAATATGTGGTGTTGCATCTGTGTGCCGTTCGTGCCCTTCCTACGCTATGTTGACTATCCGCCTGTCAGGTGTTACATAGAATCAACCATTTACCTCTGGGGTCCACATGGGCAGGCATATTCTATGTTTTGCATACATAAGTTCTCATATGTGTGTGTAGAATATCAATGCAGATCTGTTGTTGTACCTCATTCAATCACGATGCAAACATAATGTTTTGCCAATTTGCAGAGACCACTTGAAATATAAAGTATACGAGGCGCATTTGATTCGATTTACCTATGTTCATTGCACCCATGTGAACTTCACCAAAATGCATCCATGTGGAATGGCCTTGACGGGGGTAAGCGGCAACGACTCGAAACCTAAGCTCATGCGTCACAACCTTATCAATCTTTGCGCCATAATTTGCCGTATCAATCATTCTTCTCATAATATTGTCTTGGTCCTGTGACCAGTCATGTCCATCGAGGCCACAGCCAAGGTAAGCCAAGCAAAGGCTGGCCAAGTCTCATCAACCGCAATAGCGAGGCTCTATCATCTAGACGGGAACGCTGATAGGGTCGAAAGAGCCGGCATCAGCCATGAGGACGCTGGTGACCTTCGTTTTGGCCTCGCCGATCTGCTTCCTGGTCGCCGTGGGCGGAATCAGTCTCTGCGTCTTGTCGAGCTTGGGAACGACTCCGAAGCGGGTGTTTCCTTGGTCCCAGATCTACGAATAACCATGTATATTAGTGATAACAAGATATACGTGAATCATGGTAACAAGCAGTTATTACAAACTAAACGTTGGTCGTTCCAAGAACAACCATGTGCATTAGGTGTCATCAAGTATACACGCGTAATCGAGAACGAGAAAGTTGATACTAGGAATAGGATTAGAAGCAAGAAGCACTTACGGCGTAAACACTCTTCAAAAACGTATCACCAAGGATGTCGAAAGGCAGGTTGCCACGACTCTGGACGCCGCCGAACCAGCTCTGTCCATCATCGGTGGGCGCGAACGCAAGATCCTCCTGTTGTATTTGGAACTGTTTCTTGCCGACAGCAACCTTGAAGTTAGGAAGGCTTTTCAAAGTGACATCTTTGGGAAAGATGTAACCCTGGTTGGCCCAGTCGTAGGTAGCACCGGGGATTGCCGCGTACAGAGCGTCCACGATGTCATCAGCCATGAGTGCAAGTGTCGTTCCCGTGTCTGCGATGGCTGTATTGAGGTCTGTAGGGAATGATTTGCCGTTGATTGACACAGATTCTGATGGGAAGGACCAGAACCCGTTCGAATTATCGATATCAACCCAATGTATCTCGTGCTCGGACTTTTCGACTAGGTCTTGGTCGATATAACCAAAAGTGTAAAACGACTTTGAGGTAGCGTTGTCTCGCGAGCTGTAGAATGCCGAGGTGAAGAGTGCTGCTTCCTTTGGTATGTCTCCTTGCTTCATCATGTTCTCGACGGGTGTCGCTTGCGGGTCGGCCTTGCCGCTATCCTGCACCGTGTTGATCTTGCTGAATGCGAGGCCGAGGAGGCCATCGCCCGTACTGCTCACGAATTGATCCGAGAGCTTCTTGGCAATCTCAATAGTCTGCTTCTCCACAGAGAGTCCTCCGAGTGCAAGTGTATCTTTGCCGCATTCACCGGAGGCGTTCGAGCCATCGCCATACTCGATTTTCCAGGTCTTTCCGGGCA
This sequence comes from Astrocystis sublimbata, assembly GCA_022453515.1. Lineage (NCBI taxonomy): Eukaryota > Fungi > Ascomycota > Sordariomycetes > Xylariales > Xylariaceae > Astrocystis > Astrocystis sublimbata. The sequence goes on along the minus strand of JAJNNY010000001.1, from coordinate 938,164 downwards.
TCGGCCCCCACGTACTTGATGCCTTGGGATCAAAAACGTTGTGGTCCTTCTCTTCGCCCGAGGCAAGGGCATTGGAGAAGACCTAGTAGAGGTCAGTATATCGCAAGAGGCTAGATACAAGCCAACAACGGGCCTTATTGCTTACCCAGAGATCAGCCGAGCCAGTATCAAAGTCTAGCATTAAGGTTTGAGGTGGCGTGCCAATGTTGACTTTGCAGAGATAACTGTAGGAGACAGAGTCTGTTAGAGTTTCGTCACAAAGCCTAATAGAGAGGCGAAGCGAACGGTTTGAAGGTTTTGTTGTACATACAGCGTGTCATTTTGTGAATCCTCGGCAATGACCTCGCCATGCTTGGCACCAGGTTCGGGGCCCTTCTTCTTGACGAGTACTCGTTCTTGGCTGGCATGGCCGCCAAGGGCGGCCTTGAACTCGTCCGAGACAAGACCTCTCTGTTGGGGCCGATTGACTCGAACATAGGGGCCGGCTTTGGTTGGCTCTATGTTATATCTATGCAAAAGATGGACGTAGGACTAAATTATTCGTTTAGTCAGTCTGTTACAATTAGACGGTGTATATCTCAGGCTGTTGAAGCACCGCTCCATCATCAAATGACGGGGATGATTCGAGGACGCTGATACTGCGGAGAAAAGTGTTACTTTTACTCACCTTGGGGCCATTTCGCTGGTAGTTCTGATTCTGAACGGCTCTGACTTTCGTCAGACCACGTTCCGTCTTGAGAGCGTCTTGTGTCGAGTAGATGGATTCCATGGTGGGTGGGTGCTATGCAACGAGGGTCCACGGGTCTGGCAGATTGACTTCTAGGTTGAGCTAAGGAGCAGAAGAGGAGAAGGGATTTGAGGGCTGTTGGTATCTTAGGCTGCTGCGGTGAGATGATGTTCAGCTGTATCTTGCTGGAGATGAAGAGTTGTTGTGGAAACAAGGGGAGGTGGCTCTAGGAAGAGATGAGGGACGCGAAGTATGGGTGACAGTCCTGGAGAGGTTGCCTAAGGTTCTCTCTAGATAGAGAGAGAGGCCCTTGTCCGTCCCAAGAGGTTGAGGCAGGCGCCTGTGGCCAGTCTCGGAACAGCACAATGTGCAGGTGCGACCAACAGACTGGGAGGATCAGGTCGGGTGCTTATGTATATTACCCACCTACATGTACTGACATATAGGTAAGTACCTAGGAAGGTACTGCGTCCATAATCCTATCGACAATTGCTATTTATTCATGCCATCGCCTGTTTCGGCAGTATGAGATGTAGGCTGCCCCTTCTGCCAGTACAGCCAGGTATTCAGAGGTAGGTAGAACCGTGGGCGACGTCGTATAGACATATAACTTCGACACGGTTCCACAGGGGCACAATAACCTGTCACCTCTTCACGGGTGTCTAAGTGCAGCGCCAATGCCCGAGAAGGAGCAGGCTCGCCCACAACCTTGGAGCTGTGCGGTTATGCTATCAGTGAAAATGTGAAGCTGGCGAGGTGGATCTGGATGTGGCTTCTGCATTGCATCAAGTGAGAAGTTTTTAGTGCAGCTTCAATTTGCCATGGACAAAGCCTTTCAAGCCATTGCTGAGCCAGATCTCTTCCCCGTCGATGAGCGAGGCAACATGGACATCCTCTTCAACAACAAGGTGCCTACAGATTTCAGCGCAAGCCACGGCAGGGCCCGACAGGAACAGACCTACCTTTCGAGCGCCCATCTTCTGGTTGTGCCATAGTTGCCACCGCTTCCTTGCGAGACCTTGAAATTTTCGGGAATCGGCGGTGTAACCCATCTGCCGTTCCTCCAGAAGTATGGAGTTGTAATACTGCCTTCCATGATGGATCCATTGTCGCTGTTGACAAGAAGCACCTCCTTGTCGTCGGTGTAGTTGAGGAGGCCTGCTCGCTCCCTCGCGGCGTCGTACATAGGCCTGTGCGTGGTCTTGAAGTGAGTAAACTCGGATTTTGCTGTAGGCTGACCGTCGACCAAGACTTCAAACCGGACATCTCTTTCTGGGATTGTGTCTCCCATAGACTCTTCCATGGCCTGGCCAGACGGCACTGGGAGGAGAGAAGGGAACAAGGTGCTCAATCTGACTTGCCCAGCTGGCCTTCTCACTACATTCAAGATGCCGTCGCGATCGATGAGGACCTTGGCAGAGCATGGTGTATTGGCAGCCTCGAGAACGTGGGTTTGCAAGAAGACGTTCAAGTTCTCGAGGCCGCCGGCCCCCTCCAGTATTCTCACAGCAGCGTCCCAGCCCCAATGAAGGGCGGCATTGAGCATGCGGTCTCGGTGGAAGTCGAGCATGTAGAACGGTGATGGATTTCCATTCCAGCCAACATGGACATAGCCTCGACCTGGGGCTTGCAAAAGCGTCGGGTCACATCGGATGGTGGTAAATATCTGGACATCAGCCATCTTTTAGTTTTTAAAAATATGGTTGTTGATGATTTTCATTTTCCATTGGAAACCTACATAATGTAATTGTCAGCTGCTGTTAGTGACTCGAAGCTGGTGCCAAGTCCCCACAATGGATGCACCTTACCAGATTGTCCCCATTTAAAGATGGACAGATGCATATATATATGCGTGAATATGGCCAATTGAACTACCTATCCGGACAATCTCTCGACAGCAGAACATCTAAGTATCTACACATACATGATATTCCCAGATTCATACCCTTCCTTCCTACTTAGAGGTACCTACATGTAGATACATACATCCATGCCTACTATGTAGATGTCTAGACACCTTCAATTGGCGGCTACCTAGTACCTATGAGCTCATACACAGCACGTAGGGCCTGGGCCCCGCCGCGAACCAATCAGCGGGGAGGCAGAGGAAACTGCAGGATGCCAGCCCCCAGGGTAGGTGGGGTGTAGGACTCGAGTCTCGAGGTACCTATGGGAAGGTAGTACCGAATTACTCAGATGGTGGAAGATGCCAAGCCTCCCGTCGCGCTACTAATTTTTTTGACCTTAGCAAGCTCCAGCTCGCTGGACTCGTCCCAGGCGCATGCATCATCGCCGACCGGTCTACCTACCGCACCGCCGTACCACTACTTACCTACCTCACGACCACATCACCACCACCACCGCACAACCGACCTGCCCAGCTAGCTGCAGATCCCTTCCAACCCCCCCGGCATCTCTCCAAGTGCCCGTCTTTCTCGAGTCCATTCTCCGAGGTCATTGCGGTGTTGCTTGCCATCCTGACATACCGCCGGCCTCCCCACACCCCGTCTCTCCAGCCTAAGGTATCCTGCAGTGCTCGATCACCCCGACCTAGACCTACACTCTGCAATCCGCGACCATGTCTGGCGCCTCTGCCGCACCGCCGCCCGTGCCGAACCTGGCCAAGCCCGTCGCCATCCCTGTCGAGTCGTCTGTCTGGGACCGCCTCACCAATTGGGCCTCGGAGAACAAGGCCTTGGTCTACACAATCGCCGGAGTCGCCGTTGTCGTCACCGGAGCAGGTGTTGTATACTATCTCAATGGCGACGCCGTAAGCTACACTGCCCACTGCCCATAAGCGCTGGAGCGCCTACCCATCTTGTCTTCAAACCAGCCTCTATATCTGAGTTGTGCTAACATCGCCACCCGCAGCCGTCTAAGGGTCCTGCGCAACCCAAACTGAGCAAGAAGGAGAGACGGAAAAAGAAGGAGGCCGATCGCCAAGCCGAGACTGGCGAGAAGTCGGCCACCCGTGGGGCGTCGCCCGAACAGCCCAAGTCTGCCGCCGTAGAGAGTTCTGAAGAGCTCCCCGACATCGACGAGACCACTGTCGCCGCCCTCTCGCCAGAGCAACGGAACGAGTTAGCCCAGAAGCTGAAGGCCGCCGGCAACAAGTCATACGGCGGCAAGGATTACAACAAGGCCATCGAACTATATTCCAAGGCCATTCTGTGCAAGCCCGATCCCATATACTACAGCAACAGAGCCGCCTGCTACAATGCTCTGAGCGAATGGGACAAGGTCGTTGAGGACACAACCGCCGCCGTCAACCTCGATCCTTTGTACGTCAAGGCCCTGAACCGACGAGCCACCGCCTACGAGCATCTCCACAAGTACAGCGAGTCGCTGTTGGACTTCACCGCCAGCTGTATCATCGATGAGTTCCGGAACGAGAATATCGCCACCTCGGTCGAGAAGCTCCTGAAGAAGGTCGCCGAACAAAAAGCCGAGGAGATTCTCAAGACTAAGAACCCCAACAAGCTGCCGAGCCCGACTTTCGTCTCCAACTATATCCAGAGTTTCCGCGAGAAGCCTCGGCCTGCTGGTCTGGAGGATGCCAAGGAATTCGCCGACGGCTCCGGGAAGGGTCAAATGCAGCAGGGTCTCCGCGCTATGGAGAGGAAGACGCACGATGGTTATGAGGAGGCTGCCACCGCTTTCGAGAAGGCGCTCGAGCTTGGCGATTTGGGGGACTTCGAGGCGCTCGCTTACAACATGCGCGGCACTTTCAGATGTCTACGGGGGTCGCAAGAGCAGGCGCTGGAGGATCTCAACAAGAGTATCGAGCTTGACTCTTCAATGACCCAGAGCTACGTGAAGCGGGCAAGTATGCATCTTGAAATGGGTAAGGCCCCTGCGTGCAAACTCAATCTGAATCAGCCCCCCCTAACACAATCACAGGTAACCGCGAGAAGGCGGCGGAAGATATCGAGACTGCCATCCAGCAGAACGAAAACGACCCCGACATCTACTACCACCGTGCCCAGCTTCACTTCATTCACGGCGAGTGGAACAATGCAGCAAGGGACTACCAAAAGTCCATCGACCTCGACAACTCTTTCATCTTCTCCCACATCCAGCTTGGTGTAACACAGTACAAGATGGGATCCTTTGCCTCGTCCATGGCTACTTTCCGTCGGTGCATCAAGAACTTTAGCCGGGTACCGGACGTCTACAACTACTATGGCGAACTTCTCCTCGACCAAGGCCAATTCGACGAAGCCGTCGCGCAATTCGATACCGCCATGGAAATGGAGAAGCAGACAAAGCCCATGGGCATGAACGTGCTCCCTCTAATCAACAAAGCGCTCACGCTGTTTCAACAGAAGAGTGAGTTCTCCGAGGCGGAGCAGCTCTGTGAGAAGGCTCTGATAAGTAAGTCGACGCCTCCTGCCGGGTCCTGAACAAACCTGCTCACCATTGATTGTAGTTGACCCCGAGTGCGATATCGCTGTTGCTACGATGGCCCAGCTCCTCTTGCAGCAGGGCAAGATCACCGACGCACTCAAGTACTTCGAGAGAGCCGCGGAATTGGCCAGAACGCCTTCGGAGATTGTGAACGCCCTGTCTTATGCGGAGGCTACGAGAACGCAGATTCAGGTCCAAGAGAATTACCCTCAACTTGCAGCTAAGCTGCAAGGTATGGGACAGGGTATGGCGGGTGGGTTTCCTGGCGGCCGCTAAAAGTTGGGAAAAATTGTTTCGCAAAGGCGCCAGGAAAAGGGGGAAGGGCCAAGACTATTTCCACGTGGGACAGTGTAGGGGCTCGGGGGTAGCATGTATTCGGCGTAGGTACGGCGATTTGACGAAAACTGTATGAACTGGGCTTATGTTGCCTGCCCTCGCAAGATGATGTCCACGCCTTCACGCGCCCCCCTCACTCTTTGGAATGAACAACTTTCCGGTGTGGAAAGTCTGACGAACCGAAAGGCAGTTTATCTATATGCAAACGAACGGAAGACTGCGTTATTACCACTGTATTAAAAACGATGTATATATCCATTAACGACCCGCCGACCTACCGACTTAATATCCCCTCTCTCGAGGAACATACCCAGTCGTAGCTACGTGGCAATGCGAGCTGGCTGGCTGTGAGAGGATCACGCCTGCACGATGCAGAGCTAGACACGACATGCTACAGTAGTATATAAGAATACCCCACTCTGAACAGCCTAGTAAGGTTATGATGCCTGTTTTACTTGATACACGTTTTTCCCCCGCCGAGCCCGCTGCACGTTTCCCAATGCACAGAAACGCAAGTGGAAAAGCTTGTCGAGCTTATCCCGTCTGCCAACCCGAGAAGAGCAGGCGCCAAGGCTTACATATTGGTAGGCAGGCGAGAGGTAGCATCGCATCGCATCACATCACATCGTTCGAGTCGGTTCTTTGGTCCCAGCGGGGCGGCAGGCTAGAGGCTTGAGAGACTCGACGGCGTGAGTCATGGAACCTTGCTAAATGTTTATGTCTTGCATCATGTGACTCGGCGTCAATATGGGGTTCAGTCCGAGAAGATACAGGCGTGGCTTTTGCGCTTCATACGCGCTTCATACGCGCTTCTCCGGGCTGCAAAGGGCGTCGCATTCGGTGATCGGTCCCGGAGATATGTAGATTCTAGGGAGAGTATGGTAAGCAGATACGTAAGTAAGGACGCAAGCAGCGCTATCATCAATCCTATTGGCGGTGACTGATTACAACGAGAACTTCGATTTGTCATTTTGTCACCCTTGCCTCCGGTCACAACTCCGAGCAGGCTGGCTGTAAGTGATTCTCACTCAGGTATATATATATGTTCACACTTGGGGATAAAATATCTTGGAATTTGTTGAGATTTGCCCACACAGATATACACACCAAACTCGCCGGTCAACCAACTACGCAAAATGGCATCATTGTCATCATCAAGCAGTCTCCCAGCAGGCTACATCCTGCAAGAAGGCTACCCCTCTACAGAAGACTATCTCCACCTCCGGTCTACCTCCGGACTGACCCCGAAGAACACCGAACAGGCCACAGCCGCCATCGCCGGGAGCTGGTACGGCGTGTACGTGGCAGAGGCCGCCTCTCCGACAAAAGCCGTCGCTATGGGCCGCGTCATCGGCGACGGCGGCTGGTATTTCCTAGTCGCCGACATGGCGACGCTGCCGGAGCACCAGCGGAAGGGGATCGGCAACGTCATCATGACGAGGCTGATTGCGAGGATCAAGAGTCATGCGCCGAAGGGGACGGCCTGGGTGGTGCTGGGCGCCAATGTGCCCGGGCGGAAGCTGTATGGTCGCCACGGGTTTAGGGATACGATGCCGTCGGAGATGGGCATGGGGATGAGGCTCGAGACGGGGGCCGGCGGGGAGTGATTGGATTAGACATGGGTCCCTTGGCGAGTTTATTGTGAAATGTCGTGGGTGTCGAGAGGTGGGATGAAGTTAATAGAGGTTGGGACTCCCAACGGTTGGGTGAGTCGGACTGTCGGGGCAATGACTACGATGAAAGGACTAGATGGATGGAAGAGGTGACTGGCTAAGCCCATCGATTACATTCGAAGCCAGATTTACAACAGAAACGAACAGGACTTTTGATCAACGGTTCGATCAACGATTCGATCGCGCATATACGTCATAACCATGTTCGGCAATGAGTTGGTAGGAGGTACTTAGAGGTACTCAATCTATCATTGACCTCAACACCGCAGTTTCTCATTACGCGGCCATGCTCTCGAACACACGCCATGAGGCAGGCCTGAGATTTGCTTTTCGTCAAGATAGTATCCGAAGAGATCTCGCTTGACACTAGGTACTTTTGGTGGATCACCCTCCTCTTTGGCACGAGTTCCAATAATAAGCTTTGTGGCTTCGTGTTGCAGTTCAACCCTTAATGAACAAATCCGTTCCTCAATGATGATTGGAAATAGGCTTATTTGTGAAAACTTAAAGGGGGGCGGTAATAGTGAATAAGCTTAGCAAGATCCAGTTAGTTGCTTTTTTTCTTTGATTCTTGCCATCTTGTTCTTGTAAGGGGTTTCAGTGAAGCCGTGTTGAAGTCTTAAATATCAGGCATCGAAGTGACAGGAGTCTCAAGAACCATCGTCTTACCCTGACTGATAAGAAAAAGACAAAACGAACAACACCAGAGATTCGCTTGTTGTTACCGATCCAACTACTGCTGGCGGTCAAGAGAAAACTGCTTAGTCCTGTCACTTTATACCTACCTAGGTACCTAGGTAGGTAATAAATGCAAAATGTTAGAAACTTTCTTTGGGGCGTTGCCAGGCAACAAGCCTCAATTGTTGACTATTAGAAGTGACAAGGGAGATACTTCGTATGTACTTATCTAGGTAGGTACCTAAAGATACCTAGGTAGCACTTAACCTTTAACCTTATTCACAGGCCATCCTCATTCACAGTACTTGAGTCACTACTACGGGTAGGTAGATAGATACTTGTAGGTCTGGACAGTGGAAGGAGCCTGGCAAGGAAGGCCCTACATTCTACGTACTAGGCAGGCTAGGGTTTCTCACAGTAACCTATCCCAACCTTGGAACACATCCCACTTCGCACCTCCCACCAGTTCTTGGACATCCTCCAGAAGGAAGATTCCTATTTTGTCCCCCTCTTCACCAGCTGTCTTCAGCATATTCGCATCTATCACAAGTCCAGTCTTCCGTGAATAGGGAGACTAACTCAAGTGGAATGAACTCGAACAGGAGCGAAAGCTCGCGGACACTAAGATCATCATTCGGCATCCACCACGTCAACATTCATTCCGACGCCTTCTACATCTGTTCGTGGCGGCACCGCAATGCCTGGTTTAGGTCAGCCCGCAGCTTCACTTCCGACTGTTCCGTCCGGCCCGCTACCTGTCACTGCTCTGAGTACTACATCATGGAGGACCAGATATCCTCGTATCGGCCAGTTCGCTATGACTGAGCGGGATGAAATAATTGCTGCCGTCCCCAGTGGTCTTTTTCACTTCAAGCAAGTAAATGACCATGCCTCCAAGCCTTGGTCTGAGGGCCGGTTACTTCCCAACACAACCATGCTCAATGACTCTTCTGTGTCTGGCCTAGCAGCCATAATGATAGAGACAAGTGATCCACGTCTATATGTGTACTGCGTTTCCGGTGGTACGCTACATACCTTTCATCGCTCCATGAAAGACGGATCGTCATGGGCGAAAGATTCCCAGGACCCTTTCCCATACTACCCTATTTGTGGTACACCAGCTATCGCCCATACCATATGGGACTCAAAACGGTGGAACTTAGTCGTTCCTTGTCAGTCAGGTGGCCTCTTACACACCTCAACAGATGGCTCTTCGTTTCCCGGGTGTGGCGGGTCCTACTATGGTGGAATGAAAACCTGGGAGTCAGTGACCCATGTAGCCGAAGACCTGGGTATTATTTCATCTGCATCTATCGCCGCGATTAAACGTCCATCGGAATTTGGATATGGCTCGACCCAGAAAATAGACCTCGTGATGGTCTGCATTGCAAGTGGTCGGCTGCATACAGCTGAAGGAGAGGTTTTACAAAGATTATCATCAGGATATTCCAGATCTTCGAAATGGGACGCGCAGGCTCCAACCAGAATTCTTCACCCAGGTGAAGTAACAGGGAACCCAACGCTCATCCAGAATGTCCGTACAAACCAATTAGACCTCCTTGTCCCTTCGGCGGAGGGAGGCATATTCCACTTCGTCCGAACGGCATCTTCCCCCGACGAATGGCATATGATTGCACGTATCGCGTTTCCTCAGGGCCTTCCTGCAGCGTCGTGTTTGGCTATTAATTCCGAGGATCTTCGATATACCAATTCGAGACAGTTTCGTGCACTCATCCAGAGTGGAGGCCAGTGGCCAGTTGTACCATATTACAACAACCGAAAGTTCTAAACCATGGTCTGGTTCCTATCTGCGACCTATAGTATCACCAGGACCGTTCCCTGGTTAATTGCGCTCTCTTTCACAAGACTTGGGATTGTTGGAATCTGATCTACCTTCATGTTGTCAGGTATCAAGCCCCGACCGTCAAGAGTATTGAGAAGTTGATGACAGGAGGACTCCTGGCGCCCGATGGCGCCAGGGGAATTTCCCACTGCGCAGGCAGATAAGCTAGCTATCTCATATAGGCTGAAGCAGTAGTATAATACCATCTATCTTTGGGTGGGCCAAATTCTACTGTTTTTCGCACAATATATGTAAAGTATCGCTAGAACCAGTCAAGCTTCTACATACGAACATAATAATATCAATGTCTTTATCTCCTTACGTGATTATTACCCATTTCGGCCTTCCACTTAACCGCCGCCTCTCAGATTATCAGGGCAACTTATCCTACTACTATTACCTTCGGACGGTATATATTATAAGCTAAACCACCTCATATTCGCCTAGCATATCCTAATCTTCTAGTGGTAGCGATGTAGCATAATACATGCCAATAATTACGATCTAGGTATGGGATCTGTAACTAGGGTAGGTAGGTCAACGGATAGTGTCAGAACAATATAAACGAATGTTGTGATAGTTTACCCATCAGCTCCTTGAAAGTGACCCTCGTGCCTTACTTACATCAGTGACTGGATCAGAAGAGACTACAAAAGATATTGGGAATAAGTTGAGCCCTTTGACTTGTCACCTCCAGAATCTGCATTCTGAATTACAACACAGCCCGTCACTTTCTTGGTTCTTCAATCTGATTCAAGATTTAAACTGTTTAAGAATACAGCGCCACAATATACATAATGAGGTGGCCCGTGACATGGAATCAAACCCAGTTAAACCGGTCGTTGAGGTAACTTCGAACACTACTATCGAAGCATACCCGTGGCTTCTTCCTTTTTTGCCTACATCCTTGAGTCCAGAGGTGCAAGCATTCAACAGCATTTAATCAAACAGATCCGTTTCGGTAACATTGACAAAAAAGTCTTCGTCCAACCAAGTACCATAGTTGGGCGACGAGGTCCCCGCACTAGGATTAAGTATCTGGAAGTCGAAATGGCGTAAAAGCTATGGTGTACAGTGTCAGGCATGTTGAAATTCTAAAGGGAGGGGGAGATGGGCTCCAAACAGCATGTGGAAGGGAAGACGTACCTCAAACAGAGTTTTGTTGAGCTCAACCCAGGCGACGGCCTTGCCGGCACACATCCAGCGGCCGTAGCCGAAGACAAGCTCGACGTTGCGCTGCATCTCGCTGCGCGTCGCCGCGTCGACTTCGAGATATCGCTCCGGCCGGAAGATGTCGGCGTCTGGGCCGAAGAGTGCTTTAGACCGCATCAAAGAGGGGAGGTTTGGCCCGACAGCTGTGCCCCCGGGCACAAAGTGGCCGTTGATCGTATCACCTTCTGGTGGCACCTCTTTACCGAATGACGCGGTGGCAGCTGGGCGTATGCGAATACCTTCGTACAGCAGAGCCTGTGGCAAGTTAGAGTGAGTGTTTTGTTATGTACAAGACGCAGAAGCTTTCTGTCCGCAAACGAAGACAATTCCAATGACAATTCTGCGAAGAGAAGAGCAGAGCAGGGTAGCAAATGAGAGACGAACCTGATAATACGGCAGTTCCCTCGCTTCTGCGTTCGTTATGGGATTCGACACACTCCCCCTCTCGATCGCGTCTTTTATCTCTTTCTTGACTTTATTGTACGCCACAGGGGTCGCTATGAGGTAATGCAGCATTATAGTGATGGTACTCGAGGTCGTCTCTGAGCCGGCCACGAACATAAACAGTGCTTCGACTTGACACTCGGCCTCGGTCAGGCCGTGACGACGGAAAGATCCCTTAATGCCACACAATCAGCCCATGTGTACAAGTTGTCGACTGGATGAAGGGAGTTCATGGCCCAAGGTTCGCTTACCAAGATGTCGGTCAAAGATTTGGCATCTTCCATATACCTCTTGTGAACCTCGTCATCCGCCAGCCTACGTGCGAGATATGAGTCAACATCACTTCACCAGGTCCAACATGGAGTGTGCCTTACTTCATCAGTAGGCCAAGCCCCGATTTGTCCGTTGACTTGGGGCCGATAAATCTGATGCCCAGCCTCGAAAAGACGACGTTCCGCAGGGCGGGTATATCGCCCAGCATGTTCATCAACGGCAAATAATTCCTGACAATGCCATAGAAGTTGTGGATGTCCTTGTCTGCATCGAGACAGCCGAATTCCTTCGCGAGGGCAATACGCGATATAACGTCCAGAGTAAACAGAGCGATCGCCTTGCTAGTATCCAAGGGCACTACTGGGGTATTGCTGCCCGGTTTGTGGACGTACTTGCGACGGATCAGGCTGATCAGATTTGTGACCTGCTCGTCAACAGCCGACTCGAGGCCGGGTGTCTCGCGCCCCGAATAGCCGTGTGAAGTCTTCGCCTTGTACTTATCATGCCTCGTCGGTTCGGTCATGCAGAACATGGCGTCGGATGCGGGATGGAAGCGTGCGCCGCGGTACCAAGCGGATCGCGGATAGGTGCTCTTCGCGCTTGATATGCGTCGGATTGTCTCCGGGTCGTCGGTGCTCAGCTCGTTGGGGCCTATCCGGACCAGTGGGCCGTATGTATCCCCGAGATCCTTATGGAGGTCATTTTGTCTCCCGCTGTAACCGGCATAGGCTAGCCACAGGTATGAAAAGGACGCGAGCCTGGGCCCGGGGATGTGACGAAGACGTTGCCATTGGTAGATGGTCGAAGCAACGTAGTAGACTGCGGCGAGAATGCACAAGGCCGGAACGGCCACGCCCTGGTCTAAGATGCTCATAATGACCTTGTTTTCCGTCTGCAAACTGTTCAGGTCGTTACCATGCTGCGCATGTCTGGTTGAAGATCAGATAAGCGGAAAACAGCACATTGATACCGCACCCCATGCCCTACTTTATATAATTGATGTACGACAAGGGCCCTTGGGGATGGAATGCCACGAAACCATCCACCTGCATGACAATGATAAGTCAGTAGGGAATCGGCCAATCAGGCCCATCCTCTCGGTAAGATACGGTGAGCCATGGGCCCATGGCCGAGCATGGCTAACCGAAGCATGACTTATGGGGTATTAGGTCAACAGGCGGATTTTCAGCTTGCTTTCCAGCCGGGGTATGTGGATGAGCCCAGGCGCGTCTACGTTGTGGTACTGAAACTGGGGATGGAGCCGGGCGAGCCGGGGGGGGAATACTCGATACTGTAGAAAACACACCGGCATTAAGGTCCCAGCACAGCTCTCACAATCTATCATGTACGTGTGGTTTTAGTCTACCCTGGATGCTGGCCTCTGCTGGAGAGTTAGCGGAGCCTCCTTCCCATACAAAGTACTATATTTATATATTCAATTTTCTAACCGGGTCCAGTCCCAAGCCCCTGGGTTAATTAGCTTCGTGCATCTTGCCCTCCAAAGTGGAGATCATCGGGTAAGCCTACGTATACTTATGGAGCCATCGTTTCGTTTCGCTGGGGTCTATTGAGGCCTAAGTGCGGCGCGGTAGGTATTGGCATATTGCGTTCATACCAGACTCGCCAGACAACCTCCGGAGCAGACGAGGCCCGAAGGATAAGTAGTACCACATGCATTGCTACATCGTTATGAAGCTGATTGAGGCTCTTGCATGGATATTCAGCCCGCTTCGTGGGCGTGTTTTCTTTTGCTTACGATATTCTAGCCCTCCTTTACAAGCCATTCTCTAGCAGTTTGAGAAACAATATTCTCTTTAATCATATCCAACCTGAAAGTGACTAGGATAAGCAGACAGCGGAGCTTCCTGTAAGCTCAAGTGTTACCAAGTCGCCGCTGAGAGCACGGTGGATGTAATATTGCTATTGTTGCTATGCAATTCGGGCACTTTTGCCCTGCATCGCCTTGATTTCGTATTGAATATGCCAGAACTGAGTTTCCTGTCCGACTAAATGTACTGTATACATTGACATGTAGTTAGCATGGATAGTAGATTAGCTAAGAGGCACAAGCATATCGGTGTCAGCCGTAACCCAAGTAGACCTTCGTTGATAAGTATTACCTATATTCTCTTCGACTAATAGGCAACAAGTGGTGACCGGACTTACAAGTCGGTTCATCTGGCGGCATGCCGGGCAGCAAAGCAGGGTACACGCCCTGTAAAGAAGCCTCCAACGCCTTAAAGGAAGAGCCCAGTTCGTCTGCAACGCACACAGTCTTTTCTAGCACTCCTGAAGCGACCACTTCACAGGCGCCAGAAGCCAGATCCTTTATATCAGAGCTCGCCAAAAGAAGCTTTCCACCACGTAAGACGAGTTCAATGTTCTCCGGGGGAGCAAAGACGGCCTGCCCGAACGGATCGACAGCGCCCTCCCCGTTTCGAGACCATGCTCCAAAAACTACAATATCAGCTAGTTTCCCGATCTCTATGGACCCAAGAAAATCATCAAACCCCGCTACCACTGCGCCGTTCAGCGTTGCCATCTCCCACAGTACCTTCGACGACAACTCGACGTCATACAATTCTTTCGCGGCCGAGGCGGCGCAGACAGCCTCCCTGGCCATGGTTGCGGATCCGGAGGGCAGCCAGTCTGTGCCTAGCGCGACGGTGATCCCGGCTTCCAGCAGGGAGCTCACGTTCAGCGTCTTCCCGTACAAGGACATGTTGCTGCGTGGGGACCAGACTATCTTGGCGCCACGCGCCGCAACAAGATCGAAGTCCCGCGGTGTCAGGCCCAGGGCATGCACGAGGGCGATATTGGAGTTAATGATGTCGGTGCTGAGGCCGCCGCCGCCGAGCGCAGGGATCGTGTCGAAAGTGTCGTTGGAGAGACACGTGAACTCGTTGGCGGCGTGAAGATCGACGCCCTCGCCGATATGCCCAATGTAGCGATGGTAGCCCGCAGCCGTGTCCCTGTCTATGGTACCCGGGCCATAGTCGCAGTCGCCGTGCCTCATGGCGCCCAGGCGATCCTTGAGAGGAAAGGTGTCGTATGTGGCGGCGGGGCCGTGCAGTCCGTCCCCGAGGCCGTCTGCGAAGTCCAAGTTCCGGGCCAGCCCAGGCACCATCTGGCCCCCAACGATGGATGTGGTGCCGGAGAAGAGGTGGCGCAGCTCGCCCCAGGCCGTTGCGTCCACGGCGCTACCGTTGACGACGGCCTCGCGCATGGTGTAGTTCCGGGCGCCGACCCGCCAGTCATGGCGGTGATGGACGCGCTCCCCGATGTCCGGGAAAGGCGCGACGGTGGCGAACTCGATGTGATCATGGGTGTTGATGAAACCGGGCGATATCACAGACCCGGCGCAGTCCAGCACACTGGCATCCCCGCCGCGTGTGCCTAGGCCACATATATCGCCGACATGGGAGATGCTCCCGGACTGGATGAAGACAGTGGCTTTTGGTAATGCTCCGTCGCGGGTGAGGACGGTGCCCAGAAGTAGTAGGTCCCCTGATAGTCCGCGTTTGACGACGCGACAGGACGCCGAAGCCGACGGCAACAAAGCGACCAGGACAGGGAGGAGAGGCAGAGGTCTCATTTGAAGATGCTCGTGCGCTTCGATGGCGAGGTTTTAGTCATACTATAACAACAATTATGTGTACCATGTAGGATTCGATAGACGGCGAGAGAAATCAATCTATTTGATCATTTTCAATCAACGAGAGAGTTGGACCGAGCCCTGCCGAAGAATGATCTTCATGTCTCCAGTTAATGATCATCTTCGATAACCTGTGCGGTGAGAGATGTTTATAGTTTTTGCTATGGGTCGCGGGCATGTCGCATGTCGCATGTGGTATGCCGCATGGCGGGGTTGTTGGTGAGGTAAGTCGGGAACACGAGGGAGGGACTTACATAAGCAGGGTACATAGTAGAGGCCCAAGTTAGGTATGTTCTCGAACCCGGCGAAAGATCAGGGCCAACCGCCCAAGCAATGCTGCTATGTTTCGCTTATCATACACCACCCAAGTTTCAGACTAGGAACGGGACCAGCGGTAGCAGAAGTGTACTTGTATGTCTATATATACATGTATATATGAAAATGGGTTGATTGATGCAAAGCTGTCCGCTGCTTTTTCTCATCCACCGTACAGGTTCTCTAGGCCACCTTGTTCAAATAGAAGCACCTATGAGTGTAGATTACCTTGATTCATGAGAGGGCTTGCGTTGGAAAAGTGTCGATAGGTACCTAACTCGAATAGGTACAGACGTTACATCATGCCAAGCCCGCCAAGCTGTCTGGCTGTTGCCCCGATCGCACTGGACCAAGCTGAAACGGGTGCGCCCTGCATCACGCGCAGCTCAGCCTGTGATTGGCAGATCTGGGGTCATAGGGGGGACAGGTATTGCTTTGTGCTGAACTGGACACAACCTTGACCTTACCCTGCCCGACATGCGCTAGCATCATTGATAGGCCCGCCCGTCTTTGAGGCTGGCGACCTGAAGTGACCACGACTGCGACATCCTTTCACGCTTCGGCGGGAACCTACCTATTCTCGACCTCATCTTTCTTATCATAGTCTCTCCCCTCATCGTGTGTGCCTGATCTGTCAAATTCAAGGTCGAGTCTGCCACTACTGCAGCTAGCTGTCTTAGCTACCTCCAGAATACCCACAAATAGCTCTTTAGTTCCATCTGGTGACATCGTCGCATTCAGGGTCCTGTCCTCACTCATAATAACTATTCTTTTCTTCGCTCCGTGTCTTTGATAAACACATCGCACACTGCACCACGCTCTCTGGCAGACACAGTCTTCATAAACAACCCCAAGACAACCCTCACTTACCTCTTTAGCAATTCTGACATCTCTGGGATAACATGGCGGATCCGGCACCCGCCTCCGCTCTTGGCGATGAGCAGCAACTGAACACGCCCGACTTCACAGGCGAGGTCGAGACCAACAACGAGCTGCCCCCCCAGGCCGTACTGCGCGCCATAGAGAACCACACCGTGATAGACAGCTCGGGCAAATTCCACACCTTCAAGAGCTTATATGCCGGCCCCAACTCAGCCCGGCGCATTCTGGTCATCTTCGTGCGACACTTCTTCTGTGGTGTAAGCCTCCCCTTTCCTTTATTCCCCAATAAAAAAAACCAGTGTAAGTCAACCAGCGAGAAGACCAAAAAGTCTCTAACATCCGCCCCCTTTTCTTCTCTCCCTCGCAGAACTGCCAAGAATACCTCCGCACCCTATCAGCGTCCATAACACCCGAGGCGCTCCTCGGGCTGCCCGCAAGCACCTTCATCGCCGTCATCGGGTGCGGCTCGCACGAGCTGATCGACGCCTACGTGCGGGAGACGGGGTGTCCGTTCCCCGTGTACGCGGACCCCACGCGCAAGCTGTACACGGACCTGGGCATGGTGCGCACCCTCAGCATGGGCGCGCACCCGGCCTACCTGACCCGCACCGTCGCCCACACCGTCTTCTCCGGCATCGCCCAGGGCCTGCGCCAGGTCAAGAACGGCCTCGCCACCAAGAGCGGCGACCAGAAGCAGGTCGGCGGCGAGTTCCTCTTCGAGCCCGTGTCTGGAACCCTCGGCACCCCCATCTCGACGCCCCTGATAGGCCCGGATGGCGACGACGGGGAGAAGGAAGGAGGAGGAGGAGGCGAGGCCGAGAAAAGCGGCGGCGAGCTGGGCTTGGATGGGAATGGCGGGAACAGAGCCCGCGAGGAGAAGTGCGTCACCTGGTGTCATCGCATGCGCACCACGCGCGACCACGCCGAGATACCGGAACTCATGGAGATCCTCGGCCTCGAGGGCGCGGGCGCCCCCGGGAAGAACACGAGGAGGTGGCAGAAGGCGCTGACGACGCGGAAAGGTACGGGGCTGACGATGGCGAGCCAGATGAGTCGCGGGAGCAGCGATACTGCGAAGACGGCGGTGACGGATAGTGGATAATGATGACGCTGGTTGGGTCATGTGTGTTGAGTGTGCTGAGGCCCACGACGGCATTCCGCGGAGCGGAGTGACGAAGTAATGTAATGATCAGTCATGCTGATACTACCAACGCGATTATCTTATAGTGATATTCCTCGCCCAGGTTTCTGAGATGTCCCATTTGTCTCGTTGTATGGCGAGTAAATGTATGAGTGTAGCGCGAGCGCATATGGTGAGATTATGTATTAAATGAGACTAACCTGAGCAGGAACCTTAACGGCGACTTAACGTTTCATTTGATCTATATACACTGCTGTGGAATTCCAGCTGACTACCTACTACGTTCTTCACAAGCACAACAACTTGAGATGCGCAAGAACACAAAGCGCCTGACATAAAATATCATCGCAAGTTCATTACCACACTGTCTGCTTATCTAAAAAGACACTTGCCTGCCCGCCAACCTGACTGTTCTGTTCGAGTGCGATCTCATCATGTCCATCCATACACCCACAGAACGTCGAATGATCCAAAGCGCCTTCAGCCCGCGATCTCAATATAGACGGGAAAACAATACACCGCAAAAATACACATGTAACGTGTACATGAAGGAAACGGCCCTGAAGCTTCCTTGTCTCCTTTCACTTCTCTTTCCTACTGCTGCTCAGCCGATCTCGACCAATTCATGCAGCGGAAATGCTGTTGATGGATGGTATAAGCGGAAACAAAATAAATAAGAATTAGATATAAAAACTCGGGTGGGAGTTGTAGTAGTTGAATGTTCTCGTGAAGGGATAGGTGGAATCCCTCGTCATTTAATGGCCGGCGTGCACGTCTACCATCCCCCTGGATAGACGCGATGCGGGCGTATGCTTTCCGTTGGCGTTATAATCGGAATGGCTCATTAGTTCCCCGTCACTGCCTTGTTGGCTTGTGTCACTCCGACAGCGACACCCACGACAATGGCGATAATGAGAATGACGATGAGGAGACACCACCACTTCCACTTGCGGGCCTTCCGAGCATGGTCAATGCCCTTCTCCACTTGCTGGTTGCCGTTGTCCAAGTGTGCCTTCGTGTTTTCGGCGTTTCGTTCAGCTTCTTGCACGGGCACTTCCTGCTGTACGACTAGCGTCTCCAAATCCGTGAATAGGTCGGCGAGTTCCATCATCGTCTTCTCGATGCGCTGCAACTCGTTGTGGCGGGCGCGAACAGCGCCGAGCACGGATGATGCCTGGCCGGTCCGGTTGGTTCGGATCTAGAAAGAGAGCGCATTAGCTATCGACATAATGACAAGCGGAGGGAGCAGCACAATGGGTCAGATGAAGAGGAAAGGGGAAAATAACATACTGCTGTCTGGAAAACACCCTCATTGCCCCAGTCAGCGTCGGCGGCCTGGCGGACCTCATCTTCGCTCGCGTCAGGGTTTACTATGCGGTACTGGCGGGCGATCTGATCACGGTAGCGGGATTTGAACGAGCGCTCCTCCTCTCGGTAGTTTTGCAGCTCGCGCTCGAACTGGCCCTTGATCTGCTTGATGTGGCGCTCCTTGGTGGAAAAAACGCCGCCGGTGCTGTGATTGCAGTCGTTGACCAGGAATTTGAGCTGGTCGCGGACGCCATTGACCAGTGTGTTGGTCTCGGCAGAGATGCGCTCGAGTTGCTGGGTGGCGTTGCCGCCGCTGTCGGCGTCGGCGAGAGACCGCTGGTGCAGCTGCGCGATGGCCTCAACGTTCGATGTGAGGGTGCCGATCTCGTTGCGGAGGAAGTCAATCCGGTTCAGGAATTCTGGTGTCGGTAGCGTCTGAGCGCCCGAGGAGTGACCATAGTCTTGCATTTCATGATCCTGAAGAGAGGGTTTGTTAGGTGGGCTGTTGCAATGGTCGCCATCGTCGCCATCGTCGCCATCGTCACCGTCGTCACCGTCGAGGGGAAGAGGGGAAGGGTTGGTTGCTGCTGACCTGATTGCCATCATATCCGTTGCCGTAGCCCTGCTCAGCCGAGGTGCTCTGCTGGTACGGGTTGCTGTAAGACATGGCTGTCACTGGGTTGGTGCAGAATAGGCGAGGCGAGGCGCGGCGTGACGTAAGTAGTACTCGATGCTCGTCTGGAATGAAAAGTCGTTCCTGGTCGTATGTAGCCTTGTAGGGTTGGGCGAAGAGATAGGTCGAACGCGCAACAAAGCAGGGCGAAGGGGTGTTGGAAATTGAGGGAGTGGAGCGGCCAAGGTTGTTGATGGATGGATGGATGGGTGGATTTCAAGTTGGAGCCTCTCTAGCTTGCTTTGGCGTGGGTGCTTTGGTAGGCGTTGCTGTGCCTGGTAGACACCTACGTAGGTGCCTACAGTGGTCTTAATGGTCCGTCGCTTTGAAAAAAGCCTGCACGCAATTTGCCAATTAGCGGCATGGCAGCTTATGACGTTGAATCCCTGCCATTTGGGGTTGATCTTCTACCGCAAAGTACAGCCTGTCAGCAGTCGCCTCTTATGCATGTATGTAATATGTACTTTTAAGTAGGTAGTAGTGATCTAACACTTACAGTATCTTCTACGTATTACCTAGGTCTCATACATATCTGCACACGAGGTTCGTATCTTGCAACTTGATCAAGCTCATTGAACAGACCACCTGCTTAGTCAGAGTAGCTCGAACCCCAAAAGAAGCAGGCAGCTTCTAGGCTCGCTAACCCATGATCTTTCTATTTTAGTATATCCCGCGCTCCACCTCTCCGCGACACCGTGACATGTGTGGGTATCTTTGACGGCACTGTCCTAAACTCCAAAATGCCCTTGATTGCATACCATAATCTCGTACAAGCTACATGCTGATGAATCAGAGCAGCATCGTTTCTGGAAAGCTGATAGTTTCAAAATTGCCGCGCCTGGTATGTTAACAGTAGTCAGTGTACCGGACCACCCCTCAGTCATTTGCACTGCTTTTTAGCTACAACATATTCCTAAATGACGTGTATACTAGGCAAGGTACACATACGAAGTAGAAGGAGCATACTGCCAGAGAAGAAATTGATACCAATCTCGAACTGTTGTTCCGATTTAGGTAACGTCTCACAATGAGATGAAAATCGAATGACACGATTGAAGGTCGGCAGCCCTAGGCCGAGCTCCATTCAATCTGTCACTAACATCATGACCGAGCAAGAGTAGAGGGTCGGTGTCATCAATCTAATCGGTTTATAAAACGGAAGTTTAGAGCTCCTATATTAAGGATAACTTGAAGTGCCTGACAATGATAAATGACTCATTTATTATGTTCGTCAATTAATGCTCTCACATAGATCTTCCGAGCGACAACGGGCAGGAGAGCTGTTGGAGTGCGTGCGGTAGGATGCTCTTCGTATACATGGAAGGTCCGGGTCATGCGCCTCCCCTTCGGTTTCTTATACTCATATATATCCTCGGTCGGTCGTAGAATAACCAAGTTTCATCACCATCTGAGCTTATCCTATGTACTTATAGCCTTAGAAGTACCTCCGTAATCTGGGCTATAAAAAGGTTGAAGGTGAGGCATAGAATCCAAGACTTGACGATCTATCATTTCGAAACAGCCGCTACCAATGAGGGTATCCATTCATGGCAAGGCTTAGGATAGTGTGATCTAGCTTTATGTTTCAGGCTATCTCGTGGGTGATGTCGTGTGAGTTCTTGCAAATTAGAGGTGGCCACCCTGTCAGCAGTCAATAAAGACTCTTCTCTTTCTTTCTTAATACGGGCGGGCAATTTGCCTCAAGTTTATAACAAGAAGACTAAGCGCTCCCCAGATGTAGCGGATAGAACAGACCGCGACAAATGAGAAACCCAAGCATTAAAGGTAATTCTTCTTTCGACTTGTTCGCGTGTAATTGGTAAGTGCCCATTCGACATCACCATCTCGCTGGTCGAGCAAGCCGGCCCGAATCTGGAAGGGCTTCATTGACATTCTCGGCCCGACTTCGCTCAGCTCGACCGAGTCGTAGCTCGTTTGGACAAAGACGTGATGTCGAACTTCTATTGTGTCTAGAACACTTTGGTGTCAGCCATCAATACGCAAACATGAGTGTAACAGGGCCCTCGCCGGAGTTCTCACCGTCGATATTCTTGAAGGTTATAATTCTGGAGCCGAGATCTGATTTGCTGCTAGCCGCCTCGCGAGGGGGGAATATGTGCTTCAGAATCTTGACTATGCGCATCCCAAGTGGCGTGGTGAAGCCCTCGAAAACCAAGTGCGGGTATGACTCGCTCACCGTGCCCCGGATAGTGTTGGGTATGTCGTGCCGCAGCACGCAATTGTGCAGAGAAAAGGATATTGTGGGCCCGAACGGGAGATGCGATATGGTGAGGCCGGTGGGCTGGCCTCTGTGCTCATGCAACAACATGATGTCGCTCAACCCGGCAGACTGGGCTGACTTGACGAGATCGGGCAGGATGGTGCCACCGCGGTTCAACCGTATGCCGGTGGGGAGAAGTAGACGGATTTCTTTGCTGAAAGCCTGGAGCCTCGTGGAAGGGTCTCTCGAGGTTGTGATGAGAACGCGGGGGTCGACGAGCCCGGAAAGGTGCTGGTATTCGTCGTCGAGATCGAGCGCCTCTTGGGTGGTGCGGTCCTGGGCGGACTCATCGTATTGGAAGTCCTTCCGTAGCTCTTTATCGTTGGCGATGCTGGGGTCGAGAGGACGGCCACTGGCCAGGGCAGCGCGCAGCTTCGATCTCTTCTCGGCTACCTCAGCATTCTGCAGAAGAAGGGCCTTCCGATACAGGAAATCTCGCCTCGCACGAGAGTTCTTGCGGATCATGACCGCGACAATCGACGATGGTCTGTGGAGACTAGAGGAATGGAGGAACGGGCGGTATCGGTTCGGCAAACGTAGGTTGAGCTCGGCGTAGCCCCAAGAACGAGCTGGCTGTCGTCGCCGAAGACTATCGTTGAGTTGATTGGTTTGTGTTGGCTAAGGGTGAGGCAGAGAGTCTTGTCCGTCTACGGCTTCTGGTCTGGGTGGTTTACTATCCGAAGGTTTGGTAGTACTAGATACCTGGTATATTAGGAGGGAGGTTATGGCATGCAGATGTTGGAGACTGTGACTTTGTCGCAAGAGCTTGGCTCAATAAATTTTGGCGGGGCTTATCGCCTACGCCGGTGAGGTATCAGCCCCGGGCTAGATTGGAAGTACTTGTCGAGCTTGTTCCCTTAAGCACCTGAGTATATATCTATGCCTAATCGGGATTTTCGGCGGTACAGTAGTGGAGGCCCATACTCTTCTGGCGGCGCAGACTGCAGGTGCTTTTAGCGGCCTCGATGGGACCCTTGGAAGTCCAAGGGTACCTCGAGGTACCCAACGGGCCTAGTACGCCCAGGCAGTACCTACCGGTACGCTCTCGTCGCACCGCATGGGGCGGGCTTTGCGCCCGGACACGGCCAAGGCCAAAAAATGCGAGAATGGATGTCAGTCCTCCAACTTCTGAATTGCGACAAACTGCGGCCAGAATTGCGGCGTTGCAACTTGCAAGCATTGCGGCATCGCAACTTTTGTTCTTGCGCCTAACTTTAAACCTGGTTGCCTACACTGCTCCCCAGCTTGCAGCCCCTCTCCTTGACGCAGACACGAACTTTATCAGTGCTTCCAAGTCTGATTTTGATTTATCCTTCGTCGCTTGTAGCATCGAGGAACTTATGTCCCTCGCCTCCGCCTCGCCCCCCCTCCCACCACTCCCAACTTTCCGATAAAGACAGCCCGCTGGCATTCACTACATCTCCCTTCTCCCTCGCCAAACCAACATCGCGCATTGCAGAGCCTAGCCGCTCTTTGTTGCACCCCGCCACTTTATCTTCAATGATGTGATCATTTTGTTCTATTACCCGTTGAATCTCACGCAGATCCCCTCATCTCATCGCAGATCCAACGCCAGCTGCTACACGATATCCAAGTCCGTAGCATCGGTCGGCACACCCGACACGGCCCCCCTCCCCCTCTGTTCGGCAGACTGCTCTGCTGCACTCTTCCTTCTCTCCCCCCGTCACTCATCCTCGACGATCGGACCCGCCTGCCGAGTGGCCCTGCGAGCGACATGGACGCCTTCACCCACCTGGGCAACCACCTCGTCTCCAACTCTGCCATCACTATTAATGCTGGCGAAGACGATATCTCTGCCCTTGAGCCCGATGACGGCCTGCTCTTCGGCAAGTACAACGGCCGCGGCGGCCTCGGCAGCATGCGCCGCCGGCAAGACGACGACGACGACGACAACGAGACCGAGGCCTTCGAGGACGACAACGAGAGCCTGACCAGTGTTCCCGTCGATGCCCTCAAGGGCCTCGCCATCCAGACCCCCGAGGAGGACAAGGCCCTCCCCGCCCACGCCTGCGCCTACTGCGGCATCCACTCGCCTAGCTCCACCGTCAAGTGCCTCGCCTGCAACAAGTGGTTCTGCAGTGCTCGTGGCAACGCGAGTTCCTCCCACATCGTCAACCACCTCGTCCGAGCCCGCCACAAGGAAGTCCAGCTGCACCCCGAATCCGCCCTCGGCGACACCACCCTCGAGTGCTACAACTGCGGCACCAAGAATGTCTTTCTCCTTGGCTTCATCCCTGCCAAGTCCGATACCGTCGTCGTCCTTCTCTGCCGTCAGCCTTGCGCCGCCAATTCCTCGTCCAAGGACATGAGCTGGGATATTTCCAGATGGCAGCCCTTGATCGAAGACCGTGCCTTTCTCAGCTGGCTCGTCTCCTCGCCCACCGACGCCGAGCAGCTCCGTGCCCGACACCTGACCCCTCCGCAGATTGCCAAGCTGGAGGAGATGTGGAAGGACGATGCTAATGCCACCGTCGCCGACTTGGAGAAGGCTGCTAGTATCGACGACGATCCTCTTCCCGTTCTTCTGAAATACGAGGATCCGTATCAGTATCAGAACATATTCGGGCCCTTGGTCAAGATGGAGTCCGACTACGACAAGAAGCTCAAAGAGGCCCAGTCTGAGGATGGTTTGATTGTTCGATGGGACGTCGGTCTCAACTACAAGCACATAGCAAGCTTTACCTTCCCCAAGTTGGAGTCCGGCGACGTGAAGCTGGCAGTCGGCGATGAAATGCGCCTCAAGTATAAGGGAGAGCTACGCCCTAACTGGGAGGGAGTTGGTTATGTCATCAAGATCCCAAACAACCAGTCTGATGAGGTGACTTTAGAACTGCGCAAGACCGGCAACGATAAGTCTGTCCCGACCGAATGTACTCATAACTTTTCCGCCGACTACGTCTGGAAGGCCACCTCATACGACCGCATGCAGGTGGCCATGCGAAACTTCGCAGTAGACGAGTTCAGTGTCTCCGGTTACATATTTCACAAACTTCTTGGCCACGAGGTCGCCGCTGGGCCCATGAAGACCACATTACCTAAGAAGTTCAGTGCTCCGGGTCTCCCAGAGCTGAACGCTAGCCAGATTGTTGCCATCAAGACCGTTCTCAGCACGCCACTCAGCTTGATCCAAGGTCCACCGGGTACCGGCAAGACGGTCACCTCGGCTACCATCATATATCATCTTGCGAAACAAGACAACGGCCAAGTTCTCGTCTGCGCCCCTTCGAACGTCGCAGTCGACCAACTCTGTGAACGCATCAACCTGACTGGCTTGAAGGTGGTCCGACTGACTGCCAAATCTCGTGAGGATGTAGAGTCATCTGTCAGCTTCCTGGCTCTTCACGAGCAAGTTCGCATGCTTGACAGCAACCCAGAGTTGATGAAGTTGTCTCAGCTCAAAGGCGAGTACGGAGAACTGTCTAGCCAGGATGAAAAGAAGTTCAAGCAGTTGACTCGAGCTGCTGAACGCGATATACTCAGCAATGCTGATGTCGTATGCTGCACGTGCGTTGGTGCCGGAGACCCGCGCTTGGCCAAGATGAAGTTTCGCAACGTGCTCATCGACGAATCAACTCAGTCCGCTGAGCCAGAATGCATGATTCCTCTCGTTCTCGGTTGCAAACAGGTCGTTCTAGTTGGTGACCATAAACAGTTGGGACCAGTCATCATGAACAAGAAGGCTGCCAAGGCTGGCTTGAACCAGTCACTGTTTGAACGTTTGGTGCGACTAGGGTTCACTCCTATCCGGCTCCAAATCCAGTACCGCATGCATCCATGCCTTTCCGAATTTCCGTCGAACATGTTCTACGAAGGGTCTTTGCAAAATGGTGTTTCGGCACCCAGTCGGATTCGCAAGGACGTCGACTTCCCTTGGCCTGTCGCCGAGATGCCTATGATGTTTTGGTCCAATCTCGGTAACGAAGAAATCTCCGCTTCGGGCACTTCGTACCTCAATCGAACGGAAGCATCCAACGTGGAGAAGACCGTGACGCGATTCTTCAAGGCTGGAGTACGCCCGAGTGACATTGGTGTCATTACTCCGTATGAGGGTCAACGAAGCTACATCGTGACGACGATGCAGAACACGGGAACTTTCAAGAAAGAATCGTACAAGGAAGTCGAAGTTGCATCCGTAGATGCTTTCCAGGGTCGTGAGAAAGACTTCATTGTTTTATCTTGTGTTCGCTCCAACGACAACCAAGGCATTGGCTTCATGTCGGATCCTCGACGATTGAACGTTGCCCTCACCCGTGCTAAGTTCGGCGTTGTCATTATTGGTAACCCCAAGGTTCTCTCCAAACATGATTTATGGCATCACCTCCTCGTTCATTTCAAGGAACGCAAGTGCCTAGTTGAAGGGCCATTGACCAATCTTCAAACTTCGCTTCTTCAGTTCAGTCGCCCCAAGAACACTTTCCGACAGCGTGCCCAGCAGTCATCCTATGGCGCAAATTACACGAACGGTCGTGCGGGCAGCAGCTACGCCGCGAGCCATGGGCAGCATCGCAATCAGGATTTGGAGTCCAGTTCAATGATCTCCTATATTCCCGATGACGTTTCCAGCATACATAGTTCGGCTCTCGGGGGCGCAGGTCTAAGCAACACGGCCTTTCCTCATATGTTTTCGAACTTCAATGCTGAACAGTGGCCTGGTCTACCCGGCTTCAATGCCGGGTCGAATGGACGGATGAGCAACAAGGGTCGCGGCCGCGGCACCGAAAGCGTCGCCGGCGAGAGCGTTGCTACGTCGGAGTACACCGACACAACCTCTAGTGTCATCGGCGGCAAGGGTGTCGGACAAGGCGGTGCAAGCCTAGGAGCTGGGTTGGACGCCCTTCGTGCGCGTCCGGCTTCCTACGCGCACAGCGATCGTCTCAGACAGCATGTTGCGGACAACTCTGGATACCCTTCTTATACGAATGGTTTCCGCCGCCGCGTTGACGATGACGAAAAGTCTGTGAGCACAGCATTTGCTAGTCAAATTGGCAGTGGTTTTGATTGATTGACACATGTATGCACAGCAAACATGCGTTAAGGGTATCACGCGATAGCTGATCACGTCAGAAGGTCGGTTCGCACCGAAACGTGCTGTCCGATTAAGCAGTTGCGCAACCCCAAGGGGATGCGTCCAGTTTTTGGACTGCCATCGTTCTGCGCGCTTTGAGGACAACACACTACCTTTACCTCAGATCTACAGAGGCTGCGAGGAGGCAACACTCAGACCTCTTGTGCCGAAGTCAGCATGAATCACCCGCCGCAGCCTGTATACCAGGAAGTCATGGCAGACCCGGATGGGAGGCTCCAAAGGCGATGCGACATCTTGACCAGTAAGACGAAGAGCAAGTGATCAACTGACAGCTTCAGTAACACTGATACTTCCTTGTCGTGTACACGGCGATACGCGACCAAGTGTAACGATACCTCAGGGTCTATCAACTGACGGCTCCTTCCCTCTTTCTCGGGCACCTCACGATGAAGATCAGAGCATGATTAACAAATCCATTAGCGAAGCACGACAAACAAGCGCGTCGTGCTAGCGTTGGACACAAGTTAATACGAGTGCGTAATAGTGCAGCCTATGCACATCTCCGTCTGGCTGGGCAAACAGTCATTCGCTGTGGTCGTAGTATCATGCCATCGCTTCGGGGCTTCGGAAGTGTCATTGCAACCTCGCAATTGAAATTTGACAAATCATCCATTACACACATCAGCTAAACTACAAACTACCAAGTCTTGTTTTCGCACGAGCCTTCGTCGCGAATCTTATTCATGTAGGAAGTATACGTCGCTCATTCACACAATCAAGAATAAAATCTTACGCTCTTTAATTTCTGGTACTCAATTGCGTGACTGCTATCGGAGGAATCTTGGTTACTTGAAATCTGGTTGTAATCTGCTACGGCTGCTGGACCTTGCTTTTTGCTTCTGCCAAAAGACGAATTGCTACGGTAGGGACGATAATTGAAAGTTACATTATTGAATAGTACCTGCTGGGATAACATAGGAAACAGTGACACTTCTTATATTCCTTGCACACCAAGCCTGACAATAGCCCAGGCGATTGAAACTAAACCTTTCTCGCATACTATCTATCTCCTTACTGAACAGGACCGGTTATCGGGAAGCCTATAAGGTCAAGGTCAGATCATGTGTTGTTTTTTGCTTCTAAGTTACAGTCCGTTGGATTCTAATGGCCGGAGGTTTTCATGCTATCATAGTAGATGTAGTATACATACCTACCTGGTAGGTACACACACACTAGTCTTCCCTCCTTGAGACCGGTCAACACGCAGTAGGAGGTAGACTCATTGGCACCACTTTAACTGGGTTACTTACGCCCCCACGAACAACGAAACCCTCAAGAAATAAAAAGCAAAACTGCTGAAGATTTGCATCCAATATTGCTCGTGCTCGTGATGCATTAGTGCGAGAAGTAGATGATGAAGTAGTCTCGCTAGTCTGCCCGGTGCGAGGGAGCGTGGTGTTGAAGGTGGGTGGCAGGAAAGTAAGTATCATACGATGGCTGCTTCTGCTGTGGGGCACGCGCCTGTTGCTGTGTGCTGTATGGTGTGTAAGTCGCCCGCTGAAGGGCGAGGCGTTCAAAGCCCTATCGGTTTTCCTGTTCATGTATAGTACCTGTTCATCAGAGGATGGGAAGGCTGCATATGAAAGCTGCGCATTCCTTGTTTTTCTCTTAAATAGGAGGTCCGTTCGCGGCTGGATTCAAGTGTGTAGGTAAGCAGATAAGACGTCTTTGCTTTTGATGTTTGGTTCTGGATACCCAGTCAGTGTGAGTTATTCCATCTTTTTCAACTCACTACATTCTTTCTTCTTCTTATACAACTTTGTATTGCACAGTCAAGATGGAATTTTATGGACGTCAAAAAACATTATTATTTAGTCTAGTGGTCATTATATATATACCAGGTTACTAATATTCATTCCATCAGGCGCGCCGAGATCCGACCCCTAAGATAAAGACTGAAAATGGCATGAAAGAACAGCCGCTTCTCATGTGACGGTAAAGAGGTAACATCTCAAAAAAAAGCAGCATTCCATTCCAACCGTCGTTACCCAAAGCCCCCCAAGTTTCCAAACATTATAAAACGCCCTTTCTGAGTTTCCTGTCTATGCTAACACCATTGCTGTCCAGTTTGGCATGGGATTATACTCCGAATTAAACAATAAAATAAATTACAAATTACTTCATCGACGATGGTACGCATCGCGGTTGACTGATTACCAAGCGAACACCATCAAGGCAGGGTTGAGGGCGACAGGAAGGAGGAAGTGGCAAGCCACTAGCCAGGCGAGGGGGAAGATGGACGCGAAGTAGGTGATGCGCCACGCCTCGGGGAAGCCGTAGATGCCGGCGATGATGAGGCCAACGGTACCGAAGCAGAAGACAAAGGTGCCCTTGAAGCGCTTCAGCAGCTTGGGGATCTCGTCGAGGAAGTTAACTTCTTCGATCTCCTTGGCCGTCGCGCCCCAGGTCATTTCAATGCTGAAAAAGTGGCAGAGGATCGCCTGAGAGACGTGCAGCGACAGGCCGCCCAGGAAGATGGACATGACGGGGATCCATTTGACGTTGTCCCAGACTGTGAGTAAATGTGTTAGTCTCTGGCTATTGCTGATGTACAAAGAATGACAGAAACACTTACAAGCTCCGAGAAGAGTCTTCTGATTGAGACGGTACCGCAGGATAGCAAGCGCGACGTTACCAAAGCCGGTAAACACGACAATGACGGAGACGAAGATAGCGAACGAATCGAGGTAGTATTTGTCGTACAAACCATAGAAGAAACCGGTCAGGAAGTAGTTGAACAGGGTAATGATCCACGAGGCACCGATGGCATAATACGTGCCGATATAACTCAATATGGTAAGCTTCTTGGGGAGGTGAATGCTGGAGCCCAGGAACCTTCGGAAGAGCGGAGTGATCGGACCCTTAGTCGGCCAGTGCTTGAGTGGGTGGAACATCAACTCGTTACATCCGTAGGCGTACTTCTCCCAACGCGCCAGCTCGTCGTATACGGTCAGAGACACTCCTTCCTGGAATCCCTCGCCGGTGTACGAAGCGAAGCGGCAGCTATAACCGGCACACTGGAGACGGAGCGACATATCGAAATCTTCTGACACGTGGGACTCGGACCAGAACTTCTCGTAACCGTCCTCGTCGTGGTACGAAGCAGCATCTTGGATGGCAGACCAGCGCAGGATGGCATTGTGGCCGACGAAAGGAACGGAATCACCGATCGACACAGTATACGTAATGGCTGAATAGATCAGGTTGGTGAACCACTCGACACTAGAAGTGTGTTAGCCTTGGTCAGATACAGTGCGCAGAGGCATAGACTTACCCTCCTTCGAAGAACGACGAGCTGACTCGCATAACGCCGGAAGAGAACTGCAGAATGCCGACTTGAGGGGATTGCTCCATCTCACTGACACCATCCAACAGGCAATCCTCAGGCACACGGGTATCCGAGTCGATGATGAGGATGTAGTCGCCGATACGAATGTTGCCTTCAGCCCAAGTACGGCCTTCATCCTCCTGCAGAACCTCGGACAAGCACTGTTCGTAAGCGGCAGCTTCGTTGTCCTGTGTCCACCGGCCAGCAGGTCTCTCGATCTGGGTAAGTTTCTCTTCAACACGGTTGCTGACCATCATGGCGTAGTTCATGTTCGATGCCTTCTTGAATTTCCCGCGGCGCAGGAATGGCTGCTCTCCATCCTCGGGGTTTGGGTTGTGCTTGGGTCGAGACACCCAGCCGATGTTGTTCTCGTCGTAGAATTCGCGACGGGCCTGTGCTTCTTCGGCTGAAATGAGTTGCATACCATCATCGTTGACGAAGATGTTGGCTGTGCCACCTTGGAGCTCGTATGTCGATATACACTGCTTTAGCGACTGAACAGTTGGGAAGATGACAGCCTTGAGGCCTTCCTTGTACACTGGCATCTGGATGGTGACGTGCGGCAGTGTATGGTGCTCGCGATCGAGTCGCTGCGGAGCGACTCCCGAGTAGTACTTGCTGTTCTGGTTGACAGCGGAGATAGGGCCGAAGATTTCGAAGAAGTTGATGATGATGGTCTGGAAGAAGAAGTAGCCAACCCATAATTGAAGTGGGCTGACCACGACAAGTGCCAAGCGAATATATGAATTGTCGATGGCAACCTCATAGGCAAGTTTTCTGAAACCGATACCCAGGGTGGCGATGGACAGAGCTGTGGTGAGGGCCACGGTGAGAGCGCTGGTAAGCTTGATCCGCCTGTCGGAGGAGTTGGTGGCAGCTTCAAGATCGACTGGCGTGACTTCTACCACTGGGCCCTTCTCTCCCTTCTCCCCCTCCTCCTCCTCCTCCTGATCACCAGTTCCCCATATCATCTTCATCAACTGGCGTTCCAAAGCGTCGGCCCGTGCAAGAACCTTCTTGGGCTCGTCATCCCAAACGACCATGATCTGGAGATCCTGGATGAAGGCGGCGAAGTGATGCTTCTGACATTTGGGCAGATCCCGCATACTCGGCAAGACTTGCAGTCGTAATCCATCTGGCAGCGGAATGTATTCAAAATTTCTACGTCTTGCTGCCAAAATAACATTGATCACTCTTGTGTTGATTGTCATCGCACACTAACACGAACAGGGTATTAGTCGCCACTTAACGGAATAAGGCGTGTAGTAGATCACGCACCTTGACGTTGAGCTCCATGGCCATATCGTACAGGCTGTACTTCATGTCCTGGAGCTGCGGCGGGCAGCATGCATAGTTATTCCGGCCCTTCTTGAGGACGACGCCCTCGCCTGGCAGTATACCGGTCGCATACTGCCTTTCCAACTGCTGCTGGTAGAGCCAGCTGCACATAACATCGGCCTTGACATCGAGGAGACTTTCGCGGGGCCCATTTCGAAAATCGCCTGTGGGGTATATTGAGGCTGGTCGCGATCCCATCGGGGAGCCGGGGATGGAGTAGTTGGGCGTGGTCAGGGGAGGATAGCTGGGAACAGCGGGCCTACCAGCCCCGATCTGCTTCATGCTGGTCTCACGGACCTCCGACACCTTGCCCTTGCCATTATTGCTGCTCTTCTCCTCCTCTTTCTTGTCCTTGCCGGGCGCGAAGTACGACTTGAGGAAGCCCATGGCAGCGATCAGTCGTGAAGCGAAAGAAGGGGGGAAACGAGTGGCTACGACTTCGCTCGGTGCTTGCCTCCACTACCCGGGCAATGAAGCAGAGAGACGAAGTAGAGAGAGGAACAAACGAACGAACGAACGAACAGCGGCAGTGCCGGTTGTGAGGAGGGGGACCAGGGGGATTATGTTCACATGGGCTTGGGTCACAACCGGGCGCCTGGGCAGGCGTAGGTAGATAAGTACCTACTATGTATGTAAGTACCAAATGGAAACGAAGCATATCAAGCGAATCAAGCGAATCAAGCAAATCGGACAAGACGGACCAGGACCAGGACCAGGACCCTTGCGCCTAGCTGCACGCCGCCGCCGAGCGCTATCAGTTCCAGCCGCACGATCAGTTAGTTCTGGACACTACACTAGGCGACTAGGTGCGCTATGTGGTATTGGCGTCGAAAATGCGTTAGCTGACGAGAGCTGCTCGCGTGGGTCAGCCGGCGTCTCGACTGGTCGGGTCCTGGTCGGGTACCTGAATCAGAACAAGCCACCAAGTGCCCGTTCTCACTGTTCAGACTCTTTGCCCACTCGCCCACCTAGCGCAAGAAAGGGAAAAAAAACCCATCTTGATGGCAACCTGCGGCTAGATGCGAACCGAACGCTAGAGTGCTCCATCCCCACGCCGAGCGATCCTGACCATTGGGTATGGATGAAAAAAAGTCCATTGTCTGCACCGGTTAGTGCAAGCTCAAGACGGGGCAGCTCGCATGGCCAAAATGCTCCGATGTGCAGTGGCTTGAATGGTTTGTTGGTTGCTCGTCTGGTACTTTGTCCTATGCCGTATGCCAGGATGCCAGGATGGTCAGTCGGTTAGGTCCATAAGCACGAACATGATCCGTCGCATGGGTATGGATGGGCACTGACCAGTCTCCAAGTGATACCTGGAGATCTACGTTAATATGGTAGGTGATATAGGTATTAGCGCTGCTGCTGATAGGTACTCTCGGTACTTACTGTTTTGTTTCTATGGATCGAGGCGAGGCCTGGCGACTGGCTACGCGATCCCAATAATGGAGACCAATACGGGCGCAGCGCTGTGCAGAGATGTTACACCACGCCTATAGTTTTCTACATGTACGAATACTGCAGACCACCCATCAATCAGCCTGAATGTTCAAAGATGTGTGTGTTGTGTGTGTGTACTCGTAAAGCTTGGATGGAGAAGAGGCCACAGTACCTTGCTCTATCGCGATGAAAAGTACTCGTATCATAGTGCGTACATGGAGACGGTAGTACAGTGCTGGCTCGTGATGGATGACGGGAGTCTTCAATGTCTCAGGTCAAGCACTAATCTGCAAAACTTCAATGAACAGAGCATCATAGATATTGATACGCTAGAAGATAGTGGATTCGTATCGGTCTAGCGTAGCATGATCCGCAACGGCGGCGTTTTCTCATAGTGCAATGTGGTAGTATTACCGACGCTACCTACCGGTTAGATACCGAGCAAAAAGATGAAGAGTGGGCAAGTAAAAGTAAGCTGAGATTACCTACTTTCTCCGGCGGTCAGGTATCTCATTCTCACCTCTGCATAATACGCGATGCAGGCTATAGGACAGAAGAACATCTCATACGTATGGGTAGCTAATGAGCGAGGAAAGATTGTCCACCATACACGTGTCCTGCGATGTGGGATCGAATAGGATGCAGTCTGTAGGTACCTACCTTAGGTAGGAACTGGGCTGAATTGCTGAGGCGAGCCTAGCGGATAGATACGGTGGTGTAAATTGCCCCTGGGCGTGCGTGTGAATAGGTAGTTGAGGAACCTTTGAATGGGGGTGCTTTCACAATCTATGACCGCCACGCCGCTACCCGAGCTGACCGTAGAACAGGTAGTATCGAGCAAAGTTGATGGCATTAGCTACTAGCCGCACACCGTAGGTAGTGTACATTAGTGCCAAGAAGCTTCACCTACCTAGCCTTAGTGCCCGCATCGAGACCGGCTTGGTCTCCGAACGAACTCTTTGTCTATCGATGATCCCGGCAGCAAATCGCCAGCTTCCTTTGGTACTTCTGCGTATCGGCATCCACTCCCTCAAAGCATCTACTTCTGCTTGCCTTGTCGATATTGGAACTTTGTGCGCTGTAAGACGGAGAGGACGATGACTCGGGGCTGAGGGGCTCACCTCCAAGATCCCGATCGTACCGGTCTTTAGCCTACCATTGGACTCTGCTTTGGGAAGGCAGAGAGGCCAGCAGTGACATAACATGTAAGCCTTGCAGGTACAACGGCTAGAGTGGGCTCATGAATACGAGAGATGACATTCTCTTGCTGCATCCCATCCCACTTATTTTCGGCAAGCGGCCGATAATCCCTCCAGCCCACGCCTGCACACCACCACACTGACTGCAAAAGAGAGTCAATAGGTACCACCACCATACCGCGAATAATCCCACGCGCGCAAAGCCGTCGTGATAATCCCCTAGATAGGAAAGCCAGCCGCCTACACGTGGTACGATATTTGATGCACATAAGACTGGCTTATCGTGACTACCTTCGCTACCTCTCTAGGTATTGTTCTGCCTACCTATAAATATCATTCGACGATACTACCTACCACGCTCGCCACGTTCTCCCACAGTACTGTAGGCTATTCACCATGACCCTCGAGGCCCTCTCACGGAGCAATCCTGCCCTTTCGCCAAGCAGCCAGGAATCTAGCGTGGTGTAGCGCGTTTGGGCCCTGCCGAGGCAGCGCTAGTCGTATCTTGGTAGCCGATCACCTAGGTCAGGTAGGCCAGAAGTAGGCCCTGACGGTCTGGCCTGAAGCATGGGTTGCCTGGGACTTGGGGACCAGATTGGCGATCGCGGCACACCAGACCGAGATCATACTAGGATAAGATAGATAGAACACGGTCCGTAGCTGACCCAGCTGCCAGCGCCGGCGGGCCAGATCTTGAAGATTGAGCTGTCATCGCTAGCTGAATGCATCTCGCTTGACTGGCCTTCGGTAAGGTCAGCGTCGAGCATTGGCTTCGAGCATGGGCGGTTGTAGCCTGGCCAGTGTTGATAAAAGATAACCGACTTCACATAGAAGCAGTAACTTTGACTATTACGCAGTACCTAGATAGAGCGAGTGAACTAGCTTACTCAGCAGAGTCCGGGTTAGGATGCGGGAAGCAGTTCTGACGGTATAGAGCAATGGCCGATTGAAGGTAATGTTGAAGCGATTTCCTCGAATCCAAGAGCATTCCACATGTCGCCCGTGCTTAGAAATGCTCGGTTAGATCTGCTTGGCCGAAGACCGTTGAACTACGACACCCGCAATACGTATGGGATGCGTTGTGACGGTAAGCATAAGGTAGGGTGGTATTTTCACAACTGTATGCGCAGAAGCATGTCACCTTATCTTTCCTAGGTATCTTAATTTAGGCACAGCCATATATCTACTTGTGTACCTACCAAGAGGCGCATGTCAAAAAAACAATCTTCAGGCGAAGAAGACTCACACTCCAGGCACATACATCTTGGAGCTTGGGCGTCTCATTCCCTCTCGAATTCGGATGTTTGTAAGAAAATGATGATGCGGAACGGATCTAAATAGCACTCCAAATGCTGACCAAACCCTTGTTGTCGTTCTAATAAATCGCATCTTATTCCCTGCAACCAGCGATGCGTTGCAAGGTATCTTTTCACCATTGGGTAAGTACAGATGGAGGCAGATACCCCCCAGCCTCTTGTTTATGATTCTTCCGGTAATTGCGCGGCTATTGCTGTCAGCCTCTTGTCCAGGTCGGGTGCAAAATGCACGTAACGCTTGATGATTCACACGAAGTCGGAGCTTGGTAATCTCTTTCAGAGAAGCGAGACAATAATTGGTAACCTCTTCAGCATTTTCAACGAGGCCCCTATCAGCGGCTTCGGCAAGGG
Organism: Astrocystis sublimbata; assembly: GCA_022453515.1. Classification (NCBI taxonomy): domain Eukaryota; kingdom Fungi; phylum Ascomycota; class Sordariomycetes; order Xylariales; family Xylariaceae; genus Astrocystis; species Astrocystis sublimbata. The sequence goes on along the minus strand of JAJNNY010000001.1, from coordinate 902,240 downwards.
GTGTTCGCCAATAGTTGTATTTCTAGATTTTCGCTGCTGTCGAGGTGTCTGGAGACTGTCTCCCGCTCAAATTTGTCTATCCACTTGAGAAACCGAGTTCTCCTCAACCGGGACGTCGTCAATATATTGCAAGTCGTTCAATACTTGGGACAGCTTAGCAGGAGACTATTTGATGGCTTGCGCCCAGAGGTGTATGGACCAGCATAAAACATGAGCGACACTTTTGGACCTGGTCATAGCCGTGTCGTGGCTCATGACAGGCACACATAACGCTCGACAGGTCAGGCCAATACTTGATTTTCTTTCAGCAGCACACTACGTAGCGACGATGCGGAATTAAAATTGTTACCCAGAAGGTTTGCCATCGAATTGCTATCTAGAAAGCGTCATATACAGCGACAACGAGCCAACTCAGTGGTCGTGAAGCTGAAGATGTGAGTGACTATACCCTATGCTTACTTACGGGTGGAAATATTGAGACTCGTCTAATGACCATTCTGACGTTGGATTGGTCTGACCCTGTCGTTGTTGCAATATCATTTTGAACCTAGTTGCAGTTCCATTACGGCGGGCGAGTCGCTGCTAACCCTCAACACACCATAGCTGTACACCTGCAGCTATGGAATTTCCGGGTAGGTAGGTATGTCTGGCTAAATGGCCTGCTACGCACACACGTATACTGCGACGGTGGTTGACGAGGAGGCTGTGTCTGTGTGTTGCACTGCTACTGGCATGAGAATATCCTTCGAAACCGACTCTTTTCATCGTGGCTAATCATACCTTAACAATGCCATGATATTACACGAACCCAGGCCCGGGGAAACAATAGCAATCCCATGAAGATAGCTTGGGCCTTGAAAGCGGCACAGACGTATTCTTACTTCCCGGCTAGGATATCGATCGTTCCCTTACCTCAGGCGTCTTCGATTGTCTCCAGCTCGTCCACAGTCGATGAGAGCATGTCTTTTTTTGCATAATGCGTCGGACAATACTGAGGGTTGAACGACCTCGGCCTTGGGATCCTGTTTGGTTTCGTTGTGCCTCCGTTACAGCATGTGGTATCACATGAAGTCATCAGCACCTAATTTGAGAGGCGTGAAACTGAAAGCTTGACTTTAGAGGCGCTTGGCTGGCGTAATTCGACACACCAACATATTCTTGGGCCAGCGCTGCTTCACATAAAGCTCTCTCGTCAATGGCTCGAAAGTGCATATAACTGTCATATTGTGTATGTGAGCTCTGATATGCAGATGTAACTAGGGGCATCTCCCGTCTCCCGTGCACCTTGCCGCATCGGCTCCCACTGCTAAACTTGCACATTGGCAACCCTGTATGCCTGTGCAGAGAATATGTACATATATCATCATATGACAAGTAGTACAACTTGGGTGGCGAGTGGGATGTGACACATACTTAAAATGAGCTCAATTCCCCAGTCACGTCCAAGGCAGAGAGTCGGGATTGGGAATGAAACCATATCCATTTCCATGGCCTGGTCGAAGCATGGACTGCTTAAGACGATATAGCTGATATATCGATTTAGTGAGGGGTACTGTACCTTGAGTGCTGTGATGGATGAATGAAGAAATATTATTGGGAGCGGGGACCAAATCGTCATTGTGGATGCAACCTTGCCTGTCCCTCCATCCCTCCGTCCCTCCGACCAACCCAAAAATAAATAAATAGATAAGAGAGCCTAGCTAATCGTAGGCAGGGCCACTAAATCTTGACGACTAAGGGACCCTGTTTCAGAAGTAGGTACTGTAGCAGCAGCTCCCGAGATGAACTGGAGAATGGGGTGAACAATTGGTGTCTAATTGTGTAAGTCGGGCGGGCAGATGCAGTTCCAGTTCCAGCTCCAGCTCAGGGCTCAGAGCGCAGGGCCCAGGGCTGCTTCCGGGCGCTGGCAGCGCTGCAGGGCCCGGCGAGCACCGGTGGAGATCGTGAAAGCTTTCTGTGCTGCAGCGAGCAAGCAAGCAAGCAGGCAAGCAAGCATCAGCTGCACAACGCACTTGTCCCGTTGGGTCTTCTGACATCATTCCCCATCTTTCATGACTCTAGGCGTAACCGACAGATACTGAAAATGTCACGACGCTTTTTTTCCCTTTCCCGGCTGACCTAAGAGATTCATTATCGTCCGTGGACTGCTAGGTCTGTCGCCGTGTGTGTTTACCAAGTCTATCATCCCGTCTTGCCCGAGCAAGATCAACTAAACGAATATCTACGCCTCGTATTCGAGACCACCGCCTTCTCTGTCTTTGGTTCTCGTCTGTTTCATTTCCATCCGACTAATCACTCCACCCGTAATTGTTCCCTGTTGTCTAAGCACGTGTCTTATGTACAGTACTGCGAGATCTACCTCACCGACAAAGACAACCCCATTGCTGGAATCGGGACTGCGCGTACCTCTACATCCCCGGTGCTCGTCCTGTTGACGATAGCATCGTGGGCCGAACCCGAGTCCCAATCCAACCCTCTCGAATCGCCTCTATCCACCATGTCTGTCCCTAACGGTGCCGCTTTGGCCAAGGTTAATTCCTCTGGCTCGAGCGCCGTGGCCGACGACTTGAATGTTTTTGAAGATGCTAAAACTTACTATGCCTCCGAGGCCAGACACGCAAATCGCTTCCACAAGCGACACAGCACTCACTCCCACGTATGATCCCATCCCATTGCCCTTTATTCCAACTCTCTAACGCCATGTTTAGCAGGGCATGCTGCAGGGACTTGAACGACTGGGAATTCAAACCAGACATAGGCGTGGCAGCCACGGTAAGCTCCCCTCCCCTAGCTTGACTTTCCAACAAATAGCTAACTAGGGTGCTTTTTGCAGATGAGGCCAGCAAGCCCCAGTCGCGCCAATTCCTGATCGACGTCGACCACACACTGGAGAGTCTCCGGGCCCAAGAAGACACAGACGACAATATGCAAATCACAATCGAAGATACCGGTCCTAAGGTATGCGATCAAAGACTTTCCTCGAACTGCTGCGGGCTTGTACACTAATGGGTTATACTAGGTGTTATCGGTAGGAACTGCTGCGTCAGGGGGTCACAATCGCTTCGATATCCGTGGAACATACATGCTCTCCAACCTTCTACAAGAGTTATCATTAGCGAAAGAATACGGCAGGAAACGTATCATCCTCGACATCGGTCGCCTCAACGAGAACCCCGTGAACCGTTTATCCAGACTTATCAAGAATCAATTTTGGGAAGGCCTAACTCGTCGTATCGACGCCTCGAGTATCGAAGTCGCTGCTAAGGACAAGAAAGACTGGACCGAGGATCCCAGACCACGCATATACGTACCAATAGGAGCACCGGAGCAGTATGAGTACTACCAGAAGCTCGCAAAAGAGAAACCCGATCTTCGCCTGGACGTCCAGTTACTCCCCGGAGATATCACGGCAGATGTCGTACGAGACTTGAATGATAACCCAGGCCCCGGTCTGTTGGCCATCGCGATGGACGATTACACCGACCCGAACACGGGAGAGAAGACCCTGAAAGGCGTGCCTTTCGTTGTGCCCGGGGGGAGATTCAACGAACTATACGGCTGGGACAGCTATATGGAGTCCTTGGGGCTCATTGCTAACGACAAAGTGCACCTGGCTAAGGCAATGGTCCAAAACTTCTGCTTTTGTATTCGGCATTACGGCAAGATCCTGAACGCCACCAGATCATACTATCTGACAAGATCACAGCCCCCATTCTTGACAGATATGGCACTGCGGGTATACGAGAAGATCCAGCACCAGCCAGACGCCAAGGAATTCCTCAAGAAAGCCATCTATGCTGCCATCAAAGAGTATTACACGGTATGGATGGCCGAGCCTAGGCTAGATCCAAAGACTGGGTTGTCGAGGTACCGACCAGAAGGGCGTGGTGTGCCCCCGGAGACCGAGGCAAGCCATTTCGTCCATATCCTGGAGCCCTACGCAGAAAAGCACAACATGGATTTCAAGAAGTTTGTGAGAGCTTATAATCATGGCGAAGTTGAGGAGCCCGAGTTAGACGAGTACTTCCTACACGACCGAGCTGTGCGAGAATCAGGTCACGACACGTCCTACCGGCTAGAAAAGGTGTGCGCAAATCTCGCCACCATCGACCTCAACGCACTACTATATAAATACGAGATGGACATTGCGCGCACTATTCGCAATGTTTTCGATGATCGTCTAGCAATCCCTGCCGAATGGTGCAGCGGCTCGATGCAACCTGACCAAATCGAGACGTCCGCAATCTGGGACCGCCGCTGGAAACGCCGCCGCGCTGCGATCAACAAATACTGTTGGAGCGAGAAAGAAGGGATGTACTTTGATTACGACACAGTCAAGGAGGAGCAGTGCACATACGAATCGTGCACGACCTTCTGGCCGCTTTGGGCCGGTGTCCCGGACCCTGCAATGGCGGCCAAGGTGGTCGCCAACGCAATACCAAAATTTGAGGCATACGGCGGTCTGCTGTCCGGCACGGAAAAGTCGCGGGGAGAGGTCAGTCTGGAGAGGCCCAACCGACAGTGGGATTACCCGTACGGCTGGGCACCACAGCAGATGCTGGCTTGGACGGGCCTCTACCGCTACGGATATGCCGACCTCGCTCAGAAGCTGGCGTATAAGTGGCTGTTCATGGTCACCAAGGCCTTTTTCGACTTCAATGGCGTGGTAGTTGAGAAATACGATGTCACGCGTCCTGTCGACCCTCATCGCGTGGATGCTGAGTACGGCAATCAAGGGCTCGACTTCAAGGGCGTGGCGAAAGAAGGGTAAGCAGGTCTTTTCCTACATTTCCCATAACTTGTTTCTACGCAAGGAAACAAACACTAACATTTGTTATTATAGTTTCGGCTGGGTCAACGCCAGTTACGTATACGGCCTTCAGTTCATTAACACAGATATGAAGCGGGCGCTCGGCACTGTCACGCCATATGATGTCTACGAGAAAGCCCAGCAGGCCAAGGAAGAGAAACTCTTCGAGACGGGCGTGATCTGAGCTGAGCTGATTTGATACCTGCCTAACCTACTTGTCTACCGAATCACCAGGCGTTAATCGCTTATGCATGCATTGTTGAATGGTGTTCATGTTGCTGGCCTATGTTTATGTCCCGTCTGGGGGAACTGTTCAAAAAAGGGAGAAAGAAACTTAATTGTTATGACATGATGAGTTAGTTGGGTCTAGTTGATTGATTGCTTGCTTGATTGAGAGGTAGTGGTTAGATGGGATAGACGGGACCAATTTGATTGTGTTGCATGATTTGCTGTGTTGGTTTGTCTAGGGCTTGTTGCTTCTTCATGTTATGCTAGCATTGTTTGTAGCTGGTGTGTTTTGGCATTACCATTACTCGGAAGAGAATGCCCCATTGCTGCATTCTGCCAAAATATCCAACGTCGATGCCTGGGCCACACATGAACACAATGGAACAGACTTCACACCCTTCTCTGGCGTCACTTGCAATAACACGTGCTTGTAATAAGTGCCCAATCTACACACTGCCTATCCTCATACCAAGGTCCAATCATTCCGCTTGGTGACAGAACATAAGTTACTATCGGCAAGATGCGGAGAGGGTGTACTACGTGTAGGCATGCCTCAATCCAGTTCAGGGTTCCATGCTAATAGGGTACCTTAGGTTATGTAGGTATTTGATGTGTATTCAGCGTTTATTTGAAATGATAACGCATTGGGTACCATTGTACCTTAACCTTTTGGTCCTTCCCTTCATTTTGTACATACACACTGCCTGGCTTCCATTCTGGGCCTCAGGTGCTTCGAACAACCATCTCACCTGCAACTTCCGTGACCATTAAGGCAATGACAACTCACGGCGGGAGCAATCATGACGATCCAGATTCCGCACACTGTTTTAGATCCAGACGGTGACCTTCTCGTATGTATCTCCCTGGAGTCATGATCATTTGAAGTTATTCTCGTTGCTGGCAGATGCCTAAAGCGTCAATCACCCAACGGGTTTTTATATTCATCATATCAACCGACCCCGATTTCTTTACTAGAAGTGGCAATTACTGACCCCAGTGGTTAAGGTCATCTTACGCAATCCCTCAAGCATCTTTGATGATCATGAGGAACCAGATATCAGAGAGATGGGCGATCGGGCGCCCAAGCGCTGCAAATCAACAGCTACCTCGACAGACTCAAGCACCCCAGAGGAAGACACGATTGCGGACTCTGACAGAAACCACGAGTCGTACGACTACATCGACCCAGATTCTGATCGAGTTTTCAAGTGTTCGTCAAAACACCTTTCCCTGACGGCTCCGGGGTACAAGAAGATGCTGGTGGGCCCGTGGCACGAGGCCACAAAGCTTGACTCCGATGGCATGCGACGCTGGGTAATTGAGGGATTCGACAAAGAAGCCATGACAATTGTACTGAGTGTTATTCATCACCAATATATCCGAGTCCCAGATGAGACGTCGTTGGAACGTTTGGTCGAAATTGCCCGGGTTGTTGACTATGTTGGATGCGGTCAAGTCCTTCAATATCACGCTAGCAAGTTCTGGATCCCTCATCTCAGATCATCGATACCCAAGACTTTCAACGTGGAATTAATATTCTGGATTTGCATTTCTGGCGTGTTCAAGGACGAGAAGATATTTCAAGACTGCACATATACAGCCATCGTCAAGTCACATAGTGGCATTCCATGTCTTGGCTTACCCATCCTCCCACAAATTAGCAGTAAGTTACCCTGCCACGGGATTCCTTGCCGGCCTAACGACTAATTACCTACTTACCAAATATAGCTGTAATTGAGCACCGCAAAATCGAGTGTCTTGATGCAGTGTTTACAAACACGTTCGGCCTTCTACATGAATTAACAACAACAGACGTGTGTTGTAAGAGTTGCGATGCAGGTAAGTGACATTTGCACTTATCCATTGCTCTTACATCAAATTCTTGCAAAATCGGTTCATCTAACTTGAGATAAAGTCCGTCTGGGCGTATTGACGAAGCAACTAGCCATGCATTCTCTGTTACGTTGCAATACTAGTAGTAGGCCTTACTCGAAACTCAGTATCTCTTCGGTGTTAGAAGTGCTCCAGGGCCTGCCTAAGGCTCTCACTTTCACAGAACATCCAGATTGGCAATGTCGCCTCGATTGTGACTTTCACGTTTTCATCACTTCCATGAAACTTTTGACAGATAGTATCAAGGGCCTTGATGTTCACAGCCTTAAAGAAGCCGGATTCTATATGGCTTGAATGATCAAGGACTATAAAGACCTTGATATGAAAATGCACAGTGCATAGTTAGGTCAGGGTAGTAGTAATGTTGGAGAGGGATGTGCACCCCGAGTCAGTCTCAGATTATAAAACCAGCTTTCAATCAGCCGCACAGAATGTTCACTTGAAGTGTTGAATGTGTTGGCCATCACGTTTACCACCCAGAACACTGGCATCTCCTGTTTATGGTCTGATTATAAAGAACCTCTTTGAAAGCAGTTCATAGATTGTATGCTAGGATTCACAAGGTTAAATAGAACGTTGACCAGAGGTACCTATATGCATTTCAATGTGTTTTTCACACTTTATGGCAAACCACTTCGTTACCGAAGTCGACGAGAAGGTCGTGTTGTACATTGCGAAAATAATACTACCGAGCTATGTCTGTTGACACAACTCTGGACCAGGCCAGCTCGGGCAAGATGACACTCCCAGACAGCATAGAAGACGCCTTCCTACCGAATCTTCAACATTGAATGTGGCGAGTGAGTGTCGTGGAAGGTAGGTGTGGTGACCTGGAGGATGCGGACAGCGATACCCTCCACATGCGCCTTCTGGAGCAAGCCTAGACGTTGTTGAGAGACATCGGGGGGAAGGCACATGTGGTGATAGACATCGTGCGAGGTCTGCGCCTGCATGTCCTCAGGTGATTGCCCTATGGTCAGTTCCCAGTAGGTATCTAGAAAAGGCCACTTCACAGTTTGCCGTCACCTCTGAATTCCGAAATATACACATCGCGTAATTGGAAAACATTGATTGCATCCCATGATATTGCCATAAAATCATCTTTCATTCATTCAACGCTTACAAAATGCAGATGCACCAGGTTCCCCTAGTATCTGGTGGCGATGTTGTATTCAACGTCTACACATTTCAAGAGATGACTGTCAAATGTAAGCCTCCATGCGTGTGTTACTGTCAAGGCCCACAGGCCCAATGCTAATATCAAGAATTCTATTGAAGACAACGCCGAGAGCGGACAGTCTTCCCCTCACCCTCCGGACGAGCACTGGCAGTTCAGAACCTCTTCGGATAAGTTGGCATGGGCTTCCCCATTCTTCAAATGGTTGTTCGAGCGGTGGCAAGAGAGGGAAGCGTCGCATATCAGGCCATGGCACTACTTTTTCGAGGAGCCAGGATTTGGCCTTCGTGCGATTCGCGAATTCTTAGAAACCGCTCATGGGTACCCTATCCCACCAATTGTTGCCGCACACCCTATCCCAATCCAAGTTATCGAAACCAAGTTGTCGAGACTTGCCCTTGTGGCAGTCTGGTTCAAATGCCATGGACTGCTATGCCCTTCCGCGAGGGCTTGGATATCATATGCGTGCAATAATCTTCTTTTGAGTCATGGACCTCTATATCCCCAGAAATGCAACACATGGATTCTTATCTCCATCGTGTTCCGAGAACCACACTTGTTCCGGCATTTCACCTGCTACTCCATGATACATCATGTCAACAGCTTCGCTTTTGGGGAAGTGCCCGTAATGAAGATTGCGCATGGTAAGAGCCCAGCCCATTGTCCGTTGCAGTCAGTCAAGATGAAGCGTCTGACCCATATACTCTAGAGCAAATGCAGAAGGGACGACAACATCACACGAACAATATCCTTCGTTTTGTTAAAGAAGAAATACAAGTAGAGGTACACAATAGCAACAAAGCATTTCCGCTAATATGGTATGAAAGGCGTCGGGAACTATTGGTTTCGATGTTATGCGAGTTGGAAGTTCCTTATCCTCTCCCAGAGACTGGATCGATCTGCCCCGTCTCCTTGCGAAGGTTGATCAGCGCTATTGATTTGTTGCCCACATTCCACGAGGTCGACAAGAGGCGTGATTTGTTTCTATTTTATACGCTCAAGGGCAGAGCAATAGGCGAGGAAATGAAAGTGGAGGGCCTTGAATTTGATGATGACGGGCGTCCGTTTTAGAGTAGCGGTAACACCCCTGAAGGCTTCATGACAGCGACCCCGACATACGAATGGCGGGATTAGGATTAGAGATGGATGAGAATTGAAATAGCGACCAATATCGATATGCTTTAGCTACACCTATAAACCAACTGAATCCGTAAGACTAGTAGTCCCACAGATATGCTGAGCTGTTACTGACTCAAATGCGGGTGACTGTACCTGGCACAGCACGCAACGTCAATACATATACCTAGTAGACTCATGAATGAAATGTTTACACAAGCCTACATATATGCAAAGCAAGCCAGAGCAACTTGAGCCTTGAGGTTATTGCTCGTCCAGATTCAGCTGCCAATGCCACCTGGCAGTGCTCGCCTGTCGAGCGTGTCATGTGAAATCAGGTCGGAGCTGGGAGGTGTCGATTGTCGACATGTCCTGGGTATCAATATCAGCCCGATAGGTAGCCGCTAGGGTCCTTTAAGCCGAGGCTTGCACAGATGCAGCTTAGGGCGTTCCAAGCCACAGCCAAGTTCACATGCCAGCTCGCCAGCAACCAGCAACCCAGACCGTGGAGATGATGCACGCATGCATCATCTGCGACCACACATGTAAGTCGGAGCTACCTTGAGGCTACCTACCTAACGGCATCTACTAGTAGCACTGCAACTACTCGTACGTACCTACTTAATCAATTGGACTTGCCTACTTACTCGATTCGAACTGCATCCCCATACCTACTCGATGATTTCCATGCATCGTTGGGATATGGCCACGGTCAAGGGCAGGCCAGGTACTTAACAATGAGATAATGATATGATGATATAAAATGTGTCTCGATTGCAAGCATCTGCGCCGGAAACAACAACTTCGAAACAACTGCGTCATCGCCATCTGGCCCAGGCGCTCCCGAATTCCCCATGACCCGGTGCTGAATCTTCCCTTCCTCGCGCTTCCATGTGAGAATTGCGGGGAGGAGACCCACAACTCACCATTCCGGGGCAAGACCGGGGGAGCTACCCTTGCTGCTGCACGGGTGCCAGTGGGCCAGTGCTCCCCATATGCCCATGCAGACCAGACCCATGCTCTGTCTCTCTCTGAGTCTCTGCCCGGCACGCTGGCGAATCACGGCTTTCTCCTCAGCCCTTCAACTGCCATCCCGAACCCACCAAGCCCACCCATGTCCACCGCGAGTGCCCAGGCCTGCCAGGAACTCCCTTTGAGCCGAGGAAGCAATGACTGCGTCCAGACGTCAATCAGAAGCCGCGTCGCGTGCTTTCCCGAGGACATCCTTTGGTCGCCGCGCCAGCCACACGCTTGCCGTTGCTCTTGGCCTAGGGCAGGCAGGCGAGGGCAGGGGCCGCAGCGCAAGTCGGAGGCGAGACTCGATGACTGGCGAGCTGGATGACTGGCTACCTATACCTGCATCGTCTACCGAGCCCAAGCCCAAAGCCATGTACTCCCGGCCCGTGGCAACGCTGGAGCAGCCGCTTGGCCGACTTGCGCCGAGCTATGACTGACTGACTGCCTCTCTAACCGGACGTCTGTCTGGATGATTGTCTATGACTAGCCGGTTACGTGTCTTGGACTATCTTCACCTTCTGTAGCTGGCTGTACGACAGGGGTTTCCACGCCTTTTAATACTCGACGTTTGCCGCTTCTTTGTCTTCTTCTAAAGCTGTTCTTCCCATTCCAGAATACCTCACTCGTGATACCCACTCCCCTCTTCCCTCACATTGCATCGACCAACCATCGTCTCGTTTCAGAAAAGACGTCACACTTTTACGAACGGCCAACTATACTACAGCCATATTGTGTGACTACAACGAGAGGCCAATCACTCACCATGGCGTCTAACAACATGATCAACCCGGCCGTCGACCCCAATATCGAAGAGGACCTCTTTGCTCAAGAGGTCGAGGCCGTGAAGCAGTGGTGGAGCGACTCGAGATGGAGATACACCAAGCGACCCTTCACAGCTGAGCAGATCGTGTCGAAGCGGGGCCACCTACAAGTCCAGTACCCGAGCAATGCCCAGTCCAAGAAGTTATGGAACATTCTTGAGAACAGATTCAAGGTGAGAAAGGGCCATGGAAACCATCCTTATTGTTGTTGCGACGGCATAGTAACCATGATATAGAACCGTGATGCCAGCTACACATATGGTTGCTTAGAACCCACCGCCCTCACACAGATGGCCAAATACCTAGACACTGTCTACGTCTCAGGGTGGCAATCATCATCGACCGCATCGTCTTCTGACGAGCCCGGTCCCGATCTTGCTGACTACCCCTACGTAAGCACTGAAAATATGCCCTCTCCCCGAGTATAGGCTAACTGGAAGGAAGACTACCGTACCAAACAAGGTGAAGCATTTGTTCATGGCCCAGCTGTTCCACGACCGCAAGCAACGTCAGGAGCGTCTCAGCACACCCAAGAACCTGCGCACCAAAGTCGCCAACGTCGACTACCTCCGACCCATTGTTGCCGACGCTGATACAGGACATGGAGGTCTCACCGCCGTGATGAAGCTGACCAAGCTCTTCATCGAGCATGGCGCAGCTGGTATTCACATCGAAGACCAAGCCCCGGGCACCAAGAAGTGCGGACACATGGCCGGTAAGGTTCTTGTACCGATTAGCGAACACATCAACCGCCTTGTCGCCATCCGTGCACAAGCCGACATCATGGGCACTGATCTCCTAGCCATTGCCCGTACCGACGCCGAAGCAGCCACACTCATCACCACAACAATTGACCCCCGAGACCACGCTTTCATCATCGGAACCACAAACTCTTCCCTCCAGCCCCTCAACGACCTCATGATCGCCGCGGAACAGGCCGGAAAGACCGGCGAACAGTTGCAAGCCATAGAAGATGCGTGGTTGAAGCAGGCCAACCTCCAACGTTTCGATGAAGCCGTAGCAGACGCCATCAACGCTTCCCGCTCGGGTGGCGACAAGAAGGCGATGCTGAAGGAATACTTGGCACAGTCGAAGGGCAAGAGCAACAGCGAAGCTCGCGCCATCGCCAAGGGAATCGTCGGCACAGAGGTCTACTTCAACTGGGACTCTCCCCGCACACGTGAGGGATACTACCGGCTGAAGGGAGGTTGTGATTGCGCCGTGAACCGCGCTATCGCCTACGCCCCGTACTGTGATGCCATCTGGATGGAGAGCAAATTGCCCGATTACCAACAGGCCAAGGAATTTGCTGATGGTGTCCATGCCGTCTGGCCCGAGCAGAAGTGAGTTTCATTGTACCCAATCCACTCTAGCCTATATCAGTCATCTGCGGCTTCGCCATACTCGCCCAATGCAACAAAATGCAACAAAGAAATGCTAACAGCCGCGACTCTAGACTTGCCTACAACCTCTCCCCCTCCTTCAACTGGAAGACCGCGATGCCCCGTGCCGAACAAGAGACCTACATCCAACGACTTGCGGGCCTCGGCTACTGCTGGCAGTTCATCACGCTGGCGGGTCTTCACACGACCGCGTTGGCGGCCAATCAATTCGCTTCCGCGTACGCCAAGGTTGGCATGCTCGCGTACGGCGAGCTTGTACAGGAGCCCGAGATGGAGTCCGGTGTCGACGTTGTCAAGCACCAGAAATGGAGTGGTGCCTCCTACGTGGACGAGCTCCAGAAGATGGTCACCGGCGGTGTCAGCTCGACTGCTGCTATGGGAGCCGGTGTTACCGAGGACCAATTCCACTGATCTAATCTAGTCGATTGACTAATTTCCTCCAATTGTGTGTTTTCACGAAGGCTTCGGGTCTAGACGAGGTTTGTCTGAGGCCATTCCAACGCGATATAACGACACTATAGTCGCTGCATTGGGATATAATCTATATAAAATCTTCCGCGGCAGTCACGGTTGATGGCATGCTGTTGCATTGAGCAAAGCGCGACAGAAAAGTCGGTTTTTATTTTTTATTTTTGGGTAGTATACAGGTCTGACCTGCGTTGTGTCGGGATTATGTATGCCTCGATGGACACGTCAGTCACTATCCTCGGAAGCACTGCAAATAGCTTATGATATATCAAATTTCATGTTTTAATTGAAGCTTTAAATCTTCTACATCTTGTTGCTCGCTTCTCGAGACATAGACTGTTGTTAACATTTGCTCAAACTTGGAACCATGTTTACACACGAATTAACCAAATTTAGTATTGTATATCCAATTCTTCTTCTACTTCTATTTTGGTGATCATGCATTACTTACGTATGTATACATCCATCATGAGAAACAGGTATCCAAACACGTCAATGCGTTAATTCGTAAAACTCCCGTTCGCCCGTACCCGAGTAAATCCCGCATTCCTTCACCGTATTATCGAAAAAAAAAACACCAACAATAACATGATCATCAATTCCCTCATGCACCGTAAATGCAGCCCGTCCAAACGCCATGCAAGCTGATATTGACCCAAGAAAACAACCCAGCCTTGGCTAGGAGGTACTTATTCCGCGATCCGATTTCACACCCCCCCCACCTGGACCCAGTAAGGTCCAGTGTTCACCCACACCACCCATGCCAATAAACCATACGACACTGACCCAGTGTACAGAAGTACCTAGGTCATATCAAGATATAATAACGGATCAGAAAGTCTGCCAATCCGTCAACCACGGCATGTTGCCCTGCGAGGCATCGACGCCGTGCTTGTAGTTGCCCGAGAGCTCCTCCTCGTCGACGCCGCAGTGCGTCTGGCCGTCGCGGCCCGTGAACCAGCCGAGGCCGTACGTCTTGGCGCTGTCGAGGGCCTCGAGGCGGGCGCGCATCTGCGCCGCCGTCAGCTTCGTCGCGCCCACGAAGTCGTACAGCAGCTTGGACTGGTGCAGGAAGGCCAGCACGCTGGCGATGGTGTTGGGCTGCCGCGGCAGGAAGGGGTGGCGCCGGCGCGCGAATACGACCCCCGCGACGATGCTGAGGTACAGCAGGATGAATACCGTCAGGGACAGCGTCACGATGAAGGACTTGACCGTCTCGGAGCCGCTGCCTAGTTCTTGGTTTAGCAGGTTGGTGTTGCCGTTGCCGCCACTTTTCATGTTCGTGGTGGCGTTGGTGGCAGAGCTGGCACCGGCATTGGTGAGGAGGTCGAGGAAGTCCTTGCCTTCGACCTGCGCGAGACTCGTCGCGAAGATGGTGAGGCCTTCGACTAGGATCGTGCCCCCGCCCACGAGAAACACGATCCAGTGCCTGTTGAACAGCGCGCGCACCGCCACCACCGCGAACGGCATGGCCGTGTAGTCGAGCGTCAGTGTACGCGCGGGCGCGTGCCGCTGCGCGAGGATATAGTACGGCTCCAGCATGCGCACCGACGTCTCGAGACTGCCCCAGCCCAGCTTGATGCACACGGCCAGCGCCGTGACGAGCCAGGGCGCCTCGGTCGTGATCACGCTCGCCGGCGTGAACAGGAACACGGGGATCAGGGCCAGGAAAGAGACCACGCCGATGATAAAAGGGATGCAGCCTTCTTTGCGCAGCATCAGTGGGTGCGGGTTTTCGGATAAGTGCGTGTCTTTGTACTTGTCGTTTGACTGGGCTGTGTTGGAGAATAGCGCGACGTCAGAGAATAGGGAGGAGTTGCGCAGCTCGTAACGTCGCCGCTTGAGGCGGTGGTGGATGTCGCGCGGCCGCGCCGTGTCCATGTCTTTGAAGTCCATCATGATGTGGCTGAGGACCGCCATCGACGCGAGCCCGGCGATGCCCTTTACGTCGGATTGCAGGCCGGAGCGCCGCGTTGTTAGTTGGAAGAAGAGGATGCAGCCTAGGATGGCGATAAGGAGAAATATACCGCTTAGTACGCGCGAGAGGATCGCGTTCACGGTGATCACTTTTAGCTCGTTTGGGTTTGAAAGTCGGGCGACTCTATCGGTGGTGAGGACCAGTGAGGCAGCGCCGAGCGTCGGCACGACGGACACGGCGAGTAGTGTCGCTACTGAGGAGACGAAGACGGCGTAGTGTCTCCGGTGTAAGGCCAGCAATGGTCGCGTGAAGTTGAAAAGCGTGATATAATCGACGTTGATTGACTGCGCAGCTAGAGCTCCGCCCGGCTTCGACATTTGGTAAAAAGCCTCGAGACGCTTGACCTCGAAGTCTATGTTCTGCCACAACACACCGTACGTGACTGTGATGATTGTGGGGACGAACTTGAAAATGAAGTAAAGTCCGGGATTGAGATCTTGTGCGGAAGTGAAGTGGAACAGCCCTCCAGGACGTCTTGATAACCTATAGACCAGTTCTTGCCCGACACTGAGACTAACGGTAAGGAGTATCATGAACAGCAGATACGGCCACCGCATAGAAAACGGTTTCCAGTTGGGCTGGGGATAGAAAGTCTCTTTGATGGGTATTGTAGGTGTCCGAGGAATATCTCGATCGACGGTATGCGGTCCAGTCATGGAACCAATGTCCACGTCCGTAGGTTCCTCCACGATCACTTCGATTACCTCTCCACGCTTATTCGCCTCATCTTGCCCGAGGCTGCTCCAGCTTGGCATCGCATTCGCAGCAGGCGTCCTTCGTAACGAAAACGACCGTGTCAAAGTGCGCACGAGCGAGGGTCCGCGAGAAACAAGTTGCTCCCTTCTGATTGTCGTATCTGGCACCACGCCCTGTCCTAAGCCGCCCGTAAGATTCCCCTTCGCTTCTTGCTCCTGCAACGACTTCAGAAACGCTTGGTCTTGTGTGCTCATCGGGCCAGAGAAGGACGTCATGTCGAAGGCGGGTTCGTAAGGTTCGTCTTTCGGAACGGCGCTATATGGCTGAGATACGGCAGGCGGTGCCGCTGCGCCGAGGAGGGACATGTCGATGCTGTCATCCTCGTGTATGGTGTCCTGCACTCTTCCGCGAAAACTCCTGAAGCGGCCAACGTTCGATGGTGCCCGGGAGACGGGCTGATATCGTCCACCGCTGGTCCCAGTGTTCCCCTGAAACGGCACTGACCATTGACGACTTCCATACTCTTGTTGTTGCTGGGAAGCGGGGTCTCCCGGCGGCGACAGCGGCGTAGGGGGCGATTCGTAGAAGGACTGAAGGGACACGAGGGATTCTCGTCCGCGAAGGGGGCCATCTGAGATATCCGAAACGTTCGAGACTTTGTGGTTTAGAGATTGGTTGGCGTGTCTCCTGTAAGGATCGCTTGAGAGATACGTATTCGAGGCCATGGTCTAATGTGAGAGCTTCGGGATGTAAGTAGGTACAGTTGCAAATTGGAAAGATGGCAAGTCGTGAAGCGTGCTCGTTTGAACACGCGAGGCCGTCACATGAGGGCAGTATCGAGCACAACGATTTCGGTTTCCAAGCGTTCGTGTATTGCGATCAAGCTTCCCTCCTCGTTACTGGGCAGAACTCGCTACTGTCCCAGACCGGCTCCTGGACTGGCGAGACGAACTTGAGATGTATTATTGAGTATGTAGTGTGTCGCCAACTGCATGTATGACTTAGTACACAGGATATTGTGCGACACAATGGGTTCCGAAGCTTGTAGCTCCGCTAGGAACCATCCCCTCGGTTGTTTTCCAGGTTATTCGGTCGCTCAAAATCGGTGATTCACAGAGGCACGCGATCTATGTTCAAGAGAGACGTGATAATTTGAACCGGCGGCGGCGGGGTTAACGAGCGACTATGTCCTGTTGGACGCGGATTACAGTATCACCCCCGCAATCCTTCAGGCATCATAACAGACGGATTGCGCTGAGCGAGCTGTGGACATCACAATGAGAAGACAAGGCTTGCGGGATCCGAGAGCCAAGATCACCTACATTTGGCCGCTAGTCACTGTAGAGCTTACGGAGTACTCGCACCTGCGACTGGCCGGAGGCCGCCATACAAATGTGACAAGGGCGACTAATAGCTCAAGCGATTTCAGCATGGTCTTATTTGACGCTATTTTCAGCTCGGTGCTAAGAAGAGAATAGTGCAATATGAGGGTGGAGCGAGCTGGGATCTCCTCAATTTGGAGACAGCTGAAAGCTTCGTATCTGCCAAGGTCATTGAGGCTAAGATACATCTTACTTATGTTAATGGCACTGTCCAATATAGACCGTGACGTACTGTATATAAAAGACGACCATGGTAAAGTTCAGTGATTCGGGTCACACTGAAGATCAGCTTCCAGTAGGTAAGTTTATGTGATTTGAACATAGAAGATCAGATCTCAGTTTCAGTAGGTATAATGAGGTGTATTAGGTACCCATGTCTCCAGTCATATACACGCGGCAGTCGAGCAGTACATTTTAATATACCTGTCAATAGTGCGTAAATACAAGGCACCCTACCCTGGTCGCCTGGCTCTACTTTACTCTCAAAATTCCAATCGACAGACTATGTTCTTGCCTTAAACTTCAAATTCAATTTTCTAGGTATAGCCGTGAATTGATCTTTTATATTAGTAAATAAATGCTGCCCAGTTTCACCATGCCAGAAACGAACTTCGAATTTCTTGATCAGTAGCGCAATGACAAAGCGCATCTCGTTCATGGCCAGGCCTTTCCCTACACAATTGAACCTGCCCTGAGAGAAGGGCGCGAAGCCGCGGGCATCTTTGACCATTTCCCGCCTCGTCGTCCATCGTTCGGGAATGAACTGATCAGCGCACTCATAAGAAGTCTCCAGCCGACCTAGAGAATAGCGAGGTGATACGACTGTAATATTGCCTGGTATGTATGTGCCGTTAATGGTCATGCCCGACGAAGGGGTCTGACGGTAGCCGCCGGTAGGAACAGGGGGATGAAGGCGTAAAGTTTCGTGAATGATTGCAGTCAACAGTTCACACGTGCTGAGTTGATTTCGGTCGTATATATCTATATCCCGAAGAGCAGATAGGAGCCGAGTCTGGTATTGAGGATAGTGAGCCATCTCATAGAAGGCAAACACAAGAGTTGGGGCGATCGTGTCACTACATGGGCCTGTTAGTCTGATGGTTGTCTGCATCAAATTTTGGGGGGTACCTTACCTTCCGGCAATAATGATAGTGACGGCATCGCCATTCAGCCAGGGACGGTCGGCTTCAAGTGACCCTCGGCTCACAGAGGCATCGATGAGCCAGTGAGAAACATCCGGTTTATCGACTTTAGTCTGTACCTTGCATCAGTAAGCCAGGGCCTTCCTTCATGGCACAACTATCTGGGGAAACCACAAACCTGTATACGGTCCGTCATCCGATCTTTGCACCAGTCCATCATTCCCAGCCAGTCGCGCACTACATACATCCATGGTGTGATATAAAATGCGATCTGCGCAATCCAAGGAACTGGACTGAACGGCCCTAGCAAACCCATTGCCTTTCGTAACAAAGTCACTGCGAAATGCCACTCCTCGTTCTGGAGCATGGCAAACGATCGCGCGAAAGCGAATTCTCCCATTACATCGAACGTGAACCAGTAGAACCAGTCGGAGACATTGACGGGATTCTGTTCCTTAGCCAGCTGTTCTATGCGAGAAGCCAGTAGCTCCGCGTATTCAACTACACGTGTTTCATAAGCATCGAGGGCTTTTTTGCTAAACCCTCGATCCCATATTCGCCGGCGTGCGTCGTGATCCTTGGTATTTCTAGTAGTGTTAAGTGCTATTTCTGGGAGCAAAAAGTCGTACCAGACAGCTTTGGTACAAGAACTCCTGGGTCCATCAACAGCAGCGGGCACTGCGGGATCTATGAAGGTAAGCTCCTCGGGACCAGTTCGAATGATGGAGCCGTAACGCTGACGAAGCTTTTCGATCACGAGGTAGTTCTGCCCGTGCCGACATTGCCATACGTGCCAGAACTTGGTGATTGCGGCCATACTCGGTCCCGGAAAATGACGGAGACGGTGGAAGTATCGTCGATAGATGATCATACTCGTCAAAAGCCCTGTGGCATATGAGGATGTGACAAGGGCTCCAGGTTTGTAACGCGCAAAGATACCTGCACCGGCATCATTACTAGCAACCACAAGGCCCATAAAAAGGCAAAGGTAGATAGTGAAGATTCTTGGGGCTTGCATGTGCCATTCTCCGCGGATGAATATGGAAACGTGTGTTACTACTCCCAGGAGAGCGGCAACAATGCAATGCAGTGTCAATGGGTGCAAGAGAGTCATTGTGTTTGTTAGGTAAGATTCGAGAAGCGCACAAGCTATATTCGATGTGAGAAGAAAATCCAAGGGGGGTGACTGAAAGAAAGATAGGACTTTGAAGAGAACACCCGTTGATCCTATTATGAATAGTAGCCTCAGAGAGTAACCCTTGTCCAATAGCTGAGGCTATTACGACGGGTACCTGAAATGATTCGACAAGCTCTAACGACGACTTCGGAATGACAACAGCAAGCGCTCCTAACATGACAATAGAAGGAATCAGGCACAAGTTTGAACGGGGATTGTGACGTGGAAGGGTTGTCAGTACAACGTCGTACGTGTATAAAAGAGGCGGCCATCATCCCGAACTGGCACGGCATGAATGGCCAACTCGTAAGCACCAAGAACCATTCGACTATCTCTTTCCTCATTATCAATTGACAAATTAAAAACCTCGTGATGTCTCTAGTAAGTCCTGTTAGCAGCACGATGCCACTGCTCGACCTCACTGATACGCCGTGTAGAATAGTACTGAAACAAACGATAAGACATGGTTCTATCATGCTTACTCGATATGGCTCTTTACTCGAAGCGACTTGAAGACCATAGTATTTCCCCAGGCAATCTTTGGAATCATCACCGCAGTCGCAATGCATACGGCACAGGGGGATGCAGTCCCTTGGGCTAGAGTGCTAACACGCAGCCCACGCGTGATATTCTGGGTTTGGATGAATCTGTTGCCCTTCACAATCGACAACCAGCGCCGGCCAGCCTCCATCATGGAAGATAAGCACAACAAACCGTGGAGACCCATGCCCTCCGGCCGCATGACGGAAGCACAGGCCAAGACTGTGATGTTGGTGTTCTATCCCCTCGCCATCGGGACAAGCCTACGGCTCGGTGGTCTCATGCAATCCTTAGCTTTGATAGCTATGGGGTATGGGTACAACGACTTGAACTTAGCAGACTGGCATTGGACCAGTAGGAATGCGATCAACGCTCTCGGATTCTGCAGTTTTGCATCCGGTGCACTTGACGTGACACTCGGGTCGTCGCATTTGGACTTGCCCCTCGACGTAGTTGGGTGGCTGTGCATCATCGCTGGCGTCGTTTTCACGACGGTGCAGACGCAGGATATGGCAGATCAGATCGGGGACCGCCTCCGGGGGCGCTCATCTCTACCCTTGGTGGTGGGCGATGCCCAAGCCCGTTGGCTCACTGCATTGCCAATGGTAGCCTGGTCGTTCATCTGCCCTCGCTATTGGCGAATAAACGATGGCCTGGAAATCTTCATGGGTCTTTTCGGAGTGGCGATTTCCTGTGGCCTGCTCATTTACCGAAGCATCGAGGCAGACAAGCAAACGTTCAGGCTCTGGAATGTGCGGATGGCTGGTCTCTACGTCCTGCCCGTATGGGCCGCAACAAGTAACGGGTGGTAGATATAACTGGCCATGTTAATGTTACATTGCAGCTAGATGTATATGCAGTTGGGAATCCCCTCAATATGCAAGTGTGAATTTCGACAACAATATTGCTACCGAAGTTGTTAGTAGATAGTCTTGCAAATTTTTTGGAGGCTGCTTCGTCAGCTCGCGATCTCACGTTTTCTGCCACGTCAACGAGTGATTAATAGATATGGATAGCTTTTTATCTATACCAAACACATGTCATTGATTCACAGATGCCCGCCCTCACTTGTTCACCATCCCATTGCGCAAAAGCTTCACGAACGAACATGACCAGACCTACATTTGTTCTCCTCCACGGTGCTTGGCACGTTCCTCAATGCTGGAACCTTCTCGTTTCGGAACTCCATAAGGCAGGTTATGCCACGGAGACCCCAGCACTTCCTTCAAGTGGATCTGTCCCGCCCACTCCAGACTGGACTGGGGATATCGATACCATCCGCAATACCGTTTCCAAATTGGTCGTAGACCAGGATGTTGTCGTTGTGATGCACAGTTTCAGCGGCATGACAGGCGGTACGGCGTTAGATGGCCTTGATAAGGAAAGCTGCCAGTCCAAAGGATGGAAAGGTGGTGTTGTGAGGCTGATTTACCTCGTTGCTTTCCTTGTGCCGGAGGGGTTCCAGCACTCGCCCCCCGGAACTCGCGACAATATGGTGCCTGAGATGAAGACAGATCTAGAGGTAAGCGAAAAGAAGCCCACCGTTTTCACGCTCTGACAAATGCCTTATATGCAACTATTAGAAAGGGACAGTTGTTGTGCTACCAGAGGATGCCAAGGACATGTTTTATCAGGATCTTGATGATGAAACGGCAGCCGATCTAGCCAAGGACCTACGCCCGCACAGCTTCGCCTCTTATTGGGGCACAACAGACCATGCTGCTTGGCGAATCATCCCGACTACCTACATCGTAACTCTCAACGATAGACCCTCGACTGTAGACGCCTGCAGGCATCTTATTGACGCAGCAAAGGCGAGTGGTCACCATAAAATTGATAGGGTGATTGAAGTCGAGGCTGGACACTCTCCGTTCATCAGCAAGCCTGAATGGACGGCGAAAACGCTGATTGAGGAAGCAAAGCGCGACGGTGTATCAGCTGGAAAAGGACTTGCAATATCACTATTATCTACCTAGGTACGTAACAATCCAAGCTTTGTAGGCTTTCGATTGAGATATACGTTCTATCAAAGCACCTCGGTCCATATCTTGTTTTTCTTAGATACCTCCCTAGATAATCATGAAGTACGCCTATTTTCTCAACTTTGAACGAGGCAACCGACACTAAGTCCTACAACATATTGTTTGAGTGGCTGTATGACTCTCTCCAATGTAATGGAAGCTGTCAGATGATGTAACATTGACTTGATGAAATACTTTTCAGAGTACACTGGACAACTACCTCACAACAGCAAATATTAATTACCGTAAGTCAAGTTAACGGGGGGTTTGTCCAACGACGGTCAAGCGACCAACGTTGTAGGCCAGCATGTGCCGACTGTTGAACACATCCGACATCATTTTCCTGCATTGATCTCCTGAGTCATTGCCCATCGGACCCAAAATCTTATAATTCACTTTCTCCAAGCCATCAATGCTGTATCTAACTGAAATTCTAACAACTCAAGAGGAAACATTCGGTTATCCTGTGCCAAATGTTGCAGACCGTTTTCTGCGAACAATATGTGTAGACGAGATGGCCAGCTGAAGAGAGTTCAGGATTAGCTTTAAGTATCTCGAATGTCGTGAATTTAATTGAGAATTGGATGAGGAAACTGACTCATCAGCCCAAGCGTTCCAGTGAACCGCAACAGCGGCGACAAATAGTCCACAGCATCCTGTCCTTCTTTGCTCCTCACTATATTCCAATGACTGTAATAGATTTTGAATGATCGGTCCTGGGTCGTTATTATGAACAGCAACTTGAAATGGGAGCTGAATATGGACAACGTCATATTGCTCAATCATATGTTCTGGCATGGGACCTAGGCAATCTAGCCGGTGCACTAAGACATTGGAAGTCAACCATTCTGTCGGCGGGCATTGTCTTAAGTCGATGTCAAATCCTTCTATTTTGGCGCAACCATGCAAATAACGTGTAAGGTCGACAAGCCAGATCTTATTCCAGGAAGCGAATGTGTGTATTGGTATGCAGACCAAAGGGTTGAATGCATACCCCGTGCCAACACCTATCTCAGCGACCCGTTTGTTCTTGGTCGTCGAAGGGATGCTTCGGTGCAATGAGTATCCTCCTTCCTTTCACAGGAAGTACTGCAAGTTCAATCTAACATCGTGAGTAGCACATGATACGAGCATTGATATAGCACATGCATGACCTACCTACCTAGGTAGGTAGCATTCGCTGAGAACATTCGACCCAGAATATATTACTCTTGTGGTTCCATCATAGTTGCAATGAGCCTTCAACGACGTGGCTGGGTGCACTCGGCGGTAACGACGGATCTTCATCAAGTTATGTAGGGGTGGCACTGAAAGTTGGACTGTTAGGATGTAGTAACATTTCGCACACAGTTGATTATAGCTGAATCAATCCGATTGCCGTAAGAGTATGTCTCACCGTGATAAATACTCATCGTCGGCTTTTTCGGTTCGGGTAATCGGTGTCGTTGGGTATATCCCCTGTCGCGGTTTCATTGCGTCTCCTTCGGGGAGTTGAGCTAAATACACTGGCTGTATCATGATGCGAGCTTCGTCTTATTTAGCAATTGTTGGTTGCCGTCTGCATCTCACGTGCATACCTGAAGCTTCATCACGCCCAAGGCGTAGCCTATCAACGGTCGCAGCGTCGCTACCAACGCGGGATCATGGATGTAGTCCATTTAGGCGCCCAACTGTAAATACAATCATCATGTTGGCTGCGGAGCAAGGACCACGCATTCGAGAGAAAAATGTTACTCTATAGCAGATCGGCATAGCAACAATTGCCATTTGGTTAGATGCAAACGCGCTCGGTAACATCGATGTTGGTTGTGGCCTGCAGGCGGTCCCAGAACTTGCGATTTGATGGCGGGACTTTGCTATGATATTAACTTCCAAGTTGACAATTTATGTATAGAAAAACTCTCGGTCAGGAGATGTTCTCCATTTTGGACACAGTCCACCTTTGCATTTCTATTGTGTCTACGCATCTGCCACCACCCTGAAACTTGTTTCGCCTCTATCTTTCTGGTTGTGCCTCAAAGATATCTGATTGTAAGGACTCATTTCTCGTTCAACGGTTTGAATCTGGAGAGTTCAACCAAGCTATCCCCCGCTCACGCTGATGATGGCGCCCTACTCGACTGCTTTTCCGTTTCCGAAAGC
Organism: Astrocystis sublimbata; assembly: GCA_022453515.1. Classification (NCBI taxonomy): domain Eukaryota; kingdom Fungi; phylum Ascomycota; class Sordariomycetes; order Xylariales; family Xylariaceae; genus Astrocystis; species Astrocystis sublimbata. The sequence continues at coordinate 878,229 of JAJNNY010000001.1, read as the reverse complement.
TGTATTAACTTTAAATATCATTGGTCTCACTCTCTCATTTGGCGCCGTGATCCTCCGGTTCTGGGCGCGGAAGATCAGAAACGTGAGATGGAGGCTATCTGACTATACTATCATCGCGTCTTGGGTGAGTCATGTGGTGTGGAAGACGAAGAGTTACATATACCCGTTCCTAACCGAGATGGATCATAGCTATTTGCCTTTGGCCTGATTAGAAGCGAGAACTTCGCCATTACTCACGGAGGTGCCGGGCAACCGATTCAGTCGGTTACCCCAGAGGAGCTGATTTTCACTTCCAAGGTAATTAATTAGGTCAACTAGACTCTTGCGTCCCAACGCAGCTGACTTCGAATCAGCAATTCGTCGCTTTAGGGGTGTTCGCGTCTTTAGGCGTGTCGCTGGTCAAAATCTCAATTCTCGATTTTCTACTCTCAATTTCTCAACTCATCAGCAATTTCGTGTGCTGGCTTACACTCTAATAGCAGCTACGACTAGCTATGCCATGGCTTTCACCATCGCCACTCTGGCCGCATGCACTCCGTTTGCAGCAAATTGGGACAAAGTTTCATATCCTAACTATAAATGTATTAACATATCCAGTTTCTACACTGCCCAGGCTGTGATTGGGGCCGTGTTAGATTTTGCTATTCTTCTATTGCCCGTTCCCTTCGTGTGGAGCCTCAGACTTCCTACTCGAAAGAAAATCGGGCTTTCACTTCTTTTTTCAATTGGAGTCTTGTAAGTCCAATCGAAAGTACGAATTGGAAGAACAGTGCCACTCATGCGTAATTATCTTCGCAGGATATGTGGTATTTCACTCGCGCGGCTAGTTTATAACACTAGACAAGACTATCAATTCGCTCACTTTACCGAGTATGCAGGTATTGTCTTCCTGCTTGGCTCGTTGGAGCTTAATCTGTTCATCATCAACGCATGCCTCCCGACATTCCCAAGCCTGGCACACCCGATATCTGAGTGGACCAGGTCAATGTCTAACTCTACCAATCGAAGCTGGAAAAGGCTGATTACTGGGTTTTCCACCAAGTCAGACGTGACAAAGCCAGGACAAGCACAAACGAGTTCCTCATTCGTAAAGCTTGACGAGTCGGATGCTTCCCACCTAGAACCTGTGTTCAACGGGGCGGATTTGGAAAGCGCCAAGATCCAACGGCAACACGACAAGTTGTACCCATTGAATGTCACAATGGGTACCCAGTTTAGCACAGAAGGAGATCAAGATTGGGCATTTCAGAATACAGAAAGTCGGACACGCATCACCTCCACCGAAGGAGGGCAGATTCCCGATATCATAGAGATGTCTACCATGGGAACAGCAAATGAGCCGCAGAACTCTATCAACGTGACCAGAGGGTGGACAGTCGATAAAGCTTAGGGTTTCATATGTTCTATATAGTACATGCTCTCTTGTATGATCTGACTCGACTTTATCTCGTCAATTCCTGATTCACTTCAGCATTGAACTTCGAATACTTACCACTAAGATGGGAAACACTCTGCGTGGTTGGTCTGCGGAGAGGGTGTCTGAATTCAGCCGTTGGCAGTTTGCTGTTGGGGTACTGTGAAACCCAAGTGCTTGTAAAGAGGGAGTCACCCGTTTTGCACGGAGTACTCGATGCGACGTTTTACCGCAATTGTGGCTTTGTAATTTGAGTAGCTCATATCGAAGAATTGCAGACATTTTCCCTTGTCATACAAGCCTAGTCCAACCCCCGACTTAGACAAGAGGTTTTTTAGTTCGTGTGACTTTGGAGACTTGATTATCAGTAAGCAATGGGCATAGTGTTCGTTCCAATATCTCCAGGGATTCCTGACCATCGATAATCATATGTACAATATTGGAGAATGAGGTGTAATTGCCACTTTTCAGGCAGGATATGCTTTTGATAATTCGGAGACAACATAGCAAGCAGGTGCAGTGTTACTGTGTTTTTGCATCAGCATTGTGTTCTGAATGTGTCGTTACTGTGTCACATGGAGCAATCCGAGACATTCTTGCGATATACACCCCATATGCATGCAATACTGTTACTGTCTATTAACCTATCACCCAGAAAGCTGTGAATAAGACGAATTATTTTGCTTTCTTAGCACACATCAATAGCGTCTTGGAATGGAGCCAATGTTGCACAGCAATATCGTTTTACATGAAACTAAGATAATGAGATTAGTACCCATCATCGTTTGAAAAGATCCAAAAATATCATGAATGCTTACTTTATGGGAATCACCGCTCTCCAATCGCCTCGTACACATATTTAGTGCCGCTCAAGCAGTCTATAAGGAATGATAGCACTGCCCGCCGAAATTGAACTAATTCAAGGGAACCTCTACATCAACAGCGTATATTGTTGTCAGGTGTCACGGTAGCAAAGGCTTCGCCATGACCTAGGGGCTCCCCTGTAGGGGCTGTTTGGGCTACTAGATCTATGTATATAAGGACTGGGCGACTCCCACTGAATGGGAGAGCAACACCTGACCCCTACAATTCTACTTCACTACTAGGCCACTGCTATATTCCTTCACTCTGGTGCAAAAACACTTGACAATTGTTCTAACCATTGCAATAGCAAGACTGCGTATCGAAAATATGCCATATTGATTGTCACTAAGAAAGAGGCACTACTTTTGACACTGTTTTTATGTCGATGTAGATCTTAACATTCAAGTGACCATATGAAGTAGTGGCTGAATCCAATGGCAACAAGCGTGCTAGTAGTGAATGAATCTTCAACTTCGCCATAGTAAATGGTCACGCGAGGTGACTAGTTAATTGATTGTAATTATAAGAAGGCCATATGCGTCGCCAAACACCTTTGCAATCTCTTCTAGTTCTCTAAATCAATTACTATCAACACAGGGATGTATCACGACGCGTCTGAAACAGTCAACAAATCTATAAAAAAGCTGAGTCTTCATCCAGTCGCACATCTATGATCCCTGCGCAAATACTCTCCATACTCTCCATTCGTATTGGCATTTTGCTGTTACACCACAAGGGATGGGAGCACTTTAGGCGCACATGTCCTTTTCGCCAAGAACTCTCTTGCTCGCTAGTGTCACTAAATCTAAATAATACTCCTACAACGGTCTGATGCGACGCGTAGAATAAGGGCCTTCGACTCCTCGGAATACAAGCATGGCTGCTACAAGTTATCGCCATGTACTGCTCTTCAGCGATCAGACCGACAGTGTGGTCAGCAGTATCTACGAACTATACGATCACGCTGCCAGCAAGGAGTCTGCTCTTCTAGGAAGGTTCCTTCAAGATGCATCCGATATTTGTCGAATCGAGTTTGGCAACATACAGCCATCCTACTTCCGAGACGAAACGCCGCCGTTCGAATCTCTCTTGGAAATGGCAGAAGCTCATGCAAAGACAGACGGGTCGAGAGTATTTGCCTCTTGTGCACTGTCGTACTTTGCTCGACTAGGAGAGCTCGTATTGTAAGCACAAACCCATCGTTTCTGACACGGCAAGGGATAGCTTACATCGCAACCAGGCGGACAGAAGTTGATGCAACGATTTTGACAACCCCCTGCGAGCTGATCGGGCTGTGTATTAGCTTATTCCCTGCAGCGTTGACAGCAACTGCCACAAGCGCGACACAGCTTGCAAGAATCTCTATTGAAGGATTTCCCTCTTACTTCGCCTTAGTGGTTGCCAATCATACTCGGACAAAGCAGATCGAGAGGCCACACGGCAACTGGTCATACCTCGTACGAACGGGAAAAGCTGTCAACGAGCTGCAATTCATGTTAGACGAGTTCCACAGGGAATCTGTAAGCTGCCACACAAACGATCCATTCTGCCACTCTTGTCATAGTACTGAACACCATTGTAGAAAATAATCCGACATAAGAAAGCCTGGATTAGCGTAGTTGGCCGAGACTGGGTAACTATCAGTGGACCGCCTTCGACACTGCATCTACTTCAGAAATTTGAGTACTACATCCATCGAGCCGATGCCTTGACCTTCGAACCGCTCCCGGTCGCCAGTGCGGCTCATGCACCGCATCTCCCAGCTTTGGATATCGATGTGACAGCTGTCAATCCCTCGTATATTTGGAATATGCCGTTGCGGGAGGGTGCTTCTATCATGGCAACAGACACATGTGTTCCGTATCGTGCAACGACGCTCGGTGAAGTCACACAGCAGATAATTTCGACGATAAGCGGTGAGCCGTTGATGGTTGACAAGACTTTCACAGCTACAGCACTACGCCTGAAGAAAGCTGGCTGTGCTGCTCGACTTTCCGTGATCGGACCATCGTCGCACGCCAGATCTCTAACTCTTGCATTACAGGATGAGGGAGTTGACGTCGACGAACTAACATGGCCGGTTGAGGCGCTCGGTGGGCGAATAAATCCCGATCATGGCGCTGTGGCAATTGTTGGAATGGCCGGGAGGTTCCCCGATGCGGATAACTTGGACGAGTTCTGGGATCTCCTCATGGAAGCACGCACTACACATGGAAAAGTACTTTACCAATCCCAAATCTATTTGAAAATAGAGTCTAACATGACGTTTTAGGTCCCACAAGACCGATTTGACTTGGATCATTTCTACGACCCCTCTAACATGAAGAATAACACCATGATGAACACTGATGGTTGTTTTTTGTGGGAGCCGGGAGAATTCGATGCGCGTCTATTCAATATGTCCCCCAAAGAGGCATTGCAAGTAGATCCTACTCACAGGCTGCTGCTCATGACAAGCCTTGAGGCTCTCGAAAAGGCTGGTTACAACCATGATATCAGGCGGTCGTCGCAAGGCAAGCGAACGGCTGTCTATTTCGGGCAAACCTCCGATGTTTGGCAACACTTCGCTGCTGAGGAAGGTATCAACAGGTTTACTGCCCCTGGCAATCTCAGAGCATTTTCACCGGGAAGGGTGAGCCATCATTTTGGTTTCGAGGGTGGCTCTTATAGGTAGGTCCCTGCATTGCCATTCCGGATCTTTGCTTAGGTAGACTTGACGTGCTAACAAAAGCAGCATCGATTCAGCATGTTCGTCAAGTGCGACAGCGATTCAACTTGCTCGTAGCGGATTAATAAATGGAGAGTGCGATATGGCTCTCGCGGGAGGTGCACAGATTGCAGGCAGTCCCTTTGATTTTGCTGCCTTGGGGAAGTCGGGATTTTTGGCTCCGTCTGGCGGGTGCAAGACATTCCGTGCGGACGCTGATGGGTACTGTCGCGGTGAGGCAGTGGGAGTTCTGGTGCTGAAAAGAGTAGAAGACGCACTCGCGGACAACGACAAGATCGAAGCACTCATTACGGGTTGGGGCCGCTCACATTCTGCTCATTCCCCGACCATGATGCATCCCAACACAGAGTCCCAGGAAAAGCTCATTCGGCAGGTCATTCGTCAAGCAAATTGTAAGGCTAGCGATATTGGCTACGTCGAATTCCACGGGACGGGCACGGTCGTAAGTGAATCCCCCTCTCGCACTATTGACAACATCATACTGATATTCGCATGTAGGTTGGTGATCTAGCTGAGATCACGGTGATGAAACGCATTTTCGGCAAGCACTCAAAGCTAATGTGTTGCCCCCCTACCTACATCGGTTCGTTGAAAGCGAATGTTGGCCACTCAGAGAGCGTACGTAAAAACCCGTGCATCAATATTGCAGTTGAAATGGCTAATTATTCGTGATAAGGCGGCTGGGGTTTCGTCGGTCATCAAGGCTATCATTGGCCCTCCCCAAGTTGAGGGTAATGTAATCATGTAGGCTCTCGGCAGCACGAGAATGACATGGACTCATCTAGTGACGAGGGATCAACGTATTGACGAGGTTATGAGTGAGTAGCAAAGGCCGGACAAAATTTGTATCGATATGGGACAAGAACTTGATAGCAGTTGCGTCCATAGCGGCAATGAAAAATCTCTCGTTCTCCTAATCATGAGCTAGATATCATTAGCAAGTGATCGTAATCCTCCCTTTCCCCCGACTAACACAAGCTAGCATTGTATCCTTCTTCTCCTCGTCGTCCAGCGCCACGCCCTTATGCACAACCTCGCCCTTACAGTACTCGACCATGCACGAACCGCAATTTCCCACTTCACAGGAGGAGTCGATATCGAAACCCGACTCGCTCAGGATTTGAAGGAGGGACTTCTCCTGCGGCACCTGCAGGACCTTTCCCGTAGATTCGACTTCAACTTCAAATGGATCACCCGTGCCCGTCGCCCCGCCGCCAAATTCCTCGAAATACGTATGAGATCGCGGATATCCGAGCTCGCGGGTGATATTCCGTGTTTCCTCGATCAAACCGCTCGGGCCGCAGCAGTATATGACAACATCTGGGCTCGCGGTGTCCTCAAGCAGTGGAACGACCTCTTTGACATTGAGTCTCGCCCCTTCATTCTTGGCGTATACACAGGTCTGCATTTTCGGGAGTTGATTCAAGAACGCAGCATCCGCGCGGCTTCGCACCGCATAGTGTATCTCAAACTGCGCACATTGAGTTGCCAATGTCCTGATCTCGCCCATAAAAGCCGTGACACCGACCCCTCCAATGATAAAGACGTGCCTCTTCGCATGAAGTTCTTGCTCAACGGCCCAATTATTTGCCGCCGTGTGACCCCTGGCGACTTGAAGCGTGTCTCCAACAGCCAGATTGTCGTGGAGATACGCCGAGCCTCCGCGCGAATTATCGTCTCTTGCAACACCTAGCTCAAAACTCTTCATATCGCCGCACACGACAGAGTAAGCCCTCGTAAACTTCCCTTCCGGCCCAAACTTGACGCGCACGTGAGGGAAATGGCCCAGGCGGAGCACGTCATCGTCGATATCCTCCTCCGTCGCAAAGACGAACTTTTTCACCCTTGGCGTCAGATCGACTTTGTCTACCAATCTGTACGAGCGCCACGGCGCAGCGACGTCGCCGCCCAGCCGGCCGTTCATATCTTCTGCCTGGCCCTGCTCCAGGCGCTTCTGGAAGAGCGTGACCATCTCCTCTCCGAGGCCGGGGAGCTTCGTGAGCTGGCACAGCGCTTCGCTGTTGTTGCGGTCTGTGTACAGATAATGCTGGAGGCGCGAAAGAGGCCAGGTCGGGTTAATGCGCTCGACGAGCTCCATTTGCGCGCCTTCTTGCACCCAGCCTTCACGTAGGACGCGGTATAGCCATCTGTATAATTTATTAGCATGTATGTGCATAACACAGCGGTGATCGGAATTGACTAGTGGTAAAATACGAGGGGGTAAGATAGGGGAAAGGGGGTAACTCTACCCTGTGCGCCCAGTATTCTGCACCAAGCTCGACATCTTCTTATACCCAAAGCGATGATTCAGCTTAAAGCACGGCTGCCTCGTCATGCTCACCTGCACCACCGCCCCATCTGCCTCAGCCCCCAATTTAAAGACATCCCCAACACAGACATTCCTCTCACTCAGCCCCTCCCCTCCCCTCGAAGTCGAGATATTCTCTCCAAACGCGCCGACGACGAACCTCTTCTCCTTTTCCGGCAAGTTAGATAGCTCCGCCTCGTCCTTCCAAGCGTCGTAGTGCGCCGCGTCGTACTGGTGCACGGCGTTGTCGGGCGAGCGGTGCGGCGGGTGGTCGCGCTCGTCGCCGACGAAGCCGCTCTTGGCCAGCCAGACGGGCTCGCGATGCGGCTGCTTGTTGATGGCCGAGGTCAGCTTCTTGGCACCCGCACCCGCGCCTGCGCCGAGGGCCCGCACTTTCCCTGTTCGCAAACTTAGCACGGTGACTGTTGGAGGCGGAGGAGGCACTAGATATGACTCGGTGGTGGTGGTGGTGGTGGTGGGAGAACCCATTTTTTGCAGGTGATAGGAAAAAACTTGGTAGATTAGGAGATGGATGGACAGACAGATGCCCGCCGCCTAGATTGTATGGATTGTATATTGTGTGGGTTTTGTACTGAGAAGTGCCGATCTCGATAACGATCGAGGTGAGGCCGTGTGTCCGAATGGTACTCGTATACTTAACGCAACTGCCTATTATTTGGAAGCTTGGAATCTGCCTGTCTCACTGTTACACGAAGCCAGCGAATCAATGCTTCACCATTCGTAAAAGCGGCCCCACCGCCGTAGGCCGATCGCGAATCTTTGCCAAATGCAGAACCAACTATTGGTGCATTGATTTGAGTACATTCTGCGATGATGTTTTGCACTTTCAACGGCTATTGCACCGCGTATGCCAGAACATTAACCACAATAAAACAAAAGCCAAGTCTTGCATTTGATTAATGTGACATCACATAAAAATCCGCGAATATATACAAGATTGACTTCATTCATAAGCTCATTGCCTCTATCATCTAGATTAATACCTTCCTTTCTCTTAGAACGCCATTGCCACCTGCCTACCTACGTATTTAAGCGCCCACTCACTTGTTATTACTATCTCGAACTCCGCGCCCCCCGTCCATTTGCATGACGTCGTCCGTTCAGCGCCGCAGCCTTATAAGCTGCAGCCGGTCCGTAAACAGGTTGCTTGGCAGGCAATGAATTCAGTGCTTCCCATATCTCTATAATACCCGCTCGTCGCGGCGGGAGCATGCTGTATTGTAACGAGTACAACACCTTCCGGTGAATGGGCGGGACAAAACGTCCCGTGACAAGACAGAATAGCACGCTGGGTGATAGATAGTGCTTGCGGAGGCGACTGCCCATTTGGAAGTATTGGTAGAACATGGCGCTGAACTCGAGAGGGACGGGCTATATATATGGCGTTAGCAACTCTGTGAGGTGAGTGTCCCTAGCGCCGGGTATCTAATTACCTTCAGGTGTATGAGCGACGTTGGAGACGCGGATATAGAGGATGAGCTTGATGTCGACGTGGTACGATGTCTATCTTGGGTATCACAAAGTTCAAAACGAATTCCACCTAATAATGGTCAGTATGTTGATTCGAAAGAGGTGACGGCAACAAAAATGGAGCAGTACCTGGAAGACGCCGAGGATCCTTGGCCCTCAACATCAAGGCGAAAAGTGGAAAGTGGTTCAAGCATGACAGCATGGTATCGAACATCGCTTTGAGCAATATGATGACCATGCGCGCAAGGGCGAAGTTTAGGTAGAAAACGATGACGGTCGGTAGTAGAAAGAATAGTAGAGTGAATAAGATGGTGCCGACTAGCAGCTGGTCCAGATCGTAGTCGCAGGAGTCGACACGGTTCCGCAAGACGTTGTACTTCTTCCCGCGGAAGAGCTGGAACAACGAGAGTAGAATCGTCAACTGCCAATGGAATATTCGTGCCGAGGCAAGATAGAACATATAGATGTGAAGGGTGAGTGCAGACAGGAGGTCCGACAGCAGAGCAATGGGCATACTGGCACCTGCGAAGCTAGAGAACCCGATAAACCATATCATCTGCGGCAACAGAGGCTCCAGTAACCTGGCACAACTGTCCCAATAATCAATGACCCACAGGAACAGGTCGCCAAGAAACAAGGCCAACTCGCTGTTGAGCTTCAACCCAGCTGGCCACCCCATAAGCCAAGATATGCTGGTTTGCAGAGCAGTGATACTATACTTGCTCAAAAGCAGATTGATCATATCCGCCGCCCAGTCGGCATTCTCAATGATGTAGGACCCCAGGGCAATGCCTATGATCACGTCGTTTGCTACGAGCCACAGGCTGTTGTAGAAACGGATGTAATCGGGATGGCTTGTCGTGACACTATCCCAGTCGTTCTTCCGTAGGCGAAGCTTCACATATTGCATAGGCCAATAGCAGAATTGTAAAAGACGAATTTCAACTTGCTGTGCCGTGGCCGACATATCTTTAAGCGCGGGGGATGATGGACGAAGGCGCCATTCTAGGATGGAAATAAGCGCCTCCGCGATGAGTCGATGCGCTAGGAGGGTGATGATGAAGACTCTTCTAATCACGGGGAACACGTAGATGATGATCATATTCCAAACCCACAACGCCGCCGTGTCTCTCATGGTCGTGGCATGTTCCACAACGCGTTCGGACACGCTGAGGGTACGCTTAGGGCGAGGCCCGATAAGAGACACATTTTTTTGTAACAAGTGTTCGAGTTCCCAGGCCCAATTGATCTGGTTCACAATCTTCGACAGAGCTTTGTCCTTGGAAGAGGGAGGGTGCTGGACAACTGAATGCAGCTTTAATTTCTCCACCAGGCGGTCGACCTTCTGGTTCTGCTTTTGCTCTGGCTTCTCGTCCTCTAGTTCGAGCTCTTGGGGGTCGGCGTCCAATGATTGGCTATCATCGGAAAGTGAAAGGGCAATCGGGTTCAACGAAATAAACTGCATGCGACACGGGTTGGGTCTTTCAAACAGGATGGTTTGAATAGACGAGGCCCTCGAGCAGGTGACCTGTGGAAGCGACTCGAACGAGTGCAAAGTGGCCTGCACCCACGAGGGATCAACCACAGTACCAAGCGCAACGTTCGTCAAGCCAATGACATGCATGGATGTCTGGCCACAAAGCTCGAATATTCTCCAGACAGGATGTCGGGCATTTCGCAAGAGGATCCCTGTTTTCAGCGCATTCTCGACGCTCATGGGCTACAGATGCGTCAGCTGCGCAATCGGCGGAAAGAGGCGAACGTGAATGTTGAGCTCACATCGACATGCTCCAAGACTGCGACAACAACAACGTCGAGGTCTGAGTTCCTCCAACCGACGAGAACGCCTGGGAGATCGGAAGCGGCGATGTCGCTGGGCCAAAACACACGCATCAATCCATCATGCTCTGGCATGTCCAGATGGCGTCAGAGCACCCCTGTCAGAAGGAGCCTCTGCGCCTGAGTTGTTCTCGAGCAGATATGCCCCGGCTCGGTGATCGTGGGTGCTGGACGGGTTCCTTAGTCAGTCGGAGGGCGCAGATGAGGTAGCCAGATGAAGGCGGCGGGGGCCACAGGCGATACGGGCAGAGACATACCAAATCAGCCTCGCTCAGCGCGATGTGTCGCACGGGTATGAACAGAAGTAGAAAGGCGGTGCTCCAGAAGGCACAGCCTAGGGCGAGACGCGACTAGCACACAGAAGCGGTCAGCTAGCTGACCATACAAGCGACGACATGGCGGGCGGCGCGTGGGAGGCGCTCACTATGACACCGTTGTCCCAGGCAAAGAGGGCGAGCTCGTATAGCCGGGTGACGAGGTCCCATCGAGCGGTGATGTAGCCAGCTACAAAGATGGCAAGGGTCAAGACGGAGAAGGGGTGCATCAAGGGTGGGCGGACGGCGAGCGATCGAGCAGACGAGGTAGGGAGGGAGGGAGGGAGGAGGTGGCTATCGTCGATCGAGTGGCATGCCCAAAGCAAGATGTCGCATGAGGGCGGTTCGTGGGCGGTCGATCGAGACTGTCTGTCTGTCTGTATGTATGTATGTATGGTGTGCTGCGAAACAAGACGAGACGGCGAGACGACAAGACGACAAGACAAAAAACGAAGCGCTCCCGACTGACCTCGCGCAAACGGTCGACAAGGGCGGCTGCAGCGAGCGGGACGCTCCGTGCGTAGTCCGAATAATAGTGCCGATGAAGGCAAGGGTGTCCGATCTAGCAGCCCCCTTCGCTTTCTTTGTCCCTTTTCCCACTCGCTGTCACTATCTCTCCCTCCTCTGTCTGCTGCTTGATGGTAACGAGTGTCGGGGAGTCGAGACAGCGATGGTAGGCGACGGCGGGATCGCAACGGCGCTGTTTCCACAGGAGGCGAGAGGGATATGTGCGAATTCGGTGTGACGGGTATTTGTCGAGGGCGGGAGGAGGACGTATTGGTCGTATGGGTCGCGACGGAGCTGCAACAAAAGTGGTGATGGTCGTGATGGCGGAAAGCCAATGGATCGTCGCATATGTGCTAAGCTCAGTTTAGTGGGCGAGTGGGTGAGTGGGTTAGTGGGTGTAGGTGCGTAATGCACTTGGCGGCTTAAGGTTCCAGTGCCCTGCCAGACATCCAGAGCAGAACCACAGCAGCGGTGCAGGCCGGCAACATGTGGGCAGAGGGCACCTGTAGGAGGAGCCGGCACCTAGATCTACTCCAATCCATTCCATACCTCGAGCCAAACCAGAATCAAAAACTTCTCCCCCGCCAACTCTCGCCAGTTCCTCAGATTTACATCGATTTTCCCCACCTAAAATGGACATGAGAGCCGCGTAGATCGCCAAGATTGGAGACCTGCAGCAGTAGCCGCGTAAGCGCGCACGCCTAGACTCCGGACAGACAAGCTTGGCTCTCTCGAATTGGTTTGGGTTCATCGCCAGTCTTGGGCCCTGTCTGAGCCATGGTTGTGGCTTCGATAGCAGCATAACCTCCCAGTTGAATTCCCGAGTCCGTAAGGTCAGATATATTTGTGGGCTTCATCATCGGGTAAACCGCACTGGACAGACCACAACTACAACATCTTGTTCTAGCCGGACAACGTGGCTTGTTGATGAATACTCGTAGCTCCATTGTTTTCGGCACTGACGGAAATGCCTCAGAACCTGCCCTCAATAGGTTCCCCGACGCAGTTGAATGTATGTATCTGGGGCGTTGGCGGGCGGGAAGCACGATTGGAATATGGGAAACGAGAAATGGGAATTAGATAATAAATGAGTTGAGATGGATTCCATGCTCGGCATACTTATATCACTCATACATACCCATGCCCACCTACCTCTGTTTTCAAAAACTTAGCTAAGGACATGTTGCTGCTTACACCTCATATTACCACCCCAGTCGTCAGTCAGACATGCTCCATAGCCAAGCCAGTCCCTGTAGGTCTTCTCCAGTCAAGTTTGTCATCTCCGGTAAGCCCTCATTGGGGCATGAGCATGTTCGAATGCCATTCAGAGCGAGTTGGCCGACATCAAACAAACAGCCCTGGGAACGTTGATCGCTAACCCTATCCTCGATGCGTTGTTGTTGTTGTTGTTGTTGTTGTTGTTGTTGTTGTTGTTGTTGTTGTTGTTGTTGGTGGTGGTATTGTTACACTAGGTGCTACACAAATAAGAGCCCGGCTAGCTCGGTGCCGGAAGCTCGGTATCTTGTTCGTCATGGTGAGAAGATGTTCATTTCCGCTTCATGTACGTCGTGTCGTTTTCCTTGTTGTCCTCGCGTGCCTCGGCCAGGAGCTTGTCGATGCCGCGTTCCTGCAGCGCACGCTATGCCATATCGTATATTAGACATGCCTGCAAGTGTATAAGATCAAAAAGAGTGACCGTCGAGTTGAAGACCAACCTTCAAGCATTTCTGATAATCTTCAAAGTTCTTGGAGCACTCATTGCTATCCGCTTTTCCATTTCCCCGTAGGTACTCTATGAGAGAGGCATCAGCAGACGATCTCGGCAACCATGTCAAGCACGAGTGCAGCCAGCGATGGGTGGACCAGTCATACTTTCGCTGTACCACTTGAGAAAACAAGTGTCGTATCGCCTAAACAGCAACGAATGGTCAGCATTTTGAGTTAACATCATCTTATACGCCTCGCCAGAGTCTTACTCTTTGACCTCGTTGCACTCCGGCGCAAGCGAAGCAGACATGATGACGAGGTGATTATTGATGTGCGGTGCAGTTTAATAGTTGGATGTCGCTGCTAGTATGAAACGCGATCAAGATACCGACTTGGCGGGCGGTCTTCACTTCATTTCATATCTTAGAGCTGGTAGAGGAAACCTGACTAAAGAGGTTGATATTCGAACTGCGGCTCTCAGGATGCTAGGTCTCATATTCGTCATTAGTTCACTGCTATAGGTACCTGACTACCTGTAGTAGGCAAGACCTACCTGTAGGTACTTTGGTACAGTGACAAGGTGGGGTCCAAAAAGCAAAAAATGCACTGCTCAAGCAGCCAATACCATTCGAGGTACCTTCCCAACATGTATCCGCTTCAAACTCATATGCCTTGACTGAAGAAATGGAAGATTGGAAGGCATCTATTGGTTTAAAAGAGGATATGATCTAATCTGTCCGGAAGGAAGGACTATATTAAAAAGAAAGAAAATGAGAATAGACAAGAAGTTCACGAGAGTGTTTTGTATTGCATCAAGCTTCAAAGTTCAAGCTAGTACTGTGTGGGGAATGGGACCAGCAGTGTAATCCCGCCCAAAATAGGCTATACGGAGTAAGTGCACACTGTGAGGTACCTACATATGCTTACGCCCATACCACTGGGCATGCTCTTCCAAAACTTAGAGGAACCATATGAACAAATCAAATTCTTCTCAAAAGAACCGCCATTTCGTGAGCTGTGTGTGCCACTTCCGAAGACAGCTCCTCAACCGTGATTCCATATCTCTCAACCACCTCTTCCAGATGGATCAAATGTCGTTGTAGACGAGCAATCAGTTCAGATGAATCTTTAGGTTGGTCAGAATCATCAGGTGTAATGAGGCTTTGGTCTGTATTGGCTAATCGTTGGTGACTGGGGATTCAGATGATGTCGGGTGTTGGATCATCGAATGGATAGGGATGACAAAATTAATGGAGCAGGTGAAGTGGTTGTGTTGAGACGAAGCCATCGCGAGGTTGTCGCAATACTCAGACGATTTATGAACTACAGACCTAGAGATCATGGGTAGGTGTTTGCCAAACCAAAGGAATTTGAATAAATTTTAAAACTTTCCTCTGATAGGTAATATACCAACGCAACCTTATTCGGCTCTACGGAATCTACGGAAAGAAGTTACGATAAGATAATGCTTCGTTTTACTTAGACGTCTCCCCTTCTTTAGAAGCGAGGGTACTATAATTATATAGGGAGAAATGGACTCATATTGGTTGACCAACTTAATTTGATCACCGACCAAGACAAGCAAACGAAACTCACCCATTAATTGGGATAGCCTACAGGCACAGATATCATGGCTGCGACCGACCTAATTGTTAACGATAGGTTGCCGGTTATCATAGGAATCTCCGCCAGGTGCCAAGGTAGCAGGAGCCTCGCAATGGCTTAGGGGCTACCCTTTCAGGGGTCTATTGAATTGCAAAATCGTCTATTTAAGGACTGGGCGACTCCCAAGGTCTAAGGGGGGCACAGGAATCAATAGAATTGACACCTTACCCCTACTATACTATCTGATTACGTGACTCCTGCTAGACTTCTGTACTCTGGTGCAAAAGCACATGATAATTTCCGAGCTGATGATTAAGTGATTGATCAATCAATCACTGAGCACATCTGAATATCCAGCCAACTTATTCCAAGTTACGGCCCCCGATGGTCCATTAATTGGATCTAGGGGTGTGGAAAGCGACAGAGACTAGCAGTACCTAAGTAGATAGGTATAATCACACTTCCTTTAACCATTTTTGGTATCAAGTATATATTCGTCAAATACGTGCAACGGTAATAATTTAATTACGTTTCTCTATGTGAATAACTAACATCAGATCTATGCATTTACGGCCGGAGGTTGGTATTCCTTCTTCAACTGACCAAAGCCAATACGAGGCTTGAAGTCTTCGACGTTGGTGGCACCATAATCAAAAACAGTATAAAATCGGCGGATGAAGGATTGTCCTATCAGCGCCAATCCCTCGCTTTCGCTGTCATCGAATGGGGGCACGCAGGCGTCGTCGCGGCCGGCGAAGCCATTCCTGGCGAGTTGATCGCCGCTGACCGACATGTTGAAGAAGTTGACGTCGTCGTCCGAGAAGGTGAAGGTGACGGACCAGGTCGAGTTGAAATCGGTGCATAGCGGGAGAAAGTCGCCGTTGAGAAGCGCCTCATAGTCCCACCCGATAGACTTGTAGACATCCGATACAGCCTGCGTAGGTAACGAGACGGTCCCAGCCCCCGTATCGAACACGCCGTTAGCCTTGCCGGCCGCGAACTCAACACTCCCGTTGAAGGACTGGCCGCCGTCGTCGGCAGACCCATCGCGGCGCCCACTAACCTGGCGGAGAGTTGACCGCCAGAGCTGGTAGGCGGTGCCGTTTGCCACCTGGTCCTTGCGGACAGGAAGCCACGTCATCTCGCCTTCGACGTACTGGTCTTCCTTGGAGCCGCCCAGGGTGAGAACGCCTTCGCCGTCCTCGGTGAAGTTGAACTCCTTCCCGTAGTAAATGGCGAACTTGGGTTCATCGAGTAGGCCGCCCTCCATCATGGTCTCCACGATCGTCTGCGTGCTTGGCTGGGCGATGGAGGAGAAGGACATTCCGAAGAAGCCGTCGCCTGGAATAAAAGACCAGGAGCTATCATTGGCGGCGATGAAGCTTTGATTCCACGAGGCATCTCCAAGTTGGAACTTGTCGCTGACGGCAGGACCCCCGGTTTTACCTCCGAGATAGTCGACCGAATCGTATACGCCGAGGTCCTCACCAGTCGACGAGGCATCTATGTCGTAGCCGTTACGGGAAAATCTACACAACATATGTAAGCGTTACATTCTAGATATTTTATTTGAGGAAGGCGACGGGGCCAGTCAAATTGCCGTGTTACCTACCCGCTCGTATTCTTGCAAACTTCATCGGCACACTTCTTGTCGGCTATCCACGATGATCCACTCCCTGTATCAAACAGGAGCAGGTGCTCTTGAGGCGGCGTGCCCACGGGCAGATTTACCAACGCCTGTAAAGACAGTCAGAGAGGTAACACGAGCGTTGTAAAGGTTTGGACCAACATACATATGTGGTACGAAACCAGATCGGGAGGTCCAAGACAAAGGCCGAGCCAGTCTGAACAAGCGCCATGGCTGCAAGAATCGAACTTGTGGTGCTCGCCATCTTGATGATAGGTTTTGAAAGATGCAAGTGTACGAGAGTGAGCCGGTGGTATGTGTTTGTGAGTTTCTTAATCGTTCACCGGATGGCAGCAGACATACCCAACTTATATAATATATGTGCAATGCATAGCTTTAGGTACCTAGGTAGCTTACCATACAAAGCCTATTGGCGATTTGATACAACATCTATTTGCCGAATGCCTTCTCGACCTCGTATCTTCAAACTCGAGGGGAGTTTATGCGTCGGCTCAACATCCTTGAGCGAAGACATCCCATGCAGCCATCCACTGGGTCGGGTCCGGGCTTGGCCTTCTATACTAGGTAGGTAGTGGACGTCGGTCCTACCGGCGATTCAACGTGTCAATCGCGTGGTTCTTTCCCTTGCAGCATATAAACAACCTCGACATTGTTTTCAACAACTAAGAATCACGTGGAGATCGACAAAACACTGGGTAGGGAGTCTCTTTAGTTTTTGCCTTAACGAGCTGCCTCTTGACGGACGTGACGGGGTCAATCCCGGCTTGCTTAGGTCCTTACCTACCTAAAACGGCCATCAATGCGTCCGAGCATGCGGAGTAGTTGCCCGTATACGTGTATAGTACTACATCATGCCTCTTCACTTTAGCATTCAAGGATAGTTGCAATAGGTTTCAGCAAGGCAAGTTCCCAATATCACACTAGAGTTTATCTTAGCAGTAATATAAGTACCGTATAAAGGCTTTGTGGGCTGTGTGACCGTGAACTAGTATTACTGCCAAGCGCATTATACGACAGGCCTTAGACGGAGATTCGATCCCATAGTGCGTCCATGGAGGTTTGGTAGACGAAGTGGGGACAATCAAATCATCGTTTCACTCAGACGTCCCTCCTTCGCCAGGAACGAAGGCATATGTGCCCTTAAGGCTATTAGTGTCTTATACTCGAGCGGGGCGGTGAGAATACTATGCTCTATGCTCTATGCCCACGGAAGCATAGCCGGTCAACAACAATCATGGCACGGTAGAAAAGCACCTGATCTCGTATTAATCATCATGGAAGTCCCAGGGTGTGTAAGAGTTGGTCGGAATTGGTTTGGGCTCAAGCGGCTGCGTTCCTCGCATGAGATGACCACGAGGTGGTCCGGCTTTGCGAACTATTAAATGGACTGCGAAGGAAGCTTTAGACTAGAGAGCGATTTGATGATAAGTAAACCATCATCAAGAGTAGTGTTGTTCGCTCATCACCTGATTCTCATACAAGTTGTTTGCAGTTCCTGTCATCTAGCAACATGCGCTTTGTTCAGTTCTCACTCCTCCCAAGCCTTTGCTTGGCCGCAGCTGTCCTTCCTCGTGAGGGCGGCGAGGTCGATTACACGAGCCGCATCAACCCCCAACTGATCCCACGCCAGGAGAAAGAGGCATGCACAACCCCCTCCAAGCGCGTCGAATACCGTACTCTTGATGCCGCCACGCAAAAGGAGTACACCGATGCCGTCTGGTGTCTCACCAAGAAGCCTTCACGGATCGGCCTAAACACCACACTCTATGATGACTTCACCTTCGTCCACTCTTCTTTAAACTCAGACATTCACTTCGTTGCCCAATTTCTGCCGTGGCATAGGTATTTCGTTGGCCTCTATGAGACCGAGCTCAGAGCATGTGGCTACACCGGCCCTATGGCGTAGGTAGCCCCTAGCACAAGCAGTTTATGCTCTTTAGCTAGCCTGCCTGCTGACATTGCTCCCTCACGCAGATACTGGGACTGGACACTAGACGTAGCCGACCCGGCTACGTCGTCGATATGGGACCCAGTTCTAGGCCTCGGCGGCAACGGGGTCAATGCCAACGAAACGGATCGGCTACGCGATGCGCTCATCGACTCGGTCAAGGACGGAGTCTACTTCTGCGTCTCGGACGGACCTTTCGCAGGTTTGAACGTGAGCTACTTCCGGACCAAGTACCAGCCGCACTGCCTGGACCGAAATTTCAACAGCGGCGTAGATTTTCCCGGGGACATGCTCTCGTTCGCCTACACGCCTGAGGTCCTTGCCAAGATCAACAAGCTCCCCGGTTACGACGAATTCCGACAGAATCTGGAAGGCAACCCGCACGGCGCGGTGCACAGCGCCATCGGCGGCGACATGAGTCCTTCCTCGTCACCAAATGGTTAGTTCAAGTTTCCCGCTCCGCCTCCAAGGCGTAACACAACGTTTCTCAAATGTGCTAATGTCGAAAACTTGCGGCTAGACCCCATCTTCTTCCTACACCACGTCCAGATAGACCGATTATGGTCCAAGTGGCAGCAGGAGAAACCCGAGACTCGCACGAACGAGTATGCCGGCCGGAGGACACAAGCTGTGCCCGAGAACACCGACGAAGTTTCCATCGACGATATCATGCCTTTCTTCGGCTTTACCGAGGATATCAAGGTTTCTGACGTGATGTCCCACAAGACGGCTCTTCTATGCTACGAATACTAATAGATTAATTTCTATAAGTGGCGAACCAGCTGGCAAGGTCTGTCTCTTAGACGAGTGCTAGTAATTGTGCTCTCATAGACTTGCTCAAGCCGTATTGAACAGTTGCTCCTGTATTAGGGGGTTGCTTGGCAATATGTTGAGTAGTGCGAACTGAGTAAAGATTAATTAGTAGAAATAGAGAACACATATCACACTGATAGAGCAAACAAAAATCCAAGAGCGGAACAAATCTTCAATTTTTAATTAACAATTATTCTTCCTGCCTTGCTGGATTAGAAGCATTTCAAGCCGTTGCCACGAGAGCTATTGGGTAATACTTAGCACAGGTGTGGAATTATGGACTGGATTGAATTAACTATCTAAAGTTTGATTGCAACGAGTGTCAATATAATTACTGACTATAGTCTTCGACAACCATATTTCATGTGCTTGAACTGACAACGACATGGTCATCAAAAGTCGTCAATATATTATCCTGCATATCATTAATGGGAGTGAAAATCAATGAAGATTGGCGAGGTGTGATTTGGACAAGGGGCATGGCGATGAGACGCAACACTGATTAAGGTTTCAGGATGCAGTGGGAATCTTAGTGATCTTTCTACTACTCGGATATGTTATAGCTTATATAAAATTATTACTTGTGGTAGGTGTAAACCTCCAACTTCTACCAATCCTTTTCTAGCCGCCAGGCGATTGATCAATGTTCGATAGTATCAATATCAACATCGTGGAGAGTTGAATTGCTCTTTTATTGAACAATTAAACCTTGCTTTAAAATTAAACTTTTTGCGTAAGCATGAATGCCCTCATCTAGCATTTTTGACCAGGTACTTAGGCCGCGTTCGGATGACTGATTGCGAAATATGAATATACCATATATGGCAGGATTAATACGTACGCACCAACGTTGTTCAGTCCAGAGTCATCCTGTGTTCAATAAAGGGCGCGGAACCATGAGCAGTGTTTTGGAGGTCCAGTGTATCGTTGCCTGAATACCGAGCAAGCTTGTCTTGAGACTTAGCGTATGCCTTGAGACCTTTGCCATAGCTGACAAAACATAGCACGGCTGCGACAATGGTGGCAAGGTGCATGAAGATCGTAATCCCTGCGAAAAGGGCGAGTATGAAGCCCTCTGGTTCTTCGGAGAGCTTCACCAGTTTGTAGACCAGGTAAATAACCTCCAAGAAATATACAAACTAGGTAGGTAGGTATTAGACAGTCATACGGCTGGAGGATGGTTCAGTTGATAGACACTCACAGTAATCACTCCTGTACCCAGCTTGTTCTCCCTCAAATTGAACACTATGGCGAAAATAGCGACAAAGAGGACGAAAAACGTTGCGCCAATGCTAAGGCCAAATTCAGGCACGTTCGTATAGACAATGTGGACTATGTTCTGTACAAGGAACCCGATGATGAAGAAGAAATCAAATTTGACAAGGGCTAAGTGGACCTATTGACGATGAGCTCATTTGGAACACTACTGACGGGAGGCCATTAGGGGCAGCGCTTACTTGCAGTATGATAACACGCCGCCTCATGGATATATCTGCGTGTATGACCTTGTAGACGGACCATGCAAGCTCGGCCTGAAGCTTGTAGGCAAGGAAACATAGGACGACGGTACCAACGGCCAAAACGGCTATCATTACGAGCAGGAAAGGTTCGATATCATGCCACACATTGCTATCGGGATTCAGGATCGGACGTTCGCCCATGATGAGGGAAAGCTCGAGACGGTCTAGCGCATTCTGGATTTGCCTTGGCTGGAGTATCGAGTAGATGAGGAGCGAGACATTATACAGGCACAGGCCGATCACCTGGATCATGCTGTTCAAGCGCAATGCATCGTAAAACAGAACGAGTTGGTAGATGAAGCCGAAGATGAACAGCGACGCGTACATGGGTACCGTGTGGCCGGATTGGACCTGGTATGCTTCAGGCGCTAGATTATCCTCGACTGTGATGAGGACATACCTATGACCTTGCGTTAGTATTATCTTGTATGTCGGAAGAGGTGGGATGAGCCCGTAGACCGTAAAACAAGGGCCCCATCGTGGCGGGTTGATGTCTTACGCTTCGAGAGACAGCGCTACTATGCTCTGTATAAGAGCAACCGATAGGAACAGGCGCGTCCATTTCGTATCAGGAAAATACATAATTACAATAGGATACAAGAAAAGACAAGGAAGGAAAAGAAGCCGCGCGCGGGAATGCAAAGACGGACAGGCGCTTGCCCAGCGCTTGATCGGCGGATGTCGCAGTGAGTGTAACTAAATGAAAGTAGAGGATAGGAGAAGAGTCTCTAGAATAGGAATTGGTAAAGATCCAGCAATGCAATTCCTTTCTGCATCCGATAGAGGAGCCAGTCAGGCGAGGAAAACGCAAGTTTCGCGTGTCGCCGTGTTGACCCAGCAGAAATTTATGTCCCTAGACATGGTCTTGGGAGTGGATCTCGCCTTGGTTTCAGTACCGACCCAACCCGCCTCGCCCGCCTAACTGGAGGCCCCTTCTCACCTTTAAACACTGCATATATACTGAGGTATGAATAATTGGCCTGCCTGGACTTCGGGACTGAAGGGATCAAGGTATAATCCCATCGATGCAGCAATGAGTAGGTAAACAATGAATTCTGCGAGGAAAAGCTATCAAACAGGTCCGTCGAGAGCGAGCTCGTGGGGCCTGACTAGAGCATCGAGTTAAAGAAACCGACATCGCAAAACATCTGCCACAATGTCATGATGCTAGAGAAGGGCTTTCAGAATTGACCTCGGAAGGATTAATGCTCTGGTCTGAGGGGATTCCAATTGATGGAGTTATCGTAAAGAATCATGATTGCCTACTCAACTTCAAAAAAGGAACAAGATCAAAGAAGAAGACAAATCGCGATGCCGATGCACTACTAGGAAGTTTATTCGCCATTACTTTATTGGCAAGGAAGAAGTCCTCGTAGTTCTGGATCGGTCATTTTCTTGACAGTCGCCGCTACAGAACCAGTACCGTAAGCTTTCGAAAGTCGACTGGGAGATGGGATCGTGAAGATTGGCTGGTGTTGCGCTGGACAATGTCTCCTCAATCGATAGCAGCTTGCCTATGGGACTAGCCCCTTATTGAAGCTTATTCAACTCTTCCATGGGGATGGTGGCTGCTCCCACGTCGTAGCTCTCGCCTCAGACGATTTACGAGTACATGACTGTGAGGCATCCGAGCTCGGTAAACTAAGTATTACCTACATAGTAAGTATTATTTTAGATCTGTTATGATTGGGGCGCCTCAAGCTGCGCTATGACGGGGATAGGGGGAATGTGTCAAGTTTTCGGTCATCCGACCTAAAAGAGAACTTAATTTTCGACTACTTGCACTATGCATCCCTGCCCTGGTAGGCAGCCCTACCGAGCTTCGGCAAATCCTAGTGGCAGACTAGAGTTGTTAGAGATAAGCGATGCCACGCGGTTGGGTTGAATTGGGTGTATTAATTCGGAGCAATGTTCTACCTAAGGGCGCCGGGGGTCTTCGTCATGATCGTCTATCCCGGTAGAGCGTATGGGGAAGCCCTGTACCTAAGTAGGTATCCTTTCTTTACCATGGATCTGTTATCCATTACCCAATTGGCCATAATATCATGCCCCACATATCAGACAAGTGTAGTAGTATACACATCATGGATACATGTATCTATTACGCCCTCGTCTGAAACCTCCGACGGGGAGTTGCATAGACGTGGGTGAGTGCCTGCTTCTAGAACAATTCTAGCACAATGCTGGTTTATTCAATGTGTAAGTGTCGAGGATGTGCCATGTAGCGCTGTACAAACATCACAGCCCCCCTCTACCTTGACGGAGCCTTGCCTCATTGCCGTCAGGGTCCATTTCCTACCATGGAGTGCTTCTCACTCATGACACTGTACCTCCACCATGTTTCCAATGTCGCAGCTGACTATAGGTGTCATATTTATCGAAATCCTAGCCAGGTGAGCAGTGGAACGACATGAGCATCATGTCTTTGGAAGGTGACAGAAATGTAAACGAGAGAATGTGCACTACTTCGTTGCCCTCGAATACTTCCATTGCACTCCTCTAGATTCCAACAATAGCTACAAGCACGCATTTGTATCATCACGACGTTCAAGCTGCAAAGGCAGTAAATTGTTGGTTTCCGTCTTGTGTGTCCGAACGAAGCTATCGAGAATTGGCCTCTCTCCCTGTAACAATATAATTCACAACGAATTCCCTTGTGTTCATTCCAGCATCAATTTCAGATTTGACAAGACTACACCTATGTTTGCAATCTATACACGTAGTCTTGTATCGTGTATGTCCACAACAAAGATCTTGACTAGAGAAAAGGAGCTGATGGCAGGAAAGGCACAGTGAATACTTTATCCCAAATTTTGCATTTTGTTGGGAAGGCGTTGTAGCTGCGCGTTCCTCAAAATGCCATCCAACTGACAGGATCCCTGCTTTTCATCTGAAGTTTATGGTGGAGGGCTGCAGGAAGAAATACACCCCTCTCCTAAAGTCTGTTCTTCCAAAGTTTCGAGTAGGACGGGAGCTAAGCATTATTTAAATTCCACACTGCGTGCCTGGGGACCTGGTTAGGTAGATGCCTAGCCCTGCCTAGACATAAGGTAGAATGGGGCTAAGGTAGCACTTATCTTATCTAATCAAGCGTCGCGGCGCGCGCTGTAGCATTTTTTGGGTGGTGGTACTACCTCGGTGGACCTAAGACACCTCCCTCGCTTTACATCGGTCTGCCCATCACATCCTCACAGTCGCTGTCGCCGTCGCCGTCGCTTCAAAGGTGCGACCGGACTACGGACTAGCCATGGAGTCATCCTTCAAATCACTCCAGGAACTCGTCCAGAGTGCCCTGGTCTCTACTACTCGGCTAACGAACCAGGTTGCCGCCGAAGACCTGGGCTTTCAGCGCACCAGCGACCCTGCAGTTGGTGAAGAGCTCGAAGGCATCTCCTCCCACCTCCTCACTCTGACCTCGTCCCTCCTCCAATCCGCCACCAAAGGCACCGACGTCGTTCCCCCAGAGCTGGAGGATGCCGAGGACATCGATGTCCACTGGTCGCGCATCGTCGACGTCCTCGACCATCTGCTGGAGAAGGCCGACACCAGTCTCGACGAGTACACGGGCGCCATCAAGAGGAAGACGGCTCCCACCGCCGACCAGCCTCCGCCTCCGCCCAAGAAGTCTCGATATACCTTGGACCAGTCCATGCGCCGCGCGAATATCCTCAAACCCCAGAATGCCTTCGAGCATAAGCCCAACAACAACAACAACGATACGTCTCCGTGGAAGCCCATCCTTACCAAAAAGCCACATGCCCGGCTTTCTTTCGAAGACAGCCTCGTCGCTTTTGGCGACGACGAGCCCCTGGACCCCCAGTATGCCACCTTGTTTTCTTCCTGCCTACCGCCCGATGAGCTGCCAGTGCAGCATACTGCAAGGCATCGCAGACACCGACTGCGCCACCAAGGGGCAGCGAGAGCGAAGCGCTTGGCAGCCCGAGTAGCCGAGTAAATATTAGCATCCCGAATATATTTACCATGGCCCCTTCCTTCTCACATCGAAACGCTGATTGTATTAACAACTGGCTAACGATTGTATAAACAGATATAAACACCCCTACGAGGCAGAAATCCTCTCGCTTGAGTATCCCAAAGCCGTGTTCCAGCAAAAAGATCCGATCCAATACCTTCCTGTTGAATCCACGACTGCCACATTCGTTGATACATATGATGGGGTTCTAGAAATGCTGCAAGAGCTCAAAGGCGCGACTGAAATAGCAATCGACACGGAGCACCACGACTTCCGAACCTATTCCGGACTGCTCTCTCTCATGCAGATAAGCACCCGCGAAAAAGATTGGATAGTCGATACACTACAGCCATGGCGTCGCAAGCTAGAAGTGCTGAATGAAGTGTTCGCCGATCCCAGCATCCTCAAGGTAAGTCGAGGACTACTGAATGAAACCAGGCCTGCTGTGATCGTCCATTGACACTCTGATCAGGTGCTACATGGCGCATACATGGATATTGTGTGGCTTCAGAGAGACTGCGGGCTCTACATTGTTGGCCTGTTTGACACATTCGAGGCTGCATGCGCCCTGCAATACCCGACGCGAAGTCTCGCTTATCTTCTCAAACGATTCGTAGATTTCGACGCAGACAAGCAGTACCAATTAGCGGATTGGCGAATTCGGTAGGTGATCAAGTTGCGTCAGAGACCATCATGTTCCTACTTGGCTAATCCACAACCGCAGGCCCTTACCCGAGGAAATGTTTTATTACGCACGATCAGATACCCATTATTTGCTCTACATATACGATCATCTCCGAAATGAGCTCTTGTCGTCTGGCACGGCAGAAGACGATCTTATGCATCACGTCTTGTCCAAATCAAAAGAGACGGCTCTCCGTCGGCACGAAACCTCTGCTTATGATGCAGAGACCGGTCAGGGGCCATATGGCTGGCTCAATCTGCTCATCAGACACTCCTCGGGGAAGCTTACAAAAGAGCAATTTTCTGCGTTTCGCGCCATCCATGAATGGCGAGACAAACTAGCACGACAAGAGGATGAGAATCCTCTCTTCGTCATGAGCAACCCGACACTATTCAACATTACTAGGCAGCTGCCCCCTGACCCTAAGGCGCTCCATGGCCTACTCGACGCTGGGTCTTTCCTAGCTAAGCGCGAAGTGTCCGGCTTGTTCAAGATAATTTCCAAAGCAGTGGAGCAAGGCGCCAATGGTCCCAGTGTGGCCGAGGCCATAAGGGGCACTGCGTCAGCTTCTATGGGGATCGGTGAAGTCGCTCGTCGAGTGTTTCCGAGGATTGAGAGCGCGAAGGATGAACTTAAGGTGCAGAATCTCATCGCAGCTACATCCCGGCTGTGGGGTGACATGCCTGTCAGTACCCGATGGGAGCCAGAGAGCAGAAAATCACAACCGAAGCAACATGAATTCGAGCTACCATGGGCGAAATTTGTGCAGTCAGCCACGTTGGCCGAGGATGTTGAAGAAGCCCCAGTTCATGACATCGTCATGGCAGAAAACGAGCCAACTACCAGTGCTTCTCAACCCGGCGACCAGGCGCCTCAGGACAGGGAATTTACACTAAAGTCTGGCCGAAAGCGCAATTCTTCCGAACTCGAACAAGATTCTAGCTCTAGCTCTAGCTCTAGCTCTAGCTCTAGCTCTGAATCCGATGACGAATCAGAAGATGCCCCCGAGCCAGATGAAGCTACCATCTCAGAATCAAAACTTGACGACGAAGAAATTGCTGTGCCCGACGATGACTCCAGCGAGGAGGAGCGGGAAGATAAGAAAGCCAAGAAAGCCGAGAAGAAGGCGGCAAAGAAGGCGCGCAAAGAAGCAGAGAAACGTCAGAAACAGGAAAAGCGGGACCGCAAGAAAGCAAATAAGGCGGCCAAGAAGCCCAGTCAAGCTGCTGCAGGCGGAAAAGATGGCAAGGAGGCTGGAACCGACGAGAGCGACGACGAGCCGTTCGACTACAGTACGGCTCAGTCGGTCCTTAAAAGGCAGGGCAAGGCAGATGATAAGAGCGGCATGAGGAAGGCTAGGTTCAATCCCTACGCGCTGACCGCCGAGGGGCCGAAGCCTGCACGCAGGTTCCATGGAGAGAAGCCGGGCAAAAGCGCGACGTTTAAGAAGTGAGCGGAGGTGAAAGGCGTGTTCCTCTGGGTGCTTTTTCACATCCGGTAGTATCCTCATAATGGGGTTATTTCATTATGATATCGGGGTTTATTACACGCTTATACGATGTTCACGTGTATATACCGTACATAGCATTGCTTCGGAGTTACGGTTCTACTAAAAGACACGGGAAGGGTCAACGGAACGGGTCGTGTCGTTGTTTAGAATGGGAAATACCCCCTCTGTGAAATCAAGGAATGGGCTTCGCATAGCTACCTAGGTAGGCAGCCTCGCTACTGAAATAAGGGGTGAGTCTTCCTGAACTTTTAACCCCCGACGTGTCTTCCAAGTTGTATGGCGAGATACATGGGGTAGGAATATAAATCGGAGGCTTGCATGCTAAACCTGACTATTGCTTGCGTGATGGCTACCCTGCATGGCATCTTGCGGCAGCGATTCCGCCACGGAGGGACAAAGCGCAGTACGAATCGCGACTCTCCGGAAGGTTAAAACAGGTGGTCTGGATCTCAAGCTCACTGGCAGAGGTAAATGAGCTGTGTCGATCGATTTCCGAACTTTTTTGTCTTGTGATGCACTCTACAATTCTAGATTTCATGATCTCCGGCTTGTGGCGTCAAGCCAACATGGGCAGTCTCGCATAGCAAACTTGATCAAGACTTTTTAGCATGAAACAGAGTCACATCTAGCACGTCTGTCTATTTTGAAACGAAACACCATGCTTAGGCCGGGGCATCACACTCCTCAGCGCACGTTTGTAGCGACGGCGAGTGTGAGGGTGTGATAGGCGGCACATCATTATTGCTGCGAGGTAGAGAGAGAGGGTGTCATGAAATTGCCACAGCGCGGGCCGCTCAATTAGAGCATTCTCACCAATTCCGTGTTCTTTGAACAGATGCTGTGCTACCAGGACCTTTAATGAAAATGGTCGGAAGTTGTTTGTCTGGTTGGCGGGCGGGGTTGATAAGGTGTGCTTTTGTCCGACCTGCCCGACATGATACCAGGTGCCATTTCCAACCCTATCACATCATTTAGACGAGGTCGATGTCCGGTTTGGGAAAGTCGGCGCTGATAGCGGTTAAGTGGCTGGTTCACCTCGTACACGGGATAGCATCGCGCCACCCACACCTTGTCTTGTCGAGGGGCATCTGCCAGATAGCAGATAGGTCTCAGGCAGGACGTAGGTATCTGGCATATGCAGGGTTTCATTGTGCATGATGCTCCGAGACCATGTCGTATATATAGGTAGGTAGTTTGCGGGGAACCTCTTTCACGCGGGAGCTCGTCCCTGCGATAAATACCGCTTCCTGATTTTCTTCATCGGTGCAAGGTGTGTCGGTTCGGTTGTAGTTTCGAGTATCAGCTGTCACAATGGGTAAGTGAAAACATGCCTGATCACCACCTCAATTCAATCTCCCGGCTAATACGACCGACCGGTCAATAGCTGCAAACCAATTGGGTGCCGAAAACGTGGTCGGCCTTAACCTACACCACGACGTCGTCGAGCCCGCTACTCAAGAGCCTATTGACGTTGAGAAAGGCCACCATGCCCACGCTACCGCGACAGACAGGGTGGCTACCAGCTCGGTAGACTCGGCCAGCGACGTCGTAGATCTCGAGGCCCATCCGCCGCCCACGGAAGAGGAGCGCACGACTCTGCGTAAAGTCTACGACACCGTCCCCTGGACTGCGTGGACTCTTTGTCTCGTGGAGGCATCTGAGCGCGCCTCATACTATGGTGTGAAAGCCGTTTTCAACAACTACCTCCAATTCCCTCTTCCCGAGGGCGGCGACGGAAGTGGCGCCATCAATGGATCAAACCCAAATGCGCATGCCGGCGCGCTGGGTCTCGGTATTCAGTCGGCGTCAGCGCTGACTCTCCTGTTCACGTTCTTGGCTTATGTGATTCCCATCTTCGGCGCGTGGTGGGCCGATACGAAGATTGGCCGATACCCTGCTATTGTGTACGGCGTGTTGATAGGTGGCCTTGCACATGTGATTATGAGGTAAGTAAATGTTCGAAGATATTATGATTACATGCGTCCAGCATCTGCATCATAGCTGACATCTCACTTCTGTGTAGTTAGTCAAAAATCTGATTAATTTCTCGTGGACCGAATGAGTACTGACAAAACCGCTATTAAAAAGTTGGAGGCGCTGCGCCAGCTCTTCTCCGAGCTGGGAAGGGCGTGGCCCCTTTCCTCCTCAGCTTTTTCCTTCTCGCCATCGGAGCCGGCATCTTCAAGCCCAACATCGCGCCCACCCTCGTCGACCAGTACCAGTATCAGAAGGAGTACACCAAGGTTCTTAAGTCTGGAGAAAAAGTGCTCGTCGACCCTGAGACGACCATCAGCCACATCCTGATGCTCTTCTACGCCTTTGTCAATATCGGAGCCTTCTTCTCCATCGCTGTCGTGTACATCGAGAAGTACCGCGGCTTCTGGCTCGCGTTCCTGGCTCCTGGCATCATCTACTTCCTCTTGCCGTTCCTGCTAGCTGCTAGTAAGTTGGATTTCGCCGCTTAATTGCATTCATTTATGTATAAAAGAAATCTGGGTATGGAATGTCGTGACTTACTCGAGTGACAATATAGTGTACAAGCGCACAATCAGGAAGAAGCCCGTCGGCTCCGATTTAACGCGCTTCGCCAAGATCACCGTATCAGCCTTTAAGAAGTGCAAAGGCAATGTCTTCTCGAAGAATCTGTGGCATAACGTGAAGCCCGCCACACTCGCTGAGGGGGGCGTAACTGTCGACTATACCGAGAAAGACGTCAGCGATGTGCAGCGTACATGGGAGGCGGTGCAGATCTTTCTGTACAGTATGTATACCTCCTTTTATCAAGTATCAGGGACACAAAATTCCTATCAGGCAAATCATCACTGCCCCTAAGACACCTGCAAACCCTTATTCATGAGCAATCCTTTGTTCCGAAAGGCGATCACTGACTCCAATGGTTGCAGTCCCCATCTGGAACTTGAACGACGGCGGGGTGGGCTCTGCGGCGAGCAGCCAAGGTGCCGCCATGACTTCGGACGGCGCGCCGAACGATCTTCTCAACAACTTCAACCCGTTGACCATCATCGTGGTGTCGCCGCTCTTGGCCGACGTCTTGTATCCTTACCTGCAGCGCAAGGGCATCAAGTTCGGGCGCATCGACCGGATGACCGTGGGGTTCTTGATGGCCACTGTTTCCGGTGTCATTGGTGCCATCGTGCAGTATCGCGTATACGAGACCAGTCCATGGTAAGTAGCCCTCAGCCCACCCCAGTCTAGAATTCCAAAGCATACGAATGATTTCTTAATAAATAAGACCGTGATAACACTAACCATTGCCACAATAGCGGATACCAAGCCAGCACCTGCGACGACGTATCGCCCATCAGCATCTGGTGGCAGTTGCCAAACGTGATCCTGGGTGCCATCTCCGAGCTTTTCGTGAATGTGACAGCGTACGAACTTGCCTACGCGCGAGCCCCAGAGAACATGCGAGCCTGCGTGATTTCCATCATGCTTTTCATGACTGCGTTGTCGAGCGCTTTAGGCGAGATCCTGGTCCCGGCCATCGTGGATCCAACCCTGGTCTGGGCGTGGGCGGCGCCCGCAATTGCCCTTTTCGTTCAGACTATCATCTTTTGGTGGAGGCATCGCCATGTCAATGATGAGGTGTTCATGACGTCCAAGGAGGACTTTGAGCCCCTTAATCCAGACAAGGCTGACAGGAAGCATGCGGCTGAAACACCGGTGGACGAGAACAGGGCTACTGAAATACCACTTGATGAGAAGAATGTGGCTAGAGCACCAGTCGACGAGAGGAACACTGCTGAAGTACCAGTTGACGAGAAAAGGGCGGAGTAGGAATGCCTTGGAGACGGGAATCCATGATGGGTTGTTGTTCGAATGTTCGCCACATACGTCCACTTGGGTAACGACATAGGTTAGCTGCCCGTGGGCTGACAGGTATGGTCCGCCGCGGATAAGCAGGGATTCGAAAAGAGTAGGTAGTTTGTGAGTATGTACCTAATGTAAGACTGCATGTCACCATACCCAATAATTGGTGTCATTCAGCCGCACAGCAACTGTTCACCCCCTGATAGGTTCACACTTACACCACGATAACACTGGCCGGGGTTTCCCAGATGTGACATATTCACCACCGCTTATTGCCTAGATAGGTCACCGTTAGGTGAGATATGAAAATTAGCAAACCCCCTGGACATGTAGTCGTAGGCCTTCCTAAGTCCTGCTTTACGCAGGTGAAGAAGCCTCATCAGATTAGTGTTACAGCCCCCAAGAATACTGCCAATAACCGGACTGGTGTGGCCTAGCGATGCAACATCGTTATTTTTGCGAATCGATTATTACACGTAATATGAGAGTGTAGAAGAGTATGTATCTACAAAGGTAATAAGCAGGTTACGTGCTGATTATTGCAATTGCCAAACGCGCCAAACGAACTGCATTGGCAGGTTGCTTGTTCACTACCTTGAGTACATAGTCTGAAAAGATACTATCTTCCGCAGCACAAGGACTCTACGGTGGGAACTTATATGGTTGATAAACTAACCATCACCGAGCACACAGAATTGATGAGCGATTGAAAAATCCATGTGATTGAGAGTGGATGTGTGTGTGTATCATCCACTTGAACTCGCAAGAAGGGAAGATAATCAAAAGGAATCTGGCCGTCGAGGGAATCGACCCCCCAGCACCCAACAACGCTGTATGAGTTTGTTTTACACTGAAATAATGATATTAGTTCGCTTGCACCGCTAGGGACACCAGCACGCCTTTGATAAGAGTCTTAGGGACTTGTAGAGTAATCTGGCATGTGAAGGTCGTACCCTTGACTTTTCACATGCAGAAATTATTAAAGAGCAAAGGGGCAGCCTAGCTAGCCTAGCATTAATATAAAAATAATACGCAAGGTCATAAAGAGCAGAAATGGAGTCGAGGCGAAGCAAGTGTTTATTTAGCACTAATTCCATTGCATTTATGAACATGTATTGCTGCGTTGCTAACAATAAAAGAGAAAAAGCGAAAAAGATAATTTGGCCGCCAAGGGAATCGAACCCCCGCCACCTACGAATGTGGTTTACCCATGTTATACCATGGGTAGAGATACTGATCCGCTTGGCTAATCCAGTACGGCCTTTGGTAGTAGTTTTTAAGAGCCTTTAGGGTACTCTGGTATATAAAGCTCTGTTGCCTTTCACCTTTAGTGTGCGGGTCAGAAGTGTAAAAGCGAGGTGGCTTGCCTAGCACCATGTGAAGAAACCTGGGATAAGCGAAAATAAGAAAAATAGAGACGATGGAAATTTCATGTATATGAGTGTGTGTGTCAGCATATCAGATGTTTTGAAGTATCATGCAATCATTGAGAAAGAGATTGGGAGTGGAAAAAAAGATTTTGGCCGTCGAGAAAATTGAAGCCCCGGCCCCTAACGCTACATGGTAGAGATATCTTTTCGCTAGATAACAATATTGCGGTACTAGGCCATATTAATCGGTCATTGGTACTATTTGGTCATTCCTCTTAGAAAGCCTGGAGCTAATCTGTTGTAGATGGTACACTCCATTGGGCTTCTTCTGTATACAGCACGAAGTCTAAGTGCGGTTGGTCTAGAATGAAAGACCTATGTAGGTAGGTAAAGGCTTGGCTATGCCTCGATGAAGTGATGGAATGAGAAATGAGTCGCAAAAGTTGTAAGTTCATGCTTACCCCGGCAGGTTGCTCTGTGCTCTGTGTTGGTGAGATGTTTGCTTGAGCTCTCTTCAGTATTTTCAGAATCGGATCCCAAGCAGCTTGTACCCATAAGTATACGACCCAACTTCTCGATAGACTCTCAGAATTCCCTCGACTCAAGACCTCGAAAATGCATATCCGTATCGTGTTGTGTCGTGATGGTATGTCGATATGACTGGTTGGCTGCCTACATCGACAAACCGACAAACGGAATGGACCCCTTTTGCTTGCTATAACTATCGATATTCGAAACGCCACACAGCATATGGCAATCGGATAGCCGCCTCTGTCAACCATAAAACTTGCAGTCCACCACTGCCATTGGTACACTTGTCGATGTCAAGGCATCATAGCGGTCGTACTGCAGCGGCATGGCGAGGCTGTCGAGTAGGTAGGTATGCGCGACGGGTATTGGCATAACAATGGGGGCTACACAATTAGCTGAGTGTATGTACGAGTGTGATAACCCGGTGTGTTTGAAAAGCTGCAGTGAGCTTGCAAATAATCTAGTTATATTCATTCCCCTTATTCTGCGTCGTAAGGCCTGATAATTTAGAACGCAAACTTGGGCCTCACATACTTCCAGTTTATCAGAGGTGGGACCTACCTCCTCCTTATGCAAGCTTTCGGAAACCGCGCCATATGAGAAGCCAAAAATGTTACATCTCAAAACGACACAACCGTCGACATTTACACATGTTATCGCACAAACTACGTCCTCCGCAAAACACAGCCCAGCGAAACGAGACGCAGCAGTCTTCCTCACGCTGACCGTCACACACCTCTCGAGAACCGAAGTAACCATCATCGAGCTTGGAAACAGCCCATTGCCCGGCGGTACCGGTGGTGATGGTAACAACATCCCAGCCGACAGTGCCCCTACAGTTCCTATGGCGCCGCTGGTTCCTCCTCCTCCAGATAGTTCAAACAATCCGCGAGACTCGAACGACGACAGCAACACATCCGAGGGCACCGTCATAATCGTAGTCGTGGTGCTCTTCATCCTTTCTTTCCTCTTCATCGTCATCTGCGTATGTCGGACGAGGCGGAAAGGGGGTGGATGGTTCGGCGTCGGAGCTGCGCCGCCGGGGAGACGGGGACCTAGGGGCTATCAGGGCTATCAGGGCTATCAAGGAGCGCGGGTATGTTCTGTGATCTTAATTTCTCTTGCGAAATGTTTGATGCCGATATGATGACTTTGGCTAAAAACTCACGAATCATCATTACGCGTGTAGGGGATAACAGGAGCGACTGGACCGCAAGGACCACCAGGGCAGGCTGGATTACAGGGTGAGATCGGACCCCAGGGAGAGAGTGGCGAAATAGGACCAGCTGGAGGTGAGACTGCGGGCTTGCATCTCTTGGCTGTGACCAGTAAATTGACATAAAGTTGTGCAGCCTGTGGACTCGCGGGCCCGAAAGGAGATACAGGCAAGTTGTTTACATGCTGTGATAGATAAATAGTGAGGAATCATATCTCCGTCGATGACAGTGCTAACTTGGCGTTGTTGCTATTATAGGCTTACCCGGACCTCAAGGACCCTAAGGCTGCGAGGGGACGCCGGGCCAGGAAGGACAAGCTGGCTGTGATGGGTACGTAGATCTTTATTGACACTTATGTCAGCCCAGTTTTACATTCTCATGATTGTCTGCTTTCTCTTCTCCCGCTGAAGGTGACTTCACAGTGAAACAGGTCCCATCGGCCCGTCTGGCAAAGACGGCAGAGACGGTAGAGACGGCCGCGACGGCCGTGATGGAAGAGACGGTGAAAATGGCGTCGATGGCATGGACGGTGAACCGGGCGAAAGAGGGGAGCAAGGCGAGCAAGGCGTACCAGGCGAACAAGGTGTACCAGGCGAAGAGGGCCCTCCAGGGTATGGAATAACACAAACAATCCGCTCACATACACAAAGGAATCTCACACAAGAAATAGGACAGACGGTACTGTTGGACCAGAAGGGCCACCAGGGCCACCAGGGCCGCGTGGACCAGCAGGAGTCGCAGGGCCTCAAGGATCACGAGGGTCACAAGGAACACAAGGCGATCGAGGCGAGCAGGGAGAAAGAGGCCCGAGAGGATGCCCTGGGTAAAAAACTTGTCTCACAGCACTGCTATTATTGAGGCGACCATGCTGATATCGGGGTACAGGCAACAAGGTGAAAGGGGATCACAGGGTGAGAGGGGACATCGAGGTGAGAGAGGGGTGCAAGGAGACGAAGGACCTGGTGGTGGCGGCGGCGATTGCTATTCCAGGGAGGTGTCGCGTGGGAAATGTGGTAGTTGCAAGCGTGGGTGCAAGAGTTCGAAGGCCAGGAGACGAGAAGATAGAAAGGAGGGTTGTGGTGGGGCTGGATGTCGTTGTAAGACGAAGAGCGACGGTGAAAGTCGGTGCCATTGCGGTAGCGATTGGTAAGTTGTTGCGAAGCGGCTGGTGGTAATCGAATGTGCTGAATAAGTAATTATCTACTTCCAAATAGTAGGTAGGATGAGGTGAGATGAAGTTCGCTGCCGTCTGATCTGTGAACCGGTGCAATACCTACATGTAGGTAGGTACCTATCTAGGTGTTTACTTACACAGGTCCATGATGTTTACCTCTTCCACATGGATTGCTCTCCAGGAAAGTGCAACTCCACCTTGAACATCCATGGATGACATGCTCGACATGTACACCTGCATCTGGTGATGGCGCTTTCCGCAACTGCAGCTTTTCCTGGGGGCCTGGTAGGTTAGGTACAACCCCGCATTAGGCTGGCGGCGCCTGGCTGATAGAGACCCCAACTGCCCAAGCCATCTCGGCCACGGATGATTGTATCATGGATTCGTGGATTCATGGTGCGAGTCGGGATCCACCTTGCGCGCCATCTACCCGGCACAACACATTGTCGATACGACCCTGAACCTTGACGTGTTGTATGACAAGCTGCGTGCAGGTGATCGCATTTTCCAAAATTGTGCGAGACAACCAACGTGTTACGAGAGGGAAATAGACGCTTCCCATCCAACGCTCGACTGCGATTCGCCGTCTTACGAGAACGATGCAACGATGCAACGCAGGCTTGCCTTGCCGCCCAAGCGCAAACCCAAACCGCAAGATGCCATTCGGTCGACGCCGGTCCACGCCGCACAGCAAAGGAAAAGCGCTACTTGAAATGCCGGCGTGGGGTCACATTCGGGCAAGGTGGGGATCGCTACTCCTGCTAGCTCCATCTTGCGACAGATTCTCAGCCTCTACTCTCATCAAACGTCCCTGTTTTCACGAGTGCCAATTTCCACACTTTGCGCGCGCCCCCCCCCCCCCCCCCCTTCCCCCCTTCGCCCCCCATCTCCATCGCTGCCCACAGAATCCCGCAGCTCCGCGAGCCCAGACGGCTGACGGCGACGGCGACGGCTACGGCTTCCCTGGACACTAACGCCGCCACTAGCGCTGTCTTCCCAAGCCCGTTAGACTACTGGGGGCCGGCAAAAAAACCCCTCAGTCGGTAGATGATCACGGCTTGTGTGTGCCGTTGCCCTTTGTCCACCGCCGCAGCTCGGAGCCGGCTCAGGTCAAGTCAGGTTCAGCCCGCCCGCCGCATTAGATTAGATTAGATGGCGGCCACCAGCGCCTTTGCTATCCACACCAACCCGGCCGCCCGGGTATGGACCCACGAGGGCTCGCGGGCCAAGAACGAAGGGACTGTGCTGACCTTCCACACGAGCCTGCCCGACTACAACAGAACCCCGCTACACTCTCTCGAGTCCGTGGCGCAGTCGCTCAAGCTCGGCCATGTGCTGGTCAAGGACGAGTCGAGCCGGTTCGGGCTGCCGTCGTTTAAGATCCTCGGCGCCTCGTGGGCCGTCTACCGCGCCGTCGGCTGGCACCTCGGCCTGCCCGTCGCCGAGGGCCAGATTGCCATCGCCGAGCTGGGCGCCAAGGCCCGCCGCGCCGAGCTCGAGATCGTGACCGCCACCGAAGGGAACTGCGGTCGCGCCGTCGCCCGCATGGCCAGGTACATGGGCCTCAAGGCGCGCGTGTGGGTCCCGGGTTTCATGGGTGAGGAGACGCGCGCCTTGATCCGGAGCGAAGGCGCCGAGGTCGTTGTGAAGGAAGATGCCAGCTACGATGATCTGGTACCTATCGTGTCGGAGGAGGCTGAGGATAGGGATACCATCCTTATCTTCGATGTGGGATTCGAGGGATATACGGATATACCAAAGGTAGGCCTGCGACGTCATTCCAAATGCGACCATGACATGAAAATGGGGGCTTAGGCCGGCGAGAGTTATACACCAGTGTCTCACACCCTAGAGAGAAACAGCCATTAATATCTTGTGCAGTATTTCGTACAGGGCTATGGTACCATGCTTGCCGAGGCAGACCAGCAAGTTCTTCAAGCCACAGGCCAGAAGGCCGCGACCCATGCCATCGTGCCGTGCGGCGCGGGCTCGGTCGCCGAATCCGTCACGGCACACTACAAGGCGCCTGGGCGGACATCCCGGGCCGCCATAATAGCCGTCGAGCCCACGGATGCTGCTTGTCTGCAGGCATCGCTGAAAGCGGGGAAGTCAGTCACCGTCCAGACCCGCGAGACCATCATGAACGGTCTGAACTGCGGAACCCTGTCCACGACGGCGTGGCCGGTGCTCAAGGACGGCATCGATGCAAGTGTTACGATCTCCGATGCCGAGGCACACACGTCGCTGCAGGAGCTGAAGGCTGCGAGTATCACGTCTGGGCCCTGTGGTGCTGCTGCGCTGGCTGCGCTGAGGAGCGTGTGCGCCGATGATAAGATGAGAGCGACACTAGGGCTGGACGAGCATTCTGTTGTGGTCCTGTACTGCACAGAAGGCCCCAGGGAATATGCTATCCCGAGGTAGATCGCGGCAACAAGCCGAGGGTAACGATGAAAACCGTGAACAAGATGTCAAACAAAAGGCCAGAAAAGGCCAGGGATTTGAGCTAGGAGCATGTATACGGAAAGACAAAATAACTTTAAGGGCTTCTAGGGACATGGAGCAGCGAGCAAACATGCAACTTTTTGCATAGGAACAGGGACGATTAAAGCTGGCGCCTGGGGAGGATACAACAAGACGTTGAAGGCAGCCGGGCTTTGATATCCGTCGCGCCCTGCTTGCGGGCTACTTCTTCTTTCCCTTCTATTGTTTTGTTTTATACACTTAACGAGCTAGCTGCGAGCGCATCGCATTTTTAGATATCATACATTCCTGTTGTTTATGTTACAATCATAGCCGTGCTCCGACTGGTGTGTATATCGCGAAGCGTGTGGTCATCAGTCGATCCAATGTCGTGAATGCAATATTCGTTCTGTTCGTCCACCGACTGGCTACGCTCTTGCTGGCGAAATATATGTCCGAGACTTTGTCTCGCATGCGCACTTTCCTGGTATGTGCATCAACGTGCCACTCCCCTGTTCCATAGCTTATCACATTCGACAATTTCCACACTCTTTTCAGAACCCCATGGTGAGCAAAAAGTGTACTACTGGATCGCGCTGGTGACCCTGGAGTAGCAAAGGTTTTAGTAAGGTGTATGTGACCACACAGAGTGTCGCCAAAATCTCACGGCAGCATATTTTAGAGAAGAGAAACCCACCTTTATCACAATATGTTTTGTGACATTATTTACGGAAATCTCCTTGTCTTCCAGTTGTAAGGCGTCCCGTATGTCCCGTTTCAGGGCCTGTAGGTTGCCCTCGCCCCTCTTGACTGTCGTGAGCTTGAGGTTCCCGCCTCGCTTCCTCGACTGGTATACGCTCAAATTATCTAGGTTGTTGCGACCGACGAAGTAGGGCAGCTGTGTGGCGGCAGCGATCGGTTCGGGCTCGATAGTCGCGGCGACATTGGGGGTGGTGGTGGAGGGGAGGGGTTCAGATGATGCTGGCACTGGCGTGGTCGCGATTGTCCGTATGTAAAAGGGACTCGGAAATGTGCTTGTTCGGATGGGTGCGGCCGCTATGCCCGCGACGCGCACCGTCAATGGCCGTAGGTATCTGGAGAGCATGATCTTGTGTTGGTTGAGCGCTTGTCGGCGTCGTTATACTACCAGTCAGAGGCGACGAACTTTAGAAGGCTTGAACAATTGAATCGCACGGTGTTCATAGCAGTGCTGAATAGCTAGAGATTACTGTGAAGCTAGGCGTTATCTGTGCACCTTGCCAGTCTGGGCATCTATCCGCCAAGCCACCTTTCCTGTCCCGCACTCAAGCCACAGATACTTTTGACGAAGTATAGAAGCCAGCCACAGCACCCCACAGCTGAAGGTCGGCTGGTTGGGCGCGCATCCCACAATGTGCGAAGTGGAAAGCACCAAAACATATTGGCCCTTGATCTGCCCCTCCAAACCTCCAACCCCCAGCCGAGACTTTTTCTGCGATTCCCGTCTCCATCCCCGTCCCCGTCTGCCGTCACCGCACCGCACCGCACCGCTAGATCGCATCGGCCTCACCTCCCCCATCCAGAGCCAGCCAGAACCACCACCCAACATGGCCGACTACGACCTGCTGCCGAAGCTTCTCCCCTACCTCGACCGCCATCTCATCTTCCCCCTTATCGAGCACGCTGCGAACCGCCTGCCTGAAGATGCCGACGATGCCGCCCTCCGCCCCATCACCCAGGCCAAGTACGAGCTACTCAAGACCACCAACATGACCGACTTTGTTGGCAGTCTCCACGCCGAGCTCGAGGGCCTTGAACAGCCCCCGGCCGAATTCGACGAGAAGCGACAGAAGGTCATCCAGCGCCTCGAGCAGTTCGAGGAGAGCACCCGCAAACTGACCGACTTGCTTGGACGGGAGGACGTCGTTGGAAACCTTCGTAGCGACAAGGTTGCCAACTTGGAGTTCCTGAAGAATGACCACGATGTACGGATACCGACCGTCCTGCCGCGTGCCACTCACTCCCCGGCCCGGCCCCACCTCGACTTGATGCTGACTTGAGATAGGTGACAATCGAGATGGTCAACGCGCTATACGATTTCGGTAACTTCCAATACAGCTGCGGTAACTATGGCGCTGCCGCCGACCTCCTCTACCAGTTCCGTGTGCTTTCCACAGACAACGACAAGGTCGCCGCCGCGACGTGGGGCAAGTTCGCCTCCGAGATCCTGACCACCAGCTGGGAGGCCAGTATAGAGGAGCTGCTTAAAGTCAAGGAAAGCATCGACACCAAGCTGTTCAACAACCCCTTGGGCCAGCTTCAGCAGCGCACCTGGATGATCCACTGGGCCCTGTTCCCTCTCTTCAACGACGACAAGGCCCGAGACCAGATCATCGACCTCTTCTTCAGCCCCGCATTCATCAACACTATCCAGACCAGCAGCCCGTGGATCCTGCGATATCTCACAGCCGCTGTCATCACTGGCAGGAGTCGCACGCGCAACTCAGGCCAGCACCAGAAGCAACTTAAGGATATCATCCGCATCGTCAAGCAGGAGGCCTACGAGTACACAGACCCCATCACCGACTTTGTGCGCGCTCTCTACGTCGATTTCGACTTCGAAGAGGCTCAGCGCCAGCTCTCCCTCGCCGAGGAGATCTGCCGATCGGATTTCTTCCTCCTCGCAACGGCAGACGGCTTCGTCGACTCGGCGCGTCACTTGATCTCGGAGAGCTACTGCAAGATCCATGCCCGTATTGATATTAAGGATCTCAGCACGCGCTTGGGCCTCGGCCAGGATGAGGGTGAGAAATGGATTGTCAACCTCATTCGTGACACCAGAGTCGACGCCAAGATCGACTACAAGGAGGGCACAGTCGTCATGAACCACCCTCCCAGCTCAGTGTACCAGCAGGTTATCGAACGAACCAAGGGTGGATTCTTCAGAACCCAGGTCCTCACCGCCGCCGTAGCACGATAGGATCAGGCTCGGAAGTAGTTGGGATGTTTTATTCGATATACCCCATTCAGTAGAGCGACTAGAGTAGAAGCGACTGGGCGGGGGAAATGGGAACATGCAGCGACGGCACGGGAAAAAAGCTTGGTTTTCTCAATGACATGCATGAGCGGCGTCTGGGGTTTAGGTACAGATTTCAAGGTGGTAGATATGTAAGGTATGTTTGGGTTGCCCGAAATCATTCGTAATGCAAGGAAATTTTCGAAGTTCACAATGCTGGATCTTCTGTTTCTCAGCTGTATGTGGCGTGTTGCTCGAGGTCTGGATCAGGGGCTGTTTGAGTTTGATACCACGCAAACTCGCATCTGTTGGAATCGCCCTGTATCTCGATCAAGGATATACGGATTTGGTGGTTCACTTTCCAGTCAGGCTTTGTGGATTCAGATGCTGCTCATTTTGCAATGGAGAATCCACTAGAGAGGAAGAACCAGACAGTAGATGAGACGCATGATCACCTCCCCAAATGCTAGTCTCACTGATACTCGGAGATGAACATCTGCAGACTATTGCAGGACACAATGGCATCTACATCGTAGCTTGCAGTCAAACGACTACCCTATGTATGCCTTGAGTTGAAGCTCTTCCTAGATTCTGGCCCCCTTTACTTCGGGAGGTCTTGGTATCAGTCTTGATCTAGCAAGCTGCTGTTCATCATGAACAACAATATGAGTCCCGCCATGCGACACACGAAATCTCAACATGCAGACAGATCACACTCACTCGTAGACTTTCCATCATTTTTCAACCTCTGCTTTTCTGCTCCCCCTTCTTCACATTGTCCAGAATCAGATCGACCAACGTCTGGCGCACGCGCATCGGAAACTCATGCCCGCAATCCTCCAGATCCACCAGCGTCGCCCCTTCAATCTCATCCCTCAACGCCTCGCTATGCGCCCTCGGAATAAACTGATCCTTGACCGCATGCACAATCAACGTCTCACACTTCACGTCCCGCAGCTTCTCTCGCGGCCACCTGGGCCCGCCCGCATCCGACTGATTGCTCTTGGTCCAGGCGGTTCCGCTCGTCTTCTCTCTGTAGAACGTGACCTCGCTCTCCCGTCTCGCCTCCTCCTTCTCCTCCTCCGTAGGTGGCTTTGTAGATAGCGAGAGACTCAGGGCTGTATACAACTTGATCCACGCCTCATCGTTTTCTCTATCGTTGCTTTCCGGCATGTGTTCCGCAAAGACATCCCCCACAAGCCACCCGCCCTCGACGAAATACGCAGGCAACTTGTCGTCGGCGCTCACTTGCTTCCCTGTGGGGCTTGTGTATAGTAGGGTCAGGCTGCGGACTTTCCCAGGCAGGCGCGCGGCCACGGACCATGCTATCGGTCCGCCGAAGCTGGGTCCGACGATGTGCACGGAGGAGAGGTTGAGATGGGTGATCAGCGCCACGGCGTCTGAGACCATGTCGGAGAGTGTGTACACGGGAATGTCTTCTGACGTCTTGGTGAAGGAGGTGGATAGCCCGTTGTCGCGGTTGTCGAAGCGGATGATGTAGTGCGGGTGCGAGGACGTGTTGAGGCCTGCCATGAGCCAGTCGGACTTCTGCGTCATGGCGCTCTGGCCTCCCGAGACCAGCAGGATGGCTGGGTCGGAGGGGTTGCCGGTGGTTTGGTAGCAGATGCGACATCCTTCTCCTGTGGATAGGAATTGGTATTTGGGCATGGGGATGGCTGGGGACGACATTGCGCCGGGATGATGAATGGTTGAGTTTTCGTTTGAGAGTATTTTGGATGTTGGTGGGTTGTTTTGTTCCTTGACTCCCAAGAAAGCGAGTTGTAGAAAGGATGAATCGAGATAAGTAGGTACCTCGAGAGCTAGCAATAACTGTGAGGGGGTTCTCTGATACAATGTGTCTCATAGCTGCCGGACAAACTTATCTTATATGTTGTGTTCGTAGGCATTCGCTTCCATTTTATATGTCGTTCGGGGCAGCTGATCGATACCTAACTCAGATCTCACTTATTCAACGAAGTTGGTGGTGCTGACGGACAATTGTTCCAGTTCCTGAAAATCCCGTCATCCCCACCTCGCGAGACGTCGAAAACCCAGTCTCACGGTCTTTCCCATGGCCTCTTCGGGCATGGTTTGTAAACTCTGGAAAGTCATAGGACTTCCTAGACCCCGAGAAAGACCGGTCACTGCGCGTGCTTGACGCTATGTTTAATGCCTCACGTAGATGGAAACCACATAGTCTCTACAGAATGGGTGCGGAAAAGCTCCTCGCTGGAACTTTGATATCAATTTGCTGACTCAGATCGTGTTATTGCATGGTCTAGAAGAAGACATGCACACGAGATTACCTAAAAGGGAAACATGGAGCGGTTGAACATGTCATATGGGTAGGTATTTGAGATTGAGATTGAACAATTGCACTGCTGATTGATCTAAGGGTGCGATTGTGGAGTTTTTCTCGCGACGACTTACATCCACCACCAAGTCCAATAAATGGTAGCTAGATTCATGGTAAAACAACACTTTGAAACTAGTAAATTCCATATAAGACAGAATTGAACTTGACATAAAAGGAAAGGCTTGATTACTGGATTCTTTCACCCTCGGAGAATATCTCAAGACGTTGAATATAGAAAAGTTGAAGTCGACTCGGGAGCTAATAGACATGGACTGGAACCGCTATGTGCACTAGATCAGGGAGGTCTGTGGCTGACGATTGGTGCCGAGTGGCTGGCCAATCAGCAGCGTGTAATCGAAGGCCTAAGCTGCCCGCATTACTTCTATGGCCTTGATGTCACGGGTGAATCCAAGCTGTCCCAGAATTTTGCACCTTATTGCCAAGACCGCGGCATTAGAATAAGGTGCGTACCACGTATGCTCCCTCGTCCATCAGCACTGCATTGTTCTTGCCCCAGATTTACTCCCACTTCCAGACTCTCAAAATATCTATCGTGAAAAGAGTGCTAATGGCCATGGGTACGTCAAGTACGTAGGCAGCTTCGTGATGTGAGGTGGATGCCTCACCCAAGCCATGGCGTCGTCGTCCGAGACTCCTGGCACCAAACGGTGTCGCGCCCTGGAAGCCGCCCAGTGGCTGCACGAGACGCAGAAGGCCCAGCTCGCCGAGGACCCCAACCGCTCCCGCGCCAGCATCGCCTCGGCCCGCGTCGCCGCCCAGAAGTTCAGCGTCAGCAAGTCCAGCGTCGCCCGCCAGCTGCTGGCCCTCAAGAACGGCCACGCCCACGCCACCACCGGCCAGAAGCCCGGCCGTCCTACGCGCTTCACCGACGTCGATGATCAGATGCTTGCTTTTCATTTGTTGTGAGTGCTACCTTGTTCCCCACTCATGCACCCGTCCGCTGTGGAGAAGGTGATTAAAATGAGTGAGTCTCCGGGTCAGAGGTGTTGACATTGACATCATTTGCAGTATGGTCCGCCGTGCAAAACAGCCCGTGACTCCGAAAGTAGTCCGGGACGCTGCCAATGCCCT
Source organism: Astrocystis sublimbata (assembly GCA_022453515.1). Lineage (NCBI taxonomy): Eukaryota > Fungi > Ascomycota > Sordariomycetes > Xylariales > Xylariaceae > Astrocystis > Astrocystis sublimbata. The sequence goes on along the minus strand of JAJNNY010000001.1, from coordinate 834,329 downwards.
GCTGTCGCGCAAGTCGCCCCCGGGCCGCCCCGTCAGCAAGAGCTGGGTGTTGCGGTGGCTGCGGAAATATCGCGCCCGGGCGCGCGAAGAGGATGCGGCGTTAGGCGATGGCTCACGGACAGAAGCCCAGTATATGATGGCTGAATTTGAGATGGACTATGACGAGGAGGAGGATAGTGATTATATCGATGAAGGTTCTGACGACGGCACTGAAGACGGAACTGAAGACGACGTAGACGAGGATATGCCGAGTGAGGCCGAATCTGAGGATCAAGAGTCTACTGGCTCCGTGCCGGAGAAGGCGCCAGTCAGTCCACATCGAGCTAGGAGCGCTACCCCTGAGAAAGGAAAGCAGGTAGCAGTAGTCAGTAGTGCCGAGGCTGCTGAAGCCTCGACGAATACTCACTCATCATAACCATCATATTCCTCCTCCGTACTTGATGGTAATTGGTTAATAGTTGAATTGGCTGCCATGGCTCAAGATCTCAGCTGATTGGTTCCTGGGCCGTACGTAGTCTAGATGCAGACGACTTGTACATAATAGCCACAACCCCCCAACTGATCTGTGAAAGTCTTCTCTTTTCCGCTCGACGAAAGAGTACACCAGCCCTGAGCCAACACCATCAACCACTAGCGACCCTTCAATATTTCAGAATAGACATACTGATCTCACGATTCCACAACCTTCGAGTTTTACCCCGCTTTCTTACTTTGCTGCGACTTCTCAACCTACAATCCCTTCCACCCCGCTTAATTTACACCATGGCGTATGACAGAGACGCCATCGCGGCTCGCATTACCAAGTACTACAAATTACTCGAGGAAATGGCCTACCTAGATCCCGCTGACATTCAGTATCCACCTCCAGAAGGATGGAACGATGACCAGTTAGCCGTCGACATCCTCCGAGCACTTAACCGCTCAGACAAGGTCATTGATCTCCTCCGCCACCTCCCTTACATCGGACGGGAGCGGAATAAACCGGAATGGGAAATCTATCCAGAGACACGCCCTATCTCGTATCTGCGTGACAGCTGGCTCCTCAAAAACCAAACAGCTGAGTCATGCGCCGACAAGGGACTTCATCGTCTTGCTATCATGCCAGATGACGTTGACTGGCCCAGCGGCATGATATCTCTGACATTCGGTCGTGAATCAACGTTCTGGATTATCGATACGGACGCAGGTAACTACGCGATTCTTAAACTTCATTGACACCCAACTACAGGATATCTGATTTCTTCGCGCACTAGAACAACTATTTCCTGTTGGCGTTTTCGTAATAGACGACACTGCCCCGGAAAGCGAACCTTGGAGGCGCAATGGCAAGGCACACGATATCTTGGAATACCTCGACAGTGTTCATTCTAGTGTTTATAATTTGACCCTCATCCCTGCCCCTAGGTCGGGAATTTGGGACCCTAGAAGTAAGCAACGCCTTTTTGGAACACCAAGAACAAGCGGGAAAGCTTAGAACCTGGTGCTGACATCTAGTGCCTCAGTCGTGCATAGTCTTGAACCCCCCGAAGGAGTGGTAAGCACTTCCCTTGTCCAAATAAACCTCGCAGCCTAACATTCACGATGTACAGTTGGTCGGCCGTCTCCTCAGGGAGCATGGATGGCCCGATAATTTCAAAAAGGGGGAGTATCTTCAAGCGGTCCAGGTGCTACGTACACAGGCTATCAGTGAATCGCTTTGATCGAGTCGCTCTAGGTCGCCAAGTGGGAACGAGTGAGGGGCTGGGGAGTAGGAGCATCGTGGTTCATTTCATCACGTCCCATGAATTCCTCGTAACTGCAAACATCTGAACTTGGTCTACTAACGTAGTATGAATTTGGTGTGATCCTAACCTATATCGCAAGACAGTAGTAATAATCAACCCAAACCTGCGTTGCGCAATCCTCTCCATTTGGTCCCAGCACTGGATTAAGTTCATACAATTGCGCCACATCAATCCCGTTCTCAGTCGCAAGGGCCAAGCAACTAGCCCCTGCTTTGGCCTGAACATACTTCTTGCAACTCGACGGGAATCCCTCTTGCGTCTGGGTTGGCAGCGGAGCATCTGTCGTTGTAGTCGGTGGCGGCGTCGTAGTAGTAGTAGAGACGCCCACGCAGTAATAGTAATCCGCCCAGACTTGTGTGTTGCAGTCCTCCCCATTCTCTCCGAGCACCGTGTTCCACTTGTAGAACTGAGCTAGCTCGATCCCAGCGCCGCTGGCCAGGGACGAGCAGCTATCACCAGATTTCGCAACGACGAACCTGTTGCAGTTGGGATCAATGCCAGCTTGCGTATTTGTTGGCTTAGGCGTCCCCGTGGGAGTCGGGCTCGACGTAGTCGTTGGCGTCGGCCCGGGACCCGAGCCGTCTCCTTTAGTAGCCACGCAGTAATAGTAGCCCAACCAAACCTGAGTAGCGCAGTTCGCCCCGTTTTCCCCTAGTACAGGATTCAGGTCAAATAACCGCTGCTGGCTAATCTTCCCATCATTGGCTACCTTCCAGCAAGATGCGGTGGTGGAGTTTGCGACGACCCAGCGACTGCAATCAGAAGGTATTCCTTCCTGGACGCGGTCCGCCGGTACGGCATTAGGGTCTTCTACAATGGGGAGAGACGCGGTGCTACCTGGACCGCCTCGCACCGGCCCGTCTCCGCTATCTGGAATCTCTGAGCCTGGTGGAGATATCCAGGCTCCTCCTGGCGGCCTGGAAAGTGTGTGAGCTTTGATCGTTCCGTCTTGTTGTTGAGAGCCACGACTTACCCGCTGCAGATATACTGGCCTGCAGCTAAATGATCACAAGCTCCCAGAATGTATGGGTTCCAGGTCGCAAGCTGAGCCACAGACACTTCGGTCGTGGTATTAGAAAGGGTCTTTGCGATTGATTCGCTGTTTTTGCGTTAGTGAAAAGAGAGTCACAATAATTGAGGATATGATGAGATCAAAGGAGGCAATGGAGAAGCGCAGAGAAGATATACTCACCATGTGTCGTCCATATCAACTAGATAGAGGTTGCACGTGTTTGGGACGCAAATCGGCCCTGTAGCGTCACAGTACTCGCTCTTTGTAGCGATAGCAAACTCGCCAGAGGCTAGTTCGTATTTCTCCGCGATATCATGACACGTCAGGCCTTCCTCGCGATCGGGTCGGATATCAATCATACGCCCTGCACAGACAGTTGAGGTTGGTATTGGGTCGCTCGTCGTAGTTGGCGATGTCGTTGGTATTCCAAGCTCACCACCGTCCGTTATGTGTGGATAGCCCGGCACGATTCTCGTCACCAACTCTCCCACTGTCGTCTGACACACGTTCTGGACGTCCTGGAACTCGTTGACCAGATAGTCTGAGAAATCCGTGTCGGGCAGAAAATCAGAAGTAACGCGCGCATGCAAGATCTTGAGGAAACACTCGGAGCAGAGCAAATCGTCATCGTAGAGGGCGGAGATGCGGCTGTTGTCTGAGCTTGGGTCTGCCCTATTTAGGCACCAGGGATCTGTGGGGAACATGTCGCAGTCAACTTGGACGACGTCTGAGCCAACCCAGTCGTACGATGCTGGTAGGCACCATTCGTTAGAGGAGGACTTGATGCAGGCCATATTCAAGCCCTCTACAAAACGACCACTGAGTGTGTCGGCTGGCACATAGCGCTCTCCTGATCGGAGATAGTCGTCCATGCAGGCGCTTTCGACCTGGAGTTTCCAGTCTGCTGCGCTGGAGATGCAGCTGGGTGTGCAAATCGTGGCTACGTCGGCACCTTCCCAGTATACCTGGTCAACTTTCTGCGTCCATCCGAACAAATCGTTGTCACAGGGCAAAGTTGTGTTCCTGAGAATGAGAACGTTTAGTTTCACCCTTGACATAGGATGCAGATTTCAATCCAGCAGAGTATACTAACAAAGCTGAAATGCACCCGCTTGATACTCCCAGTATCTGTGTCATAGCCTCGGGAGCAATGAAGGGATAGAGCTGAAACGCCGAGGCCATCGACGCCAGGCTGATGGCGAACGCAATACAGAAAGACAACATTGCAGCCTTCAATGCCGTCATGTAGACTTTGGAACGAAAATCAAAAGGGGTTGTCCCTTCATCAGTCGAAGGGTTGTTGAGCACAAAGCAGGCTATAAGGAAAATCTTGAGGGTATCCTATAGGTAATGCAGAGTGCAGGGAAATTAAGAGATCGCTGTAGGTCTACGGTCCTCGATATGAGGTGAGCATCATGCCATCAACCATAGCGCATGGCATCTGCCGCGATGAAAGTAATAGTTTAAGTTCCCCCTCTCTTATAATGCCTTTTTCGGTGCTTACCCCTAGCATCGCAACGTTCCCGATGTCACAATAAAATCGTTTTGAGAAACCACGATTGGTCAGGCTATAGTCTCGGCGCATCCTCCTGCGAAACATGTGTCAGCTTAGTTCTTGGTATCATCTCAGCGGGATGCACGCTCGCGACGACCTCGCAACAATCCTACCCTTGCTCCTCATTAGATAGTGGTAAACTCTGCAAAATTTCTGAAAGACCTCAATCTAGACTCGATAATAAGCTGACAGCATTCATCACATGTCGATATCACAAATTCAACCTTGCAAGTTTGTTGGGACGGTAGCGTCTGTGACTGTGACAGAGGCAGGCTAGGGCCAAGAGAATAGGACGACAGCAACATGCATACCACATTTCGGGGACCATCTGTAGAGGACCCCGAAGGCACTGGGTATTTTGTGCCGTGTTATCAAATGTATATCATCCGCCTGCAGAATCTCGCCCCGTGGTTGCGTTTCTAGACAAGTCAGTATTGGGTGCGCATCCGGTGTTTCCTTCACATCTTCAACCTTGTCACAATGCGTTTCTCTCTCTCAGCCAACAGTCTGTTATTGGCAGTATGGCTGTTCGCGAGAGACGCAACATGTCAAAACAGCACCTTGGCTAACGCCACCGCCGTGGAGCAAGTCTCCCCATCCTATTTCAACCTCAACTCTGCTTTCGCTCTTCTTCGGACAGATATTCCAGCAGAAGCGCTTGATCTGCCGATCGGCACCTGCAATGATGAGACACCCTGTCCTAATGGAGCTTGCTGTGGTAAAGTGAGTCGAGGGATCCTTTGAATCAGCAGACATAACGGACTGAGTTGACTAACTCGCAAAGAATAATGGACTATGTGGCTATTCGCCTACGGAATGCGGCGCCGGAAACTGTTCGTCCAACTGCAATGCAAAAGCTGAGTGCGGCCAATACGGAGTGCCAGGGAAGCAGAACTGCCCTCTCAATGTCTGTTGCTCTGAATTTGGGTGAGTATTTTCCCTTGCAGATTGTGTATCTCCCTCTTAGCGTATTGTATTACTGTATCTTTTCAGTCTGACCCGAACCAAGCTTTTGCGGCTCTATCGAAACCTTTTGCGGTAAAGGCTGCCAGAAGGGCTTTGGAAGTTGCGGCGATGTCACACGGCCGTCTTGCGGTAAGAACGGGGGCAGTGTAGATGAAAGGAACATCGGCTACTATGAGACTTGGGCGAACACGCGAACTTGCCAGTCTGTGTCGCCCGAGGATTTGAATCTCAATGGATTTACTCACATCAACTTTGCCTTTGTGTTCTTCGATGCCAACAATTTTCAATTTCTACCTATGGATAAAAACGTTGGCGGACTACTCCATCGATTTACCAAGCTCAAGGAAAAGAAACCTGGGCTTCAGACATGGGTGAGTGTGGGTGGGTGGTCGTTCAATGATCGTGAGTACCTCCTTGGTCAGATGTTAATTTTTCTAATTGCCCCTATTTCTTGAACTGACAATGAGTCTACGTTACTAGCTGGTCCATATCAGCTTGCTTTCAGTAACATGGCAAGCACGTCGGCCAATCGAAAAACGTTCATAAATAACGCTATCAAGTTCATGGACACTTATGGTTTCGACGGCATGGACCTGGACTGGGAATACCCATCTGCAGGTCAGTACAATCCCCAGGGGTATCGTCTAAGCCGCATCCTTCCTTCTCTAACTGTAAAAAGACGACAGAGGCGGCCGTCCTGAAGATTCGGCCAACTTTGTCCTCCTCTCACAGGATATAAAGGCGGCGTTTGGGTCCAGATACGGATACACCATCACATTACCAGCATCGTACTGGTACTTACAACACTTTGAACTAGCCAAGCACCAGTCCTCCGTGAACTGGTTTAACCTCATGTCGTATGACCTCCACGGTGTTTGGGACGCTGCATCGAAAGCCATTGGACCGAAAGTTGGTACGCACACCAATATCACTGAGATCGATCTCGGCTTAGACCTGATCTGGCGAGCTGGCGTGAAACCCGAGAAACTAGTGCTGGGTCAAGGCTGTAAGAATATCAACCCATATATCCGATGGTGTCCTTAGCTCATGTTACGTTTACAGATTACGGGCGATCATTCACACTCTCAGATCCCAATTGCAACAAGCCCAACGGAGTGTGCGAGTTCTCTGATGGAGCTAAAGAGGGTCGCTGTTCCAAAGCTTCAGGAATTCTCACACTCCAAGAGATTAATGAAATCATCGCCGAGAAGAATCTGAAGCCTGTTCATGATACAAAGGCGGGCGTAAAATGTCCGTATCTCCGAGTCCCCCGATCCAAACACGTTGGGTTGGAAATTTAGTGAGTTTACTGACTAGTGTCATTAAGGGATCACTTGGGATAATGACCAATGGGTATCATACGATGATCAAGAAACTTTGAAACAGAAGAAAGAGTTTGCCAATTCCCGGTGCTGAGGTGAGTGAATCTCTTATCCGAATAGAACGCCGGCACTGCATTGTGACTTACTTGAGGACTATCCTTATAGGTGGACTCATGGTCTGGGCCATTGACCAAATTGATCAAAGCGCGAAAAGCATAAACTATCCTAGTGAGTGGACTGAAGACGAGATCTCCGACGCAGAGAGCCTCTACCAGGATCAGGCCGCTCAAGGTGTATGCTATACGACCAAGTGCGGCGAGAAGTGCAGTCCTGGTGATCATGAAGCTTCTCAGATGAATGGGCAGCCCGGCCAGCTCTCTACTATGGATCGGTGTGTCAAGGGTGAATTCCGTCGTCTATGTTGTGCCAAGGGCGCTATCATGGGTGTATGCAAATGGCGCGGCTATCGTGGTCTCGGACTCGTCTGCTCAGGTGGATGCTCCGAGGGAGAGACCGAAATCACCCAAAACACAAATCATCATTCAGATACTGAGGACCAAAGTTTTACAGGAGGCACTCAGAGTTACTGTTGTGCCGGGTTTAAGCCACCTATTACCAAGGAACAGGTCCAGGACGAGTTCAAAGACCGCGCCAAGGACCTCGCCATAGAAGCTGCAGAAACTGCCGCGTTGGAGCTTGCCGCGAAGGCATTCTGTAGAGTCGCTATCACAGCAGCATTGACGCCGTTGACATTCATACCTTTTGTCGGTAAGTGACTTTTCACAAATTTGACCCTCAGATTACGCACTAACACAAAGGGGGTTCTCCAGGTTGGATCATCCGCTTAGCTGTTCAAGCGGCAGTTCCAGCCCTAGCCAACCTGTGCGCAAAGGGCATCTCCAAAGCAGGCAAATCGGTTTTCAAATTCAGGGGAAAAGAGTACGACGTAAAGCTCGACAAGCCACTTACAACCAAGAAAGATCGCGGCAAGTCGGCCAGTCCAACCAAGCCATCGGGCAAGACGAAAAGCTGCACGAGGAGAAACACGCGACTGGTCAAGCGCTTGAGGGACCACGTTATTACCGTGACCAGAAGTCTGCAGCCAAGAGAGATGGTCAGACGGAGCACTTGCGATTACAGCGACTATAGCCAGGCGTGCTTGCATTACAGTTCTGTCATCAGTCGGAGGCCAGCACTATCGAATATAACCTGTGTCAACGAGCGGCCTATTCAGTTGGGCAATATTCGGGAGATAAGGAACTCATATTCGAAGTCCCATCACACAGACTGGGTGAACGGATGGATGCGAGCACAGAACGTCGACTGCGAGCGTGACGAGTTTCCGCCCGCAGCCATCTGGCAAGCGCGCGATAGAAACGTGTGGATTCGCTTTAGCCCAGGCGATGAGAACGGTCGAGCAGGAAGTTTGTTCAGGCTTTGTCCGAAGCAGGTCTCGATTGAAACCGTAGGTCGTGCGACCATGGACCACATTGAGATTGCGTGCCAGGGCCGTAACACAGAGGTCTGGATCGAGACGGTCCAGGTCGTCGACACCGTGCTCAACTTGCATTTCAGCAACATGCCCAACCTCGTCGATCAGGGGATCCCGGACAACCCGTGCTGGCCAGAAACACTGGTCGACGATCCCGGATTTGCACTCAACTTCAATGACCCGTGGTACAACCGCGTGGCCAACCAGCCGCGAAAGATGTATACACAGTATTACCCCGCGCCGCCAGGGCCGCAGTTCACCAATAACAAGGTGAACCAGCCAGGGTGGGACAAGCGAGATATCCAGCCCGATGACATCTATGTTGACCAGGGAAACACGTCGCGGCGGATCACGGATGAGGAGTTGCTCGAAGATTTTGGTCTGCTCAAATGCGCAGACGAGGAGTGCTCACGGGAATTGGAGGCTTTGGGAGTTGCGTCCCTTCCTGTCATCAACGCCCACGAGACGTCGCCGCCAATAGTTCAAGCTACGACAACGCCGGCTGGACACACTGGCACTGTCCTAACTATAGCCCCTGAGCCTGCCTCTACAACTTTGAACACCGTCTACAACATGGCAACCCGAGTCTTGGGTGTTGCTGAAGCCATGATTACCAAATCGGTCGAGCATGCGTTGTATGAGTACGATGTTGCAGAGGAAGATGACTATTAGCGCTCTTAAGTAGAGTAAGGGGCAGGGGCTGGTATTTGAAAGACCTTCTGGTTCAACTTTAGATGCTCAGCTGCAATCACATAATTACGTTGATTCATGTTATGACGAAACACATCGTTTCGTTGATTCTTGAGTGTGTTGTGTAGGTTGCCCGAACGTGACAGCGACAGATGACACTTCTGAGAGCCTGCTTCGACCGGCGTTGTCTACATGGAAAACAATGAAACATCGGTAAATGGGGCGTGGGGGCGTCACACTCTCAAATGGTCTCAGCAGCTAGTCATTTGGTGGTGCCTGCAGGATTCTGGAGTATGTAACCCATCTTCTAGTGAATGAACTTTGGAGATATACCTGCAGCCGAAATAGCCGAGAGTTGGCCGTTGCAACGACAGGTCCTCTGGCAACTTAACACAACATAGAAGGAAGTCAAAACGCAATCAGGAGCCAGTTCACCTACGCACTTAGTATCACCAATGATGTAATTTAGATCTCCAGTATCTATCCCCACACATGCGATGATAATAGCCCGAAACACAGATGTAAGGTCTTCTCTGTGTTGCTCAAAATTAAATAAATTCCAATAATTATACCCTGATATAACCCCCAAACGCCACTAAATGCTACGGTACTGTACAATCTGTACTTAATCTTCATCTCTCGATTCTCAACTCATCTACACACCTGCCCAACAACATCAATCTTACTCTTACACACCGGACATCCGCTCTCGACGCGATCCCTCAAAAGCCTCGCATGTGTGACTTTACTTCCGACGAATCTTCCCGCTCGCAATCGTCCTGCATCGGTATTATTCCCCGTAATCGCGGGGTCAACATCCTGATCCGGATGCAGTGTCTCGAGTAAGTGCGTGATGTGGAATACATGCCCGCACGCAAACCCGACCAGAGTCTCGGATTCCCATTCCGAGAAGGGATCGTGGCACTTCGCGCAATGGCCCGGCTGCGCCTCCCTATGGTCGTGATCAGGCTGTTGGTTTGGTTTAGTAGCAGTGGCAGGTGTGGTGGTCGTCTTTGCTCCAGATTCAGAAGCAGCAGGAGTGTGTGACCCGTTCGTCCGCGGCGTGCTTGTAGCAGACAATACAAGTCCAGAAGCCGCAGTTTTGGGAGGAACGTCTTTCGCCTCAATGTCCACGTGATCAGCAGAGTGGACCACAACGTCGAACTTGATCCCCTTGCGTTGACCGTTACGGAGCTGCCGCTGCGCAGCGACGACCTCTGACCTGAGAACACGCGCCACACCTGACGAGATGCTGTATTGGATCTCGTGTTCTTTCATGATGTGCTTCAAGCCCTCGCGGAGTCCGGGGATTTCCAGACCCTCGGGAATCCTCCGCACAAGAGTGATGGGATTGATGGAGGTGCCCACCTCCTCTAGAAGACCTCGGATGAAACGCGGTTTGTCCATACTGTACTCGAGTAGGTCTTCCCATAGATCGGGATCGTCTTGCTCCTTGGCGAAAGCAATGGCTTGGGAGACGTCGCCAAGCCTGTCGATGATGAGATACAGTGCTCGTTTCATCTGCCCTGTCTTGGAATACAGATAGACTAGTTCCGGAACGAAGTTGGCATTCTCGCATTCCTGTACAGCCTTCTCAAAGACGTAGGACGTCGAGATCTTTAGAAAGTCCATGAGTATTTCACGGTCGTAGAGAACGAAAATGCGGACGGCCAGGTCTGCAAATTCATCATCGATGAGAGATATCGTGTCGTCGACCTGTTGTTCTCGGTATTCGTGCCACAGGCCACGGAAATAGAAGTACAGATATAGGTTCAACTTCTTCTGCTCCAATTGCGTTACCACAGTGTCGAGTTGGATTAGACCCCGTTGAGTCTCGTTCACGAGCAATGTTATCGCTTCTGACGTAGACTCTGCAAGCTCTTCTCTGCTCATCTCTTTCCTGCGGGATTCGGGCACTCTAAGCGCAATGAAGCTGGCCACGTCGTCTGCCACGGCATCTGCAAGGTGGTTGTCTCTTATTAACCTCATTGCTGAGTCCGCATCCTGAAGCTTGATGCAGCATTTCAATGCTTCTCGATATTTCCCGCCGGCTTCGTGGAGGCGGGCAAGACTTTCCATGACGATATGCCAGTCCCTCCCTTTCTCTCCATCCTCGATACTGTCTTGGCGAACGTCGCGGAACTTGAGCTGATTTTCTAGCGCCGTAGCGATTTCCTCGATACTAAAAAGGTCAACGCCCCAGCGGTCAAGTAACTCTTTGAAACGAGGCTTGTCCGTTCGCAGGTAATGTGCGAGTACAATCTCATATATAGTACCAGGAATAGGTGGGCGCATCCGTTCCGACGGGATGTAGTCCACGATCTCATCGAATCTTTTAGCTCCGGCGAATGTATACACCCACTTTTCCCATCGTTCTGGCGTTTTGACTACCATTGCCACCACTTTCGCGGCTTGAGCCCAGTCACCATCGTCCAAAAGCTCCTGTATCCAGAGTTCGCCTATTCGTTGCTTCTCTCTTTCAACAGGGGTGTTGGATGGCATTTGAGGTTCAATAACCGAAGCTTCCTCGCCGAATTCATCCGTAATTGAGGTCCCACGGTCGGGTGAGGTTGGAATACCAGAGTCAAACTTTCCAGACGCCGCCCAAACTTCTGGATGCTCATCAAGAAGCTCCCATGCGTTCTGGTATTTTTCGCGCTCTAATAACCAAGAAAGATGGTCGCTTAGGTCCCTCTTTGTTGCTAATATGCAGTCGTAGGGGCTGTGTATGAAGAGCTTCGCCCCTGGCTTCACCAGATTTGGATGCGCTGTTTGGTATGAAGAGGGCCCAGCTCGTACATGACCTCTCGACGTCGTGTCGCTACTGGTTTTGCTCCGGATACTAGCGCCAGAGCTGAAAAGCGAGATCGGGTTGATAGCAGCATTCCACATTTCATTTCCAAAGCCGGCCAGCGCCTCCAACGCACCCCTTGATGCAGCTACGGAGGCAACTCTACCGGCTGGTAGTACGCCTAAGTGGTAATCATTCGACGTTAGACCTTGGAAATTGTTGACTGGCAAGCTATCTTTATCCACCTCAGCTTGCGAGACAAGATCAATGAGTCTGAGCTCAGGTTGCAGCGCGTTTCTTCGATGTTTGGTACCCCTGGAGGGCTCGCTGCCGCTGGAGGTTTTCGAAAGGCTTTTGTTGTGGCCTTTCGCGTTGTGTGTTTTCTTGCCCTTATCATACTGTTCTTCTTCGTCCTCGGGATTACAATAAGCTAGAACCAAAAGGAGATTTTGGGTATATAACGAAATGCCAGAAATAATACAATCCATGCGTAATCTGAAAATAAAAAACTGTTAGCAAAGGATTATGAGATTGAGACAACACGTTCAGTTTACTCACATTTTTGCAATCTCTGCTCGGCCAATTGACTTCTTTGCGCCGTTCTTATTGGAGCTGCCACTCCCTGGGTGTACGTGGATGATCCAGATGGTGCCGCCCCATCCAACTATGAGTCGTTCGATACTCTTGCTGTGGGCCTTCGACTGCGAAGCAAGCCGTGAAGCAGCAGGCGACATTGCTGCCGCAACACCACCTCCCTTGACGTCATCGTCATCGCTACCGATGGCCTGATCATCAATCCACTCAGCGCGCCCTTCCCAAAACCCAGCCATCTCTTCCCATTCCTCAGTTTGGGGACGGTCTATATGACCGATGCGTTTCCAGGCATCCTCCGCATCGGCGCTGTCGAGATGCAGTTTGGTACGCATGATCTTCATACCGTGCTCATTAAGCCACACAACGTATTTGCCAGATAAGGACCACTTGATGGTGCCAATAGCCCCCTCGCCAGAGTGGAGGGTAGTGTCTTTTCCCGTATTGGCGCCCAACCCTACACTACCGAGCCAGCCTGAGGCGGCTGCGGCAGCCGTACCAACAGTAGTCGAGGTGCTTCGTCCTTGCGGTGCGCCAACTGTCAAGACAAGGTTCCCGGCACGGCCACCAGACAGGTATGTCCGATCGCTCTTGAACTCGGGCGACACAGCGACAGCCTGCACCGGGCGGGCAAAGTTCCGTAACTGGCAGTCTCTAAGATCGATCAGAGATTGTACTCGCACAAGACCATCCATGGATGATGTGGCGATGTATATATTGTTCGACGGCAGGTTGGGGATTTGTGGAAGCTCGCGGGGTTTCCGTGCCTGTTGGGCAGGTGATGACTCGGTGTGCTGCGACGAAGGGCGACTCGCAGTCTGCGCTGTAGCTTTGGCCAGGGCTTCGGGCTTCAGGGTGGGTGGCACCGCGGGTGGGGGATAGGGCGATATGGAGATACTCGTGACGGAGGTATCGTGGGCATGGTAGGCGATTAATGACTGGAACGTGGGGAGTTGAACGACGTGCTAGGTATTCGTTAACATTTTGATGTTGGTCAAAACACAGCAAGGTACCTAGGTCGGGGGAATCAGGGGGCCCTTACGACGTTTCCTTTGTGGGTGCCCACGATCATCTTGTCGCCAGCGACGAGAAAGGCACTCGTCGAGTCGCCATTCCTATAGACGGCTGCCAAGTGCTGGGTCAGACGGGCATACTTAAGCCTCGGTTCATCGTCATCGTCATCGTCGTCGTCCTCATCATCATCTTCTTCATCCTCGTCGTCGTCTTCGTCTCCGTCTTCGTCTTCGTCTTCGTCTTCGTCTTCTGCTTCCCCGTCGTCGCCTTCGTGCGCTACCTCGTCGTTCCCTTCATCTCCGTCTGCTTGCGTGCCATCTGCATCTCGTTTTACGGCGGCGCTGTTGTCGGCTCTATCGCCACCCTGGGCATATGCACCGACAGCGGTGTGGTCGGGGTGGGAGGTTATGTTGATGGGATCAAGCTGCTCATTCTTGCCCGCTCCGGGCTTTGCCTCTGTCATGACGAGTTGCGACTTATGTGAACAAGCAGCATACTGCAAGTTTTTGGCAGCAGCAGTGCGCTTCGGTGACCTGGATTAGGATTGGGTACGATCGGTGGCCAAGATGGAAGTTGGAGAGCTGGTGAGGCTTCGAAGCTGTGCGAGCTGTCAGGAGCTGGAGCTGGGGTACCTATCTACGTCAGAGCAGGGGCGGGTACTGCCATATGGCATATCGCCGTGCATCTGCACACTGCGCGTGGTGCCGCGGTCTTAGCTCCAACGAGAGCAGGGGTTCGTTCCTGAGACAGTGCGTTTGACGAGTTATACAGTAACCTTGTATCTAAGCACTTAGTAAGAAGTACCTAGGCGAGGCTCGGCGAGGGTACAGATTACCTCCAAAGGCCCTACCTCGCCTACCAAGCTCCTGTGACTTAAGTACATTCATCCGCACCAACTTCACTCTCATCTACCCACACTTTTCAGTTTGAGATGTAAGATGTGAGACATTTTCTGATATATTTATTTGTTACCTGGACAGAAGATTGATACTGATGAAATTCAAGGGGAGACTCGCTTGAGAAGTACGCAAGCGGAACCATTAGTTTTCCGCACTGTATTAACACCCAATGATAAGTCCTTAAGTACCTATGTGATAGCTCCATGCTTCTTCGTTAGTGCCTGGAACATCCAATCAGACCTGAATGCCTCGCCCAATTGGTCAGGTACGGGCACCTGAGGTACTTAGCTCGCCTAGCACGCCTAGGTAGGTACAGCGTAGTTGCAGCGGGCTGTCCGCGTCTGGATACCTCCCGTCGCCAAACGACTGCGGACAGTGCTCATCATCCCTGTCGCTACCTCAGCTACCTATTCACAGTCTGTCACATCTGCACATACTAATCGATCGTGACAAGACTTGGCCAAAAGGACTGTTCAGCTTCGCTTGGGAACTCCAACCAATGGCTTCAACCCGGCCGAGATGGCTTCGGTGACCTCCCTTGGGCTGCACCAGCCCACCGCCCTCGAGTATGCTATTCAGGAGGAACTCTTGCCTGAGAACCCCTCCCCGTCGTCTTATGAGTGGCACACCACCATCGATCGCACTTCTCACGGCGACGCCGAGGACGAGTTGCTGGTGACCAAAGACGCCGTCATATGGTCCAGGGGATGCGTTTTCCGCAAGTGCTTCGGCTTCAAACTGGAGAAAGAGCCCATCACCCAGGCCTTGCTCACCTACTTCCCCGTCTCTGGCCAGAGAACCACATCAGAAACACGCGCATCCAGCCACACCTTGTCGCGCGCTCTTGTCGTATTTCTCAAATCTCAGGCTCATGTCTACTTTCTCGACGGCACAAGCCATGTCGTCCATATGCCCTTCGAGGTCGAATCCGCCTGTGCAGCGCCCCACGGTGTTGTCATCCAGCGGAGACATCGAGCTGAGATTTCAGTCGCTACTAGTCTCAAGTTCCCCCGTGTCCCTCCGAACTCCTTTCTCACCAATCAGTTATCCCCCGTGTCCACGCGGGCCTCGCAGCAATCCACTTTCAACGTCGAAGGCTTGGGAAAACCCAAGGCTCTTCCCTTGAGACTGAGCTCTCAGGTAGATAACTTATGGGAGATAACCGAGGACAAGAGCGACTCTCACTGGCCCCGTCTCGTCGTCTTGACTGACCCTTTGCTGGATCTGGGCTTAGTTATCACACAGCCAGACCGCTCGACAAAGGGCAAGCGCCGGAGGCAATCTGATAAGTCGCCCTATTTTCTCGACCAGTCTGAAGAGATCCTTCATATCGAGGAAATCGTGACAGGCACTGCCAAGGAGAGCCGCGATGACAGGATCATCATCGCCGTGACGGCAAACAAGGAAACTTCCATGTATACGATATGGCGACTGTCTTACATTCCAAACGGTGATCCTTTTGTCGCCAAACGCAAACCTGGAAGAAGGATGTCCGGGCCTCGTCGCAGTTCCATGCAACCAGGCCTCCCGAGTGGTGCTACTACACCTTTGCAGCCTAATTTCAAGGAGAGCTTTGGTGCCCCGCTCCCGGGGAAACGGCCAAGGAGGAGCGAGAGACTCGAAAAAAACGATCGAGCTTTGGAGAAACTGGAGTCATCGTTGGGCCTCGACCAGGAATCCGGCGTGACACGCCGCACGTCGCGGCGCGTTAGCTCGATGCTTGCCAGGGCCGACTTGTCAGCATCCCATGATAGAGCGGGCTTCGCTGACCAGCCACAAATACCAAACCATCCCCATGGCAGAAGAGACACATCATATGGCAGTCAGCGAATCCGGACGAGTGGCATTTTTGCTGCGCCCGGTCCACATGCAAATCATACCCTGGGCACCCATCCCCACGGGACTTTCCTGGAAGCGCCCGTTGACTCCCTCCTCGAAGAATTGCGATCTGGGGGTGACATCGAGGGGTTTCACAGCATGGGTCTTGACGATCACGACTTCGACGGTCTAGCACAGGAAATGCTTTTCACGAAGATCCATACCATCCCCATTGACAACAGCAATGTGCGGTATTCTCTTTCAAAACAGCCAGCTCTGAAGCATTCTAAAGTGTTCTGCGTGACAGGACCTCAACTCCTCACCGATACTATAGTGCGTCAGCAAGTCCTCGTAGGAATACAGGATCCGATGGAAAATCGTCTACAATTGCTCACTCTCCACGTACAACTTCAAACAACACCTGCACCTGCCACAGCAAAATCCAGTGTCCCTATCTTGACGTTCGGTCAGGTTAAAAAAGCCCAGGATGTCATCGACTCTTGCAAGATAGTCGACGGGGAAATATCCATGATTCTTATGCTCTCACAAGCGAGCAATGGACAACGACATCTTAGCTTGCAGGCCCCTTGGGGTCATTTTACCCCTATAACATTACCAGACAAGTTGCACCTCGCCAGTATGCGTACCCTTGCCTACCGCGGCAGTCTTATTAACAAAGAGGTCGGCATAAGGAGAGCAATAACACCTGTAAAGGGTGAAATCGCAGGCATGCGACACTCAAAGCTGCGTGGAGTTGTCGATGTTCTGAATGGAGACAAATTAGAGCTACATCAAATACGCATACAACTTGAGCCTACATCTCCTTTGGTCCGCAGGATTCTCAGTGTCCTTCGTTCGGTTTTGCCACCGCCATTTAACGACCATTTGCTTGCCGGTTGGTGGGGTATTATTGCGTGGAATCGCGAACAGAATCCTGAGGGGACGGAGTCAGAATGGACTGCCATTGTTATCCAAATTCTCATGATGTATCTCGCTTTGGGAGTACGCATTAACTCCAGCGAATCTAGTCAGCCGCCACGGAGAAGATCACGAAGCTTTCTGCGATCTAGCAGTGGCGCCCGCGTTGATCTCTCCGATTGGGATGCGATGTGTGGGCACGAGACTCCAGCTTCATTAACCCATCCTCCATGGGCGGAGGCAAATGCATGGCAGTGGATGATGGAAGAACACGATTCGCCTCAGTCCTTCTTCAAGACAGGCTCTGATACCGATCAATTTAGTTTCCTTAAGCAACAAACGAGAGCGGCTTGGGCATATATGTCTTCGCATAGCGTCGATGGTACTAAAGGGCCGGGCGGGAGTCTACCCACTGCCGTGACCGTTCATGAACAAGCCCGGTTCAGCCACGCCCACGACATCTTCGTAGGCTTGCATCTCTTGCTTGAAGAGCAGAAACTCAATATCACGGTGCCAACCACAACCTCACCCGGGATAGTAGACCTACGCGCCCTTTTACTCTTGATCGCAAAGTGGATGGGGTGGACCCAATGGGCACAATTGTTTGAACTCGAGATGCCCTTTGACTGGTCAGACGATTCAGTCAATACAGGAAGTATCACCAGTTTTGCTGCGCTACCCCCAGAGCCCCCACAATGGTGTGTCTTGGATTGGCTTCGCGGTGGGCTTTCTCAAGACAACGAATCGCGGCCTGCTTTACCCGTTGTCGGCGCAAGTCTTGCACCGCTGCACCTGCCCCGGATCAAAATGTTTGACAATTTACTTCGCGAACTGAACAGACAGTCCCCAATAGCCTTTGTGCAGGCAATGCATCAAAGTGAGATTACAAGCAAAATTCTCGAGTCTCTCCCAGAAGCTATACTAGTACCTCTTCGCGATGCAATTGTCCAGTGTCAACCAAGTCCACCACTGGGTTGGTCTGCGGAAATTCTTGAGCTAATTGACAGAGCTGACGTCGGCTCGATGTTAACGCCGGCGAACCGTCAGCGCAATCGCTCGGGCAACATACTCGTAAGTGTTCCACTTGTATGATATCTGAGCACCACTAACACTTGTCGTGTAGACTCCAACTCACAATGCTTCTTGGGATTTTAACTCGCTTTGCCAAAACGCTATGGAATTTAACGATACACCGGGAGACGATGCTGCTGAAAGCGATAAGCAAGATATCATTAGGGCAATCTTTAAAGATGACCGCCGTCTCGATGAAACCAAGATGCTGCTCAATACAATAAAACCCCGGTCTGTACGACTGGATCCGCATCCCGATTGGAGCGAGCCGTTCTTCCTCGAACAGCAAAAGGAGCTGGTCACAAGGCTTGCTACCAATACTCTGTCTATTCCAGCTGGACGTGGTCTTATGAACTATGGGCTTCGATTTCCGCTATTAACGCAAAAGTTTCACATGCATGGCTTTGTCTTGAGCTGTACCGTCAAACCTCAGAATGTGACTGTTGGTGTTGACAAGTCGCTGTTCACAGAAGAAAAGATAGCCTGGGCTTTCTTTCATTCCGGTGTTGCCGCCGGCTTGTCAATCTCTCGCGACGCTAAAGGCATAGACACGTCGTGGATAATCTACAACAAGCCAGGCAATGATCTCAATAATCGACATGCTGGTTTTCTGCTCGCGTTGGGTCTCAACGGCCATCTCAAAGATGTAGCCAAATGGGTTGCCTTCAAATATCTCACCCCTAAGCATGCCATGACTTCAATTGGACTGCTCTTGGGCCTCGCAGCATCCTATCTTGGCACGATGGACTCGCTTATTACCCGTATGGTGTCTGTGCATGTCACTCGCATGCTACCACGAGGGGCTGCTGAGCTAAATCTGTCGCCTCTAACACAGACTACAGGAATCATGGGTATCGGTTTACTGTACTGCAACAGTCAACACCGCCGCATGAGCGAAATCATGATATCAGAGATTGAGCACGTCGAAACTGAGGATGACGAGGAGCCACTTCGTACCGAGTGCTATCGATTGGCAGCCGGATTCGCCCTTGGATTCATCAATTTAGGCAAGGGAACGGATCTGAAAGGGCTGCATGATATGCGCATTACAGAAAAGCTTATCACATTAGCTTCAGCAACAAAGAAAGTCGAGCAGGTTCACATACTTGACAGATCAAGCGCTGCCGCCGTGGTTGCAATCGCTCTCATATATATGAAGTCGGATGATTTCATAGTGGCTAGGAAAATAGATGTACCAGACGCACCGCTACAGTTCGACTATATTCGACCTGATATTCTCTTACTGCGCACTGTCGCCAAACACTTGATATTGTGGTCGGGAATTGAACCAAGCCATGATTGGATCCGAAAAAATCTTCCCGCTTGTTACCATTACCGTGTGCAAACACCGACTGCCACATCGTTCGATCATGAGTCTCGCGGGCCACTCAATTCAACACACCTTCCTTTTCTCGCCATCCTGGCTGGGCTCTGCTTTTCAATAGCACTGCGTTATGCAGGGTCCAGCAATCTAGCTGTAAGAGACCTGTTGTTGTCGTACTTTTACCGTTTCTACGCGCAGTGCAAGTCGACGAAGGCCAATGCGACCTTTGATGAAAGGTGCGTACAAGTGGCATCTCGCATGTGTCTTGACGTTATGTCTTTGTCCTGCGCTACTGTCATGGCCGGCACATGTGATTTGCATGTTCTCCGTGTACTAAGGTCCTTGCATGGGCGGAACGACCCCGAAACAACGTATGGCTCACATATGGCAACTCACATGGCGATCGGGGTTCTGTCGCTTGGCTGTGGAACACAAACCTTTGGTACATCGAACCTGGCCATTGCCTCACTTCTGGTAGCCTTCTATCCTGTCTTCCCAGACAACGTCCAAGACAACAAGAGTCATCTCCAGGCTTTCCGCCACTTCTGGGTTCTGGCGACAGATCCCCGGTGCTTGGTAACCAAGGACGTGGCAACAAACACACCAGTCAGTGTTCCAATAACAATTCGTCTGAAAAACTCGGCCAGCTCAGAAGGAGACGATTACCGCGTAACACCATGTCTCCTACCTCCTCTAATCGAAGTTTCCACCATAAGAACGACATCATCAGAATTTTGGAACATCGAATTAGATTTCGATGCTCACCCAGAACTGGTGGAGTCATTCAAGCATTCCCAAACACTGAACCTACGGCGGCGACCCGTTAACGACAGCCCGTTCGCAGCAACCATCACTGCTCTCGGTCGGCAGGAGAGTGGTTCGAGCACTGGCCCCGCTGAGAATGCAATACAGCCACTTGACTGGCTTTTTGATCACGTCCCAACTTTGCAAAATATGACGCACGCTGAACGCGGCTTGGTCCTTGACCGTAGTGTTGGTGGACCAGACGTCGGCGATGCGGCCGGAACGGCGGTTGACGCTCGGCTTGTCCTTGAAGAGAGTATCAACAATCCCACTAGAGAAGGAATGCTCGGGCTCAAAGGCTTGTTTGAATGGACTGAGTGGAGATCCAGGAGAGAACGAAAGCAACAGGAACACGAAGAGAATGCCAAAGGTACTTCGGTGCAAAGTCAATGGTCAGGAGATGGCTGGCTACGAGAAAGTGTTATTGAAGGTCTCAAGGGCAATGTCTGGCTGGCGGGTAAGGAGTCAACATAATGTTAGCCTTTTTGTTGGCGTACATTGCCACGATTCATTTACCTGTACTGGGCGTCTAGATGGTCAAAGGAAGGAGTTCAAAGAATTAACAACAATAGTACTGCATTGCTCGCCTGACAATCAGCACAATGGCCTTGATACTATATATTCTATAATGGCCCCATGAAAGAATTCCACAATTTCTTCACCCTCATCGTTCTTCACACTTGTTGTTCCCACTACTTCTACATCATCCTGATCCAGCATACCTTAAAACTCACTCCGAAATGGCAGAACCTCTTGAAGAAATCAAGCATGTCTGCGCTGATCACCACCAGCCCATGCCTTTGCCGGAAATAATAATTCCAGATAGCGACCGCAAGGTCGGTGAATCACCCGATCGCCTGCGAATGCGCGAGTCTTTCGATCTCGACGAGCTAGCAGTAGGTATCGATGCCATCTTGGACAATTCCAGGGAGACCACCTCCAAAGAACTGTTTTTGCGCCATGAGTTCGCCAGCACTTGTGTCTATTCCCATGACATTGACGACATGACCGTGTCTGAGATTTACGATTTACTCGACTCAATAATGTGCCAGCTAGATACGTATTTCTTCCACGGCTGGCTCACGCAAGGCCCCACGCCGCTTGTAAAGTTGGTCATCAAGGATCTGCCGAGTCTTAGGCCAGGTTCGTATCAGCGAATGCAGTACGTCTCGAACCGCATCATCATATTCCTCCGCGACGCTGTCACAGGCGATCGCAGAGAGAAGCTCGATCTGGTGGATAAGCTCATATCCCTGATGATTGTGGCTTTCATCGTCAACTTCCTCACGCGCTGTCCCGAGCAGGCGATCTCGAACGACGAGCTAACCAAGTTCGAAGAAGAGAAGCATCTCTTCATGATCCTTGCCATCAGCGAGTGGCACCCTCAGCTCAAGGACTTAAATGTGGACAGGGACTGGATCGATGAACTGGATTTTTTTAGCGAGTGGTATTACAAAAAGATGGAGCAAGTGCGCGTTTTGCGAGATGAGTGGGAAGGCACCCACGAGGGGGGTGAGCTGCCTTGGTGGATGCGAGGTTATAGTAAAGAGAAGCGAGTCAGGTTCAAGAGCGCGATGCTGCAGGCGTCGTTCCCGGACTACAGGGATTATGTGGCGGCCATGGTCCCATATCCCGAGACGGCTTGGTTAATTTGGGTGTTGACGGTGCTGGTGTTGGTTGGCGTGACGCTTGTTGTGGCGCGGGGGATGTGGTCTTGTCTTGCAGGTTTCGTTCCTCACTTCATCTTTGTTGCGCGGAGGATGGGACGTGTCCTGTTGAGATACTTGGTCTCTGTCGTACAGCGGTTCGTGAATCTCTTGCTAGGTATGTTCCATCGGCGAGTAGAAATCTAGTGTGGGATTGCCTGTTGTTGATGACTATTATGTGCAAGTAGCGACCTTCAAGAAGTCGGCCAGCCTCATCATGTCTTGAGATAGATAGCAACACAGTTCTTTTGTCGCAGCTATATTTTATTATTTATAATCTATTATATGGACTAACAGCCCTATATTCCAACCAAATAAATCATGATATGCATCATTGTAAACTAACTTTGTGCCCCTGCATCACATCGTCATCATGACTATGCTCTAAATTTGGTGCATATGCGTCGCTTCTCACATTCCCCGCTTGCCTGTCCTCTATGTTCTCCGCATGCGTCGTATCTTTCGTCGCGCAGGTATCAACCGCTTCTATAGTGCCTCTAGCGGTCGAAATAGTGTCACTGTCACCAGAATCCCTACTTCCTCTGTTCTCCCCCTCACTATCTTGTCTCTCGGGGGCATTTCCATACGGGAGAACCCGTGAAGTATCATCCGGTGGTGGCTTCGCATATTCTTTATGTGGAAGTCGAAGGACAGGATGTTCTAGATCTGTGATGTCTAAGGGACGTAGCAGCTTGTCGTGAGTCGGGATATTGTCAATACATTTGGACCAGGCACCAGTCCCTTGCTCTTCGTAAGCTAGCCGCTGTAACTGCAAAGTGCCGTTTGCCACCCATTCTAGATGCGCGTATTGACTGTATCCTCTCTTGAACAGGTAGGTTGATATAGGTTCGAGCAAATAGGAGACCAGAACAACAAGAACGCCCACAATGAATGTAAAGAGCAGACCGAACATGCTAAACGAGCCATACGCTGTGCTCTGAATGATCTATAGCGTGTCAATATTGTTCTCATGGGAAAGTGAACAAAACCATCGTCAAGCATACCTGACTGCTACACAAATCTGTCAAGGCCGGGGACGTAAAATTCACCCAGGACTGGAGAATATCCGAGTCCGTGGGGCCATATGCGGTATCGACAAAGGACGCCTGCATGACTGCCAGCGTGATATTCCACAGATAGCTTACATCGAGCTGCCATTGGTTCGACGGTATCGGTCCTTGGTCGCCCTGCGACAGAGTCCTCTGCGATAGCAACGCTGATGATCCTAGATGCGCCACAATGCCAGTGATAGTCTTATCGATCCCAAAGATGCGGCTGCTCATGTATATGAGTCGAGCTAAATCGCTCGACTCCTCAACACCAGATTTGATGCCAGTGATAAGCTCATCGTAGCTCGCATTGAAGAAAGGCACTGCGCCTCTCAAGGCATCGCGGAGGCTAGCTAGGGGCCCGCATCCTGTAGTCCCCTTCAGCGCACTGTTGCAGAACTGGTATTGATCGGTGCAGCCCAGAGCTGAGGCCGGTTCGGTAGGGAGATATCGTTGGTAGGTGCGTGCATCGTCGCCTAGGACCTCACCAATATTCGAAGGGGTAGAGGACACTCGATACCATTCGTCGGATGTTGGTTCAAGGAACAGAACCCCGTTTCCAGAAAGAAGGATGACGTGTACATCGGCGTCAGTTCTGAGCAGAAGGTCGATAGGCTCAAAAGAGGAACTCAAGGGATCGAATGTCCTTTTGTCCACGGCAGCCCTAAATGCTCTGTCAAAGTTGTTCCAGAGATTAGCATGGCACCTTCGACAATTTCAATTGACTCAATATAGTTGATTGCTTGAAATAATGCCATACTCACTCCAAGTTGAGCTCCGCGTGCGTCTCTGGGTAGCTCAGATCGACAAGTACGCGTTCGTACTGGGACGCGACCGAATCTGCTTTGTATATATATGGGATAGGATCATGGTTGCCATAGTAGTACTCAGTGGCGTTGTCGGACGAGTTGGTCTTAGTAAATCCTGCCGTAGCCAGCGGTGCGCAGTGAAGCACGTTCCTCCAAAGCACCCTTCTATCTCGAGGGGCATTCAAACCGAAGGCTTCGTGGCTATCGACGTACCCCGTATCAAGGAGTGTGTTTCCGGACTTGCTCCGGCATATAGTATCCGAGAATGGGCAAGCCGCAGCGAAATCCACGTTTCCACTCAATCGTTGTTTAATGAACCTGTTGCAGCCCACTGCGTTACTTTCGCCCAAGTAACATTGCTGAACATAGTTCGCAGCGTTGCTGAACACCTCGGCGACGTAGGGTAGAGAGGCATAGTAACTGTCAGGGTTGCTGAAGTTCGGATACAATGTTCCGCAATTCTTGCCTTTTAGCAAGGCCTCAGCGCCAACACTACTGGAGATCTGAGCAGAAAATCCCCCAGCAATAGTGAATGCCGCGACTATGAGTATAGCAAGTAAAGCGGTAGGCAGAGATTGGAGACTGCCTCTGGTATTGCGGCGGTTTGCCCACAGTTGTCGGATGAAGAGGTCCATCCCATCTTCAGGTGATGACGAGTTGCGTAAGATTGCTTGACATTGGTGGTAGGTGGCATACTGAGCAGTTGATGTCGAGAAGTATCTGTGAAAACTGAAACAAACGATTCTCCAGATGCGGGATGCTATGAACGCAACAAAGAAAGAAGTGAAGGCGATGAGAAGGTCAGAATCCCGGCGTTGCAATGCCAGGGTTGACCCCATAACCTGCCCGCGAGACCAGTTTGTCCATATCCCCAGTTGGACAGGGTATTAATCAGTAGGCCCGTCGTCGCCCATCTTCGGGGATTCCAAGACTCTAAATTATAGTGGGAGGGTAAATAAATCTTGCAAACAAATCTTGACTTTGATCTCAAATCTTTGAAAAAGGAAAGAACGTGGGACTTCTGTGGCATATCTCAAGCTAGGAGATGAACTAAAGTGCACAATCGACGGGTTATATCTGCGTACCATGATGGATATTAGTTCATCATATGCGACACTATCGATGGCATTAGATGAATGTAAGCATAATTATGCTACTAAGCCAAACCTATGAATAGCTATTTGGTTGCATGCCACGAACTCACAAACAAGATGTGCTACAAATGAGGCACCTAGACCTGGGAATGCATGAAAGAGTAGATAGATGAAGCATGGCTACCTGGTTTGAGTATAATTAGCAACTGCAGTGTGACCACCACAATGCTTCTCAGCATAGCGAGGTTTCATTGATAGTCAGCATAGTTACACCGACCTGGTGGTGGCGCCTATCAAATGCGTTGGGGTCAACTATATCATCCAACGATAAGTTTCGGGTGTTCTAGAAACCAACCCGATTGCAACTTACCTAGCTACCTAGGTAGTTTGGCGGGGTATTGATAGAAGTTGATCCTACAGGATCACGTTCACTCACACCTTCGTACATAAGCTGACCGGGGGCCCAGCGCTTCGGGCCCTCAAGTTCGCTCACCCACATACATGGGTAAACGACTGGGTCGCTAGAATTGGTCAACATAGCCCCTATCTGCATATACTAAACTCACCTCCTAAGCGCACAATACCTACTCACATGTCCTCATCTTCTATTGTTTGTGAGTTTGCTGCTTTCAGAGAACATTTGTCAGCCAGTATCTGTTTCCTGCTCATGGAGTCACGATCTACTTATAGCTGACTTATAAGCACACCCCCTGAATCATATTATCCGTAGGAATCTCCAGACTTTGATAGCGGAAATTCCCAATAATCGCCACTTGCAGCCCCCAACGATGATCTTTGGTCATATAGGCGGCAATCAATTCCAATTAGCTCCAATTGGTAGAAAATCAAGATGGCGCAACGCCTAGTGAGGGGCTCAGATGCCATTTGAGCTCAGCCTGCCTGCACCGTTGTTTGACTGCGTAAGTACTGCTAGATGCATGTTTATACATCATGTTCCCAAATGAGAATGATACATACACAAAGTATTCACCGTACCTTCTTCAAAGCCTCATGGGCACCTCCATATCTCTACGTGGGAAACACTCATGACGGAATAGACCGCATTCTCTTGCTCAAATCCTAAGCTCACATACACACAAGCGCAGCACGCTAAAAGCAATCAACATTTTACAAAAGCTTCTTGAGTCTAGTTTGCCGGTCTATAGCTAACGCGTTTGTATTCAGCTGAGACAAATACGCAAATCATATCGTTATGTATAGTCGAATACATTGGCTTGTGCCATCTTTAATCACCGCTTCATTTCTCGGTGGAATCTTATTAGCCTTGGGGCATCATCTCTATTACGCCTCTCTTGTGGGCACGTCGGCCGAGTCAGACAGACACATAGCTGGATATCGAGTCTCGGACCAACAGTTCACTTCGGCTGTCGGGACGGCCTTTGCTTTTATCGTTCGATCGTTCTTGATGCTTTCTATCTCGACCGCTTACGTTCAACTATTCTGGCGCGCTGCCAAACATGCAACAAAAGTGAACAAAGTTGAAGAGATCGATGCACTTTTCTCCGCCTTCTCCAATTTGCTCGCTTTCCGCATAGTTTCAGCCTGGAAGAAATACCCGCTGTTGTTGATACTTGCACTAGTCGGATGGTGAGTATTAGCTTTGTATTTAAGCGGACACTATCAAAGTGTACCACTGCTCATACATAACATCTCGATAGGCTTTTCCCCATCGCTTTCATTGTTCCTCCATCAACCCTCATTGCGAGTTTGGCCGTGAAGAGCACATCAACTCTGCAAGATGTGCCTAACTTCGACTTTTCAAGCCTACGCTATGTAGCAAGTATCCCGCAGAAAGCAAGCGAGTTCATAAGACAATACAAAGACGACACTTTTGAATGGTATACGGAGTATTCGTATAATGGACCTAATAAGGAAGTTAAGGGTATCGCAACCGCCACTGCAGTAGGCGGCTCAATCTTACCCATTACGCCTACAGCAGCGAATTCTAGTTGGGAATTGGATTTCTACGGTCCCTCCGTTCGCTGTTCCAAAGTCGGAAAACCGATACAATTAAGGTTCGAGAAAGATATCGCACGTTGGCTGTGGAATGAGACAAATTCATCTATCAGAGAGAAGAACTGCTTCAAACCGGAGGGGTTCATTGCATGGTCAGCCGATGTCGAGTCTAACAGCAACACGGTACCTGGACCTTATCATCAAATTCATCTTGGAAACTCGACGATTGGCTCGCTCGACAATTCAGACTATCCATTCTCGGGGATATACATCGCACTGATACCTCACATTTTTGACACCATGCTCATGTCAACACATTATACCTTGACGGCATGCTTTCGCGAATCACAGACTTCGGCATCCAAGCCATTGGCAGATTTGAACGCAACAATGCTGCAATGTGGGCTCTACAATGCTTCTTACCATGTAGAATTCCGTTTTGAGTCAGGTATACAGAGTGTGGATACTCAAGTCAAATCATTGGAAGCACTCAAGGCCACAGTCAGCGTCCGCGGCCCAGCTCGAAGTTGCTGCAGTACGTTTGGGGCATCCATGTCTTATGATGCATAACCACAAAAGCTAACATCCAACCTTCAGGCCGAATTTGACTTCAGAGTTCGCTCCTCCAAAAGTCAACGTCTCCTCGACGACCTACGCGCTAGAATACGGCTATAACGCGAACCAACTATGGACTGCGTATGGTGTTGCGATCGCGATCACTCTAGTTTCCATTTGCATTGGTTTCATGGCGATTGGAGGTAACGGAGCGACTTACAGCAATGATTTCTCAAGCGTGTATCGCATCACACATCAAGCCATCTTGAGCGTAACCATGCAGCAGGAAGACACGGACGCGACGAACCCCCTGCCGAACTATCTGGGTAAATCTTACCTTCGCCTGGTAGGGACGCGATCTTTTCCTAGAAAAGACACACAGGAGATGGCAGAGGAACGTGATGACTATGACGACCTCGAAATGCTTCATGATGCAACGGAGTAGGTATAGCTAGGCAGCTAGTCATAACAAGAGAGAGATCGATGGCACTCGTTAGTCATTTTGTTGCGTCTAGTAGTCGGTGAGAGGTGGAATTGTGGGTGATCCTTGCGAAAAGTAGGTGATTCAGGGGCTCGCGATGTCTTATGAGAATATCACATGTCACAATCAATAAGCAGGGATATCTCAACAATCGAAGGAACCGTTGTTGGTTTGCGCATGCAGCTCACATTGCTACCAGACGAGCCAGACTAGATTCTGATTTTCCGCCTTCGCAAGACTGACAAGTAGCAATCAGATGAGTGCTGCCTGTCTTCGCACCTAATTTAAGTCTGATGGGATGCACTAACATACGAGCTAAAAACGCCACGTTGTCGTGCATACATCTCCCATGTGGTTTAAACTTTATCGTTAGCGGAAGGTACATGCGCTCGATCCCCATTGAAATGATGAGGTATTTATTGCTGTCGAAATCATGACTGTTGATCATATTACAGTCGATATGTAGTCCAACTTAGCACATAAAATCTTTGCTTAATAAGGTAGGACGAAGGACGTTGATGATGGTATCTTGTAGCTGACCTGCAGCAGTCTCCTTCCCCGCACAAACCGTTCGTGCCATATTGCGGGGAAGCGGAGTTAGCCTACGCTAACTTTCTTAGCAAGACCTGAGCTTCCTCCGTGGGGGTCAACCCCGTCCACGATATAGATCTCATGACACTACTAGTATATTCACTCTACGTTTTTTAACCTACAGTAACTACATACTTGAATAGATACCTAGGAATACCATATATTCCACGATGGGTTAGCATCTAGCCCACCCATCAAGATCCATATCATGGTATACTTGATTTGGTTTGTAGCTGCTACCGCATCATCTCTACCTACCTAGGTAGGTACAGCGCTGTTGTTACAACAAACCTTTGGCCCAATCTAAGTTCTTGATACGCTTAATCAGTGAAATGTGCTACCCACCTAGGCACTTAGGTAAGCGTATTATATATCAAGAGTTGGAGATTCGATGGTGTCAAGGGCTTTGTCTATAGCATCTAAACGTAAACACCGCTATATGTTGATGTTGAACGCACCGAGGTCCTAGGCTAACCTATCTGTAAAATATATACTAGAACAACAATAACAACAACAACAACAACAACAACAACAACAATGTGATCTTAGTACTATCACATGATATTCGTGCGCCGGACAATGGGAAGCATTGGTATCATGTAGCAATATTTCTTTCGGCCTATTGTCAACATAGTAGATCCGTAGTCCATCTATCGGTAGCCCTCTCGTCTATGCCTTCCATACTTGTATGTGGGGGAACGATGGGGGCCAGGCTTTATAGAAAGTTTGGGGAAACGTGGGGGAAGCACGGGGGAACATGGGGTTAGTAGCATGGGGGAGTAATTAGTAACCCAAAAACGCCGAGTATCAACAATGAGCACAGGGGTTCTGATAAGAATACTTAAATTGGGTTCTCATCAGCGCCGCTTCGAGAATAAAGAAATTGTCTTGAGTATGTAAGCTCCAGGGATTACCGCGGTCGGAAAACATATCCAAGGAAGGACCCGCCCGACATTATGAGCACAGCCAAAGACATGGACAGCAGCGTCCACCAAGACGAAGACATCGCCAAATCCATCAGCGCAGATGGCGCGCACTTGCCAGCCTCCGGAACCTCGAGACACGGCGACCGGGCGCTGCAGCTCGTCGGCGAGGAGCGCGTGGTGCTCACAGACGAAGATGTGCGATTCCTATCACCTTGCATTGCCTATCTGCTTATACAGTTAATTACGCATAAGCGACCCTCGCTAACGCATATCACGAACACAGAACAAGCGAATCAAGCGCAAGACGGACAAGGTGATCCTCTCGATCCTGGTCTGGGTATACTTCCTCCAGATCCTGGACAAAACCGTCCTGGGCAACGCGGCGACCTTCGGCTTACAAGAGTCGACGGGCCTCACGGGCGGACAATACTCGTTGCTTGGCTCCATTGCGCCTATCGCGCAATTGGCGTGGCAGCCGTTCTCGAGCTGGCTTATAGTCCGCGTGCCGCATCGCATTCTGATGCCCACGCTCGTGCTTGGATGGGGCATTGCGTCTACATCGTTAGCGGCCTGCCACAACTTCAAAGAATTGCTCGCCGCACGTTTCTGTAAGGCATTCTTGGGGTTTCTTCAACGACGAAAAAGCTTCTGTTCATCTATATCCGAATATAGACGCTCTTCGCGTACCGGAGCTGACTCCTCACTTCGCAGTCCTCGGCTTGTTCGAAGGCGGCTGTCTCCCTTTGTTCTCCGTCATCACCTCGCAGTGGTACCGCCGCGCCGAGCAGCCCGTGCGCGTGGCAGCATGGTACGGGACAAATGGTCTCGCTACCATCGTGGCCTCGGCCCTTTCGTACGGGTTAGGACACATTAACTCCCCGCTTCTGGAGTCGTGGCAGATGTAAGTCATTCCCTAGTTCCCGCGGCGCATTGCCTGTTCCTCCTCCTAAACACTACCAGTCATAATCTCAAGCATTAGATAACTAACCCCAATCACCCCAGCATCTTCCTCTTCGTCGGCCTCGTAACCATCGTCACAGCCCCCATCGTCTACCTCCTCGTCGACAACGACATCCCCTCCGCGCGCTTCCTCTCCGCCTCCGACAAGCCCAAAGCCGTCGAGCGCCTGCGCGCGAACCAAACCGGCACCGGCAGCCGGGAGTTCAAATGGGGCCAAGTCCTCGAGATGGTGCTCGAGCCCAAGACGTATCTCTGGGTTGCCCTATCGCTCTTCGTCAACGCCGGAGCGGGCGTGACCAATACCTTTGGCCCCCTGATTCTCAACGGATTGGGCTTTGACAAGTACAAGACCTCGCTGCTCAATATCCCTTTCGGCTTCGTGCAGTGGGTCATCATTTTACTGGCCAGCTGGATCGTGCAGCGCTTCAGGAACAAGACGGGGGTCATGGTGGCGTTTATCTTGCCTGTGATCGCCGGGCTGGCGGTGCTGTATGCCGTGCCCAGGACACCGGAGAATAATGCGCCGCTGCTCGTGGGGTATTATTTGCTCGCATTCCTGTTTGGGACCATCCCCGTCATGGTCGCGTGGATCGTGGCGAACACGGCGGGGACGACGAAGAAGTCGGTTATCATGTGTAAGTCTTCTCCCCATATCTTGCGACGCAATGCCAAACAAACACCCAACTAACAAGCCATCTCTTTCTAAAAGCGGTCTACGCTGGCGCCGCCTCCCTAGGCAATATCATCGGCCCCATCGTGTTCAACAGCAACGACGCGCCAAACTACCTCCCCGGTCTGCGGACCGTGCTCGGCTTCTTCGTCGCCACGGCCGTTTGCTCAGTTCTTACATGCCTGGATCTTACCAGGCTTAACAAGCAGCAAGAGAAACGGCGCGTGGCGAACGGAAAGCCGGCCAAGATTAAAGATACCAGCATGTCGGATACATATCAGGATCTCGATGACGATACGACGTCGTCATCGATGGAAGAGGGAGTTAGTGCTGGTGTTGGTGTGGAGGAGGGTAGCAATCGGGTGGAAAGGGCGGAGCAGGGACACGGCGCTCAGAGCCGGATTGGCCAGAACGCCTTTAAGGATATGACGGATCGCGAGAACGACGAGTTTGTTTATGTCCTTTGAGATAAGTTTCTTGGACCGCTAAGAGGAAGAGATTCTGTTTTGTAGCGTTGTTGTGTGATGAATAGCGAGCGAGCGAGCGGATTGGATACCAACTATGTATAGCGTTACTTGCGACACATGAGCGAGAATACAATACCTCGCGACTTATATATACTTGCATATATAGTGGCAAAGATGAGCATGCCGGCTACATGAGAATATCATAAGAAGATGAAGCTAGGTACACTAGTTTACGACTAATGCATACCTAATTTACTCCTGTCAAGACCTCAAATACCTGTGCTGTAATTGCGATTTTCAAGACAAGAGATAAAAGTGACAGCAAAGACAACAGAGGTCTGTCGTGATCAACGTCAAGTTACTTGATTATGTAATATCTCTTCCATTGAATCACAGTGAGTGACGATCCCATTCGCAGAGGTGATGGTTCAATGGTTCTCCACTCCCTCATAGGTCACGTCGGGTAACACAACAAAACCACACACTCGTATATAGTTGGTTAAGTTCGTTCTGAAATAATTTCCTAGCCATTGGCTGATCTCTATCCATATATTTACATGCTACAGCCAGTAGATACAGCCTCTGGGGGTATGGCCAAAGAAAAGGCAAGAAAAAAAGTAAGCAGAAAGCTTATCTGCTTATTATCAGTTGATGGATGCAATGTACAATGCAATGCCGTTATGAGCCACGGCCAAGGTTTTCCCCTCCTGATCGTCGAAACGTCTCAACTTGCTTCTGTATCCCCCATGAATGGATGAAAAGCGCTCTCTCTTTCATCAACGTATCCGACGAACATTTCATCTCATCTTTTCTTGCCGTCCATCCACCCGTCCCTCGTCATCATTCCCCCTGAATGCCTTGGTTCCATCTTCCGCTTTCCGCTATATGCAAGTAAAGTAGTACGTGACTAACTATGTCAAGAAGTTCTGACCCAGACGACCTCGCTGTCTGCCTGTCTGTCTGCCAAGTTGTCAAATTTGTGAGAGGCAAAAAATTGCTTGATGTTGCTGATGATTTGTTTTGGGGAACCAGCATGTCCCCGATGCCAAATGAGACCGAGGAGTCAATGCACTGGCGGTGAAGTACAAGTAGAGGGAGGGAGAGAAGGTATAAAAACCCCAAGAACGCCAAAGTTTTCAGTACGCCGCCATGTTGATTGAGAAATCGAGCCTGAAAGCCTTCGTTGCCCTTGTCTAAAACAAACTCCCACCCAATGGGTATAAATGTAAAGATGACGACTCGTAGAAATTGATGAAAGATGCAATCGACTGGTCACTGGCAACGCAGCTGAAAAGTGTGTATAAGAATAAGGACACACGCCGAGTGGTTCGAATGGGGTTAGCGCTCCATGCTTTCAGGACTCATGGGCATTCCCGTATCATCCTTGTCGTTTCCTGCACTTTGCGTACTGCCCATGCGTTCCATAGCTGGCGGACCGTTCGGTAGAATTGCGGTCTTAGAAGTTGATCCGTTAGGTAGGATCGTGCCCTTTTTTGCTTGAGTCTTCTCAGCTTCCATCTTGAGCCTCTTGGCTTCCGCAGCCTGCTGCTCTAGCTTCTTCCTTTTCTTGTTGATGGCGTTCTGCTCCTTTGGCGGTCGCTTCTGCGGTGACACAATCTTGCCGGTCGCTCCAAGTCGAGGTACAGGTCGTCTCTGCTTCACAGGCAGATCCTTATCCTCCATCAACGGTGTATCGCCATTAGCGTGCAGTTTCGCGAGGAAGAAGTTCTTAACCAGACCTATCTGCTCCTGGATGTTGTCCTTATTGATGGGATCAAGCGGGGGCAGCTCTTCAAACAGAACCTGATCGACGGGGCCTTGGGTCTGATTTTGAGCCTGGTATTGATTCCTGACCCTGGATTGGAGTAGGTGTAGAGGGACAGACAGGATGCCGCCGAGCTCGCCTGCTAGGCCGAGTTCCTTGAATCCGAAGAAATCTTCGCCAAGCTCCTCTGCGAAGTCTCCTCCGACAAACTGGTCACTGCCGTCGTTAAAGGAGGCAGCTCCACCATCGCCACTGCCTTCCGTTACAGCGGGGCGAAGCAGATCGCCAAGATGAGATTTCATACGTTCATGGATACCACTTAGCTTATTGCCAAGCCTATCAACTTCATCTTTTGCATAGCTCTCCAGGCCATCGATTGAATAGCCGTTTTCGGCGAGGGTGTGCAGCACAGCCTGCTCATCAGTATAGCGTGACTGGACGACAGAGGTTCCCTTGTCCAAAGGCAGCACGACGTCCTTCTTCTCGCATTCAGTATACGTTTTGAAGGTTTGTACCATTTTGCCAAAATAGTCGGTAGCAATGTCGGTAATCGTCTCCAACGCGGATGGCTGATATTCCTCAAAACCAGCATGATAGAACAGCTTCGCAACAGATCGCTGCATCGCTGCACGGCAGACTTCCGGAGCCATCACCAGGTTATCGCCACATGTGACATGTGGTTCGATGTCGGCTTCGCAAAAGGGGTCAGGGTTGTACTTGGGAAATTGATTGGCGTACACCTGTTGACAGTCAGTAAGATTGAGTCTTCAAGCGGCATGACAAGGAAAACTTACCTGTGATTGAAGTTGCATCTGTTTGATGACCCCTATCTTCGAGCACACTTTCCTGGTTTCCTGCATTTGCCGGAGGTTGGCATCTAATTTCTGGCTCAAGGCGCCCTTGGGCGCAGTAAAATAGCCCGCGGGCACCGT
Organism: Astrocystis sublimbata; assembly: GCA_022453515.1. Classification (NCBI taxonomy): domain Eukaryota; kingdom Fungi; phylum Ascomycota; class Sordariomycetes; order Xylariales; family Xylariaceae; genus Astrocystis; species Astrocystis sublimbata. Next base: position 800,296 of record JAJNNY010000001.1, on the reverse strand, counting down.
GCGAAGAAATTCTTCGTGTTGGTTGATCACTTGGCCCTCGTTATCCTCAATCCATTGAAGCCTAGTCGGGATATCCGGCACGAAAGTTTGTGGCTCATAGTAATCCGGCAGAACCCTCTCTTCATCCTCTTCCATGCCCTCAGCCAAAGTTTCGGTTGCTTTCGAGGTATCGTTCGCGGATTCTGCCGATGCATCGCCTTGCGAAGGGCCCCCAGCGCCACCTACATCTACCTGGTGCAAGGTGCGAAGGTATCGGCGCATACCTGCTTTAGTTCTGAGGAGCGCGGGCTCGTCGACGTTCAGCCTTTTTCCCTTGAACAACTCGTAGCGTTGCTTTGTGATTAAAGCGCGGTCTTTTTTGGTGACTTGTTTCCAGATCTTGTGCTCCTCATCATCGTAAGCCTGTTGCGCCGCATCGTCTAAGGCCTGGCCTAAAGCCATTTCGCTGATGGATGGCGCATCCAGATCCATGGCATCGACGTTACTGCCCACGCCCGACTGCCCGTTGAGGCCGCTAGGGGTCATGGAGCCACCTATGGGTGGGGTGCCAAAACCGTTGCTTCCATCAAGCTCGGATCCTTCTCGGTTCGCCTTCGCAAGCAGCCCATTCACCTGCAGCACAGGCTTCTGGTCGGTATTTGGTGTCCCTTCCTTCTGGTCGTTTGGTGCCTTCCTTGACTTAGTGCCTTTGACTCCGCCGGCGACGCGTCCGCGAGACGACATTATCGGCTCATCGTCGGAATCGTCGCCGCCATCATCATCGCCACCGTTCTGCTTCCTCCGCTCTTCTGCCTCGACTTCGGCTCGAGGTCTGATAGTCAAATCGGGGATCAGAGGGATGAGCTTCTCGGCTTCTCTGCGCATAGCGTTGGCCACCCTGCGGATTGGGTGGGTCATTTCCTGGTTATATCGAAGGCAGTTATCCCAGATCAAGTTAAGATCAATAACGAAATCGGACTTCGACTTGTATGTCAGTGACTTGAGCTTCTTGGTCATGGTACCAAGGTCCATCGGTTGCTTGATAACTTTGGCGGGGATTAGTCTAGTCAAGGCCTCAACACGAACTGTTGCGACACTCACTGTTATAGTAGTCAGGGGCATCTCTCTTATTGACCCGCTGCAGAAAGGGCGTGGAACATTCGGTATGGGCTTTGAGTTCGGTTAAGACCTTCTCAAGCGCCTCGTAGAGCTCTTCCTGGTTGACATTTTCCTCGCTGGCCCACTTGCTCCTGTTCTTTCGCACCTCATTCATGAGGGAACGCAACTCGGCATCGGAGGCGCGCACCATATCGCGTTTCATATCGATGCGCGCAATGAGGTGCTTGAGGGTTAGGCTGGAAGCACCGAGATTCGCGCTGCTGAGCGAACCATGGTTCTCGCCAGGCGCGCTTCCGCTGGGATGGCTATGGCTGTTCTTATCCATCTCAGCCTGGAGGGCCTTCTCGGACTCTTCCAATTGCTGCTGCTCAAGCATAGCGGTATGATCAGTTTCGAGCGTGTGGAAGAATGTGTGGAAACTACGCTTTGCTGTTTCCTCGGTGTCTTTCCGAGCTTCTTCGAGCTGTTTGCGCGCATCTTCGATGTTGTTAGATTGCGACTGTGACGCTTGGGACATGTCGTCTCGGGGCTTCTCCGGCGACGTGACTGAGGGTACAGGCGAGCTTCCCGATTTGGAGGGAGACAGGAGACCTTTGGAGGCGGATGCGGACTTCATCTTGAGAGGCGAGCTGGCGATGGGACCGGCGCGCGGGCGTTCCTCAACACTCTCGTTCTCGCCGTTCTCGTCCTCGTCATCTTCATCGTCGTCGCCATAGTCATCTTCGTCGATAACCCGCTTCACTCGCTTAGCAGGGCGCTCTTGGATGGGGTCATGGTCGGTGGTGGGAGGGAGGGTCGTGGAGGGATGGAGAGGGCGACGCCACGAGTTGATGGCATCATAGTTGTAGGAGCCATCGTCGGCGAAGAGGTGGGCAATGCGCGCTTCGGAGAAGCGGTAGAGATCGGCAAAGTGGGCGCGCTGACGGTCTTCCTCGGGATCTGATGCCTCAGGCACCAAGGTCGCGGAACTGGAATTGTTGAAATGATGGGCATTGTCGAGCGAGTCGGCGGAACGGGCAAGGGCGGAAGCAGCATCATCAGCAGCGCGCAGGCCATTGGGGCCTCCTTGGGCATGCTTTGCGGGCGGTGGCCAGGCTGGCTGGCCGTTCATGATGGACATGGTGGCCGCGGCGGCAGCGGAGGTGAGACGGGGGCAGGATCTGGTCGCTGGGCGCCATGCGAGGAGGCGCAGGGGCGCGTCGCGTGGGCAGCACGGCGGGGGAGGCGCCTAAAATGAGGGAATAGGAGCGGGCGACATCGAAGAGGATGGCGACGCGAGTTTGGAGATCAACGGGATAAAAATGGGTGGTGTCTCGATGGATTGCAGTCGAGGCCGGAGCGCGTTGAATGATGGTATGAGGTCGGAAGTGAGGTTTGGAGTGGATACCGTTGCGTGCAACGCAGTCCGCCGCCCCCTTCGCAGCGACCCACCCGAGCCACCTAGGCCCAAGCAAGTAGGTACCCGTCGCAGGGAGTGACCCGATGCCCCCCGCGCCGCCTGCTCTTGGGGGGCGCCCACAGCGAGCTTACAGCGCCCTTGCAGCGCCAGGACCCGCTGTCTGCCCTCGACTACACAGGTAGCGGTACATGCAGCTCCCGCAGCCCATCGAAGTTCGTCGCGGCCCATCACGATCCGCCGAATCATGTGCAGAATATGTGCGCCCATCTGGAACTCTAAATTACCTGCATTAGTAGTACTTACTTATCTACCTACAAACCTGTATGTAGGTAGGTAGGTATTTGACGTGTCTTCAAGTTCTGTTTTTTAGTAGATTATTTTGAACCCTCGGCTGAGATAACCTATATGTTTACTTGAAGATCAAACACAACTAACTCTATCTATCTACAGTTTGTAGACACCTAACCTCTTTCAGATAGTTACCTACGTTACCCAGTCCTGTTCGGATTCATTATACCATATATATATTCTTATCATGATCGCTCTCCAAATCGGGTGTGTATCTGATAAATCAAGGCAGCCAACCAATGACTATTACAGGGCAACAAGTTCAACGTTAACAAAGTGAGCTGTTTCACGCCAAAAGCTAGGTACGGAGGTAGGTAATCTACCTAAGCCTTGGTTTGTTTCCATAGAGGCCAGCATCAGTCCCACCGAGATACCCCATATGCCCATTGCCCCATGTCGGATGATCACGTGCCGTACCTATACCAGGGAGCGGACATAATTCGACTGTGGTTTGGTGTCGCATTTGACTTTGTATCACGGAACCAGTTTGCTAATATGGAGCGATACTGGAGCCGTAGTTGATCAGCCGTTTGTTGTCTTAACCTGCTGTCTAACTACCTAGGTAGGCGAGTAGGCACCAAGTGCTTGCTGTTACTGATTGGACTAACCTGTCAACTCTTTGAGGCTCTTCTTCCCGGAGGATCTAAAGCGCTTGAAGAGAAACATCGGGCCAATCATGTCGAACCGTCCGTCTACCGGTCTGCAGGAAGCGGATGTAACATCTTTAAGGGATGGCCGACCGCTGCCGCTGCCACTGCCGCTGCCGTTTCAACTTCGGCAAGCCGGCCGAACCGTAGGTGTAAGTACTGATGAAGTACTAGTAGGTAGTTACTGCAGACTCGAGAGTCGATGCAGAGCCGCCGACGTCAAAGCACCTTTATATGCCATTTGTGGCTTGTCTATGTTGTATTTTTGGCCTTTTCTCTCCTCTCAGTGCCCTGATGCAGCCAACCGATATGTTCCCAGCTCTGGCTTCGACCTGGGGGGGGGGGTTACACGACCGAACAGCCAGGCAGACAAACAAGACAACCTGGTTCCTAATCGGGTTGGACATGGCGCAAGCCTGCATTGGCTGAGCTTTTTGGCTGCGTGGTGGCTTTACAGTGCGATGTCTGCGTCACTCCACCGGACTACCTCAAATACACACTGTATGCAAGGTGATATAGCGTCATCTGGCCCGTCTGGTTGTGTTGTACAGCATGATGCTTAGGTATCCCCCCTACAGTGTATACATAGTAGCGCGCCGCCTGGCCACCTTTCGTCTTTGGCTCCCGCCCGCTCTTGGTTCGTTTCCATCATGCTACCTTACCTGACCTTACCTTACCTACCAGCATCTAGCATCTAGCATCCAACACACCCTACGTAGTAGCTCTGCATTGGTAGCACATTCTGTCGCCCGCAACTCTTTTCCAGTTTCCCATCTTCTTCTTCTTGGTCCGCAAGGCCTGTCCCAGGTAGCTGGTAGCTAAGTCGCAGTGCATTGCGCTGTGCGGCACCAAGGCACCCACCCAGCTCGCCAGGCACCCTTCTGCCGATCCTCCATCCTCGCATCTTCGCATCTTCCCCAGACTCCAGCCCGGCCGACATCTACGAAGCCATGTCTAGCTAGTCTCGCGGCTTGACTCGTTGCTCTCTTGCCCTGATCTCGAAAATGCGTATCCGTCTGCCCTTTGCAGGTTCGTGCTCCTCCTCCCATGGACAACTTACATGCGCCCATTGTCGCCCTGCTTCTTGGTCTCCATAGCTGCATAGAGACTGAGAACATGAAGCTGACGGTCGTTTTCCTCTAGGCGTTTTCTTCGTACTCTGCCTCCTTGCAGCCTATGTCGGCCTTTCTCCCCTCCAGCTCGACCACGTTATCAACGACAAAGTCCTGCATACCCTCACCTTCTTCATCCTGACCGTAGTCTTCTACTGGGTCATTGACACCACCCGCCGCCGAACCCTGAACCTGACCCTCGTCGTATGCACCCTCGGCTTGGGCGTTGGCTCCGAATTCTTGCAAGGCTTCCTCCCGAATGGCCGCAACTTCGACCTCTACGACATTGTCGCCAACCTCGTAGGGAGCTTGGCCGGCCTGGGGCTGTGCACACTGTACCACCAGCGAATGCTAGAGCGTAAGAGGCAGCGCCGCTATAGTGCCGTGCCAGGACAGGAGCCGGATGATCTGGAGCTAGGCGAAGGCGTCGTTCCGCAGGAGGAAGGCATCTTGAGTGACGAGGCCGAATCAGCTCGTGGAAGATCACTGGAGGCCGAAGTCGACAATTGGGATGAGAACGCCGAGGACGACTGGGATGAGGACGACGAGCCGGACGGGGACATAGGCGTGAGCAGTAAAACCCAAGCAGCCGAACAGATCGGTGGCGAAGGCGCAAAGCCACCCGGCAAGAAACGAGCTGACTGATCCGTCGTTCAATGGTCTCCATTCGGGACCGGTAGCGGAAACGGCGAACGGAAATGGAATGGAAAAGGATGGAATGCGTTATGTGTTATACCTATCGAATGTCTTCTCTTCATTTGGCGTTATGGGCATCGGGGCATCAAGGGATCCACGCGCCATGCGTAGACTTGGCCAAAACGTGGGCAAAATTTAGGGTCCGACACCAGAAAGGCGCCATTCATGTACCAATTAGACGACTGACGATACGATGGGACTACTACACTACCTACACCCCTAACTTGAGGGATTTGCATGCTCTCATTATGCTGCATGCGCATGCGAAAAATCACGTACAATCACGTATAATTCGACGATGGATTTCACTCATTGACATCCTGTCGAAATGACAGAAGAAGAAGCTCGGCGCGTCAGATATTGGACAAAGACTTCTCTATTTAGCGCTTTACATGAGTCGGGCCAAAATGATGCAATTCGGCAAAGTCTCGGCAGTTGCGGATATTCCGGACTTTCAGCCCATAGGGGTAACAATGCAGGTGGTTGTAAATCTACAGCAATTACATTAACTTCGTCAATTCATGAATATGGCTTCCCAAGTCAATGGAAATGGCAGCTCCGAGCCAGTTCTAAACAGGGCCGACGAGGTCGAGAAAGTAAGCTTCGTAGAATCCTGAAAAAGTTCCACATCCAGATCCCCTCACCCCATCCGAAACCCCCACTTCATTTGACGTTGTTCATGCCTGCATGAAGTCAAGACTCAACATGTCTACACTGAAAAACATTCAATCATGCTGAATAGCTAACCCATTACGTAGTTAATAAATGCTGTCCAAGCTTTAATCGTGCCCTACATCCGTTCGGCGGACGAGGCAGCCGCCCTGCGAGCCCAGGGCCACGATGGGAACGGTCCGAACGGAGACGATGGTTCTTCACCGCGGAATGTTCTCGTGGACTCTCTTCGTCCCGAAGACCTCGTGAAACGTCTGCAGTTCTCCTTGCCGGAAGGCGATGGCAGAGGTCAAGACGGTCTCTTGACTACTATCCAGGACGTCTTGAGATATAGCGTGAATACCTGGGATCAGGGGTTCCTGGATAAGCTGTACTCGAGCACGAATGCTGTTAGTCTCTCGCTCCCGTGAACAAAAAAAAGGCCTGTAATTGAGTTATTGTGAGTTTATGAATTGACAAAGCTGACGAAATTGTGCATCGTAGGTCGGAGTTGTGTCAGAACTCTTACTCGCTGTGTTGAACACCAACGTAAGTCCTCTATTCAACTTCAACTTCACTTTCACCTGAATCGTGCCACGATGACTGGGTATCCTATCAACAGAAATATAAAATGCCTACTAACACACGCCTAGGTCCACGTCTACCAAGTGTCTCCCTCCCTCACAGTCGTAGAAAAAACCACCTCGCGCGCCCTCGCCTCGCTCTTCGGGCTCACGGGGCCGCGGTCCGGCGGCGTCACCTGCCAAGGCGGCAGCTCCTCGAACCTGACGTCCCTGATCATCGCGCGCAACACCCTGTTTCCCTCCACCAAAGTCTCCGGCAACGCCGGCCATTCCTTCGCGCTCTTCACCAGCGCGCACGGGCACTACAGCGTCGAAAAAGCCGCCACGACAGCCGGCATGGGGTCTTCTGCCGTGATTCCCGTCCCCGTAGACGCCTCGGGGCGGATGCTCCCTTCTGCTCTCCGGGAGGCGGTGCAAGCTGCCAAAGAAGCGGGGAAGACCCCGCTGTACGTCAACGCCACGGCAGGCACTACTGTGCTGGGGTCTTTTGATCCCTTTGGTGAGATCGCGGAGGTGTGTGCTGAGTTCCGGCTCTGGATGCACATCGACGCGTCGTGGGGTGGTCCTGTCGCTTTCTCCGCGACGCAACGGCACAAGATCGCGGGGGCCGAGAGGGCGGATAGCATTACGGTGAACCCGCATAAGATGATGAATGTGCCTGTGACATGTTCGTTCTTGCTGACGCGGGACGTGGGCGTGTTTCATCGTGCGAATACGCTGCCTGCTGGGTATCTGTTCCACGGGGATGACGATGCAGATAATAAAGAGTCCTGGGATCTAGCAGACCTAACCCTGCAATGCGGCCGCCGCGGCGACAGCCTGAAGCTCGCGCTTGCGTGGATCTACTACGGCGCCTCCGGCTTCGAATCCCAGATCGACACGGCGTTTTCCACGGCGTCGTACCTCGCCACCCTCGTCGAAACACACGATGACTTCGTCCTGGTCTCCAGTAATCCGCCGCCGTGTCTGCAGGTGTGCTTCTACTACGCGCCCCGCGGCGTCCTCGCCGAAGACGCGCAGACGAATACGAGGCGCACCAAGAACATGGTCCGCAAGCTTATCGGCAGGGGCTACATGGTGGATTTTGCGCCCGGTGAGAAGGGTAGCTTCTTCCGTGTTGTGGTGAATTGTCAGACGAGACGGGCGACGGTTGAGGGGTTGGTGAAGGCGCTCGAGGTGGTTGGGAGGGAGGAATAGGATAGAGGGCCTTTGTTGAAGCTGCTGGTGGGTGGGTGAGTGAGTGGGTGGGTGGTTGTATGTAGGTGATGAGCGGCATGACGGTTTCGGGAAGGATGCCTCTTTCTGTGCTCTTGGTTAGAAGCTTAGAGCAAAAGCAAGGGTTGGACGCTGTTGCTATGAAAGCAGCAGTAAGAAAACAACAGCAAATCAGTAGACTCTAGACTGAAGAATATGGCCCAGAGTGTCATGTGAATCGCAATCAATTCATTGTCCATACGATTGAGAAGTGTATATCTGGAAACATGGCGGCAGTCACGCTGAAGACGTCCTGCCCCAATTACTCAAGCCAATATCATCCCCCATCGCCATTAGTTTCCATTTCTCATAGCTCTTTTTTTTTTGTCCTGCCGCCATATGGGATGTGATCTCTACCATTGGTCTCAGCAAGCCTTCATTCAGCTCGTCGGAGTCTTCTATGATACAAGACCGTCACTCTGCCTGATGGACAATGGGGCCAGAAGACAACCAGATGCCTGTCCGCAGTCCTTCCGCACTCACAATTGCACCCAGCAGCCGTAACCAATGTCTGCTTCCTTCCAACTCTGTTATGAACACCAAAGCTAACGACGGAGCTAGCCCCTCCGTCTCTCTTACTCAGTCCAGGGTCAAGTATTTTATTCTCCCAAGCTCCAGAGGCAGAAGTTGGGACACTTGATGGAAAACATCTTCCTGCGATGATGGTATTTCTTGGGGCCGACTGTTCGTGGATAACACTGGTCAGCACATTTCTTCTTTGTCACGGTTACGCTGGGGAGATTTCGTGTGTTTTTTATACATACAGTTCCACGACTTCTGCCATTTCTCAGACCACACCCATCCACCGTGATCTGGGCAGAATATCTGGATGTTGCGTATCGCCTCGTCAAGTTCGGCCGGGACGACGTGGTCTGCCCACCAGTGCTTGCAGTTGCAGATCCATGCGGCCATTTCGTCTGCGATGATTGAAGTAGTCAGCATTTATGAGGTACATATGTAATACGCGATGAGGACGGACGGCGGCGGAAGACAAGAAGAGACAGGGGGCTGGACATGGCAATGCAATAGTTTGTCGCTTACTCTCATCGAAGCCCTTCATTTTACCGCCTCCTATCTTGTTATTTTCACCCCAATCTTTGAGAATGTCGGACGCGAAGTAGAGGTCCGTCCAATTAACCGCCAACGGCAAGTCTTCGTGAGAGATAGACCATTTTCCCCATTCCCAGCAGCCCATTTCGGGCTTGGGGATCACGTACCACCAAATGTCGGGGTATTGGTGCCCGGGGGGATCCCCGAGATCGGGTGTGGGTGATGCTTTGACAAGTGTCAGTAGGGTGATGAGGGGGTAGAGGATGCGCATGTTGACGATGCCGGTGGGTTGAGTGAGGGAAACGAGTTGCGAGCCGTCTGTGGCCTTTTTCGACGTTGAAGCTGGGCTGTCAGTTCCGTTGATCTATGTTTCTTGGGAGTTCTGAGCTGTTTAAAAGTTATGGTGCTTTGGTAGGATGGATTCTGTCAGAGGTGGCGGGAAGGGTTTCTTATATAGAGAAAGAGAAAATAAAGTTATCGATACTTCTTGCTTATCTAGGTTCTTGATTATGCGGCAATGGTGGTTAAAACTCTCTTTGCACAATACTGAAGATAATAAGTTGTTAGCTACATCGCTGCCTAGGAGCACCATGTACATACAAACTCAGAATATTCTTCAGCATACAAGGATATTCATTCTAGACAACAAGTCACTGAATGGTGTAAGACACGTGACATTCAGATTAAGAAGCATGGTTAGTCACTTGTATCGTGTACGGTCGTTGTGACGCTGTTAGAGAGCATCATTATGTTTTACAGCTCAGTATAACTAACTACTGTACCGGGAGTTATAGGGGGTTCAGAAGCCTTGTGAACTGAACAACGCTTCCCTATAATATTAGCTATATAGATTTCGGAAGCGTTGTGAAATCCGGAAGCGTTATGGACCACTGTATGTACGCTATATTTAACCACTATTGTGCGCTAATCACATATACTAAAGCAGCCAATCTACAGGTCAAATTGAGTCTATATTTCTACCTGCCTGCCTGCCTACCTACCAGTCCTTGGGGGTAGGCTCCAGTCCATAGGGGTAGGCTCCAGTCCATGGGGGTAGGCTCCAGTCCAGTCCTTGGGGGTAGGCTCCAATCCAGTCAGTAGGTAGTCCAATCCAGTAGGTAGCCTGCAGCCATGATCCCAGTCAGCATACTACACATACGGCGGAGCGTACTTACGTGGGCTATTCAATTGGCTATTGTAGAGATAGCTGTGGGCAGTAGGCGTGGGCGTATTGAGGCTTGCGCGCGGGTGTGTGTGTGTGTGGTATATGTGGTATGTGTGGTATGTGTAGTGTGTGAAGGAAAGAAGCAGAGCTACGGCTTCGACGAGGAAGATTTTTCTCTAAGTTCGACGAGCCTTCCATTTCTACGATTATTCCGCTTCGTGCCTTCCGTACGTGCCTCCGTATGCCTTTGAATTCGTGAATCTAAGCTATAGTGCTTGATCGCCTGTATTTCTAGTGGCTATTCCCTGTACCGCTACGGATGTACCTCCCTTTATTATTCTAGTACAGAGGTACCGCTAGGTCCGGAAGCGTTGTAAAATCCAGAAGCGTTGTGGATTTCGGAAGCCTTATTGCCCTTCCAGAAGACCAACAAGCCTTGTGGCCCCCTTTAATCTCCCACTACAGTACCCAGTAGCAGACAGCTAATCCACCAACTTCCTCTATCCACCTAGCATCAATGACAGGATTAGTGGCGACAGCTACATACGTTCAATGCCTCGAAGAAGATATCTCGTATCGGTTAGGTGATGTTTTATTCTGGCATATGCAGTTGGCTAGTTTATCTGCTGGCTTCAACACTATGTAGAACTTTGTCTTAGATAGGTCGATAAGAGTATATTAGTTAGTATCGTGATATATGCAAGCTACTAAACTTTCAATGTGATGCGAATCTCTGTGCGGCTACACAATAACGGGGTCGCTGAACAATTGATGATGCTATATCTAACAAGAGTCAAATACTTGCAAATCAAGTACCGAGGGATGCGCAGTGACTCCTCTATGCGTTTCGAGGGGTTGTCGAATAGAGCAATATTAGCTAAGGCTTGTTCGACATTATGCTTGGATACGAGATGTCTCGTAACGGACATCGTAGTGATAGACAGCCATGTACGCTTGTAATTACCTACATTTCATTTTAGTTGCGATGATACGATATAAGTGTTGACATCTAAGTACACATATTTCCGATGGAACGAATGACCATCCACCTTGACAACGTTCGCTTCCAGGAGACAGTTATGATGTATACAGCTAAGCTAGGTTCATAATACCTTACCTGCCAATGATCATTCATTCATGTTATCAGCGGGTACTGATATTCAATACGCGATAAGAAGCGCTCAATTACCTACCTACCAGTTATTTTTCGGGCCCTGCTTTCAGTCAGATGAACTGACGATGGATCTGTAGTGACTTTCGAGGTCGGTAAGTACTCCGTAGTAGGTATGCAAGGTTCATAGTTGGATCATGAAGTTGGGGGCCACTGAAAACAAGATAACCCCTTTGGGCCTCTAAATCGAACGATTACAATGCATTTTTGTCTGTTGATTCACGATCTATTCGCAGTCAGACTATTTCGCCTTTCCTCGGAGTTGCAGCATTCGATAGGGCCTCACCCTCTGGAAGGCGGTGCTCCAGTCTCAATTTTGCAACAAAAGATTGAGACATTCAAACGCGATTCTTTGCTTTGTTGGCCGGCGAATACGAAAGCTCCCGTAAGTCGAGCATCACGACTTCGCCCCGGAAGGGCCTCCGGTCCAATGCGAGCACACGGTTCCGGATGTGTTCAAGGGTTGAAAGATTCGTTTCGGCCCCAGCTCCGACTCCAATTGAACAAAATAGACAAACCAAGCAATACCCGTTGCCAGTTGCCGTTCGGAGACATGAAAGTGCACCAAAAGGCTAGAGATGGCTTGTTGACAATACTATCTATCAATTGGATCAAATAGAGGGAATGGCCCGCGTGCGGCGATGGACGATGGCGGCAGGACTTGTGGATACCAACCACGCTCGCCACGAGCGCGGGACGTGTCAGTACGGTAGCACAAGGCGACTGACTCACTAGCTACCTAGCAGTAGGATAAGATGTTTCCCGCAACAAGATACCTAATTCCTCGGACCATTCCCAGCGAAGACTTCTCCGGCAAGCTGAACATTGCAAGGTCATTGGATCGGAGTTTAAGGGAAGCAGCAAGCTGTTCCCGGTTGCCAAGATATACACACCCCACTCGGGCGATGCCTAGAACATGGGCTGTTTTTGCGAAAGATGGGAAATGTGACGGAAATGAGCAAATCCCATGTTCACTGGCGAGACTGGCGAGATGGCAAAGGACGGCATTGTCGGCGTGCGGGGGTAGGTGGGGCAAACCTTACCTAATGGCGTTGCTGTAATTGGCGAGATTGGTAGAGTGACGTTAAGCCACGCTGTGGCGAATGTGGCGATAAGGATACCTTGGAGTCTGTGAGATGTCGGGTACTCTGCACGGCTTTGAGTTTCTCCAAAAGACCAACATTGAAGTATCCGTACGAGACGATACGTACCTGAGCGTGCTCAGCTAGGCGAGGCAGGCGACACTTAAGCCATGTTGAGCCGAGCGCAATCTCCTCCTACCAGTAGGTACCTACTCGTATCGCTTGTTAGTCAACTATATTTTCTTTGCCAGGCGGGGCTCGAGCTGTGTGGTACCCGAGAGCCTGTCGAGCCTGTTGTTGCCGTGCAGAAGGGAGAAAGGCCACGGACACTTTGCTCCGACCTGTCTGGGCCGAAGGGCAGGAAATAAGCTCCAAGTACCAATCATAAGACAACCGCCTCGGCCGCTGCTCCTGGCCAAGTTTGGGACTGCAAGCAGGCGATTTCCAATGCTGTTCCCTAGCTGAGCAGAACGTGGGTTTCGAGGTTTTCGGGTGGCTTGTCGGCCCCGCAAGCCCAACACTAGCGGCTGCCCACCCGATCGACGATTATGACGAGAATCGATGATTTCGATGCTGCGAAGTGGGAAATCGCACCCGCCCGCATCCACGTCGCTTATCCGCATTCAGTATCGTGGCAGTCGGCAGTATCGCCATGCCCGCACCAAAACTCACACTACGCTTGTGCTCGGCTTGTCGAGCTTGTGCAATTCAACAGTAGCTAGCTCGCTAGCCTAGATTTCCCCCTTTGTGGTAGTAGTTACGAGTAGACGGAGCCGGGGAAGCCTTGGACAGTACCGATGGGCGAGCTACAGAGGCAGGAACCAGATCTACTTCTGAAGCCACTGGGTTAAACGCGTAGAACCATTATTCTAGTGGCAAGAGGATGGATGGAGTTTCGCTGGCGAGGCTGGAATGATATACTAGTACATGCGACATGGTAGTAATTCATACAGCACGTGCCGAGCGTGCATGCTAAGACAGTGCTTATCTCGAAGATTTGCAAGAGAGATCGAGATCCTGGGGAGCAAGTAATAAACCCTGGCGAGCCTGGTGATTTGGTTGCCGGGACGAGCTGAGCCATCCTAAAGAAATGTACTTACTTTGGGCAAATGCTAAAGCGACCAGTTTCTGACATTGTGTGTACCAGTATTGAAAGGAGCTCCCGTGACGAATCATCGATACAGACACACAATGACCAGATGCAGAGTGCGTAAACTTGTTACAGGTAATCGAAGCTACTAGTACAAGCGATTTGCGGCACTTCCATATGCCAGCCGCATCACTGGCGACGCTGTACTCTGTGATCGTGGAGCAGCGGGATAGGGCAAGCCCATCGTCGCTTAACTACACATCGGACGAGTATATTCTGGTGATGGGGCGAAGAGGTATGTACCTGTCGGAACCAAGAGCCAGAGACATTGGCATGGCGCGTCTACTCGTAGATGCTCGGGTACGTACTCTTTTAGCACTCTCTGAATGCAGCTGGACTAATATATCGAAAATATCGAAAAGCGTACCTAGTGGTCTCAGCAGGAGAGACTATGGCCTCGACTATGGCCATGCGTCCACAATTACCCACGCATCCACGTACCTGGCGTTCTCCAATAAGACATACATGCATACGCATATGCGTAGCCTGGGCGGGTAGCTCGGGCAGTACTCGTATGTCATCTTGTAAATCGTCTGTGGCCAAGGATTTGAGTGAGAAGAGAAGAAACGTTCTGCCCATCTTGTTCAGCTGAGTTGCTCACCTCCAGGAAGGAGCCTGTCGAGTGTCTGGCTCTCGTCTGTGGCCGGCCTGTCCAGGTAGGAGGTACCTCACAGACCTCGGCTGCGATGAACTTACCTAGTCGTAGGTAGTACTATTACTCATCCACACATACAATGAGCCCTACCTTAGCTCTGCATTACTGTCCACCTGGCGAGCTGGTAAGGCAAGTTTGGGGTATGGAGTAGTTGAGGAAGGTACGAGTAAGTTTTTGCGCATATATAGCTACCTTGGGCTAGGCTGTGCCTGTGCAGCTTGCCATGGCTGCGAACATTCAGAAAAACACTGAACAATGTCCACAGCCCCGGGTGGCGCTATGTCGTTTTGGGATTAGCTGGCCCTATCGCTGGCCCTGCACCGCAAACACCACCACTCTTGGCTCCGAACCCTTGTGCACGGGGCGCTGGGTAGACGATCGAGTGCCAATCACAGAGCTCGGGGTGGGCTCCGGCGGAGCCAAGTACACAGCTACACAGCTACATGGCTTTGTACATGGCTTTGTTACGTTGCCCATACGCAATTGCTGAGCTATTGCTCCGGAGGCAACTTGGAGTCTTGGACCTGCTGTGCGACGCTGTTGCACTGGGCGCTAGGTTATCCCACTCTCCGTCTGCTCCTTTCCCATCCATCAGGCCCATACAATTTGGATACCTTAAGAATACGGTTCTGTGCCTTAGTCGCACCTGTTTTGTTGATTTACCTACATACTCGCAGTTCCCCTCACCTCCCTTTCTTGTCCACTTACTCCAAGGTTGTTTGTGAACCACCCAAACATCATCGTATCACTGTATCACTCACTCCCCAGTGACAACAAATCGCCAATTTGCCGTACACTACCTATTCGGAGACTAGGAATACCTCGCCAAAGGCCCAGTCCATTTGTACCAAGCTTGGTTTGGCTTCGATACCCGAACACCCTGTTACTAGGAGCGTTGCCAGCACCATCACTTGCTAGAGTGATCTGCCGCAGAAGAGACTTTGTTCATTCAAGATTATCCTCCCGACAGAATCCATGCCGAAGCGATCCTACGACACCTGTGGTGTTCCGGGAGAAGGGAATGTTCCACCTGCCAAAGTTCAGAAGGTACGCATCATGGTTGTTTGTCAGTCACGGCCATGCACTAACAGTCCGGCAAGGCCGAAAGGTCCCATGAAGAGAATCAGGAACGGGCGTACATAGCCGCTTCGCGGCGCACAGACCGCAGCCTCGAAGCGAGAGTGCAATCCGCCAAGATGGCCAGCGACATACACCGAAAGAGGACGGGCAGGGGCCTGAGAGTCAGCGAGGAGATTGTCGTCAAGGAAGAGATGTACGAAGAGATGGAGGACGAAATGCCGCGGCACTACAAATACCTGACAGCCCACCTCGAAACCAGCTCTCCTGAGATGAACCACCGCCTCAGCGCCTATGTGGCGAGCCAGGCGGCCATGGCTGCCATAGCGAAGTACAACGACATCGACAAACAATTTAACGAGGCGTTCCCCCGCATCGCCAGCTACTCGCAGGTACAGAATTCACTGTTTGGCTACGGAATGCCCAACAACCACACCTCACCATCCATGAAAGCCACTTCCCCAGAAGCATCAGCGATGCCATTCGGCACCAAGAATCACGCAGTTTCGACACGGCCCTATCGCCGCAATACAGATATATCGATGGCAGAGGTAAAGTCGGAGCCAACGCCTGAACTTAGTCCTACCACAACTACCTCGGACGCACCAGAGCCCACGAGACCTCACATGACACCGACTGCCTTTTCGCATCTTGTCGACCCACAGCTCACGCAGCAGCCGACTTCCAGTTTCACTTCTGACCTTTCCAATGAGATCAAGATGTTGGCAAACCCAGATATGAACGATCCTATGTCGGCGCTGTTCTTCCCCGACGACACATCGTCGGGATACCCCATGTTTGACGAATGCGACAGGAATGCATCGGCATTCTATCACCACGACTCTCGTGAGCTGAACAGCCAAGAATTCTCAAAGACGGCGAATTCAGCGTTTCAGCCATTTTCTCCAGACTTTGGAAGCTCGAATGTTGATGGAAACCGCTTGTTACCAACATCTGACAGCTTTCTTCAGGAGACTGGTTCCACTGCGCCTGCTAATGACGGTTGGGAGACATTCGAGTCTTTTGTTGATTTCGACAACTGAAGAGGGTTTGAATCAAACTATAAACGTTTGATCAATCTGCATTGTCGACAGTAAAATGTCGATGATTTGGGTCATTCCGAGGGACGATGGATCGCTCTTGAGTTGATGTTGGTTGACTGCGCCGTGGTGTATTTATGAGCTCCCTTGTTTTTCATTGATTGGAATTGGCGACACGCCCCGGCCGACGAGTGACTTCCCCTCCCAAGTTTTGGAGGGTTAATGAATTTTACGAGATGACGAGAGTGCGCAGCTTGAACGCTGTTCACCAAAGATACCCAGAGTACGCATATGGAGTTTTATGGCATTGCTTGGCATTGCTGGCTATTAGGCACACACACCCACCCTGTACTTCTAGGTATACTTCGCCCGTCAAGGCTCTTTGTGGTGCATTTTTAGGTGATGCCACGGGGCAACAACTATCTACCATGGTATTTTATGGCAGGTAATTATCCTAAATAGCCCGATGAAATTATTATAGTCAGACAGAAAATAGTATAAACCAAACTGAAAACAAAAATATTGAAATAAGAAATATTGAAAAGAATCAATCACGCATTCCGAATTGTGACACGAGCTAAAATATCAACGGGATCGCTTTTGAAAAGTGCTGTTATATTTGATATGTCTGACAAGAGTCAAAGACAGTTGCATTTTCACCTATTACCTTGCGTGCCACAACTAAGCATCTTTGTCAAATCACCTGCCTCGTCTATACATTGCTCTACACTGTGGGATGCACGTCTCATATGTCGACATTGAGTTCTTGCCAGCGCGGCCAACTTCGGAGAATCGACATGGCGGATTGCCTTTCGACTACAACTGGCTGTCCCTATGCTCGAATGGGAGAGAAAATGTTGCTGTCACATTGTTCAGGTTCGCGAACACTGATGATTAGATCTAGATTCGGCGCCATTGACTCTCGACTGGCTGGCTAATGGCTTACCAATGCCGACTTCAAAGATGACTGTTCCTCGCAAGGCTCAAGTTGGCTAGGTACAATAAGCTCAAGGAAAGAACAATGAGCGCCTGCCCTATCTCCGTGTTGCGGATGGCTGGACCAGGGATCAGAGCATCGAAGAGTGTCTCACTGCGCTGAACTTCTACCTATTGCTCTGCTCCTTCTTATTTAAGCACTCATCTAGCATGGAGACCAGTGCAAATTTATCGCAGTCGTAATGGGGGAATCGACAATCAGTATCAGCTGACGTCGTGTGGTGATCTTATAATCCAACTATACAATGAGAAGGTATTGCGTGGTCTTCGCTTCGTACCTGTGTTGTTGTGTCATGTACCTGAGATTTCAATGTCTATGGCAGTTTCCTGTCCAATAAAGGTATATGATTTTGAAAGTAGGTATGAACCAGCTCGCACATAAGCTTGATAAGGAAGCCGGGGCTAATGCGTCATTTTTGTAATATCGGGAGACAGAAAACGCTGCAATGAATCCCTTCACGATAACCAAATAATGACTGTTTTACATTGCTATCCAGAGCTGTGATTTTGCCCTAATTAGTAGACCGTATCGCCTTTCTTCTATTCCGCATATATTCTACTGTGCTGCTGCTCCCCTTCAATCAAGACATCAGTGCCTCTTTCCATTGAAACCTCCAACGATAGCTCAACCTTACCTTCTCTATGTGTTCGAATAGCTGTCGTTGTTGCCCCTATGTTCGACACAGTTCCTTCCTCCCGTCGTGTTTCTTTCCATTCAAACCTTTGCTCGTGGTTCAACCTTCTCTATGCGTTCAACTATCTATCAACAAGGTCTGCGTATAAATACCTGGCGTTTTCCATGATCCGATTCTCGCATCTTCCCATCTCCCTCCCATCATCCCATCTCCCTCCCATCATCCTCTCGTTGTCCCGTCCGCGTCCTATTCTCTACTTCCAGAGACTCATCCAAGATCAGACGGGGACAGTCATGGCCGACTAGCACGAAGCCCAGTGCGACACTATGCCTGGAATTTCCCCAATCAATCATCATATCTTGGTGCCCTCATGTCTCGTTCGGGAGCAGCCATTGCCTCCGCCTTGCGCACACATCCATCAGCTTAGCTGAGCCTCGCCAATGAGCACCGGAATCACCCAGTACTGGAATCACCCAGACACGCCCGTCGAAGGTGGGTGGCAATGACGACAACGCCTGAACTGAGTATATACATATCATTCGTGGTGTGTGTATACGGAGATGACCCAGAAGTTGTTACGCCAGGCTTGACCTTGGAGGCAGCCTTTTGGCTGACCTCCTAAAGTCTTTATAGGGAACCTTACCGAAGATCTGTCCTCGCGACCCATACCGACCATCCGGGTATAATTGTACCACCAAGGTACCCGGCAGTGGCATGCAGGGCTGGCGTTTATTGGTATACTACATACTTAGTATGCAGACACATGTAACTAGCACACGAGCAATATAGACTTCAGCCTCACATATGCCTTCAGTCTTTCTGTACTCGCAACGTGACACCTATGAATTGAATGCTCGGTTATACGAATCTATCATGTACATTACTGACCTCGACAGGCTTGGGGTTCATCTTAATACTCTGGGGTGCATCTTGGCTTGTGGGAACAGTGTATGCTTTGCTTTTGAGTCATGAGACAGGTTTCTATCCTGATTGGAGGACCCTGCGTATTGAATAGATAGTAAAGTACTTAGGCGATAAGCAAATAATATCTGCCGCTCGTCAATCTCATTGTTCGACACCCTAACTCGGAGTATGCAATTAGGACCGCGATCGCTTCTCGTCTATGTAATTACCAAGTGCTACCTAGGTATAGCTGCGACCAGTGCAGAGATTCTGATTGAGAGTCGTCGCCGTGAAATGCACGACTTTGTCCTGCGCCAGGGAGAGGTCAGCATCAAGCATTGCGTTTGCAGCATCCACCTAGATACTAAGCACTTGGGCAATTGGAATGCGTTAATCCATGTTACTGGGAAATTACTTGCTCATATAGTATAGGTATTATATGTCCCCTTCTCAATTCCTCCGAGATAGAACGTCCCTTCCACCTCGACTATATCATCATCATTCAGCCGATCTACTTCAATGATGGTACGAGGCGGATATTTATTCGGATCTAGACAAAGGCGACAATTAGCAATTTGAACACTTCAACCGACTCATTGCCGTGTAGGCAAAAGGAAGGACTAAACTTGGGGATACGACAAAAATACACGGACCGTCTCCCCAGAGCTCAATCTGTACCTCGTTGCACATCGGGCGATAACGATACATGTCCGTGACATAAACGACAAGTCTTGTACACGAGAAGACGTCCGTCCCGACCATCTCGGCCAGCGCAGCCATGTTTTGGTAGGCCTTTTGTACACGTGGCATGCCGACCGGCGCCAGCGTGCTGTTTTCCCGGTAAATTCCTCTCATACCTAACACGTTCTGTCAGTGTAACGATCCCGAGCAGTATCCAATTGGGTGCTGGAATGTAAATACCAGCGATGTATAGAGTGTCTCCAGCTTGGGACATCAGGCTCCATGGCCCGGTAACGTTGAAGAAGTTGCCCGGGTTGAAGATCTTTACTCCCGCCGGCGACGTGTAGTTCGGCTCAAGCTTAGCATCAGTACCACAAGCCTCAGACAGAACGAGTCCCGCAACGAGAGACCAATTGATATGCATTTTAACCCCTTTGCAACGTCCAACAAATCTATCAGAGTACGTGAAAATCCGGATGAATTACCAAACGGTCAGAGGCATCTGGTCGGACGGCGCCGGATCCTTATACTAGCACCGGAGCTGCATGCGGCATCACATACGGGATAGAGTAAGCGGCATTCGCACTATTGAGCGCGGATAGGTTCCGATATCATATCAGTGGATCCTATCGCAAATACTTCCAGCTATCCAAGGAGGGGTACAAGATGACGATCCCACAAGAAGTTGCTTATGTAGTAGGCATTTATTAATTTTAGGTGCACGTCGAAAGTTACTGAACTTGAAACTCAAGACTCAATTGCTATTATTAATGATAGTAGTATGTCTACCTAGGTATACAGATATGCGACCCTTTGCTTGAATGGCTCGATTGTTTTCTCCGATCAGGTAGAGACGTAGATATTAACTAACATAGATATGTAATGTTTGCTACCCCGTGTTACGGAACAACAACGCTGTTCTGTTAGCTCTGCGCAGAAGTAACGATAACTCTATTTGGGGGCCCTCGCCTGTTAGCGATGCTTCATTTACATGACTTGATGTTTAACTAACACATACCTACTTGAAGGACATTCAAGGAGATTGCATGCAGCCTTGGATCGAGTGTAAGGTCAGTCAGTATTGCAATCATAATGTCCTGCACCAACAGCGCAATGCTGGTTATAGACTGCTTGCTATGTATTGCATACACTCTGGTCAATGTTTTTAAATCGGCAGTACATGTATATATAGTTGAGTTACTGGGGTTGCTGTCGTATAGTTCAAATATAAGTGGAGGGCTAGGCAAAAATATATTTGCTTTTCTATTTGTATAAGCGATATATAATATAAGGTAGAGGAAGGCCAGAAGCCTCCATCCAGCATACCTACCTACCCTACTACATACACCTTGAGATAAAAAGTCTACCCCATACCACAGATCATCCACCTATCCACTCACCCGAAAAAAAAAAAAAAAAAAAAAAAAAAATTGAAAAAATATCGTTGCAATCCCAGTGAACTGGGAGGCATCGGGAATTGAGCCCGATGCGGGGGTCGAACCCGCAACCTTGAGATTAAGAGTCTCACGCTCTACCGATTGAGCTAACCGGGCAATCTCATGTCTCGAAGTGAATCGTGGACATTCGATTGCTGTTGGAAGAGGGACTTGGAAGCTGAGAATATATTTGGTCGAGATGAGAAGGAAGGTGCGACCGGAGCCGCTCTGCCCGCACCTTCCTTCCGCTGTCCTGCCAGTTGCCAGTTGCTAGCTGTGTGACACTGACCCTTCAGAGGCTCCTTTTCCAACTGCCCAGACCATTATGCCAGGTGCTCTTCAATTCGAGCTGGCCAAGCTGTTATCTCATGCCCAACAACCGTATGAGATCACCTTATTCTACATCTATTCGGAACTTTGCAGCTCGTCGATTACGCAGTGATGCTCATTGTGCTGATCCAAACCTCAATCAATCAAAGAAAGGGCCCAGACGAACACTTCAGCATCGCCTTACGAAGAGCCGCTGTGCCACTATGAAAGATGGCCAGAGTGTAAAAGATAACTCGCGAACAACATTCGCTTGAAACAGCACCAGATAGTGCGACGATAGTCGAGCGAATGTCTCTCGGGAGCCTCAATGCCCATCTCCTAGGACAAACGGTCTTCTGCCAGTTTACAGAGTTGCAAGGGCAGCGTGGGCCACATCTAGATACATAGCATGGAAATGGAATGCGAGCAAGCGAGATCCTCTAGCGGTACCTGGACACGGAGCATGTAATTAGGTAAACATCTTTACCGGGAGACAAGATTTGGCACTGCCCTGACTTCTCTTTCGGTAGTAAAAGACTACTTAAGATGTTTCAAATACCATGTAACGTCATCCACAAGTAACCTTCGCACCCAAGTAATCTTCGCACTTTTTAACATTTCTTAACCTTCTACCTTTACTTACAAACATTTTACTAATCACAACATGACACATAAATCTAGTGAAGCCAATCTACAGCTAGCGATTCAGGCTAAAAAACGTAACCCTAAATTTTCCCTACGCAAGATTGCTAAGATCTATAATATCTGCGACCGTACATTATCTTTACGCCTTAACGGTTCCTAACTATATTACCTTGCCAACCAAAAAATTACGAAAATTTACGATGTTTAAAAAAGATACGATTGCTAGATACGTAATCGAGCTAGATTCGCAAGCGTTTCCGCCCCGGCTTCGATATGTTGAAGAAATGGCTAATATCCTCCGACGCGTACGTAACGCGAAGCCCGTAGGCAAGAACTGGGCCTCGAACTTCGTATAACAACAACCTAACCTCCGAACGCGTCTAAATCGTTAAATCGATTACCAGCGAGCCTTTAACGAAGATCCTACAAGTTATCGCGTGTGGTTTAAGCTTATAGCTGATATAATCGCGAAATACGGTATCGCGGTCGAGCCCGAACTACCCCTCCCAGCTTGGACTTCTAAAACACCTACTACTTCCCTTGAAGCCTCGGAATAGTCAACTCTTATTAAAAGTAGTATCCGAAGGCATTAAGAGAGCTCACCGATACCGATTCTCTAGTCAATTGACTTAATTATAAAAGCTACACATACTATAATATATAAGAACGCCCTCCTCCGCTGGAAGAACAAAGAACTTCGCGAGACTAACCATATGTTTAGCAAACGTTATAGGACAAAAAACAAGCGACTAGTACGTAGAGGACCTCTTACTATAAAGGATTCTCAAGTTCTACGGGAATTGGAAGGCGATAATAATGTTGAATTAGTAATAGAAGGTAAAAGTAGTCCTCTAGCGAAGAGGGCGCGGACGGGCTAAAAGCGGTGTGGCATCTACGGCGGTAAGGGATATAATACACGAACATATCAAGTAGAAGTAGAAACCTTTAAAGAAGACGATTCTGATTGATTTAAACTGTTTTAATCGTATTATTGTTGTTTTTTTAATGATGGCGCGAAATGTGTGCTAAAAAGTGCGAAGGTTACTTGTGGATGACGTTACGTCAATATAATTAGCCGTGCAACGTGGCAAACTGGCTGCTAAAACAGGTGCCCATGTGGTTGAGCGGTTTCAATCTTGCAGTCTCCCTTAAATACAAGTCAAGTGATAAATGGAAAGGTGATAGGGGAGCGTCTAACGTCAAGAGCTCTTGGTTACATGGCCTAAACTGCTGATGTTATCCTCAATACATGTGACACTTAACAGAATGCTAAAGCTGGCAAATGATCATGACTAGGTGGTGATCTCTAGCAAGCTTGCTGCACCGCAGCCTTTCTTCCGCTTATATGACTAACAGGAGCAACAACGCTCGATGAGGAGTTGGAGTTCTGTTTCTACGTTAAGTAAAGAGACTTGTGTACAATTGAGGTGTGACAGATGATTGGATTCAAAGTTGAAGCCTTGAATTGGAAAAAGGTATGAACTTTGAGATATTTCTACTGTACTCGGGACCCTGATGACAGACAGTCCTTCTCAACCCTGATAATTACAAGGCAATCTTTGGTTATATCCACCTGTCTAAATGCAGAATTTAGAGAGTGCGTGTAACGGTACTAGGTTCTATATCCTAAAGTCGCTCCTCGACACACTGGCACTGCCCCCGATACAACCCATCGTCGAAACGTATTGCTCTTCAAGTATACATGATCAAATCAAGGAGTACCGCATCCAGATGTGTGACTGTAACCAAGAGGAGTTTGACTAGGCAAGTTTCAGACTCATAAATGCACCGGGCCATTTCTCTCCGCTGGGGCGTGTGTATACAAAGTCCTCGACGGCCGAGTACCCCTGGCTCTCGTAGTACCTGGGCGAGTTTAGCAACCGAACTCGACTTCTTCTTCGCTAGATGAAAGTATTACTCACTTGACTAGCTTCCGGTCATTACCAGAGTACGCAATCAGATGCAGCTTGTCTTTCGCCTTGTCACGGCAAAATTGTCGCGCATGATCGAGCATCGCGACACCAGCGCCCTTGCGCAACTCGCCCACCCGGACATCTGTGACGAGCGCTTCCACGTAAATATAGTCATTGGTGCCGTCTAGTGCCTTCTTGACGACGTCTCGGTCGAAGAGCTCGGAAGCGATTTTGGGATACAGCGCCTCCAAGAACATCACGGTCCCGACACGTACGAGACGCTTTCCAGATTCGTCGGTCCGGATATCTAGTGATGCAGGCAGCTTGTCCTCATCCTGAACCTCGGCTTCAATGATGAAGACATAGATCGGGTCGCCCTCGCCGGTCGCTTGGTATCTCTGAGCCTGCTGAAAGGGAAGACGCGCCCCTGTGTCTTCCCTTTCCGAAAATGGCTGGGAACCCCATTGACCACCACTTCCGATGCTCGCTAGTTGTGGGAGCGAGGCGTCGAATGCCGCTAATATGAAGTCCTCGTCTTCGGGTCCCTGCTTTATGCTTCTTATATGAAAATCTGGGGTGTTTCGTGTCGAAGACATGATAAAACTGTTTCAATGGTAGTTGAGAGCTTTCAGTGAACGAGGATATCCATCTGATTGAGACGTAATTACCTAGCTGTCCTCACTCTGTGCCACTGTTCCCCTTATGATTACAAACACGATCGCTAAAAATGGCCAAGGCCCTGAACAGGCAACAGCAGTCAGACTTGACAGCTAGTCCTAGTCCGTGAACGCTTACACCACATATAGCGAATTGCTCCTGGGCAGGGAATGAAAGAAGGACGAAAAGGATAAATAAGTACGAAGATTACATACACTATTATTTCGCATCACCCACACGCTTTCTTCATTTTCGCATGTAGAAGGAATTGAGTGTAATAGATTTTGATTATACAATCGTCCAAAGTTAACCCCTTGTCCAGTCAGATCTCATGCTTTGGGATTGGCCCGGTACTCTTCGGCCACCTGCCGAAATGGGAATCTCCGTTTGACCCCACCCCCGCTTGGTTCTCACGGGAGTAAAATGATGTGTACAGTATCTGTTGAGGCTGGGAGGGGGAGGTGCATGGTAATGTCGAACTCTCATCACTGTTCACGGCGTTCTCACATCAAATCAGGGCCACCCCAAATCAAGGAGATAGCTCGTTGGTGCGTGCGGGGTACCTTTGCAGTTATCCTTTATATACCTGACTTTTCCCATTTCCCTCATTGACGAGCATGTCGATTTGGGCATTGTTGTATATCTAGGTAGCTAGAATGATGCTGGCGCCAATGCACCCTTGGTCTTCTCACGATATCTGCGCCCAGCCAGCTGAGTCGGTGCCAAATGGCAAGTTTATGTCGTCCCCAAGAGCCTGAACTGTGAAAACCCCCTTATCTGCAACCAAACACAGGGCATTTGAAGCAAAATCAAGTATCTGCATGTATTGTGACCGGCAACTGGTGCGGTGTAAACAATTGCTCGTCCGCCGCGGCGGAACGCAGAGTGCAACGACGGGTTCACCCACGGCGGTCGAACATAGATGTATAAGTAGATACACTTTCCATACCACTGCTTCGGCTAAATTCCATAGAAACATGCATTGAGCCGTACACGGTATTCTGCAAACTTTACGATCCCATCATCTAAGTCCTACATGTACGAGAGCCTGATCTGAAAAATAACTCAATATGGTCAAAGTAGTCATTGCCGGAGGTTCAGGACGTAAGTCAGATCTGGAGTGACGACGACGAGGAAGATGCCAGCATAACTGAAACGTAACAGAGGTTGCGCGAGAGGTCATCGATGCCCTCGTGGCGTCAAACAAGCACGACATTACGATATTCAGCAGGAATGTGAGTGTTGTCAGCGTGATCATTGCTGCATGACACTGATGTCATGTAATCACAGCCATCGCCGAACATACCTATTCCAGCTGGCATCAAATGGCGCCCCGTTGATTATCACAACAAGGAGGCGCTGGTTGAAGCACTTCAGGGGATGCACACTGTCTTGTCTTTCGTTCAGTTGCTCTCGGACCCTGAACAGACGGCGCAGAGGAACTTGATCGATGCTGCCATCATCGCAGGCGTGAAGCGCTTCGCGCCGAGCGAATACGGAAGGTAACACAGACAGCTTTCGAACCCGACTTCCACCAGAGGCTGACCATGGACTTCGTCTATAGTCGAGGATTAGACAACATGGCTTGGTGGCACGGGAAACAGAAAGTGAGGGAGTATCTGAGTAAGGTGAATGAGAAAGAACAGGTAAGATACCATCGTACGACATCATGAGCATCCATCTCTGAACATATTTTCCAAACAGGTCATCGAGTATACGCTCTTTCAACCTGGTCTCTTCCTCGATTACCTAGCATTCCCACACAAAACGTCGAAGCACGTTGAACCACTTCAGAGTGTCTTTAACTTTCAAAACCGGCGTGCACTTGTCGTTGATGGCCACGAGGAGTGCATGATTACGTTCACCAGCACGGCAGACACTGCAGCAATTGTTACCCGAGCTGTGGACTATGAGGGCAGATGGCCGGCTGTTGGAGGCATCCGCGGTAACAGAGTTTCTGTCTCACAATTGCTGGACATTGGCATGAAAGTTCGAGGTACGAACAGCCATGTCTTCGATGTTGGAATAGACCACATATGACACAATTACTAATACAATACATAGGAAGCGCATTCGCCGTGGAACGAATGAAGCTTGAAGACCTTGAAGCCGGGGAACTCAAGGCCTCGTGGGGTCTAGAGGCGGTTCATCAGGCTGTTTCGGAGGATCAAGCGCAAGCTCTACTCAAGATGGTGTGCATAGGGACTCTACTCAGCAGCTCCAAGGGCGCTTGGGACTCGTCGGATGAGATGAATCAACTCTTTCCTGATCACAAGTTCACACCAATCGAGGAGTTCCTCTCAGAGGTATGGGCGAAAACGTCATGAGGGGCTGGACACTTCGACCTTCGTTGATTAGTAGCGAAATGGTGACTGGCATGCAAATAATCCCGTTCAATCTACAATTTGATCTGGGCGATGCAATTGCCCTATTGCAATTACCGATATCTAGTTATCGCCTTCGTGACATCTAGTGCTCACGTCAATCACGGAAGAAACCGAGAGATCTAGGCCATGTCTCACTCCTCGAGTAATTACTTATTGACACCCGGGACTAGTCAACAACATGCTGAGTGAGATATCAGCTCTTTGTTCAACAGAGCGCTATCGGCATTGGGCTGTGCATCCATTCGCCTTGTCGGAAACGAGGGGGCAAACGGGATACGATCGTATCGCGCTCGTTGGCGGCATGTGGTGTATGTGACGTCGTGCTGGAGACCACATGTTATCCAATTGAAGTCCAGGGCTGCTAAAATTGCCGAATCGGGCCACTCCGCACAGGTCCAGTTATTCAGTGGTGTATTCACCAACCAAACGTGTCCGTAGATGGAGATGGGGTTGCAGGATTTCATTGTTCTGGCGTATATGAGCTATCACACATGCTAGCAACCTCGGAAATGTACTCGACTCTCTGTGTTTCTCTGCCATAATCGTCGTCGCGTTCGAACCACCCTCCATTCCGTGAGATTTCTCCACTCTTCCCAGGCACGCCAGGCTGAAAAGATGGCGGCACCATTAGGTATTGCTCTCATTGGTGGAGGTCTTTTCATGAAGGAGCAGCATCTAGTAAGTACCATGCTCTAGTAGATACTATTGCTTTTTAAGTCACTGTGAATAGCTTACCCGCACATGAACAATCCACCGTGTTCGAGTGTCGTGCAAGGGGGATTGCGTGTCTATCAGAACCGACTAGCTAATGGTGTGCATCTAGCCTGCCGTGCTTGCGTGCCCTTCCCTCTCCGTAAAGGCTGTGTGGTCTCGATCATCGAAATCAGCCCAAGAAACAGCCAAGCTCCTGGCCGATGCTGGCATTGAAGTCGAGGTCTATTCGTCTGAGTCTGATCCAGATAAGTCGTACGACGACCTCTTGAAACGCGATGATGTCTCTGGGTTGATCCTAGCTCTTCCCATCGTAGATCAGCCAACCTTCATCAAGAAGGCACTGACTGCTGGGAAACATGTCCTGGCCGAGAAGCCTATCGCAAAGGATCTTGAGACGGCCTTGGAACTCATTGAATTCTACAAAAAGACATCGCAAGAGACGAAAGCTACCCTGGCCATCGCCGAAAACTTCCGTTTCATGAAGGGCTTCTCTCAAGCGGCGGAAGAGGTCAAGAAGCTGGGGCGAATGACTGGTTTCGTCGTGAGACTGAACTCCATGATGCAAACCGATAACAAATACTATAAGACGCCCTGGCGCACTACGCCTGAGTATCAGGGTGGCTTCCTTCTCGATGGAGGTGTTCACTATACTGCCGGTCTCAGAATCTTGTTGGGCAGAGAGGACACCATTGATACCGTGATAGCATTGACATCATTGGTCACAAGCCACCTGCCCCCAAAAGATACCATCAACGCTATCCTTAGAACCAAGTCTGGTGTCGTTGGTTCCTACACTCACTGCGTCGGCACTACTTTCAAAGCCTTCGACTTCCACGTCGCCTGCGAGAAGGGTTATGTTGAGGCCAGCCCTGATAAGGTCGTGACTGTGCGGGGTCTCGGGGCAGATGCCAAGACAGAGGAGAAGACCTTCGAGAGAACCGCCGGAGTCAAAGAGGAGGTTCAGGCCTGGGCGGCAGCGATCGCCAGTGGGAAGCCCAATCTAGAACAAACACCAGAACTGGCGCTCGGTGACCTGGAATTGCTGGAGAAGATGTTGACAAGCGGGGATCAGGGCGGAGCGAGGCAGCAGCTGGAGCACCAGTAGGCTGCTCAGTAGATAGCTCTAATTGCTGCTACCCCTTGCAGACGAGCTTGTTCGGCTGGATAGTGATGAGTTCGTCGCGGAGGTAGAGTCCGTCCCGCGAACGCGCGGCGCCTATAGTTTACTGGAATTCTGGGCTACAAGTAGTTTCGCTAGACCCTGCCGGAGCCGGCTATTCATACCGTCTGTGTTAGGGCGCTGGGTAGCTCGGTCGACGAACACATGAACCAGTTCACCCACAGCCTTGACTTGCTCCACATCCTTTTCGAATAGTGCGACCTCGTAGACCACACTAGACGCGCCGAGCTTGTTCACCCGTAAGCATAGCTCTGCCACCTTGGGGTACGAGATGGCGGAGAAATAGTCGCAGTGAGTGTGAGCCATCAGCGGATGTTGGTCCGATGAGGGTGGATGCAATGCGCAATGATCCATGAGATATGAGTTGATGACAGAATCAAAACTATCGTGTTGGGCGCGTTGTTGTTAGCGGTGTCTCGTGAAGTCTGGGCGAGTAGTGCAACGTCCAACTCACAGAAAATTATACACAGAATTGTTCATGTGGTCATACATGTCATTATCGTTCCTGACTGATTGTGAGCCCGTGGACTCCAAGGCGAGGCGTTCGGGGTCTATACCATCGCGTCCTATATTCCAGCATGAAGGGGTAATCCTGCCGCGTCCTGTCTCTTAAATGCTTTGGTGAGGCCATAGCAACAAACCAAGATGCTATAATTCGTGGACCAGGCAAATAAATCTATAAATGGATATTTCGAGTCACTGACACGCTCAATGGCTAGAGCACGAGATATTCATGATCAGAGGCATGCCACAACAGCGTGAAAGAGTTGGAGACCTATGGAGGTATGCGAGGTATGTACCTAGGTAGGTACTGTGTTGCCTGGGGCTACAGTGAAGCCGGACCGGCAGCAGGCGGGGGTGGTTCAGGGACCAGCCAGATGCCAGGCCCCAGACCCCCAGACTCGCCAGGCAGCAGGCTCAAATTCTGCCACCTTATACCGCCAACTATGCCGTAGTTCGGCCTCCACCCAGCTTGGGAAGCTTATGTTGCTGCACGGTGCGCACGCTCGCCTACCCACGGTATCGTGATTTGCTTCGTTCTTCCAAGGTTGCATCACATAGTAATTAATTACCTAGGTACCTACATATGTACCTTAGGAAGTCAGTTACCTACATACCCGCAGCCTTCAATCAGGCCTTACGGATTCAACACTTCTTCTGTGAACTTCATCCTTCATACACGTTTTCTTCTTCTACAAACTAACGGATGCAACCACAGAGAACACCGGCTTATCTAAATCGGAGATCCCCTCTTCTCAACCACCACACGAGAAGGCTGGTCACGCGACCCATCATGGGTCAAGCCTCTCAGGGCTCGTCCCCTATAGATGCGCATGCAGATCTCGCATTACCAAAGTTGGCATCGCTTCCTGTGAAAGACACCAGTGTTGTTCCGGAAGCCGAGGCATCCAACGTAGCAGCAACGGCCTACCCGTCGCCTTACTACTCGGAAGGCGGCCTGCGACGTGTCGCACCCTACCACTTCACATACAAAACTTGGTGCAAGGAGCGTTGGCGAGGGCGCGAATTACTGGACGTCTTTGAAAGCGAGTTCAGAGACCGCCCGCTTGCCTACTACAAGAATGCCATAGAGACGGGTCAGGTACGTGTGGACAATAAGATTGTCTCACCCAACTATATTATCAAGAACGGCAATTTGGTGACGCATACCATCCATCGTCATGAACCTCCAGTGTCAGACGCACCGGTGGGCATTCTCCATGAAGATGACGACATGATCGTGCTCAATAAGCCGTCGGGCATACCTGTCCATCCTGCCGGTCGCTACAATTACAACTCCATCATAGAGATTATGAAGGCCGAGCGCGGCCCTGAGTGGATCGCTTATCCGTGCAACAGGTTGGACAGGCTGACCAGTGGCATCATGTTC
Source organism: Astrocystis sublimbata (assembly GCA_022453515.1). NCBI lineage: Eukaryota > Fungi > Ascomycota > Sordariomycetes > Xylariales > Xylariaceae > Astrocystis > Astrocystis sublimbata. The sequence continues at coordinate 769,770 of JAJNNY010000001.1, read as the reverse complement.
GTCGCAAAACACCCCAAGTCTGCTGAAAGACTCGGAGAGCAAATCAAGGCGCGATCTGTACGCAAGGAGTACATCGCTAGAGTCATCGGCGATTTCCCGGATGGAGAGGTCGTCTGCAACCAGCCTATTCTTCAGATATCCCCCAAACTTGGTCTCAATAGGATACGAGCCGATGGCAAATCTGCTCGGACCGTTTTCAAGAAGTTAGCTTATTATCCTCCGCGTCAGCCGCAGGTGCGCCTCCCGTCAGACGAGACATCCGCCGACGACAAGTCTAGACCGTGGACACGCAAGGAAGGCTATTCCATTGTTCGCTGTCTTCCCGTTACCGGCAGAACCCACCAGCTTCGAGTTCATCTGCAGCATTTGGGGCACCCTATCCAAAATGACCCTATCTATGCAAATCAACGGGTCTGGGGCGCTAAACTTGGGTACAATGATCCAGACGCACTTGAGAACACAGATGAAGACATAATATCAAGACTAAATCGAATGGGAAAGGACGATGTAGCCGATGCGGTTGCATACCATGACGAAATGGTAGATAAATATTACAAGAAGAAGGCGGAAAAGATGTCCGGGGAGCTCTGCCAAGTTTGCGATACCCCCTTGTACACAGACCCCGGACAGCAGGAATTATCGCTATGGTTACACAGCCTACGTTATGAAGATGCTGGTGGTAGCTGGAGCTTTGTGAGCCCCCTCCCCGCCTGGGCCTTGCCCCCCTCTGGTGTCGATGGTCCGACCGAGGTGGGCAAGATGGACGAATTAGTAGATGCAGTGAAGGATGAAAATCCCGAGCTCGCCAATTAAGAGTGCCTAGCTGGTCACTTTGAGTGTAAGGCCTCCAAAGTGAACAACAACTACTTCAACGCGTGATCACACGTGAATTCATTCTACTGGATATGTCTGTGAACTCTTCAAGCCGCCGTGGGACACAGGCCCGGAGACGCAAGAACTTGATGTCTCAGCCACAATAACCTCTACCGAGATTTGAACATTTCCGTTGCTCCAATGGGTAAGCATCGCCAACCTCAATGCGGCGAAATCCCTTTAGCCCTGAGGCGGGTAGGCGGATGGCAGCCACAGCAGAATTTGCTGGGCGTAAAAGTAAGAAAATCTCCAACGCAAGACCGCACGTGGCACTTAGCCGACGTTAATAGCTTCATGGCACTCGGTAATTCTGAGACATACGGCGTGGCGGCTTCGTCATTGGATTTTGGGTGTTGTCACTACGCTAAACCCATGATCACCAGTCAACATGATGTCTTGATATCATTTCACAGCACCATGATCCTCCTACTGGAGCATGGGGCCAGGCCTCTACGTGTCTTGCTTAGATCGGGATTTAGCTGCAATCAAGGCTCTCGTCGAAGCACGTAGGTACGATGTGAGGACCTAATGTTAGTCTACATAGTACAGTAGCACTTACTAGTAGTTCTGCGTAGTTGATTTTCGGAAGATGCCTTGGTCCACCTCGACTATCTGTTTCAGCGTCTGCGCTCTCTGTATCCACCTTTGGTGGAGGCTTGGCTGAAGTCCTGGAATGTGTTGCATAACTCTATTTGTCGAAATACTAAGTAATGCCGTATGTACCAAGGATGCAGGCTGGCCCATGCAGACGACCTTCTGTGGTCACGATGTCGCGACACACAACACAAACCTTGTTACACAATAGTTGTACTGTATCTTTGACGTTTTGGCCCGTTCGCCATTGGCCACCCCACCGATTTTATGGGCTACCATGTGTGTTGATAGATGTAAGCATTACCAGCTACTGTACAGAACTCCACCTGTATAGCGCCTTCATAGCGCAAAGTCTATTTACCATGTCCATCCTTGCCCTACGACCATCCATTTCGTCGAGAACACTCCGACTATGGGCTTTGATACCGATTGCCGGATGTCTTGCAGGACGCCTGCAGAAGTTTTCACCCACTCCATTAGTCGGTCCGCACAACTGCGAATCTCTAACGGCTTTATTGCCCTGAAAGTGAGATGCCACATCCCCCTATAGCCGAGCTGCGTTCGTCGGTGAGCTTATAGCTGAGCCAACGACACTGTAGCGAGTCACAGGTTCCGGAACCTACAGTACGCAACAGATGTGGCCAACTACCTACATAGTATAGAGCGTAGTGCGATGCTGGTAGCGTGAAGTTGTATTGGTAGTCAAGGAGAACAACAGGGATCGGTCTGGTTCCTCTCCCCTCAACCCATCGTTGAGAATCGACAGGGGCTCGTTAGTCTCCTACTTAGCAGCTAGAGGAACTGCCAGCAGGGAGGGTAGTGTAGGTAGTGTTGTGTGTGGGTCGCTCCGCTGCCTCGCCCCATCAGATGTTCATATATATCTACCATGACGCCAATAGGACCCTGGCAGTTCTGGGTCGTTCATTATTGATCGACTTGAACCCGCCTTTGAACCTCCTCCCTCTGAGTATACGGTCCACGTATACGACGAAGCATCTCCAACCCCTCCTCAAGCTGTTCGTTCACAAGGCACATCCAGTGCTCCCCCTCGGCAGATATGGACAACGTCAACAACAACAACACGGTTCCCTCATCGTCGTCTCGGAACACTTCGCCAGCGGGCTCAAACTACTCAGAGTCGTCAGTTAGTATGACTAAACCCACCACGGATAAGGCTAAGGCGGGCAAACGTAAAGGTGGGTTTTTGCTCTTACAGCAGAGGATGCAACATGCCCTGGGTGTAATTTGTCGTTGACGATGTTGTTCAGGAACCAGGAGTGTGTCTACTCTCACACCCTCGCAGCTTGCTCGGAAACGTGCCAATGACCGCGAGGCTCAGAGGGCCATCCGAGCGCGAACCAAGGAACATATAGAAAATCTCGAGAGAGAGATCGATGAACTTCGGAGCCAGCAGTCTCGAGATCAGACGGTCCGCGATTTGTTGGGGAGGAATAGGGCGCTGGAGGAGGAAGTCAAGCGACTGCGCGAGACCTTGGGAATCCGCACCGGAGGACCTGGTATGCAATACTCGAACTGTTCGTCTCCCTTCTCCCCAGAATACTGATTTAGGTGCTCGAGGTTGTGTCTTTTCTGAGGCTAACCATTCAACAGCATACCATGATTCAAGCGCTCACCAGTCACCTTATGGGCAGTCGACACCAGAATATCCCATGGTTTCAGATTTGCCACCATACAACAACGTCCACGACACTACCAATGTCTGGCCTGGTTCAGTTTCAGTTTCCTTGCCTTCAACGGTCTCTAGTCCCTCCTCCCCGGCAGCACCGGAAGATTACAACAACAACTATTTCCCGCCCAACACCTCGTCTGCCATTCTTGAGAGGAATAGCATGCCACCATCGATACACTCGTCGGCCGCGTCGTGTATTACCAATGCTGACATGAGTTTCGACGATGTCAAGTCCGGTAAGCCTCCCTCTTCATATTTGGATTATATATATACAGGGCTGAAGTCTAATCAGCTACTTCTAGAGTTTGGATGCCACTCGCAGATCGGCATCGTACCCATCTCTCCAACGTACCAGCAGCGAGCGCCGTGGAACGTGTACCCGGTGTACTACTAGGTGCTCCCGGCAACAATCCAGCACCGCACCAAAGACCATCGTATTGGGAAGTTCCAGTCCTTACTTCAGTTGCTTCCTGCCAAGACGATGCTCTCATCACAGGATATATTGCCGATTGTCGACGCTTGACGGATCTTGCTGGAGGCCGTCCACACCGCGAGGTCATCTTGGGCCCGCTTCGTCCAAACGTGAGGCCCCTTCTACAAGCCCACGGACATCTACTGGGTTCTCTTGGTCTGCGGGGTCCGCAGACACAAGGTGCTCCTGCTTATCCCCTAGTCGATATTGCCACCTCAATATTCGATTCAAACAACCTCATGCTCCCCTTGGAACGTGTCGGGGGCTTCCTACTATTTAAGGCTTTAATTGCTTGGCTGGTCCAGCCCACAAGAGATACATTTTCTGGATTGAGGGAAATACTTCCTTCCCAACCCATCCAGCAACAAATTCCGCATCCACAATGGATGGACTTTATTCTATGGCCCAATCTCCGCAGTGCGGTTATCGACAGGCAGGCATTTTACAACAACCCCGAGTTTCGCCATGTCTATTGTACAAATTTACGGCTTAAGAACTGGCCAGTTGGTATTACAGAGGCGTTCACGGTTGATTTCTCCACTGGGTCAATATACGCATCTGACGAATTCTCGGAACACATATGGGATTTACGAAACTGGGGAATGCATGAAAACTTCACACGGCGTTATCCTGAGCTCGAGGCCTGCCTGGGGCGTGGCTGGTCGGCATAGAAAGCGAGACTAATAGGTCAAGTTCGCTTGGCGTTCTGGGAAACATATTACACGCTGGATTTACCTAGGGGGAGGGGATCGAAAGATAGGATTAGCCCCCAGAGGCATTATACCACGGAAGGTTTTGGCGTTCATGCATCCTTTTCCTTGACGTTCATAGGGCGGAGTTCATGTTCAACACCATTGCATTTGCATTGGCAAGGAAACGTAACGATTATGTAGACATCTTTGGCGTCAATATCAAAATAGAGGCATTTCTTTCAGTCATTCAAACTACCTTCCCCTAGTCACGATGTTTACATGATTACCGACGTGCTGGAACACTATTGTTTGTCTTGTTTACATTGTCTTTGTGTTGGTAACAAGGACTCCATCCGCGCAGTCAAAGGTGAGAATCTGTCCTGGATCTACCACCAGATCGTGGCAACAACGCTGAAAATTTGCTGGAGATCCCTTTGTTGTGGCTATGCGTAACTCCCAGTGCCGAAAAGAGCTAAAGTCCTCAGGTATCAAAGAAAATTTCGACGCCCATACCACAATGCAATATGCTGAACTCTAGACAAAGAGGCGCTTTAATTACCCAATATCAGATTGCCCCCGGCTATTCCGGCCTTCGGGGACACTTCAATGATGCTGAGGGCGAATCACGAAGTTACGGCTGAGCTAGTGTGCGTGCGGGACCATTGCGCAACTTAGCTCCATCAAGTACATACTATTTAGTGGATACACCTCGGTGAGCGCCAGCCCTCCGAAGCCCATCGCGAACCTTGTCGCTACCGGGCTTGTGTGCTTTAGTCTAGGGTTACACTGCCGCACGCACGGGGATTTCGCACGAGCCAAGAACTTGGCCAGAGCGCAATCCAACTGTAAGAACTAGCCATATACGGGAAGGAGCGTATTACCGACGATCTCCCCCAGCACTATTCAACACTAATTATCAAGCAATAAAGAAAACGCGTCAACTCCGGCAGGCTTCGAGGGCAGGCACTCGGCCGCCTGTCTGCCTCAGTCTAATAGGAGCGTTGTGATAGGTATACTAGCAATGTCTGGCTCCACAGATCGCCTCCGGCTGAATGAGCGACGGCGAGATAGGTTTACTTGGGCAATTCTTGATTCTGTCCAGTGAAAACCCGTATTGAACAAGAATGGTGCATGTCCTTTGTTCGCTCAGTGCACTATCATGCTAGACTGAAAAACACCGCTACTACCATTGCTAGCATCCCGTGTAAATGTAGAAACGATACCGTTGTCGCCCTCGAAATCAGGTCTGAAGAGAGATACAAGACACCAAGCATTATCTGTGGTAAACCAGCGTCATTTTATTCGTATCCCGCACGGATACACCAAATCCCAGAGCAGCGAGTACGTATCATATGATCGATCGGGCCACTGATATTCATTATCAGGTCAAGAGGACGTGCTTATGGTCAGCCCAACCGGTCTGGCAGCCGAAGCGGGTGGTGGGACTCAGTACAGAAGCGTTCTAATGGGGACTATACATCAGCTAGAGAGGTTATAGTTCTGCGGGAGGTAACATCGCCGGCAAACAAGAAGACCTCGCATTTAGGTCTGCAAACTGTCCGTCTCCAAATAGCAATGACGAAATGTAAAGAGTTTGAGCTTTATTACAATAGAATGTATAATGCCACCATCACCAACGTAAGATTCTTAGCGAGTGGTGACCTGCCATACCAGCCCATTCGTCTTTCATTTGGCATGTAGATTCCGCATTATGCCGTAAGGCATCACTCTTAGTGGTGATTCCGGTACCGGCTATTACGTCAAGAGTGAGCTATTCTGAGCTGCCTTTTCGCTCTAGTGACAGCTGGCATAAGAATGGAGATGACATGGAATAAAAAGCAGCTTACAATTACATTTTTGCTAACAACGCTTGAGCTCGTCAGAAGTGATTCATTCAAAATTGTTATATCATCCATAGCAATAATACCATGTATGTATGAGGGTCGTGTGTTCAAGCCCGCACTGATTATGGCATGCATCAGTCCGCTTTCTGATACAGGGATTACCCCCTATTATGCATGCAACTCGTGCAGTAGCCGTTCCCAGCGCGCAAGACCATAACAACAACTTAGCTCGTCTAGCGTCGGGGATGCGCAACTAGGATTATTTGACTTCTCTGCTTTCTGTATAATCCTTCCTTCCTCTGCTAACGCTACCACATGTAGGAATGGGTTCTGGTTGGTTGCCAGTACCGCAAGGCCAGATCTTCCAAAACTAGTTTCCTCCCAGTCTATTCCATATGCTGTTAGGCTGCGAGCCATAAACACCGAATACACAGCAAACTCTGCTGATACTGATACCGAGTCCGTTCCACCTGCTATCGCGTCTGAAAGCTACTTACATCTACCCTGTAGAGGTATAGCCAATTGTCGTTACTAGACTATAATTACTTGCATTGTCATTGCCGTTCGATGCTAGCTTCCCAGAGAAGTAAATCGTGACTTACACAACTGATCTTACCAGCGATATAGAAACATGTGAAAGCGCATAGGTAGCACCAAGCTGTCAATATGCGACTAAATCAACGAAGGTTCAGATCATCATCTGGTCTTCCTAGATTCGAACTTCGAATCATGATTGGCTATCCAATGTAGGTCGTTCCTTAAACCTTTACTTATCGCATCCGTCCATCAGGTCTCACAGAGACGTGAGAGCTCTTGCCGAGATATTAGAGATTTTGATTCCTTCTGGCCGTGATTTAATATGCAGGTCAGGAGAGTTTTTTGATTTCGTGGCTTGCTTTGTCAAGGTCACATTCCTTGTGGCTCTGCCCTATCCCCCAGTCACCGAGTGCCAAACTCAGGGTCAAAACCCTAGACAGCGTGGGATTGCCTAGCCACGTATCATTGGCTACAAGGTAGATCCTGGGGGATCAGGGAGGGGTAACATGCTGCCATTTGAATTTCTGGGGCCGGTCTGCAAATCATTCGGCAATCGCCAAGACTCCAAGGTGGCCCCCACTGGGTTTGGTAACACGTAGATCCTTAGCTTGATCACGATGCCGTACAGCCTCTTGTGATACGCAAAATCAAATTTTCGTCCGTGAAGCCATAAACAGCCTACTAAATAAAGCATATGTGTTGCCCGAAAGATCAGATTTCGAACAACAACTCGGTTTAGAAATCCAGTAAACTCGACTCTATGAAGCTGACATGATGCTGCGGGAAAGTGCAAAGGAGGCATCAAAAAAAGAGAGAGAGAACACCATCAGACACAATGATAACGCTCTCTTCACAATCCTCCTCTGGATGGTTGTTAGGATTTTAAAGTACCTGGGTTTCGCCATATTAGTTTATGTTTCAGGAGTGAATACGCATTGTGAGCCCTCGTGTTAACTCATGGTCGATATATCATGCCAGGATACAAAATATTGATATTGTGTTTGGCATTTAACGATCATCATTTGTTGACCCTCTTCTAGAAGGCCAAGAGCCAAACTATTGGCTCCGATTACCGCACCTCTCTCACATGTTCTCGCGGATATGCGGGTATGCATGAAGACCGAATGGGCAGTCCGTTCCTTCTACAGTAGCATCCTCTAAGCGGATGGCACCCCGATAAGTATTGACGCCTAATCAACCATGGCCGGCATTTCTATGGCTGAATATTTGCTGCCCCTACCTGATCGATGAGTTGTGCAGGTCTTTATTGATATTGTACCACAGCTGGTTACTCTGAATCCAGACAAAAATGTTTCGGATGCAACCATGGATGTAACGGGAGCTGACCCCCTACGACCGGACCGGGTAACGGGATAGAGTCATGGTGATAATAAGCCAGATGCTGTTGATCGTCGTCAGCCGTCTGGTGGCCTGGCGATAGCGCTATTTCTGAACTCCCACTTTTTCGACTATAGCATCGTGATCTCGGCGTGTTGTTGCTGCTCGATCACCCCCTCCCCCTCCCCCTCGTGCTCCTCTGAGTACGTTCTTACTGCCAACATTCCAATATATTCCTTGTGCAAATGGACTAACGTCATGGCAGCCTTCAACATTTTCCCATCACGTTTCGTTCTAATCCAATACCCAATTTTAAGATCTTTTTGACTCAAGCCCCAGTGATTACATCAATGATACAAATACAGCCATTCGTCAGTACGGTGGGCCTTCTTGTTCGCGATGTTCCTATTGGGAACGACATATCCTACGACTCCTTACTCAGAAACGTGCCAGCATACGAGACCAGTTTGGAAAAGAGTTTACGTCACTCTTTGTTTGAGCACAAGTAGTGTATGAAAAACAAGACGAATACGATGCTCCAGGTCCAGTTCCACCAATTCACTAGCAACTGTTCTCAGAGAGGTGCTACGGATACGATGGAACACCTCAAGCGTGTTCTGACCGACCGGCGGCAACATTCTTCTAGAATACCTCTAGAATACCTCTAGAAGGAATCCAAAATTAGTCGAGGATAGTTCTCACCTTTCAGAGGGCTGAATTATCTCCACAAACCACGCGATGCCCACTACAAGAGTCATGGCATTCCACTATTATGCTGAACGCGTTGCTTGATCAAGACCCTTTACTTACTCGTGGCAGTCGAGTATGAGCTTTCAAGATTGGAGACCGGTATCTGACCCGGACGGCATCGACTCGTGTCAGCCTTACTACCATTGCTAGCCGCCGTTGGGATAGCGGAATTCGAGAAGATCAGTTCGATCCCATGTTATGATATAATATAGAATGATCGACAGCTGCCACGAGGAAAGACGACATGTGGCCTGGCACATTAAAGTTGAGGCGATCTAGAATATCCTTGTGGGATCATTCGGAAGATACCTTTTGCCACGATCTTCTCTGCGATGGTGTACCTTGAACTTGTCATCACTCTCAACTAAGGCGCTCGCTCGGTTGCAGAGCTCAAATGTAACTGGACGCTGGATAGCTCTCCACAACTCTAGAAAGATATAAACCGCCTTCTAGAGGATGATAGACTTCCTTCTAGAGGCATGTTTGAGTTTCTTCTAGAGTGTTTAACATTCTTCTAGAGCATGTTTGACTCCCTTCTAGAGTAAACCTTATTATCCTTCAGTATCTGAAGCGCTCTCCACTGAAGAACTCCACGCTTGCAAACAGTACGACATACCGTATGCGTTACACTACAGTCCTGCATGTGTTACCGGGCACAGTATGTCGCCACGCATTCGACCTAGGCAAATGTTGTGCACATTTGTCCCTCATGGCCCTCCAATAACCTTGGCAGCGTTTGCATGTGCCACACGTCAAGCATACCAATCTGGGAACTCAAAATGACCTCGGATACTCTCATGGCAGATAAACGGCGCTAGGACTACAACGCCCCTGGGCACATCGCCTCCTTGCTTTTTCCCGGTAGAGTTGTAGGTAGCCTGCTGCGTTGCATACTTAGTACATCATTTGTTGCCATTCCAATTCATGTTAGGGCTTGTCGTACTTGTACACGCGTTCGAAATCCGCAATATGAACATTTGTGCGAGAATTTCTCGGGGACATTCTGCCTTGCAAGTGGTTCCAGGCAGTTATGCGTTGGTATGGTTGGTGTATGGATTAACACGTCATCTGCAGCCTTGTTGTTCCCTGCACGCAAGGTTCCCAGCAACCCTGTTGAGTATTAACCTCATGTATTAACAGCAAAATTCTCCGGTTGGGACTTTGTAAATTGCAACTGATGTACACTTGTTCGCCATAATTTGCTTTTTACAAAGTATACGTACGAATCTACCCCCCAAGTATTGCCTCCTCAAACGTAAACCCCAAAGTTGTAAACAAAATTCGATACTGAGATCATAAGCTCGTCACGCCACACCATCTCTCTCCCTCCCTCATGGTCACAAGCTGTTTTCAGTTCCTCGTGGCCGGGAAACGTCTGCCGGAATTATCTTGCTTTTCATTGTAGAGGATGCAGCTTAAACTATGTCATCGGGAGGGCTACCAAACCAAATCATCTAACTACATGATCATATTGAAGGCTTAATTAAATTATACCATCAACTTAACATCACTTATTCGCCATCTAGGGTCGCGGTTGTAAATCCCTAAGTTCTAGCACGCGAGATAGGCATACTCGACTGAAGCTGTTACAATACCTTCCTGAACTTTAGGGACGATATCATCCTATCCCAATCGATAAGATCACATCACATCACCCATTGTTCACCCCTGCGGGGAAAGTTGGCAGTCAAACTCGCCTTTCGGAAAAGATTCTCCCAAACAGGTTTCGTTGTGGACCTCACATTGCCCCTTACTCCCTGCTCGTGGTCGCTGCCAGCAATGTCATCCAGACAATACAAATAATCAGAAGCAGCCCACTTCATCATTGCAAGATCGTTGCAGGAGTTTCCCATAACTCCTAGCTGCTGAAACGTTCCAGTCCAGTCTGTGGGCCAGGAGAGCAATAGCGCAAAACTTAGGTAGCTGGGGTGATCGACGCCGCGCAATGCGAACCATTGCCCGCAAGTCGCCTGCTAGTATCTGAGGATCAATAGTTGAAGGCAATTGAAGCCTTACACGTGATAGACTGATTGGATGGATAGTTAGTGATATGTGACGACTGTTCATCAATGCGATCACAACCATGTGCATGTGCAACTTGTTGTTGTTGTCGATGGAGGTTTCAAGTTCCCTGATATAGGTGTTCTTTTCCACGTTAGAACCCGTAGCGGCTATTTTGAGGTCCGGCTTGGGGCCATTCAAGGGCGCCAGGGGGCGTAAAAGGGTTGGCCACCGTTATCTTTCACTAAGGCTAGGGAGATTTAGCATCATGCTTCCATTGTTGCTTACATTTTCAGGGCTTAAACGCCCATAAGATGGCTGTAAATAGTCTCACGTATTTTTGTATTCTGTTCCAGCTCATCCTGACAAATTGGCTCAAATGACGCAGCAGACTCGTGGGGATACAATTGCTGGACGGTGTTTACTAGCGCAGGGTATTGTTACCAAAAACTTCAACATCATTGCACCATTTTGAGCACAAACTGCGACATATTACAGCTGCTCTGAGATGGACTTACCAGGCCTTGTTTGATGCTGCATTAAGCCGCTAGCATGTTGAATAGATGTATACAAGCATACAAACTAGTTTGCGTAACGCCTCCAACTGCCTTTGGGCAAGACGGTCCTGTTGAGTTGTCTTTAACAACATATACGAATAAGATTCTGGCACGTTTTTGTTGTGTATTGACATTGATAGACTCAAATCTACTTGTACTCGTCTATTTTTCCTTTCCATAGTTGGTGCCCGAGTCTCTTGTTCTTCTATGCTTTCTGCGCAGGCTCAAATTTATCAACTCCTTCTTCCCAGCGATTGTGCATTTAATAGGGGCATAATTTCGAGGAAGTAAGTCAAGAATCAAGATAATGACATCTTGTCAGACAACTTCCTGGGCTGTATTTTGGAGGGAAGTCATATTGTACGCACCAGGGCAATTCTTGTCTGCTTCCAAATCCAGACAGAATGAACAAGCTTTCCTCTCTTTCCACTATAATCATAATAGGACTCAATTATAACCCACAGTAGTTTAACAGGCATTAATTATGAGGTATTATGGATAATTAATCCCTCTCGTCACTTCATTTCAGCCGCTCAGCTTCAATTTAGTTTGACCTGCTTAACCTTTCGAGGCCGCAATGCCTCCCCTGGCTGTAGCCACTTCTGAAAGCGCGTCCGAATTCTTCGATACTGCGTCAATGTCTAGCTTTCCGCGCAAAAAGGATGATTCTTTGAATCGCCTACTTGGCATTTCCGGCTTCGATATGCCCCCCATACATCGCAAGAGACCCAAAGCTTCAAGACGCTTCTAGGAAATCTCGGTTTGTTTGCGTGTACCCCAGGAAAAGGTTCTTCTGTTGGCTTGAGCAAGGTAATCGAGCAACCGTCACCCAAGTTTGATGGTGCTAATTACTCAATCTTGCAATTCCAAGCATATGAAGCTGCAATAACAGACTGAACTGGAAATAGAGATGAAATTGTCCGTTACATTTCCCCAAACAACCACAAAAATTGCATCCATATCCACATCCACTGTCAAGCATTGCAATTCCCTTCTTGGAAAGATTTGTTCGAGATAGGATGACGAAACATTGTAGAGATTATTTCCAGTCTTTTGTAGCAGCTAAGCACAAAACCCTCATAGTTCAATTCCTCGTGGAAGGTTCCATTGCATCCTTATTTGTGTTTCAACCGAGATGGGTGCTCTAAAAGGGAGATGCATTGACTCCCAAGACACAATATTGTCCGATTATTACAGCAGATCGAGTTTCTGATTCTGAGAGGACTCCTAGCATTACTAGCCATAGAGCCAAAACCAGAAACTATTCCGAATACTCCCTTGTCAACGGGCTTGGTTGAAGTGTTGCATTCAGTGGAAGGGGCCCACAAAGTTGCCTTCAACTCTAGAAAGGTGGTGGCAAAGATTATGGCCTTCTCAACACGAAGTATATGCCCTCAAGCTCTCAAACACTCACATCGGTAATATACGTAGGGGGTGAATCGTTGAGCATCACCTTTCAGGATGAGTCCCTTTACCCAATAAACAAGTCACCGCGTTGTCCAGCTCAGTTTGGCCGTCGATAAAAGGGATTTAAGGGTAAATCAAGAGCAATTCGACTCATCACAAATACACTTACCAGACCTGGACATTAGTTGGACGATAATAATATCACTATTATAATTGAACAGTAGTCACACACGGATACACAAGATGGCACTACCATCATGACAGTGCCCCAAGATGATTACATAGGGCGTCAGAATCATCAGTCTCGCCAGTGTATTATTATTTACTGGCAAGCATATGTTCCGTGATAAGAAAGACAATGAGAATGGTGGACACGAGGTAGCCAAATAGCCGCATAATCTTAGAGAATTCAAAGATGAAGATACTAGGGATTCCAAATAATTTTAGAGATGGAGGCACAACGAGCGAGGAAGACGTGGACAGGGCAGAGATATTGGAAGAAGGAAAAGGAGGTGAAGTGAAGTGAGGTGTGTGCAAAGAAGGAAGATTGGGAGCAGTGAGACAAGCCAGTGTTTGATGCAAACAAGAGGCTTCAAATTACACCTCAGCTGTAGTTACAGTAGAAATTTTGGGGGAATGATAAATCGAGATCGGTCTGCATCGGCATGGAAGGCCTGTGTAGCTAGAAAATGTCTGTACCATGACCTGCCTCAAAGAAGCAAATGAGGGGGGTCCCGTTGATAGATATGCACAGGCTCTGCTTGAAAGGGTTGGCTGTTGTTGGTATTTGCTATATGCAAGCGCTATCAAGATGATGTGATATTGGCGAATGCTATCATGGCAAACATACCTGAAACTCACAAACTTCTCCTCCTCCGCTATCTAAAGCCCATATCCAATGTCTCAACTACCTAAGTTCAAAAGACGTCACAAATACCCAGCGCTACACCTCATCATCAACCTCCACGGCTAGTATTGCAAGCTCGCCATCTGGCAGAGATATAAAAAACAGGTCAATAGTAAAACCCAAGAACCAAAAAACAGCGCGCTGCTAGCGGTCCGTCCAGTCTAGCAAGATCCTGCCGACGCGCGACCACGGCTCAAGAATGCGGCAGACGATGATGAGTATCGCGAAGAAGCGGAGACACAGGTTCAGCGGAGCGAACACGAGCAGGTAGAGCAGCCACCCGCCGTGTCCCGAGTCGTCTAGTGACATGCAGAGGCGCATCTCCCAGGGCCGTAGCACGTATCTGACGAAATCTAGGAGAATAGCCCACGGAAGGACCAGGAGGACGCGGATGCTGAGCGGCATGTCTTCGGGAGGCTGCATCTCCATGATGGGGGAATTAACTGTCGGTGCTGAATTTGGTTGGCGTTAGAAATGCCGGGTTGTAGTGGAGTCGTTGATACGGGATAAATCATGCTTACTGATTTTACTTTCGGTCGAAAGGAAATGCTGATTAGATATACTATTTTATTCAATCTCTCGATAGAATGAATGTGTGACGGGTGGAGTAACCGTGTATCATGTGCGACGTGCCGAGGGATCACGGAGCGATGCAATGATATCGGTAAGCTTGAATTGAGATAGTCGTCGAAGTAGGGTTCTCTGAATAGGGCTGCTTCCGATCCCAATAGGTCGTGGTTATGATGAGCTGAGGCTGCTGATGTTTTTGCAAAGCTATGGAGTGAGTAGCTCGCTCGGTGGTTATCATGAGAAATGATCTCTTGCCAGAGATGTGGAAAGCACAAACATGTGTCATGAGGTAATCATGTTGATTTCAGTCACGGACTGCCCAAAGTCGGGGATTCTGCAAGGCCGGTTGTCCGGACTCCTATTCGAGTCAGAAGTAATTTCCCAATCCCAAAGACCGGGTTTGGCAAGTATTAGAGGGAAGGGACAAATGAGGCCCAGGAATCCCCATTACGTAGCAGCGCGAATATTGCAAGAACAGAAGGAACTACTGGAACACACGCAACAGAATGGAACTCCCTGTAAGCCACTCACTCAGCTGATTTTGGCAGAAATAGTAGGTAATCTGCAAAGTTATCAGGGGTCAACCATAGTGCGAAACTTCCGGTAAAAACTTGAGAGCGCCAGTGAGGAAGCTTCATTTTGTTTTCATGCTACATGTCAGAATAGAACGTCAACAATATAGGCGGGTGTTGACATTTAGAAGCTGGATGCAGCACGTCACAAAAGAAAGACTGGATCCCGTTTCCGCAGATACGAAACACCTTGGCCGAGGTCCGATATAACCACGTCCGAGTCTCCTTATTCACGCCTATGGCGAGATAGACACGGGAAGGCGAATCTAAATGAATCTCATGAAGATTATACTTAGGGGCGGTTGATCACTAGACATGATGGACAAGCAACCGAATACTGTGTGGTCACATGTTGCCATGAGATATCTAGTGCAGACACATAGAGCCTCACGAAACGGTATTTGTTTTTCTGTAGTCCTATTTGAACCTGTGCCCTATTGATGGCTGATGCTGTTGCAATCCATGATACCTCCCTGACCACTGTCATCCACGGGTAGACGGTACGGCGGTTTTGTAGGCTCGAGGCTGACACAGCCGAACCCACTCCATCTGTCGGCTGATGAATATGTAGCAGGATTTGTCTCGTGGTTGGCGTTGTGTCGTCATCTCGTGGTCCCATTACATAGAACCTTTCAAAGATTGATGTGCCTTATAATGTGACACAGATAGGAGAAATAAACACCGCCCCCCCCCCCCCCCCCCCCCCAGAAGCAATGCGAGTAGTCTATCGCATCTTCTTTCTCTTTCCGACCTGGGCTGTGAAACCACTCTTGATTGCGGTGACGGATCGTCGTGAACCACACTGAACTTAGTATTAGTAACAGGTCCCTCATACATTCTTCAGAGAATAGTGTAGGCAGCTATGGGTTGAAACCACATTCGTGGAAGGGGGTGATTGGATTCAACTTACGCTATTGCATGTCATGAAGTCTGTAAGTCTCGAAGTTAGTAATCTTTTGCTAACAATCCAAGTATGTGTACCGGGAAAGGGGTGGGCATGGGACTTTAGACTTACAAAGTCTGTTCTCTCCCTTCTCAAGAGTCGTGTCGGGGCTCTTGCACGTGCGGCACGTCACGTACTCGATGATGTATTTCCTTAACATACTTTCCAGTTGCTTCCTTCAAAGGGGTCAGTAGTCAAGATAAACAAGGTTTCTGTTATTGGTGACGTACTGCTGGAAACGACCCTTGATGACCAGACGTTTGGATCCATCAACCGAGCCACTGTAACATCTGCAGTTAGTGATTTGAAGCCATGGGGGATGTAGATTCGCCCTGGCTTTTGGGACAAGATCAGGTGCGGCAGTCAATCGTGAAAGAAGGCAACGAGAGTCCTTTAATGAAGCACTTACGTTGTTCCCAATTCCGTAAACTACGGCGAGTTAGTCATCTGCCACCCGAAATGTAGTTTTGCCCAAGAAATTGAAACTTACGAGATACGCGGTGACATGCTCGGAACTTCGCTTCACTATACCATGTTGTCAGTATATGCCAGGACAATTTCAGGGAGGGGGGCTATGCGGGCTGATCACGTAACCAGGTCGTCTTACTTCGCTTGGTGATCTCCTCAATGTTGGCGAAAATCGTCTTCTTGTTTCCTTCACGGAGACACTGAGGAGGCGGGATCTTGTAGCTTCGCGAGCCGGTGGAGGCGTGGTCGGGGTTCTTCTCGGCGAGAAGATCGAAGAAACGTCCGAGGAGAAGGTTGTAAGTGATGGGGGTAGCCTGGTCATGTTGCCAGATGCCGGTGCCCTTCTCCGCGTCACCAGCTTGGTCGTCTGTCTTCTCTTCGCCATCCTTTTCGAGGTCGAGGGCGGCAAGCTTGGCGGCGAATTCGTCCTCGGTCTTGGGCTTCTTCTTCTTCTTTTTCTTGAGGGACAGGTCGATGCCACCGACGACGTTGGATTCGTCACCGGCGGGGGCTTCGCCATCTTCGGCGGTCTCGGCCTCGGCCTCGACCTTGGGCTTCTTCTTCTTCTTCTTTCCCAGATCTAGAACACCCTCTTCATCGGCGGGTGCGCCATCCTCGACTGGAGGCGTGGGCACTTCCTCGTCGGAGGGGGTGGAGTGGGAAATGGCGGTGGCCTCCTTGTTGTCCTCGGTGGAGGACATGGTGACTTGTCCGTCGGGCTGGACTACAATGGCCTCGGAGCTGAAGACGACGGATTTGCGCTGCTTGCCGTCGACGGGAGAGGGTCTATCCTATAGAGGAAGGGCTTAGTATTGTGTTATGTTGATTGCCTACTATGCAGGTAGACTATGTAGGTAGATAGACTACTAGGTACTGAGCGGGTCCGGAATGTCGAGGCAACTAAATGACAGAAGCAGAAACATGCGCTGACCCAATGCCCAATGACAGAGGACGGGATGAGAGATGGAACAGAGAAAAGTACCTGGGAAGCGGGGTGTCACGTGTATGCAATAATGGAGTTTGGGGATCAAGGTTGGTAGGTAGGATGGGCGAGGATAGGTATTCTGGCCAGTGGCATCAGCTGATGAGGATGACTCTTATGACTGCTATGACTCTTATTTGGAGGCTCGAGCGAGGAATTTCAAAGACGGTGCTCGGTGGTTTTTGGTGGGGCAGACAGCACTGATTCCATGTTCTGGGTACCCCAGGAGGTATCTCCTGTCTGTGGTACGGGTACGGAGTAGATAGGTGTGAGGGGCAAGTGGGTGGCGGTCCTGGGCAGGGGATGCGATAGTGGCCGATAGGCGAGGGTGAACCGCTGTAGAGCATGTACCCAGCTCGCTAGGCTCGCCAGACGCGCCAGACGCCGCACGCAGTGGACAGTGGACAGTGGACGACGCTTCGGAGCTAAGCCGAATGGGCTGCCATGGCGATGTGATACATGTACCACCTAACGTAAGCCACCTAGATCCACGGGGGTTGCGTAGTGGCCTGCCATGGAGGGGCCGTCGCAGGCAAGCTCCGACCTGGGAGGCGGGCAAAGGGAACAGGGACTTATAAAAAGAGAAAAAGAAAAAAAAATAGGATCGATGAACGCAAAATTTCAACAAAATCAGAGCACACGGGAGCGAAGCAGTGAATAGTGCCAAAGGAATGCCATAAACTCGCGAATATGAAAACCAGCACCTACTTCCTCGGTGGCATCCATCTTGAACGCCTGACTCGGGATGTCGGGGTCCTGGCGACCTGGCGCGGACAGTGCGTGCGCTATGGCGTCCACGGGTGCTATTCGCAGTTGGCTGGTCGACTCGAAATGCAAATGTCGGTGAGGGCGCAAACGTTGCAGGCGTACAATCGAGCGAACGGGCCTCGTTCGGAAATATGAGATGGGTTATTGCGTTGCGTATGACGGAAGTTGGAGGAGTTGGAAGAATGCGACGAAGGCGTATAAACTGTACCTGACCTAACGTACGTAAACCCAACTCGGGCCTGCTCGGGGTCCTGGCCGGTGGTGGCGGGCAGCTTATCTAGGCCCCTAGGCTCATGCAGGTACCTCCCAAGGCTCGCAGGCACAGTATCTACAGTGCTGCACTTTCTGCGTGCAGCTGGCGCCGCCCGTATCAGGTACTGTACTCGCAGCTGATCCGGGGCAGACGGCGTTGCAGTGCCGGTCATTGTCGGACCGCCCAGAGCCAGGATTGACAGCCGAGACAGCTCCCCTCAGCTGCGCCCCACCACCTACAAATTGAAACACCTTGACAGATTCAGCTATCAATCAGAGGAAGAGAGAGGCTTCAACCCTTGAAAATTAACAGCGCTTATCTCCGACCGTACATCTGATCTGCCAAGCCTACTGACGACATCCTGAATCCACTGCCCATACATTCCTGACCTTACCTTACTTAGGTACTTCCCTATCGACTTGTCACCACCGCGCTGCCTACTATCGTCGTTGTCGTTGTTGTCGACGCCGTCCTTCTGGTGGCTTACTGTCCGTCTACCAGGGTCTCCGGCCTCTACAAGCCCGATGCATCGTCAGGCTCTCGACCAGTAGCGCTTCAACCGCTGCTCTCCCCTACTTCTCCCGACAACCCTGCAGACATCACCGCATTCTCATTCCCTCGAACAACCATCATGTCGCTCTCCGACTCGTTCGCCATACCCGACGCCGCCGCCTCCGACTCGGACGAGATCTACTCTCTCCCCTCCACAACTACTGAGAGCTTCGATTCCGACGAGGAAGACTACGATGCCCAGAAGGAATGGGAGCAGAGCCTCGAGCAACTCCAGTTGCTTCTCACCATGATAATAGTCCCCTTCGTGGGCAAATACCTCGGCCGCAAGTTTGCATATTGGAGTACGTCGACCCGCCATCCAGAAGCCGCTGCGCCGGATCCGGCATTGTTCACTGACTGCTGTTTACAGGCTGGGCGCGGTACATGGAATGGGCACATGATGTCGAGATCAGATGGACAAACAAGAAGGCCTTCAAGGCCGCGGGTGCCATTGAGGCTGCCGCAACCCTGTGAGCCTCCGGGCTCTCCTGCACATAGGCTTCGGAATAAAGAAGCGCTCACCGCCATAGGCGGTTGCCTGTCTCTGGATAGCATGGACCAGCGATACGGAGCTATGAGCGACTAAGAATTCCCTACCAATGAAAGAAATCTAAAATTCAGCTTTCAGCTCTTGCGCCTCCAAAGCCCCACCGGGTTCTCTTGCAATTCCCGTGGGGAAAGTTGCATGCTTGACGCGACAGGTACTGTGTGAATGCGTAGGTCATCTACTCGGCAGCGGACACGGAAATTTGGGACTGGCTGCAGGCGTCTGGGTCACTGTGTGCAATGTTAGAACGAATACATATCACCGCCTCGACTTGCGTACTCCTTTATCACAAAATGCTAGCATTGAGCATATTTTTAATCATATTAACTTCATGTCGGCATCTTCAAGGCATAGATGAACTTTGATAAGAACCCCCCCCTCCTCTACCCCCCTTCCCACCACGTCCAGATATCCTCACACTGAACATCTTCTTCCATGCTCAACTTTATCGTATACCAACCAACTTACCACATCGTGCAACATCGCAAACATATATCAGCTTACGAAACTACGACCAGCATGGATTATCTTGATAGCGACTGCAGTACTCCTGGCGCACCACAACCAGACACACAACCATCCACCTCGACACTCCTCCCTCGCAACCAATGTCCCGCTGTCACGGTTACAACTCCTGACAATTTGACATATTGGTACTTGAATCCGGAGGACCGGCTTCTTCCCTCGCCCTGTCCCAAAATTGAAAATCAGCACCATACGTTTCTCCATAGGGAAGAAAGACGGAAGGTTCCGACTGGTGCCAATAGCTCAACACGTAGACGCCCCATAGACCACACGTCCTTGTATCCCAAAAAATATTCCCCGGAAGTGATCAGGGCTTGGGAACGAGACGAGAGACGACAGATATCAAATTCGCACGGGGGAGCTGATAGGCTCTTCGACCAAATAAGACAACAACAACGAGCGAGGATTGAGCGCTACGTGGCTTGTGATAATCCTCGAGAACAGCGTTCCCGGGGGAGTTGCAACAACAATGACACCAGCACCACCAGCATCGACAACAGCGGCGAGGTTCCTGAGTCCCACCGAGAAGAACCTTCTAGATCTGGGATGAAGACCGGCTCGTCAGCAAAGAGGCTCCTGGCAATCATCAAGGAAAAACTTGCCAAGAAATACAGCTCAGCTTCCCAGCGAAGATCTCCCTGCAAACAACTGCGATCAATGCGACAGCGACTTCGGAGCAGAATTCTTGGGTACATAGATCTCATGGATTCTGAATCGGATGACGATTATGTCGAATCTTCAGCCGGAAACGATACTTGGGCGAGTCAAAGAGATTGGATTGGCGAATATAGATTGCCTTATGGACGACTCCAACCTTACCTGCCGGGCAACCTACACCATCACTTGCCACTGGACACTGATGTAATATAGCCTGTCATGTAGCTCTTTAGCTCACCACGCAGTACTACACGCGACGACTTGTGCACTTTCGGACACCATCATATGGAGATTTAACCCCACTTTATGGCTTCACTTGTGCCATACCGTGCATCACGGACAGCAGGCGAGTTGCACGGCGTTAGGCGAGGGTGCCAAAGCCAAATATACGGAAACGGAAGAGTTCCACATACGGGTTGACGGATTGAATACTACCTACGACTATTTCTATTCGGCAACACGCCAATATCCAACGAATCACCACGATCGCCCAGTCTAGCACCTCGCCAGCCCCTGTACGAACACCCCGACGAAACGATTAAGCCACCTCTTTCGATATCTCCTTCGAAGTCTCCTTCGAAGCGCTCTTATCCTCAGAGATAGAATCATGGCCGATCTCGTTCTCAACAGCTTTCGCCGTCTTAAGCACACGCTCGCTATCCTCAAACACTGCAGCAACAAGTCAGCACCAGAACCAGAACCAAAACTGTCCCCAGCTTCATCGATAAGCCACCAAAACTTACAAAATGCGAGCTCCTCCAAAGTCCGACCAGACGTCTCGGGCCAGAGGAAGTAGATCAGGATACCCTCGATCAGGATCCACACGGAATATACAATCAAGAACTTCCAACCGATGCCGTTCACCGGGTCCAAGCCGACGGGGTTCACGTTTGTGCCGAAGAACTAGTTCGATGGTTTTAGGGGCAATTTCATACACAAAGGCTTGCTGAAGGTGGAAGGTGGAAGGTGGAAGGTGGAAGGGGAAAGGGGGAAGGGTGGAGGAGGTGGGGGTTCAAAGACCTACCTGGGCTGCCTTGCCGAAAAACTGGAAGACGGTGATACCACGGGCACGCATAGCGTAGGGGAATAGCTCGACCAGGAACGCTGTGGAAAGGGGGTAATTGTCAGCGCCATTATCAATAGCTGAGTATCAACAGTACAAAAACCATATGTCCCCAAGAGAAACTTACTGTAGGTTAGTGCATTGAAGCCGATATTGTAACCAGGCTGGTAGAAGTAAATCCAGAACAGCGTAAGCTTCGCAGCGACCTCGTTCCCCTTCTCAATCGCCACGGCCGCCGAGGCCGTCCATCCAACATACGCAGCCAAACACCAGGCGATGGCAAAAAGATACATCGTCCGGCGTCTAAAGCGCATAACAATAAGCGCCGTGGAGACGGCGCAGACGAGACCCCAGACCTGGTTGCCGATGTTGTACTTGGCAGCGAACTGGGGGTCCGTGAAGCCGACCAGCGCGAGGATGTCGCCGAGGTAGTACGAGATGACGACGTTGCCCGACAGCTGCGTCATGATACCGACGAGCGAACCGATCAGCAGCCGCCGCCGGTTGCCCGGCGTGCTGATCAGGTCCGCCCATGAGCGCTTCGAGTGCTCCATCTCGATGGCGATGGTCGTCTTGATCTCGGCCATCTCGGCCTTGGCGAACTCGGAGTTCTCGTCGCCTTCGGCGTGGTACTTCACGAGCACTTGGAACGCTTCCTCGTGGCGGTCTTTGCTGATGAGGAATCGGGGGCTTTCGGGGATGAAGCTACGCGGGTGTTTAGTTGTTGAAAAACTCAGGGCAGCTTGAGACGGCTTGGAACGAGAGGTAGACCTACAAGATGAAGATGACTTGTAATAATGATGGGGACAACTGTAGGAGGGAAGGTACTCTGTTTGTAAGTCAGCGCGATGGCTCAGATATTTGGTTGAAAAGCCGAGTCACTGTACCTCCAAGACCTGTAATCAAACGTGTTAGCTTTCATTATTACAAGTCGCACAGGGAAGCCATCGACATACCAATCTGACGGGATCAACTGCGTCCCATACGTCACGCCCGAAGCGACGATGGCGCCAACAAAGTAAGCAGCATTGAACAGCGACGTCAAAACAGCACGCTCTTTCGGATACGCAAGCTCTCCAATCAAACTCGAACCAGCCACGATCGCATAGGGAAGACCGAATCCGATAATCAACCGAGCGACGATGTACATGGGAGCTGGCCTCAAGTCAGCAAATGTCGATGCTTCCAAATCAATTGAGATAAGCCCACGCACCATTTTGCGCAAAGCCCTGGATGAGCGACCCGATGATCATAATCACACTGCCCGTCATAACGCACCATCTTCGGCCCAAGTTATCGTTGACGTAAGGGATCAGTGGGAGGCCGATGACCGCACCGAGGGGAAGGGCTGATGCCAAAATACCCTTGTAGCCTCCCTTTGGATCCCCGAAGTCTTCAATCCTCAATGTCAGCAATCCGAGCTTAAGAATTCACTAGTCATTGCTGGGGCGACTTACACTCCGTCCAAGCAGGCACGAGCTGGACGGCATTGATGATCTGCGAGTCGAACCCCGAAGTCATCTCGATACCCATGAGACATGGGAACAGCAAGAAGTAGAGGGAGCGCAGGTTTGGCTTGCGATACCAGGGGACCGGGT
Organism: Astrocystis sublimbata; assembly: GCA_022453515.1. Taxonomy (NCBI): domain Eukaryota; kingdom Fungi; phylum Ascomycota; class Sordariomycetes; order Xylariales; family Xylariaceae; genus Astrocystis; species Astrocystis sublimbata. The sequence goes on along the minus strand of JAJNNY010000001.1, from coordinate 746,610 downwards.
CGTCCACCGCCATGCGGTGGACACGGTTGTCCGTCTCGACAGTGACGCCGACCATTTTCGCCAGACGCCGTTTCGATCTCTACACAAATTCTTTCTTATATACTTGATGGTAGTAGGAAGAGTTGCAAAGATCCCCGCGGCGAACGAAGGCAGTTTGGAGCGTCAGCTGGGGCGCGTCGTCGTTCATATACCTACCTGCATGGACCAACCCGCGTCGGGCCCCGGTAGTAAGTCGGAGGCTCTCGACGGGTAATCAGCTGGCAGAGAGGACATATTGGGCCCTGGATGCGTGGGCAAATGATATGTTCTTGTTGGGTTCCGCCTGGTGTCCAGGCCGTATATGGTTCGATTTTAGCCGGGACGTCTGGGCCGGATCGCTTCGAGAATCTGGGGTTGGGACCAGGATACTGTACCCTGCTGGATCCCCATCTGCCCTTGGCCTGATGATACGGTGAGGGATTGTTCTCTTGTCATTGGGGGGCACGTCGCCAATGGACAGGGGCCGAGTGCGGGGGAACCCTTCAGAAAGATGTGAGTTCTCATCGTGAGATAGCTATACGGTGTCGTTGACTAGGTGGAAAAACCACTCTGCCCAGCCTTCCTGCCTGGGAATGTAAGCAGCTGCGTGGTACAGTTATCTGTTCAAGGTGGTTGCGACCCTCTGGATGATGTTGGCGCTCGCATTGGCAGGAGAGTCTTGACCCCTGTCAATTCAACACCCTCTCACTTTATCGGGTACGACCACACGATGACACTACGAACTGTACGCGAGAGTTGTATCGGCTGTTACACTACGTGGATGGGTGTTTGTATTCGCAATACTATAATCTACAATTTGTGGCATGTAAATATCGTGATTCTCATAAGATCTCTGTTCGCAGATATAATCAACTCGGTTCCAGACCGAAGGATCAGCCGTAAATCTCAGCTCGGCGAAATTCTAGACACGCTGATTGCTGGAGACGGATGGAGCTCCCGACAATCCGGGGACCCCGGACAACCCCGGACAGTCGGGAGATGCAACATAACGGCTGTTCAAAATGATCACCAAGCGGCGGTGTCCATATCTCAGCTGACTTTGTGTGTACGATGAATATGTCCTGCTTCCCCTCAATTGATGCAAAAGCACCAACATCAAGAAACTTCGATCTCTGTTTTTTTGCTGTCTTTATTATTCGCTACTGGGCATGGTTAGTGCTACATGGCAATTTGTTTTTAGCGAGAATAATATCTGCGCACTTATTATAATGCCGAGCCATGAAACTCCTAGTACATGGGCCAACCAGCTGCTGGATACACGTGCGACAAAATATGTCCTAAGTTATACTAGAAAAAGGTCATATAAATGATATTGAAGCTAACAATTAATGGCTAAGAATGAAACCATTGATTAAACTCACATATAGTAACTACCTAGACAAAGCAAACTGCTCTCGACATGCGATAGGTCGGAGTCCTGTTATTTAGTAAACCAAACGTTATGGGTATCATTTCACTTTCAACGCCACATCCCCCACCCCTCCCTTTCCCATATAGTCCTATACCACAGTAAAAGCCTCATCTTTCGGAATCGACCTGTCGCTGGGCGCCAATCTTGAGGTCGAAGTTGACGTCAGAAGAGGAGCGTCCATCTTGTCAGGTAAAGGTCGCCTCTTGGTGTTGGGCTTGATATCGTCAAGCTGAATCACTGTTTCCACAGTCACACCAGATAGGTTGGCTTGCTGTCTTCCCTGGGCAGCACTCCAAGAGGCTTCCAATGGCGAGGCCGGAGATGACAATCTCTTGCGCCAACGCCGAGGTACGAATGTCTCGTACATAATCTTCCGGAAATCCCTTGTGAGTCCGAAGACGATCCAAATCGTCAAACCAGGGGTTACGCCGAAGATGTAGCCGATGATATTCGAGCTTGCTCGTTCGGGGCCCAGGTCGGGAGCGTCGGCCTTCGCGTCTCTTGCTACGTCGTCGGCTTGGGGTAGGTGCGTAGCAATGTTCGCTACGATGAATACCCTGCCAGTGAAACAATTAAACACCCTTCAACCCAGATCGTATCATCACATATTGTGAAAAGGGAGGCTTACGAGATGAAAGCAACAGCGATCGTAAGTCGAACCACAACCCAGTTGTTGTCGAAAACGGTGCCCCGGGCTGTGAACGCCGGAGCGACAGTAGGAGTGTTGGGAGCCTGGTCTTTGGTGCCGTTGTTACTACCATTGGTGCCGTTACTACTGCCAATGGTGTTGTTCCTCAAACGTGACCAGAGGCTTCCTGATTCGCCCCTCGTGCTCAAGCGCCTCCAGGCAAGCTTCGACATGATATACTGGCGGATCACGAAGGAGAGTAGGACAATGCTAATAGCGCAGCTCGAAACAGCTACGTTGTATCAGTACACATGTAAGCGTGCCAATAAGGGGTGATAAGGGTGAAGCAAAAGGATTTAACCCACATTGTACGTTGGCTATGACCATGTATGCCGCAAAGCTGCTCTGTACTGCTGGTGTTTGGAGCAGGCCGATTGTGATTGTCGCCAGGGCAATAGGAGCAATCCTGCCGAAGATGGCAAACATACGTTCGGCCTCTCGGCGCTGGGCCCAGAAATTGCACATTGTCAGAGTCACCAAGACGCAACTATAAACCATGTTAGCCGTACGCCCATCACACTTGAGAGCGACATGACCTACTACGCCAAGAGATAGCTCGACTCGACGATGTAGCAAAAAAGGCCTATCGTGTCCAGGTCAGTTATGGCTATATGTCAAGGCGGAGGAACTACAGAGGATGTTGGCGACATACGTATAATTGCCAGAGCTCGCATGAAACCAAAGTTGCCATTGTTGAAGATGACGTCGGCATTCTTGTAGTTTGCCTTGATGTAGTATAACTGTTGCCACGCCAAATCATTCCACAGACTAGAAAGGGGTCAACACCTATAATGATTATATGGGGATCGTTACAACCTACGTATAATTATAAATCTGCTGGATGATGCTACTCAAGGTACATAAGAGAGCGAAATACCCTACCAGGGCTATATCTGTACACCAAAATATCGTCAGCCGGCGGGCAACGCTCGGAAAGTTGATAGAAACGGTGGAGTGGCATCGATAAGAGGCTCACTTACAACTCCAGCGCTCGTTGTTAATCCAGAAAAGCCAGATCAGGAGGGTGTTGGTGATAAGACAAATAAAGGTGAAGATCAGAACCCCAACTGCATCACCGAGCGTGCCATCGGGCAATTGAGACATTGCGCTATGCCCCCCAATGCGACGGGGTCGGGACGTTAATCATGCAGATGGATGGAATATAGAAACAGGAACCGTCCACGAGAGTTCGTGCATATAATATCCAAGTATCATGGTGTTAATGATATTGTAGATCGACAGGCATCCGAATACGCAATATCCCAAAATAAGTTGTACTCGAGGCAAGGTATGTCACATGTTGAGGAGGGATGGGAGGGTGCTTCAAAGCCAACGCCCCCTTCAGCACCACTGGGTACTAACATAGAAAAAGAAAAAAGCCCCATGCCGGCATTGTTTCCTCCCTCGCTGTACTTCCTAGGGAGTGCGTCACGCTAAGTGGCCGAGATTGGCTTGGCCATTGGAGGCCACATAGACAGCCAATACACGGCGAGATGCAGTGTGACATTGGTACGTGACAATCCTACGTAGTTGGTGGGTGGCTGCACCGACGCGATCGGTGAAGTTATGTCGTGGAGCACATGTATTGTCTATATATACTTAAGTACGAACTGATGGGCCATACGTGGGCCAATTGAAATGCACCATCCGCTCATGCCTTTGAATCGATAAATGGACGAAGATGTGGATTCGTCTTTGACACTGACTACCTTATTTGCCTCTTGTATGGTACGTTACCTGAATAGCAATCTAACTTCTTATGATAGGGCTGGGCTTGGTTTTCCTGCTGCCACAGATCATTGTATGAAACCGATCCATGAAAATACGATGGTTGGAAATGATGTCGGAACAACCCGCCATTCTAATTAATGCTTTCATGGTGTAAGTGTAATGGTACTAAGTAGTATCTACGAGTACCAGTACCTGCAATCTTCTCGATGAAACGTAAAACAAAATAGCAAACATCTATTCGTTACTAAATCATGAAAGACTGTTATGTTAGGCCGTGATCCTTGCGGCCTGTATCCCATCTCTTGAGAACTCATAAGCGAGTTCTGTTAGTGGTAGTACCGTGCTACATACACGTTCCTTGAGTAGGAAATCCGGGCCGCTCCGGCGGTTTACACTCTTACATGTATAACCCCAGGATCTCGTCCAATCGACTTCCGTTACACGTCGCTAGCAAGGTCTCTTCCTGGGAAAGTCCCAGCTGCTGCCAGTGACATGTCTGACACGTTGTGTGACGGCCCGTGATGCCCGTACCCCGCAATGGCACTGTACGACTACTACGGTGTTCTCTCTTTGCTCCTGTTTATTCCACATAACATAACATGCAATCTACCCCTAAATACTTATGTATGTTCTACGCATGTATCATGATCGTGACCTTATCATCAACAATGGCGGTGGGTATAACAATAGCTTGGAGGCGAAAGGGATGCGGCAGATGTGGCCGGTCTGTACCTTGCTAGCATACCTCGAATATTGATTGTCTCAGCACCCAGCTGCGCGCTATTGTATTTGAATAGGTTTGGCTTTCTTGGTCCAGAAACGCCACAGTGGCTAACTGCATATGTAGCGATGATACAAGATCTCCTCTTTGTTTTTGTGGAATGAAGTTCCGATGCATCTCTCAAGTGATATGAGTTGCCCCTTGCAAAATGTAGGTCCTGAGACCAAAACCCCACTTTACAATATGATTGCGTCGTATCTTGTCTTTGTGGCGCTCAGGAATCTCATACCGATTTACTTCTTATGTCACATCTCGATGGCAGACATGAAAGCCACGCAGAGTGCGGGATGTCACACGCCAGACACCATTGTTGCATTTCAGCGACAATTTAATGGTTCGCGAGCTGAGGCCTAGGTTGTAATACTTCCCCGCATGATTTTTCATACATTGACAATGACTTTATAATTAAAGTGTTCATCTTCCAAAAATTTAATCATTTAATTCGACCAACTACTCGACATTCTCCACTCATCAAGTCACTGAGAACAATGGCTGCCAGGAAAGTATGGAATGGCCTGGATTTACTGAGGGCTAAGTTTATATATAGAAAACATTTCCAAGTCGATTGTTGAGCGCACACCGAATGCTGCGAAACGTGTTAATGTTGATGTTGCTGGACCCATGACTTGATTCTTGAGTTCACCTATCCCAAAGTGTTTCATATGTCTGCTGATTGTTATAGATGTGAGCGCCTTTGAGTTACATATGCTTTCGACTGCCAGCCGACGCCAGATTTCACTGGTGTGAATGCTATGACAAAATACTCGCTGTCTCGGGGCCATAATAATATGTTCCTCATGAAACACTCTCTAGAGATTGGAGAGATCATTGACGAATGATCGCCCCTCCACCCTCATTCCTACCTACCCGCCAACTCAATGGCTATTTTATAACATAACTCAGAATGAGACGCAAGTAAAGGACTTACACTACTTTAACATTGCAAATGGGTAACTACATTTATGCTAATAACTTGCCTTGGCTTTTCATATGTAACAAGACGTCCGTCAAAGTATCAGTGGACTTATTGATAACACCAGTACCGCTTCCGAAATCATTCTTGTTCTCCCGCGAGAAATTTCCGTGTTTGTATCGACCTCTTCAAGTTTATCTATGCGAGGATTGATTCGACAACCATTCCCTACTTACTCCGTTTAATATTCAACCAAAATCAATACTCTCAACCGCATCGTGCAACAGAGACTCGATGAGTATGCATGCAAAAAGGGGTCAGGAGGCTCCCGCCAACGCTCGTGTTCTTCGAATAAGTAATCCGGTCATTTTAACTCAACTCATTAACTGACAAAAAGTGTTCACTATAGAAAAATTACATGAACAACCCTCCGAAATCTAATCCCTGGTCAGTTGACTGTATCGTTCATGAACTTGTGGCATTGTGGTTCCGCTCTAAGAATCCGCGCGAACCAGTCCTATTGAGACTCGTGAGTATGATCCCTCAATTAATTAAGAATGATATTTTGCTGAAGATCGATATACCAGTCAGCACGCGGCGCATTGCAATCCAACTACCTCTCAAAAACCCAACGACTCAAGCCCAGCGAGTAGGTTTGCACACCCCTCAACCCAAATGAGGCGGGCCCTACCTACTACACCGATCTGCTCGAATCCCGCGGCTTCGCAGTACCTTGCGTGGTGTTCATTCGTTCATTCGTGGCGAAACACTGCGCTAGTTCTTCTTCCCCGCCAGACCAATGTATAAGCCGATAGAACGCCTTGTGTGAGCTGTATAAGTAGGACTCACAGTTCCTCGAGGCGCATTGGACTTTTGAGTATTTAGCGTGCATGTAGTCTCAGCCCCCAATATCACAGAGATCACAATAGGCAAGGTGTTTTTAGAACTCTTTGAAACTTACATCAACGTTCAAGCGATATCAAGTTGAGATGCAATAATTGTCGATCTAGGTACCTACCTAGGCACTAGCAGTGTGTAGATACATACATCAAAGGATGAAGGTAGCATCTCTACATGAACGGTGTAATGACATACATGACTTTTTCACAGTATATATATTGGGCCTGTTGTTTCATTTGTCTCAAGAACAACTCTGTATGATAGTCATGTCGCGCACCACACATCCAGTACATTCTTCTTACTCAAATTAGCAGCGCGTTCGGCGAGATTGATAGCTTCAGCGCCCACAAAGAGCAGCAATGCCTCAATAGGAGATGCCTCAGACTGTCTTTCAATTCATGCATTTATTGTAATTTGCTACCTGGAGGCATGAAGTCTCTGGTCGAGTCGAGATGGGGTATCTTAAAAAGGACGAGGTAGCAATGGGCAAGGGCTGAGAGCTCAACAGCAAGCAATCCAGCCCTACACGCTGTTACAGGACCAGATCTGCTAGAAGGTGGGCGCCGAGGCATTTCGAGCACAAGATTGAGTCGCGGTGTTCTGCCGCATTTGATCCTTCTACCAACATAGGGTTAGCGGGTGGGGCTTGAGCAGAGGATGATTTGTTGCAGATGAGAGAGGGTATCAGAAGAGTTGAGAAGATTGAGTTGCACGGTGTTTTTCGGCATGTGCAATCGATGCGCTGAAGTTGAAGTCCAGGCTCGAGAGCAGTTCGCTGGCCCCGTGTGCATCATCACGTACGGAAACTAGCAAGGTAGCTAGCAAGATTGTTGCGAATCTGCTTACCTTGTAAAATTCCATAGGGTTGGGTTCAACCGAAGCAGTTAGGCTTCCTACTCTCGGCCTGGGTATCAAAGGCGACGAAGTAGACATATGGGTGCCCATCCTTCGCATAGGTATAGGTCGAATCAAGCATCCGGTCGGAATCTCCCGCGCCTCTCCTTCATAGCCTGCACTTTCTTCCTGTCCTCGTCGAACTTCTTCAGCAGATCCATCTGCTCGGCCTTCCTCCTCTCGCGCATCTGGAAGCGGTAGAAGTCCTGCGTCTCGTCCTTCTTCTTCTGCTGCTTGTCCAGCATCCTCTGCTTGGCCTCCTCGGCCTCGTCCCGTCTAGCCGGGGCGCTGCGGCCACCGCGCGTGACCATGACAAAGCCATCTTCATCGGGCTCGTTGCGCAACCGCTTGGCCAGTTGATGCGCCTCCTCTTCCTTGCGGTTGAAGACGACAAAGTACGCGTCCACCACGGCCTGCACGACGTCATTGCCCGGGTAAGAGAGCTTGTTATGTGCCTTCAACCACTGGGCGCCAAAAGCCGGGACGCCGTCTTTCACCCCTTCTCCCCATGTCGGATATTTCTTCGATTTGTGGAGTTTCTTCACAGCTTTGAGAACGAGGTCGACGCTCTTCTCGTCCGCGAGTAGAGCGACAGCAGAGCTGCCGCTCCGATGTAATGGCCGCGACCATGTATCTGGCAGCTTCGCGGCGTCTTCCTCCTCCTTATGCTGGAGCTCTTCGTCCTCTCTTTTCCTCTTCTTGTGGTGCTTAGCGAGGCGCTCGGCCTGCGCGGGCTCGTGTGAGAGTTTGGCGTCGGCTTTGTCCTGCTCGAAAGAGACGCCCTCAAATCTGCCGGCGCCCACGAGATGCGCAAATACCGCGCGGAAGTGAGCTTCGGTGCTGTCGGCGGGGATGTTGGCTAAGTACAAGCTCCGGGAGTCGTCCGGGGTAGCTATCTTGGGGGCATTGCGCCGTAGATATAGGTAGTGCGTGGCGCGGACTGGGTAGGAAGGTAATGGGGGAATGGAGATGGGCAAGGTGGAAAACTGCTCGGGGGATGTCGAGTTGTCGGCCATTGTATCGCCGGTCCAAGCTTGTTGTATTCTTGTATTTGAATGATCTGGCGTTCCTGAAGATGAAGTCTAAGTCACCGAGAGTCGCGAATTTCTTGTCCAACCCAAATTTTAGTGGGGCCGAACCTGGCGAGCTGGGGGCCTGCGTAGGCAAGGCATTCCAAGGTTGAATGCCCCGCCCTCGGCAGTCCGCCCTCCTAGACCGCTAGAGTGCGCCAATGCGCTTCTCTAGGTACCTCCCTAGTCCCCGCCTCAGATCTTGCTCTGAGATTGGAAATGGCATGAGTGGGAATGGCATCTAATTGACCACTAGATCTTGAATCAGCTAGCATCGGACATCGAAGAACCCTTTTCAAAGTACCTTATTGGCGGCCATGCAAACAACGGCTGTTAGTTCTACATAGTATTTGATCACATCATCTTTTGAAACGAAACTTCACGTAAAATAAATTACTGCATCTCTGAAAATTTGAGTTTCTGGCCTAGGCATTCTTAATTGCTGATGCATACATCTCAACCAATCTTCAGGCGGCTCAAGTGCTTTATATGGAGGAGGCTTCCCGGAAAGAGCCTAGGCCCAGCGCCCCGACAGCGGGACCCTGACGTCTTGGTCTTCTTGGAGTAAGGAACGCTGCAAAGTCCTGGAGTGAATGTCCAACGGCCGTGCTTATTATGCTCAACCGAAATGGCAAATCTCAAATACCGAGCTCTTGGCCGATGATGACATACGGCCGCCGCGGACTCCTAGCCCACTCGAGTCGGCTCAGACCCCGGAGACCGCCAGTTCACGCTGACCGAAAGAGTTCCATATAATGAATTGACTTTGGGGGTGCAAAGCGGCTATTTTTTCTGCCTAGGGTAGTCTGTCAATCGCACTAGGCCTGCTTTCTCCTGGACCCTGTGAATCAACTTCTTTGGTTGTATCGTTCCGTCAATCGCCTGTCGTGCATCTTGTTGCGTTTGATGCAAGGTTAGAGGAAAGCTATGGCGCGGTTAGGAAACGTATTGAGGTTCCTCACGAGGAGGAAGAAGAATGAGGAGAAGGGAAAGGATACACCGGGCAAAGCACCGTATATGCTCCCCTTTCGATCCTCAACTATCTTAATTGTTGTAACTGGTATGTCAACAAGCAACGCAATCAGTCCCCTGCTACACCAAAAGAAGGATTTTACTCACACTCACCACTAGTGAACTTGGCCATCTTCGCCGACATTTTCTTCTACGGCCTGATCGTGCCCGTGCTTCCATTCGCGCTCTCAATTCAGGTAGGCGTGCCAGAGGACCAAACACAATACTGGATCTCGATTCTGCTCGCTGCGTACAGCGCAGCTCTATTTGTCGGCAGCCCCATTGCCGGCATTTACGCCGACCACACTGAGTCGCGGCGATGGCCGTTGCTCCTGGGCCTCATCGCCCTCGCGGGCTCGACTTTCCTCTTAGCCTTCGGAAACTCCATCGGCCTGTTCCTCCTAGGTCGGATCCTGCAGGGCTTGAGCGCCGCCGTGGTATGGAGTGTAGGGTGCGCCCTGCTCGTGGACACGATGGGCAGCAATGTGGGCGTGGCCATGGGCTACATCACCATCTCGATGAACATCGCTTTGATCCTGGCACCTGTGATTGGCGGTGTGGTGTACAACAAGGCCGGGTACTACGCCGTGTACTATGTGGCCTTCGGCGTCGTGGGGCTGGATATCGCCCTGCGTCTGACTATGATCGAGAAGAAGATTGCTAAGAAGTGGATTGCGGAACCTGCGGCAGTGACCGAGACGGAGACTTCTCAGAGGGATGTAGAAAAGACTCTTCCGGCGGCTGCGGAGGGTGATAAGGCCCTGGAGCAGTCTACCGGAGTCACCGGCGCGGGGCCTCTTGCTGCGGACTCAGCTGTGGAAGCGAGTCATTCGGATGAAGAAGGCCCCGCCCCGAAGGATGAGCCGAAGAAGCAAAAGGGCCGCGGAGCCATCGAGCTTTTGAAGTCACCGAGACTCCTGACAGCTCTGTATGGTATCCTAGTCGAATCAGGGATTCTGTAAGTTGCCGGTATTATCTTCAGCTGTTGCGGCGGCACGCTAACGATCCGGACAGACTTGGTTTTGATGCCGTACTGGCGCTCTTCGTCCGGGACCTGTTCGACTGGGACTCATCAGCCGTGGCAGTCCTCTTCCTAGCCCTCTTCATCCCCGGGTTCATAGCTCCCCTCGCAGGCTGGCTATCCGACAAGTACGGCGCCAAATGGCCGTCGTTCGCGGGATTCGTGCTAGTGATTCCGATCCTGGTGTCTCTGCGCTTCGTCACCGACAACACCATCCAGCACAAGGTCCTGCTCGCCTTCCTGCTCGCCATCGCGGGCTTCGCGCTCCCCTTTGCGCTGACCCCGCTGCTGGCGGAGATCAGCTACGTGATTGAGGCCAAGGAAGCCGAGACGCCTGGCATCTTCGGCGAGAAGGGAGTCTATGGGCTCGCGTACGGCCTGTTCAACATGTCCTTTGCGCTGGGCGGTATCATTGGCCCTATTTGGGCTGGTTACGTTATCGATGGTGCGGGCTGGGGCACATTGACGTGGAACTTTGCTCTTGTAAGTTTCCCACCAACGCCCTCATCCCGAGGGAAACATTCGCAGCTAACTGATCATTTCACCATAGTGGGCGGCTTCGGCGGCTGTTGTGATCTTTATCTGGGGTGCCAATACACCAAAGCCTTCCGTGGAAGAGGAGACACATACGGAAAGCACATAGATAGACATGTCTTTTTCATAGAGGCCATCACGAAGTTACGAAATATCCACGTGCGATGTCTGGACCACAATGTTAGTCTACCTGCAAATGAAGTTCATGGGACACGCTTGGCTGCCTAGAAATGTCTGCTGTAGTCATTTTGTCACATTTGGATAAGCAACCAGGTAGTGAAGCTCTCAGCTCACCAGCGAGCAGTTATAGTCTTCACGGTGGTGTGTACTGCATTATTATTGTACTACACATCTTCACCCGTTCCGATTGGGTGCGCCTTGAAGAATGATTCAGTCATGTTGTACAGAGACCGCAGGTTTTTCAGCATAGATAGTGATCCGGTTTCATCGAGGCTCTTGGCGGTATGGCTTTTTGGTTTTCGGTGTGTATGTTGTGGTCTTCGGATGTCCTAAAGCCTCATCCGGTTGGTGATGTGATCTGAAATGGAGTAACGTAGCACAGGTCCCTATGTACATATGATTACTTACATACATGCATATCCGAATGCCTCTCGATGGATTGATATGATTTATTTGCATGTCGGCGATTATGATATGTAAGTATGTGGATATGTGGCGCCTTTTTGCAGCGATCAGCTGTTGTCTGCCATTACGCGTACATGCATGGAGCTTCACCAATTCTGCTTGAAAATGCGTGTATGCCCCTCCACTTACTCCGAAATACGAATATTTAAGGTTGGAAGTGGATGGAGACATTTTCACATTTTGCAGTGGAAGAAACGGTCAGAATCAACTATCGTGGAGCTCGCTGCCACGGAAGGGGCGCATCACCGCTGTAGGTCTTAGAGTTTATCGAGGCAAGCGCGGGAAGTTGCGAGACATGCTTCGTGGGCTAGGCCAGTCGAATTCGTAATTATAATCGTTTCTGCTGCAGCAGCATCTAAGTACAAAACCTCTTGACCGACTGCTCAGCCAAGCCAAGGTGGCCCGCGTGATCGCGTTGCTCATAGATTGAAACTTTGTCTGATAGTAAAGAAAAAGTACGAGCTGGATCAACTTACATCACGAAAACGCATCCTTCTTCCCACCTCCACCATCACGGAATCTTTGGATGGCGCAGCTGATGTTTGGGACAGCGCGGCACTAAGCCCTCGGGTATCTGAAGGACCAGTTTCGGACCATGCTGGGCGAGAATGAAGAAAATCACTCGGTCAGAAAGGTCGGATGCTCATGTAGTATCACGACTGGCAAACAATTAATGGGTTTGTTGTTTTATAGACCATCAGAGGCTCCAAGGGGTAAGTTTGAAAGTGCATGGCTATACTCGCTGTACCAGCCAGCCACAATGAAAACAGGTCAGTACTGTCTCACAAGAAGATTACGAGAATATCGTTTGCAGTAGAAATTAGTGTCGGGTAAGGATTAATAAATCATCCACCTGCTGTGCGTATAGTATAATTATGGAGGATTAGAAATGCCAATGGATTTACGAGTCCTCCATGTTCACGACTTATATTATTGTACTTGAATTACCTAGTTCGAGCTGACTAGTATGTACTTTCCAGCCAAGCTGAGATATTGGTTGCATACAGTAATTCCATTTTGGACCATTGAGCATGAATGATTAATTAGTCGAGTAGTCCCATTCGCCATGGCCATGAATCGTACCATCTCTGAAGTAACGATACATGTACACATGCACTGTGATTTCGGGTTCAAGGCAGGTATATTATATCGAGATACATTTCAATAGTAAGATTGCGTGTTAGGTCACCTGGCAAAATACCAACCGGCGGCGAGTTATTCAAAGATGGTAAGTACGGTAGCTGCCCTCCGGCCGGTCCGGCGGAAGTTGGCTGTGTGCCCTGTCGTAGTGGATTTGTTCATTGTTGTCGCTTATCAAATCGCATCTCAAACCCACCGACACCGAACTCTCATAGGTCACGTAGGGATCAGAACCCAAGTTTCGAAAACGTCTAGAAGCCCTACATGCCTTCGAGATAAAACGATGCCAAGTACAGCCTTTTCGTGCTTGGCTGTATAAGGTTGTATGGACATGGATGTATTCCTTCCCATCGACCTTTTTCATACCCTTTAATCACCTCGAATGACCGGAGAGCGCAACCACACCAATTCTATTTACGGTCTAGTGGTGAACTTTGATGACCACCAGCATGGAAGAGTGTGGTGGTGTTTACCACCTGCCACCTACCTACTCTGGGTGTCTGGTATCCAAGGGCGAGCTGTGTGTTCGAGTTGCAGACGCCATGATCCCCGAAGTGTAGCCAGCGCAGCATGACTTGTGATGATCGCGGAAAACAAAGAAGCGAGAACGCGGGGAAAGGTGAAACAATCGGGTGGTATTATAGGTATTATAGGTACGTAAGTAGATAATGTGTGTGTTGTTGTCGTCGTCGTTGTCGTTGTTGTTGTTATTGTCTCGAGGGCGCAGAAAAAGCAAACAAGCTTTTGAGACGTTCGCTTTTTGGAACTAGGTTGACGCGCTAGTCTCCATCGTCGATACTCACGACAGAAGCAGATTCACAGAGGAGGCGGCTGTTTGAGACGAGATTGAGTAAGTACTATGTACTCGTAAATATGTGGTCTTTGCTTGCGTGAGGCTCCACATGCTTTTGTCCACACCGGAAGTATCTGCAATGTGTGAGATACCTAGGTAGATGGAGAAAACCCGTGCATACAGCCTACCTCTTGTGTGTCGTACGGTTAGCATGTGAGTAGGTACCTACTAGTATTGTGTATTGTGTATTTGTTTTTTGTGTGTAAGGAGAGAGATTCGAGAAACGGTGGAGCGAAACTGAGCCGAATGCAGTTGTATCGGGATGCGTTTCTGATAGACATACTGCATCGTCTACCGGTTCCGGGCTGCGCGCCGCGGGAGTTTTGCAGCGATGCAGAGATGCTACACGTGCATCTGGACGTGTGGGCGTGTATTGCGTGTATCGTAGGTAGGGATTGTACTATACCTAGCACCGTAGCATCCTACCTAGGTAGGTACTGTACTGTAGGGATCAAGGCCGCGCGGACTGAGCCCTGACACCCTGGCAGAATCCTGACATGGGCCTGACTGAGTCGGGACGTGTCTGGCGAGTCTGGGTGGGGTCGGGGAATCGAACAATCGAACGTTGAATTGCGGATTGCATGCGCCAGAAATGCTCCTCCCACCAATAGCTTGGTCCTCTATATTGGTCTAGAACGCCCTGGGGCGTGCTGGGGCGTGCTGGGCCAGCTCGATGCGGCTAGTGGATGATGCCAAGCATGCCTCAGTCGTCTCCCTCGTCCCCTCGTCTCTCACCATCTGTGCCAAGAGTATACCTCTCAGCGCCCATCATCTCTTGGCTTGGCTTCATCTCTCCCAACATCGCGTCGGCTGTTTTACCTGCACACATCTTATGCGTCAACTTGGGCGCCATGTAGAGCCGATGGTGGATGGCGTCACAGAGGACCGCCTCGGTTTTCCCTCACGCGACGCCGTATCTGATCTATTTTTGACGTGCATGCGGCAAAAGACATGCATCTGTCAAGGTGAACTTGCCAGGCCTGTGGTTTTTGGTGATGGGATTGTGTTTGCGGCTAAGCGAAGTCTGGTTCTCGGTCGGTACGCCGGGGGGGGGCAGAGCCGGGGTACCCAGCACCAGCATCGACAAACGTTCTTGGCTAGCAGGCATCATCCCTGTGTCGCCCACTACCAATCTCATATGCTTGCTGATCGGCGATGGGTGCATCTGTGTCTTGAACACAGGCGAGCGGGCAGACAGGGCATGACAAGATCCTGCAACTCTACCCTCCGAGCCTCGTACCAGATATCGCCCTCGAAGGATTCAGATACCTCGTAGTTCACGCTGGGTCCAGCAATAGGGGCAGGCCCCGTCGATGGGAAATTCTATACTGCTCTCCACCCTGTGCTTATACGTACGAGTATTTCTCCGAGGAATTGTGCGGTCAAAACCAATATAGTTCGTTACCTTGCCTGTCCCCTGTGTACTTGCTTGCTTGGGATGAAATGCGACACGGTGCAAGAGGGCACACGTGGTTTCCCACATATGTATAATACCTTATCTGAAAGTAGCCTGTATTCCATATATACTTCAACTCGGTCGACTTAGGCTCTGCAACTTCTTGTCCTAGTTAGGTAGTGTAAGTCTGTACGAGTAGGACTGCCAGACATCAGACATGCACTTTAACTTCTGACTTCTCAAGCTACCCCAGTCAACCTACGTGTATTTGGCGTACCTAGTATATCAGATGTCCGTTAGTTCAGTATATTACTTAGCACGCAGCTTGTACTCCGTACGAGTAGTGCCGAGAGTGCAATACCACCCGGACGTGATATTCAGACGTGTGCGCCGGTAACTAATCCTCGCTATCCAAGCCCTTTCCCTGTCCCCATTATTATAGGTGCAGCAGAAACCGGCGGCGATTCAGGACTTATACGTACTTCATTTCAGCTGGACTATCTGACTACCCGTATCTGACTGATGTCCCCGGTCTGGCGTGCACACAGCCCCCCTGACAGCATTAAGTCGGACGCCACTGGCGGTTTCGGTGATTTCTGCTAGTAAGTGCCCCCAGGCTCGCCAGGTGCCAGGCATCATCAATCAGAGTACCTACCAAGCCTGCCTTGGTTGGGTTAGTCAACTTACAATTGTCAATGTCTACCGGTCTCATTCGTCCCCCCCCGAGCCCCCCAAGATTACCCGTTTCTTGGTCGGCCTGCCGGTTCTCGCCTAGTGCTGCTTTCTGTCTAGCCCGGCACGACTGGCGCATGTTCGTCTCCCCCAGCAGAAGTCAAGCTCCCGGTCTGCTCTCGCCGTTAGTCTGATTCTGGTCTGGCTCGGTCTGCCCGTCAGTGCCCCAGTGCCCAGCCAGTGGCCAACTGCTGGCTGTTAGGTATGCTGTTGTCCATTGAGGTCCATCCATCCATACCCAGTCGCACCCTCGGCACCTGTCCACCTACGAGTAGGTAGCTAAGCTCATCCTCAAACAGTACCACCACCACCACCACCACCAACAACAACAGCAGCAGCCCGCAGCCCGCAGTCCACAGTCCACAGTCCACAGTCCGCAGCCCGCAGCCGGCGCTGCATATGGGTAGGTAGGTAGCACTCCGTACCTCCTAAGCACCTAGGTCGAGCGAGGGACGGGAGGACGTGTCCAGGCTCTGCCGATCTCTCTTCGTCTCGTCCTCAGCTGGCGGCCCCTGCGCAGCTTCTCCTCACACCTCGAACCACATACATCCATCCATTATACTGTACTGTACTCCGCAGCTACCGTTCTGTGAGCAATCTATGCGCAACCAGCCTGCGCACCTCAGTTCGCCTCTCATTCCATCCACACCCTCTCCTTGGTACCGCACTACCTACTACATCTTTCGAGCATATCGCGCTCAGCTCATCGCGAGAACACCACTGCCACCACCAGTTGCTGGCCGACCTTCCTTCGATCCCTTCAATCGACGACAATCGACGACAGCTGCTCACTCACAGCACCGTGGCATAAACCACCAACGCTTGCGTCTGCTGTACTCGTACTAATACAGGGCGGTGTCGAGAAAGAGCAAAGGCACGGAAAGGACAAAGTGTGTCATCCAATAGAAAGGATCTCACCGATTTCCCTCCCCCTCCACGACGGCCACACCTTGCATTCATTTTGTCGCATTTCAGTCTTTGATTCCGGAATTTCTGCGAGCTCCTCCACCGCAACGCCGAGTCGCATTCGACAGCGGTAGCCGGGCTGGGACCATGCATATGGTGACGCCGCTCCATCATCTTCTTCCCCTTCTATAGGCCATGAGGATCGCCATTCGGGAGCAGTTAGCCGCCTTAGTGCTGTTAGCTGTTCTGATCGCTCTCACTATTGTGTCTGTGCCAACATGGATCTACGTTCACAGATTCGTCGTTCAGGTCGAATCTGACGGCCTGTCTCTAACCGCCTCCCTCAAAGCCTCTCAGATCGCCTCTCAGATTCAGCTCATTCAGACCACTTGCCGGACCATCTCGACGAGAATCCTTGTACAGCGTGGCTTTCTCGATTTCTACAAGGGCAATGAGACCGCCGAAAACTGGGTGTTTGCCATACAGGATCTCCTGACGGCTCTGAATTCTGGCGGCACTGCTAATCTGCTGCAAGCCAAGTTGTACTCTCGGAACCAGACCGGTGACCCCAACGGCCTCGTCAATGTTACGGCTAACAACATACCTGAGATCAGGCTGCCCTATATGGCACCCGACGGCTCTGATATATATCTTGGCAATGGAACCGGCGGCTTTCCTCCGACCCTCTATCCCAACATAACCTATTCCGGCTCTTCGAATCCCGACCCCCTTGAGCCAGGCAAAACTGCCATTGTAGCGAGGCCCTTCCCTGATATCCGGATTGATTCAGCCGTGGATGGAGTCTTGCTAGGACCCCTCGTCATCAACCAGACCTACGCTTTGATCTCCTTGACAATACCCATTCGTCAAGCTGGGGCTAGGACGATTATTCTTGGATACATGACTGTCATTGCGGAAGCGACTCCAATCATCAATATCCTGACCTCCCTAGAAGGACTGGGCACCACTGGAAATGTGCTGCTCATTGGGCCGGCCACTGGCTGGAACCGATTTAGTAAATACAACCTGCCAGCCAACTCGACCCATGCAGCTGTTGGGAACTTTTCGAATGTGGATGTCAAGTTCGTCCTCCCACCTTCCTCTCGGCCAAATCAAAAGGATCGGCACACCGAACACGACTTCGCCTCCGGGAAGTATGACCAGCCATTCAAAGTCACGCAATACAACGCTGCCTATAAAGCTTTTACGAGGCGGAACGCTGCAGTTAACAATGCAAGCAGTACCTTGTCCACTACGAATGAGCAAGGGATCGCCGTGGCTGTCGGCTTTGCGCGCCCTCCCAGTGCCCTGGTGAATTGGACTCTTCTCATCGAGCAATCCAGGTCAGAAGCCTTCATACCAATCAACACCCTTCAGCACATTCTTCTGGGTACTGTCTTCGGAACTGCAGGAGTTGTGCTACTCTTCATTGTCCCTTGCGCCCATCTAAGCGTGAAGCCGATTCGACGTTTGAAGGCTGCCACCGAAACATCGATCGCACCCCCAGGCTACGAGGAATATATGGACGACACCCGGTATGACGAAGATCATGCTACATCTGGCCGAAGTAGTAGTAAGACACCGCTTGGCATCTTCGCCCGGATAAAAAGATGGAGTAGGAAGAACATGGTGCCGAGGGCTTCGCCGTCAGCAGACTTCAGCGACCCTCGTCGCCGTGTCTTCAAAATCCCTGGCAAAGTCGTAGATCGCAAGCACATCATGACGGACGAACTTACCGAGCTCACGACCACCTTTAACGAGATGAGCGAGGAGTTGCTGAGACAATATAGTTCCTTGGAAGACAAGGTCGCTACAAGGACACGTGAGCTCGAAGTGAGCAAGAAAGCTGCGGAAGCAGCGAATGAGAGCAAGACCTTGTTTATCGCGAACATCTCACATGAACTCAAAACACCCTTGAATGGCATATTGGGCATGGCGTCGGTGTGCATGGAGGAAGACGATATAGGTCGGATCAAGCAATCGCTGAACCTACTTTACAAGTCGGGTGACCTGCTTTTCCATTTGTTGGAAGATCTTTTGAATTTCTCGAAGAACCAAATCGGTCACCAACTGAGCCTCGACGAGAAAGACTTCCGGTTGGGCGATGTTCGATCACAGATACTCGCCATTTTCGACAAACAAGTCCGCGAAGGCCAAATCACTTATTCAGTTGACTTTGCAGGCTCCGAGAAGATCGAGCCGGATCAGAATCCCGAACAGAATGAGTTTGACGAGAAGCTTCCGGTTCTGGGCCCTCGAGGCGGCCGGCTGAAGAACATGTGTCTTTGGGGCGACCAGCACAGAATTTTGCAGGTGTTGATCAATCTTGTCAGTAACAGCTTGAAATTCACCCCGCCCCAAGGCAAGGTGTCTGTCCGCATTAGGTGCGTTGGCGAAGCCGAAGTGAACGACGAGACGCAGAGTAGGTCCTCTTCCTTCTCGAAGAAAACGGCAAGCTACCAAGGAAGGCCTCCGCTCCGGGGTGGATCTGTATCAAACAATTCGACCACATCCAAAGACACCCACATGGCCGGAACAGCCTTGTCGATTAACCCCTTGGATCCAAAGATGGCGCCGCATCTACACACCCTGGAGAGGTCACAGACGCCGCCACCAACGCACGCTAAGTCGTATTGGTTTGAGTTCGAGGTGGAAGATACGGGTCCGGGTATCCCCGAAGATATGCACACACGTGTTTTCGAACCATTTGTGCAGGGAGACTTGGGTTTGAGTAAAAAATATGGCGGAACCGGATTGGGGTTGAGCATCTGCCAACAACTGGCGAATTTGATGGGTGGTTCTATCACAATGACCAGCACGCTCGGAGTTGGCACTACCTTTACTATGCGCATCCCGCTCAAGTACATCAAGGACAGGTAAGGCCAATTCTCACTCAATCAACAACAGTCTATGATTACTAATAGTGGCCCTAGACCTTCGAGTACCGCATCAAGTAGTATCAGATCGCGACCGACCAGTATCGTCTCGGTCGATAGTGAGATACGGAGAAACTCTCTCCCAAACCCAACAGCGGAAGCCAAGGCAAATATTCTCGACCAACAACCACGGCTTGTCGGCTTGAGCCAGCCGTTCTTTGCAGCGACCCCTAAGAAGGAGCCCTCGCCAACGCCAGAGGAACAAATGAAAGCTGCCGAAGAAGCCCGTGCACACAAAGGCGAAGGAAAGCTACGTGTGTTGGTCGCGGAGGACAATCCTACTAACATAGAAGTCGTTAGTCGTATGCTCAAGTTGGAGGACGTGTACGACGTGACCATCGCCAAAGACGGACAGGAGGCCTATGATCTTGTCAAGGCTAATATGGAAAACAACGGTCATTTTGACCTGATCTTCATGGACATACAAATGCCCAACGTCGATGGTTTGCAGAGCACCCGCCTCATACGGAAGATGGGTTACTCGGCTCCTATCGTTGCACTGACGGCGTTCTCAGACGAGAGCAATGTCAAAAACTGTATAGAGTCTGGGATGAATGAGTTCCTCAGCAAACCCATTCGTCGACCAGCCCTGAAGCGGGTTCTGAAGAAATTCGCAACCATCCATGAAGCCGACGAGCCCGAGGTCGCAGCTGCTTCTGCAAAGGTCCCGCCTCAAAAGGGTGGCGCTGTTGTGACGACTCAGTCTGTTAACGGACAGTCCTCCCCCTCATTCGTTGAATCTGAGAAAATAAACGGCACCCCGAATGGGCCGGTCATCTTGGCGACATCCCCTTGACATGACACGTCATAACTGCTACCACAAGATGTCGACGATCTTGAGTGACGACACACCAAAATATACTCAAGGGTTCAAAAAGAGCTTTTCCCATACAATTCCTGTTATTTTTTGCGAGTTGTCGTCGTTTCTATGTTGTATCTCTATACCATGATTTTTTTTTTCAGCGAGTACCTTGGCGAAGGGCGTTTTTGACTTGAGCAATTATTTCTTGTTCTTAAAGCATAGGCGACACTGGCGGGGACATATACGAGAGGACCGGTCGCAAAAGTATGGGGGAACTACATGGACTGGCGTAAAAAGGCGTATGGAGGCTATTCCAAAACTCAGCAGAGATGGAACTTTGTTTTTTTCTCTCTATTTCTTTTTTCCAGCTCCGCTACACGTTTAATTACTGCATCTCTGTACGGAATCCTCTCCGGGAAGGAAGACGTAAAACACTTTCAGGGCCTGATACTATAATACATACATCGAAGAGACGGCGTTTGGACTGCGCTTGAGATGTCTCGCGCAGCATACAACACGTTAACATTTCGCAAAATATAAAAGTTTCTTCGTGGGCATATCTCGATTGTTTTTGTGTCTATGTGCCTTGGAATGGAGCCGTCGTGAGCTATGTATTTATTGTATGTGTATGTAGGTAGCCAAGTTATCTGCGTGGATGACCATGAACCATGGACGGGTCTGCACGTACGAACCTTGAAGCACCTGTTTACCAACCACATATACTATATTCTCTCTACAGGCCCCTAGAGCTACTAGCAATGACCGGACTGGCCTGGCCTGACGAAGCAATATTGTTGTCTAGCGAAAAACGTCGTCATTCTGTATCGTTAGGTGCCGGGGGTTCGATTCCGTCGACAGCCGAAGTTCTATTTTCGCACCTGATCATTACCACTGCCTTCTTACCTAAGACGTTAAAGTACTAAGAAAGGGATACACATGCACATATATATAGATATCTTCACACATAGATTCCTTTTCCTCAATTTTCTTTGCTCTTCTTTCCCTCTTATTCTATACATGATATTTATTGCCTTATCTTCCCTGTCCTTGATGCTGCTTGGCTTAGCTACCTCTGTCATGGGCCTGCCTACCTGCCTGCACATAGGGACCTTAAAACACCGACCTTATTACCAGAACAATCCTACTGACCCCTGAGAGTATGATGAAAATGTCGGGTTAGTTTAGCCTCGCCGCGCAACGCTGTAATATACAGCGCAGCGAATTATCGGTTCCTGCAGCGTTAGGTGCGAAGAGTTCGATTCCTTCCACGACCAAGGTTTTCTTCTTTCTTTTCTCTTGTTGCATATATTTTCTTCCGATATCTGATACATAATGGATGAGATACGTAGTAAGCGCGGACATATGTATACACACGCACGCAGCCCCCCATAAACTGGGATATAGCCTACTTTTGAACTGAACGAATGTGCTACGCCCCATCTATATCATTATCCGGTCTACGCAGTTAGGTGTCTGTGATTGTTTTTCGTTTTTGAGCTATATAAGTCCCAGCTGATCACAAAATCCCACGCTACTTACATAAGGTAGATAGGTACGGTAACTAATCATGTGATTCTGAAGGTATCATACATATATAGGTACATTAGCAGCCGTGCGCTAACATTTTTGTTGATTTCATTTCTTATCAACTAGATTCATTGATAGTATACAACGCTGTTGATAGATTTACTATTTAGATATCAACCTGTCGTTGGGAGAAGGAGGCCTGACGTGGTTGATGATAACATCGGCAAGAAGAGCCGGTGACGGGCGGGTCCGGCGAAGTGCCGTTGCCCAAGCGGGGGAATATTCCCCTCTCCTTTTCGGATCCGGTCCTCGGCATAAGTTGTACATCTACTAGCAGTAGCAGCAGTACCCCAGGGAATGCAGAGGAGTGAAATCACTCATCATAGGAAGTGTGGACTGTCATTACATGTAATTAGATAAAAACCCGCTGGGAGTAGACGAGTTGAAGCTTCAATATATGTGGGGGTTGTTATGGTAGAGTTTAAGGTCAGCCAGATGTTGCTTTCTGCTGTATCGTGTTTGGCATCGAATCTATAGCTTGTTAACCCCGAATTCCGTTGACGGAGATTCTCCGTACGTTCATGTCCATGTCCATGTCCATGCAACTGCAGTCTGTTAACTTGAATAAAAAAGGTCTTTGCATAAGTACAATCGGCCACTCAGTGATCCAGACTCATTCTTGCATTATCTTTCAACCTTTCATAAACAACGAACAGCCAAACTCCACGGTAATTCAGGCCTTCACACACTACCACCCCTCACATCCATAATCCTTCAACCTCCCCAACTCACCTTCTCATCACTCACCCACACATCCCCCAAAAACAAGATTGTAAACCAGCTTCTACCAACCCAACCGTCAAAATGCGCATCCCCTACACCCCCAACCCACCCCCCACCACCACCGCCGAAGAAGCCGCCATCGTAGCCCGCGTCGCCGCGCGCCGGGCACCACGGCCCCTGCAGCCCCTGGACCTGGCCCTCCTGCACTCGCCGCCCGTGGCCGACGGCTGGAACTCCTTCATGGGCGCCGTGCGCGCGCAGACGCTCCTCTCCCCGCTCCTGCGCGAAATCGCCATTTGCCGCGTCGCAGTGTGCAATTCCGCCTGGTACGAATGGGGCCACCACGCGCCGCTGGCTGCTGCGGCGGGGTTGGGGGAAAAGGGCATTGAGGTTTTGAAAAAGGAGGATCTGGGAAGCGTTACGGAGGAGGAAAAGGAGGGAGCGAAAGCGCATGGGCTGGGGGACAAGGAGTGGGCTGTGCTGCGGTATGCGGATGAGATGACGCGGCTGGTGAGGGTTGGCGAGGCCGTCTTTGAGGCGCTGAGGAGTCGCTGTGATGAGAGGGAGGTTGTGGAGGTTACTGCTACTGTGAGTTTTCTTCTTCCTTCTTCCTTCTTCCTTCTTCTTCTTCTCCTTTTCCCTTTTCCCTTTTCTATTTCTTCTTTTTTCTATTCCCGCTCAGCTGTGAGGGTTTCCGATGCTAGGGAGATAATGGGTTGGGATAGGATGTAAAAATGAGAGAGAAGGTCGCGACGGGAGGCAAGATGATTCATGCACGCCGGGAACTGAGAACCATGACTAACGAAGTATTGCCCACATAGGTCGCGGCGTACAACTGCGTCAGTAGATTTTTGGTCGCGTTAGATGGTATGTTGGAAATTTCCTCCTTTTCTCCCCACTCCGTTGCTTGCGATTTGAGAGGACGATAGTTGCTGGAGCACTTGTTAACCTTGTACTATTTAGTGGGCGAGAGGAACGGCACGGGACCGGACGATGTCAAGCATTAGTCGGACTGTCAACTGCCGCTCAAGCTGGAAGCATACAGGCCTATGAATTTAAAATATGCTCGCTCCTAGATTGCCGTCTTTTTCGTAGAACTATGAAGCCATATTATATAAGCATCTTTGCATCGTGAAGCTATAACATACCTAGGTACTTAATGTACGCGGATAAGCTCATAAAGTCACCAAAGACATTGCATGGATCAATATCCATTTGACTTGATTTGATTTGATTCATTTTATTTGTTTTTACCATACTATATCAGAGTAGACTGATCGATTGTTTGTTCCTAAGCCAATACCTCCCGTCCTCCCAAATTCCCAGCCACCGTTCCAACGCCAGATCCAACCCAGCTACACTACACTGCGTTTGTCCGCGTACACTACATCCTCATACTAGAGCTACAACCATCCCCCGATAAAACGTATAAAAAATGATAAGATAGGGTTAGGGGGTGATATAAGTGGTCAATGGAAGGGCGCTGAGCCATGCATGATGGCCGTACAAGTCGTACCATCTGCCAAATAAACTTTTGAATGGTAAGAAGCAAAACTGCTGTGAGCTGTCATAGCCTTCACAGGGTAAGTAACAGGGTATCTTCCGATGGAATGAAAATATAACAACCAAGGAAACCTTGAAGTTTTGTTTGAAAGGGCGTGAATGGTGTTGTGAATGTGGTGTAAGTGATTTTGCGTTGAGCTTCCAGTCGTGGCCACATTGTCATGACAGGTCTGGGACATTCAACGTTGATGTTCATTATCGTGGGATATATCTTCATAAGATTCTTCTACAATGTCGTGTGTGTGTGGGTGTGTAATTCGTTTCATTTCATGAGGCCATAAATCGTTCGAAGGCACCGACTCAGCAGGCTTGTTCGAAACGCAGGTCTGATTATTCCGCGTCGCGTGGTTGCTGCTGCTTTGGAGCCCTGATGCGTATCGGTAATGGGGACAGTATTGCTTGTCTGCAACATGCATCGCTATATTTCGAGTTTTTCCGGAATTGATGAAGTGTTTAGGCTGAGTTCACTCATAATCGGAGAAGGCGGGGGTGAGCGCATGGCTGCTTCGATCGAGGCGTGTCGCTGTCGTAGTAAGGGCGATCGTTGCAGTTCCTCGACGACGCCGAACCAGCCGGTGCGCTGCGTGTGCTCTGTCTTCTCGCTGTAGCCGATGGCCTGGGTTGTGAGCCGTCGCGGTGGTCGGCGCGGGGTGCTGTCTGTTGTTCGCGACTTGGTCACAGTGGGTCGAGGGGCTGGTGGCGGAGGTGGTGGAGCTTGTGGAATCGCTTTCAGCCTTTCTTTTTCTTTGGCCTCTTTGGCGGCTACGACTGCGGCCTCCTTGGTAGCACGGTCGTTCGTCATCGATGCGACAACGCCCATGTAGACGACCAGGAAACGCATGCGCAGCATGTCCAGGCGGCGCACGCGCTCCTCCAGCTGCGCTCTGTGGCTAGCCCAGAAGAAACGCGCACTCGGGCGCAGCGTTGTACCCCCCTCCTCGACCACCAGGCGGTTCAGCTCCTCGCGCAAGTCATCGCCCTGGGTCTGAATCTCGCGCAAGAGGCGGGCCAGGCGCACCTTGTCTTCCAAGCGCTGCACCTTGGCAACATCGCAGTCATAGCTCTCGTTCTCCTCTATGGAGCATTCGACGGCGTCGACGAAGGTGGTGATCTCGCGCGGCGCCGCGTAGTAGGCGGTGGTGTAGGTGGTGACCATCAGAGGGAAGGCTCCGAAGGCCAGCGACAGGGCGCTCACGGGCAGGACTATGGTCCATAGCAGCGTAGGGGTGGCAAACGCCATGTTGCGAGCAGGACCCGGAGGTGAGGGAGGACCATAGAGAATTATGTTGTCATCAAGCGTGAGCGTGCTGGCGGAAGAGCGGGCAGCGTGGGCAGAGAAACGAGGCGACCAATATGACGTTCGGCAACATGCATTCCCCTTTTCAGTGCAGATGTGCGCTGAGTTGCGCTGGTGTGCGTGTGCGGGTGCGTGTCGGTGGTGGTGCGTGTGGGAGTGGGAATGGGAGTGGGCGGGCGGGTGACTGGTGACACTGGCACGGCCGACTGGTGGGTTGGGGTAAGAAGGAAGAGAAGTGGAGGGGTGAAATGTAACTCTCGTGTACCTCACTACAGTACATACAATCGCCCGCGCTCCGCTCTCCGCTATTCGCTCTTCGCCCGCCTCCTGCAGCTGGGCCGGCTTCGCGTCTAGCCCTAATATGTGGCTGTCGTAGTAATAGTAAGGAGGATGACAAAGAGTGTCGACAAGGTGACGGGTTGCGTCTGGCGTGCCTGGGTCAACACCCGCAGCACAGACCTACGATGCACTTGTCATCCATCCTTTTGGGGTGCGTACATGGAGGGAAAGCCAGGGAAAGCCGATACCTTCTCGAATGAGTGCGGGAGAAGGGGTAACGCCATGTATAAGTAGTTAAGGTACAACCACGGCCCAGCCCACTGGAGCCACTGGCTCGCCCACTCAGCTCACATCGTGCGTCAGCGAGCGCCGGACGACCAGCTTTGCCCCGTGAGACCCGCGAGACCCCCTCTCTCGCGCATTCGCTAGACCACCAGCTCGCCAGTGCCAGGTGCCGCAGGCTGCAGCGAATCGGTGGTTGCTGGGTGTGTAGCGTGTGGTGTGTAGTGTCAGTTAGGGCAACTGTTACGCGTTGTCGAATGCAGTATAGCATGGCACGGACAGGATGGATCACGCGATGATCGGACCGCTAGAACCTGGCTTATAGCGCCCTAGGACGAAAGCGGTCAGAAAGCGGTGTGTTTCGCAATTGTTGAGGTCCAACATCTTGGCCGTGGAGCAGCGAAGGACAGATGGTTAGAAACAATCGGAAGAGTGAGGGAAAGGGGGAAAAAGCAATTGTGAATGAGAAACAAAAAAAAGGCGAGTATGAGTAAGGTGCTCAAGGACTCGACAATGCTACTAGCCTCCAGCAGCTTCCAGCTTAGCATGATTCGCAAGTCGCTGTTTCCTTGTGCGCTTTCCAGCGTTCACGTCATGCCTTCCGCTCGGAAACCATGCGCGTCCGCTGCACGGCATAGCGGCATTTGATGGTAGCGTCCACAGCTGAGGGGTCAGCTGGCGGTGCTTTTGCCTGTGGTTCGCCAGACAGGACAGTTCGTGCCGAGCGTGCCTCTCTGCTGCGGCCCCCAAACTGCCAGGTACCACCTACGAGGACAGTGGGGTGCGAGAAGAACCCGACAGAATACTCTCCTATCTCAATTGCAAATCATTTGCAAATATTCCTCGCAAGCCTACATGTGCATCACCCAGGAACTTAAAATGATTATATGTTCACTGACTGAGTGTGAGAAGCAGCGATTTCGGGCACATGTACTCTTCAAGTCGGACGGGCCTCAGGAGTTGCCTACAATTCATACGCAAGCTTGAAGGTTTCCGCTGGCTAACGCTGCCCAGCAGTCACTATGGCCCAAGGCCGATGTACCCGCAAGGCCTTGTAGGCTGGGTAGGGTACATGCGAAGGTACAGACAGGTAACCTTAGGTAACACCAGCATGCAGCTGGATCTTGTTAGAAAAAAACACAGCTGCAAGAATGGCGGGGCAGCTTGACCTCGGACTGTCTGTCATCCAGCCAGAGCCCGTCTTCGGATCTTCAGAATTGAGCAATCCATGACGCCCATGCTAAATCTGATACAATAATCCAAACCAAAGCACAACCGCACACCAAAATAGTCGCTGCGCCACCACCAAATCTCCTCTCCAGCGCCCGAATCAATCAATGGCCATGGCGGCCGTCGCCGACAGCGCTGACCCCTCTCAGCAGCAGCAGCAGCAGCCCTTCCCCCTCCCCGCGATCCTGACCAACCCCTCCTCCACCCCACCCGAGCTCATCACCCAAGGAGCCGAGGGCCGGCTCTACAAGACCACCTACCTCCTTCCGTCCATCCCCTGCGCCCTCAAGTACCGCCCCCCGAAGCCATGGCGCCACCGTGTTCTCGATGCGCGGCTCACGCGTCACCGCATCCTCGCTGAAGCCCGGAACCTCGCCAAGTGCAAGCGCGAGGGCGTCTCCGTGCCCTCGGTGTACGCCATCGACGAGAGCGCGGGCTGGCTCATGATGGAGTGGGTGGCGGGCGGCCCTGTGCGCGCCGCCATCAACGAGTCGTTGCGGCGGAGGAGGGACGACGAGAAGGCGGCGGGCAGGTCGGGGGATGCGATTGTCGAGGGCGATGCGGAGGGAGATCAGGACTTGGTCGCGCTGCTGAGACGCATCGGGGAGGCTGTGGGGAGAATGCACAAGGTGGGCATTGTCCATGGAGATTTGACGACGAGCAATATGATGCTGAGGCCGTGGGAGCGCGGCAAGGAGCCTGCGAACGGACACGCGACACCGGCAGGAGATGGGCTGCTGGATGGCGAGATTGTCATTATTGATTTCGGCCTGGCGAGCCAGAGCACGTCCGAGGAGGACCGAGCCGTGGATTTGTATGTTCTGGAGAGGGCCTTTGCGAGCACACATCCGCGGGCTGAGAAGCTGTTTACGACGTTGCTGGAGAGCGCCTACAGAGAGGCCTTCAAACAGGCGCCGGTAGTGCTGAAGAAGCTAGAGGACGTCCGCATGCGCGGCAGGAAAAGAAGCATGATAGGTTGAAATTCTACCAGTCGTGATTCTGGTGATAATGCCAATAATGATAATGATGACGGACTTCTGACTATGGAAATGCTCGCTATTGATATGTCATGGAGTCCACGATCAGGCCGTTCGGATTTGAGCTTGGCTTGTTCTACCACTGCTCCGATTCTACGCACCCCGTTCGACGTACATTATGTCTAGGAGTTGTATGTATGCATGCCATTACAGTCGGTTGGGTTTTCAGGCTGGTACCAGCTCGGCACCCGCGAAATAACCCTTGTTTTCGATGACGCCTCTGTAGCTGACGAAGGCGGTATACTTCGCTACCCATTGGGGGATGAGGTCGCCCTTGAGGCCGCTCTGTGCATTCTCGTCGTCCGCAAGAACGCCGGCTCCCCGAGCGCTCTGTCCTAGCAACTCTCGTAGCGTGCCACTGGGCAATATGTCCATGCTGTCGCTATGGGTGAGCAGCTCGATGCCCTCGCTCTTGGCGAGCTTGATCAAGGGGGGCGGCACGTTGCAACAATCCTTGATGTTGATTTGGTCGACGGCCGGTCGCACCTTGACCTGACTGATGAACCGCTGTAGCTTCTCGGTGCCGAATTCGGCTATACCCAGCCTAGTAATTTTGCCCTGCTCGTAGAGGCTCTCCAAGGCAGACCACGTCGCGACCTCGTCCTCGTCGTTTCCCATGGTCGCGTTGATCTTGTCCGCCTCCCATTCGCAGTCGCCTTCGAAGGCTAGGCCGGGAAACGACCCGATCAGAAGATCGACATGTTCTATCCTTAGCTCCTTCGTCACCAGCCGCAATGCCTCATCAATGTATTCGGCGCGTTTCTCTGCGGGTGCGGTAGGCAGGAAGAATAGTTTTAGGGTGATCTCGTATTGTGCGCGATCTTCTTGTAAGCCGGCTGCCGCCCAGTCGATGCGCGGGACATATAAGACTGAACCTTCAGTGGAAGTCCATGCATTTATGTCTGGCCTGCTAGTTCTATTTGTCTGTGTTCCGTTGACGTTCACGGGTGAACCGTCAACAGGGCTATCGGCATAGTCCTCCTGTGCAGCTGCGAAGTTACTCCTCAGGGACTCCGTGAGTTCCAGGTTGGATCTGGTGATTCCAGGCTTCCGGATAATGGAGGGGCCACCTGTGACAATGTTGCCGGTAGATAGTACTATCCGCGTCATGGTTCAACACGTTAGACCGAGACAGCTGGGACCGAACGATGTGATTTCCACGATTGTGAGGGGGATGATATGCTTTGAGAATCGAGAAGATCTGTAAAGGAAATGTATGTATGGAGTTATGAGTGATTGGAGGGGTGAAAAAAATAAAGACTAAATAAAGTTAGTTTCTGATATCTACCCCAAGCCTATTGGCAGAGGTGGGGTTCCCGTCGCAAAGGCGCAATTGTTAAGGTTACTGGAGCAACAAGAGATCTTTCCGCGGACAACAACACCTTGTATACACTTTTGGAATTGTTAATTGGGGGCACAGACGGAATTATAGGTTTGCATTGTTTGTAAGCAGGTTGAATAATCAGCGGAAATTGCAACATCGGTTTGCGCGTGGGGTGTCTAGGATGCCTTGACCCGCCGCAAGTCAATATCAAGGGCTAGGTAGGTGGAAGCGGCCGAGGAACGGTCGACGGACTTCTAGACCTAGACTTCAGCGAGCTAGAGACGCCGCGTCCAACGGCTGCTTTGCGGCATTACCAGCACTCGCCGTTGCACCGTATCACCAGGTGTGAGATTGATCATTTTCCAGGTCGCTCATGTACACATGTAAGCCGCAGTTATCAGCATACGCAGAGTGGGGGGTGCATGGAAACACATCCTGGGTTAGTAATGGGAGTACTGCGAAGAGGTGTGTGTAACCGATTGGATGGTACTATTGGTATAATGTGAGAGCCACCGTAGCCAAGAACAAGAGCGCATTCCGCGGTAAACAGAAAGACCATGGTCGTAGCAAAAGCGTCTGACGTTATCGCTGTTAGTTCGAGTCATCATCGCGATCGCTGCATGGGTAGGTAATTAATTGGTCATCTGGGACCATTCTCGATGCATTGTAATGCAGGACATTTTCCAACTGCAGTCAGCCAGATACAACTTGCGATTTTGGTTCAACGTAGGTAGGCCGTGATTCGGTATTGGTGGGCAGCTTGCCGAGTAGGGGCAGCCGAGGCAGCAATGGTTGACAACTTGGTGGTGGCACAGGTCAGTTACTTGGACCTTAGATCTTACTATCGGGACCTTAAACTAGCATACATTAGGCTAAGTGCCCCATCTTTTGCCTGGAACAGTGTGTTGATTGGCTCAGTCAGCTCTTTTGCCAAGCTGACTGATACTCCACTTGGCGGAGGTAGATCTACTTATCGCCAAAGGTTTAAAATAAGCTAGAGTAGCTACCCTTTTTATAGAAATATAGAGAAAATTGGAATATAAGTTGTTTAAATAATAAATAATAAAACAGGCCAGCTTAGATACATTTTAAGGCTTTAAGCTTAGATTTATTAAGTACTTTAGCTTATGTACTGATGTAGAAGAACTTAGTGTGGCCTTTTTGTGGGGAGAGATTGCCTTTTTGATCCTAGTTTTAAGGTCTCGATAGTGAAATCTAAGGTCCAAGTAATTGACCTGGTGGTGGCATGGGGGGCATCGAGGGGCATGGGCATGCGGATATCTAAACTGGCCCCCCTCGGCTCCCATGAACCACCGGACACCGGGCCGCGTCAGCCTTCTACCAGTTGTCCACGCCAAACGTAGGTACCAAGTACCTTGGACAAGCACTTGGGCAGCTTCCAAGGGAGACAGACTCGTGGCCAACCTCAGTAGAAGACGAGAAACCGCTTCTGCAACCCGCAACCAGCAACAAGACACTCCACGCTACGGTATCCTGTGCCGCCTCGACTTCCGCTTATTTTCACTACTTAGCTCGGATTTCACAGAGTCGTTCACACCGTCGGTGAGGTGAACGCATCAACGTCATCATCATCATGGCTATCAAGTAGGCCTCTTGACGATGCGTCATCCCATAGACCCTCAGACTAAATCGAGAACAGCTACTTGATATTGCTGTCCCGGCAGGGCAAAGTGGTATGGCGCCGTTCCCTGCTCTCCATGACGATGTTGGCACGAACAGTTCTGGGGCTAATCATTTGACCCTCTTCAGCGCCTAGCGAAATGGTTCACCACTCTGTCTCCCAGGGACAAGGCGAAGATTGTCAAGGACGTCTCCCAACTGGTCCTTGCTAGGCGAACTCGCATGTGCAACTTTCTCGAGTACAAAGGTTGGCATCCGCCTCATCAATACATCACTGGCTGCGTAGTGACGATGGTTCCCTGACCCGCGACACAGATACCAAGATAGTCTACCGCCGCTATGCCTCGCTCTTCTTCATCGCCGGCTGCGACGCCGACGACAACGAACTGATCACCCTCGAGATCATCCACCGATACGTCGAACAGATGGACAAGTACTACGGCAATGTGTGCGAGTTGGATATCATCTTCTCGTTTACCAAGGCATACTACATCCTCGACGAGATATTGCTCGCCGGCGAGCTTCAGGAGAGCAGCAAGAAGAACGTTCTACGGTGCATAGGGCAACAAGATTCATTGGAAGACATGGAGGTAAGCTGATTTCCAACAAGGTTCATATCGTCTGGCAGGGAGCAGTTGCTTTGCACAATTTCCAAGCGTCTGGGTGGTGGAGTGGATCACTGACGCGAATTCCTATGGCAGGTCGATGAAGAAGTGACGCGGATCATGTAACGATACCCAATGTACATACAGCATGCGAATATGGTGCTTGCCGATTGGTTGATTGACTGCATGGCGTATGGGAAACTGGGAAGGTATTCAGTTGCGGCGTTTGCAAATATACTCATTAGAATGATTCACAGAACATGGAAGAAATCGAAAACAATCTGAGACAAGTCGGAATACTTTGATCGCTAGCACCACGATATCACACCCACCGCTTTACCGCGCCGACGAGTCTATCCGTCCATCTACATGATACTTTCTTCTGGGTGCGGATGTTGTGGACGTTTATCTATCGATCAGGGCCTCAGCAGATGGACGACTGCCTCAATTCGCCGAAGGGGAACTCCAACCAATCAAGCCCTGCAGACAACCATCATGCCGATGCGTCCGAACCATTCGCTCACAGATTGGGGACGGAATCAAAGCCGTCTGGAATCCAAGTTGACATCATCAAAAACACCGAGCGCGCTCGAGGTAGGGTTGGATGGGAAGGAAGGTGCTACTGATTCCCCATGGTACAGCTCGTGGTGTACAGGCGTTATCTGATTCGTGATCTCGGAATCACACCTCGTCCAATTACAGTTCGTTATTTTGGCTCTTATCATGTTAGGGTGGAAGTTGCCGGCGGGCGGAGGGCTCAGAAGCTGCCTAAGGGGAAGTGAGCTTACTGGACGAGCTGGAGAAGGGGGCATCCGCAACCGGCGGGGCCTTTGGTGGATGCAGCTGGAGGTCTGTCGCGACTGGCCGACCAACCGACCACGTTGTTGGCTGGCTAGCACCTACCTACCTGCTCTTTGACAGGCAGGCAGGCGAGGCAGGCACGAACGGTACCTACCTACTTGCATGGCCGCCTTGGACCCGATGTACGTACTATGCGTGTACGTGTTGGCATCGAGGGAGGTATTGCCTGCAGGTAGGTGTTGTACTGTAGATACCTACCGAAGGTGAGGTGCCCTTCCAGGCTGCCCAGTTGCCGGGCGCTCCTTCGGGTCATGATTGTCTGACATGCCATGCCACCCGACCGTCCAAGCCACCAACGCAGACCAAGCACGGGCAGGCCAGACAGAGGCCAGCACCACCTGATCAAATCACAGCCGCGGGAACGTCCACACAGCATCCATGACCCATGCCCGTTTCGCCCGCCATGATCCGTTGCATCCCGCCTATCTAGCCCACTCTGCCCCCTGGCGCCGTCCTGCTTGTCAGACTTCCCGATCTACAACTACAACCACCATCTCCCCCCATAGATACACATGCACATGCACATGCGCCTGCGCCTGAACTCTACTTGCCGACCTTATCCTTCTTCAAAGTAACTCAATCCACGTTCAGTTCACATCAATCAATCGCACCTACCGCAGAGTGATGCGCCCTGGCTCTTGTACTCGGGCACCCCACACGTCGTTGCTGCATCCAACTAACCAGCAGGAATCCATCGCCGACCACTATACATAGTGTACAACACCAGTAAGCCCGCCATTTTCTCACCGGGCTCCCACTTTCCGCCTCGACCATCACTGTTGTCCTCGATTAATGGATTGATACTCGATGCGTTAACGCCACGCTGTCTTTGCGCATTGTTGTTGTTGTTGTTGTTGTTGTTGTTATTGTTGTTGTACACATCATCGCATATTGACCGCCCATTTCCAAGAAGGCCCGCGACGTCATCCGCACGCTCCACATCCGCATCCGCATCCACTATCGAAGCGCATTCCGAATGCTCGCTTGGGAAACAGACATCCAACATCACCTGCGACAAACTCGTTGTTTTTTTATTTGAATGACCATCTCCAAGAAAATTCATTCAAAATGAAGGTTTGTTCCCAGTGTGATGCGACACCGACGAAGTGCGATGCATGCTAAGTCTTCGCTGCGATTAGTTCCTACCGCTTCGCGACTTCGATGTCATCACCTCGGCGCTGAACTTCAACACCCCGGATTGCAAGGTCACCGGTGGTTGCGACCTGTATACCACCAAGGCCGCCGGCTCCGACAAGAAACTATACAAATCGATTGAGTGTAATCTCGAATCGCAACATGCCGCCCTGCTCAAGTTCGGCGCCTCTCTGTCCCCTCCACAGAGGAAGGAGATGGCCTCGTCGCTGAACCTGTCGCGCTCCAGTCCCTTCGGTCCGCTAAGCAACATATCAAGCCGACGGACATTTGCCTACCTCATTGCCACGTTGAACGCGAGCCATCCGGACTACGACTTCTCACATGTTCTACGTCCCTCCGATTTCAAGCGCGAGCGGAATCTCCGTCATGTCATGGCTAGCATGGATAGCACCTTGAATAGTGTTCGTCCACTGGGATCATCGCTTCTCTCGCCTGATATGGCCAGTATGTATCGCGAATACAATGCCCCATCTGCCGGCCCAGGGGACGCATTCCCCGTGAACAGTCCCGCCTGGGGTCCCCAGATGTGGAATATGCTCGACAAAGAGATGACAATCAAGGATTGCACAGTCTTCTCATACCAGCCCCCGGATGATCCCTTTGATGGTGACGAAGCTGCTATATGGCGCCTACACTATTTCTTTTTCAATAAGAGAATGAGGCGGGTCGCCTACTTGTATGTTAGGGGATTGCCGGTGGTGATGAACTCCCCTGCTTTGGCGCCACACAGACGAGGAAGCAGCGCGAGCGGCAAGCGCCATGCCGCGCCGTTAGCCAGTAGCCTAGGTGTAAACAAACGCGCCCGGTTCTGGCTCCCTGATCACCTTGCCGATCGCATCATCGCTGATGATGAAGAATATGAGGATGAGGAGTATGCCCCCCTGAGTTTTCTACATACTCCCCTTTGTAATTTCCCTGTTTCCATATGTCAGTGCATGCATTGGACCGAACTCTATTTGGAAACGAAGTCACCTAACGTTTGATATGTTCTAGTGATGAGCCCAGCCTTGTGTGGAATCCAGACGACGACGTTGAGATAGATCCCTTGAGGGACCTGTCTAGTGACGATGAAGAAAGCGATGAGGATGAGTACAGTGAAAACGAGGAAGTAGACGAAGACATGGCTACTCGGTCTGTGCGAGGCGTAAGTGAAGACATCGCTGCCCGTATGGAGATGTGAAGGCGATTCTTCTGTAACACCATTCCCAACATTCTCTTTGCCCTGGCATCCACATTCAGAGGCAATATGGCTTTACAATGCCTGCTCGGCATAGCTACGAGGGGTATATTCACACATTCAGTACTGGTTTTCGTGGCTTATGACTACTCGGATCGGCGGGTGCTATATCATTTTGGCGTTTCGGATTAGGTGGACGGATGAGGGGCACGGTACGGAGCACAGCGGAGCGAGGCAACTTCGATACCCTACTCTCTATTTTTCTATCGCTTTTTAATCTTGTGGCCTTCCTGTACATTGCTTTTTCTCTCCTTTTTCTTGCTTGTTCGCTTTGGCTTGGGAAGGGAAGAATGAATTGCATCAACTATATTGCTACGGCGCACACGTAGGCACCAGCAATGGGACAAGGGGCACGTACATGTCTATATAGGTGGAATCAGGTCAAGATTCTACGTCACGGAGAGTTGTACTTGCATCGTTTGTTGTCTGTATCTGCCTAGCTACTTGACAGGCTTGCATTGGACTATCGGCGAGCTGCTGCGCTTTGCGCATTGAGTTAGCAAGTTAGCCAATCGACACGATATGAATATCATGACTATTTCATCTGAAGGGGGGCTTGATTGAGTGGAGGCGTTGCAAGGTACCTTGCTTCTTGCTAATGCTCAGGTCAAGGGTCATAAGGAAGTGGTGCCAGGTTCCTTGCTTGCTTTCGGCTATTGTGGCTTCAAATAAACGGACTTGCATTGCATGCGCTCTCCCGATCGGTGGTACATGGACGTGTTGTACCAACAATACCAATCCATGCAGAGGGCAAGTCTACCAACACTCAAACTTCGATGACAAGGAGATGTCGAAAGGGGGTATCGATAGGAGATATCGAAACGTTAGCGGAAGAAATGCGCACGAGCAGACCATGGCATTCGGTGACGGTGAGGCTATGAGGCATTGAGCAGAAATGGAGCAGTCAGCCAGTCGAAGGATTTAACCCCGGCCGCCGCCTGATTTCATCGTTCCGCACAACCAGGCACATGCATGTCGCCTAATTGTCCATTGGCTGAACGAATCGAAATATCGATCTCTGGTGCACGTCGTCAGTGCAACCTGCCTAGTCCAGCATTGACAAGTCACAATACCACCATCCTTCGCGGGTGCCGGTGGGCGGGAGCGGGTATGCCGGCGCCTTTTCAGTCAAGCTTGGCAGTATAAAGGCTCGCCATGGGAACCGTTCGGTTTATTCAAGGTCTCTCTTGGCGTAGCCTAACGTGACCGACCGAAATGTCTCCTATCCTCCGATCTCTCGCGTTCTGCGCCGTCTTCGGCCTGGGAGCGGCCGCCCCGGCTGGGTCTGCAAAAGTGGCCGCGAACGCGGCCCTGCCCGATTACGCCATTACCTACGCACCGTGGACGTATCTGTATAGCGGCGAGGAGTACTTCCCCTCGGACATTGCCACGCATCTCGCCAATGTGATTCCCGAGGTCAACTACACCGCGCTCGGGGCCCGTACTTCCGTCACGGTCGATACGCTGAACTCATACAACAGCAGCGTATACTTGACCGCGGCGGATAAGCCGACGGACAAGCCGGCCTGGATCACTTCCGGGTACGGGAAGCCGGATGCTAATGGAGTTAGCGGCGCGCCGGGCACGATCATTGCAGTGGAGAAGAACGCAACTACGACAGATGTGTTTTACTTCCATTTCTACTCGTATAATTACGGTGGCAAGTGAGTCTTCCTGGATAGACCCATTGAAGTCACTGCACTTTTTTTGCGTAGAGTCAGGGGCTAATGAGCGATTAGAGTGATTGGCATCAATTTTGATGACCATGTCGGAGACTGGGAGCATGTCATGGTAATATTTCCCTCTAGTTCATCACACCCTCACCTATATGTAGCTAACAGGAGGTGCAGATCCGTTTCGTAGACAGCATGCCTTACGCAATCTATCTCTCTGAACACGCCGCTGGCTCTGCCTACTACTGGGACGTCATGACGTTCAAGGGGAAACGACCAATTACATATGTCGGCAACGGCGGACATGCGAACTATGCGACCGCCGGCAAGCAGGAGTATACCATTGCAGCCGGTATCGTGGCAGACACTGTGAGTGATATTCATCATACCTATCTTGTTTACATGAAAGCCTGCAAGCACAAGTCTCCTTTCCGAGGGTGAGAACGTGTCTAGAAACCTACAACCCCTTGCATCATACACTGCGCATAAACTAAAATCCAATACTATAGACCGATGCGGGCACACCATGGGACATGACAAAGAACTACCGCGGCTACTGGTACGACACCAGCAACGGTAAATTCACCGTTGCTGGGGGCGCCTCAACCGGCGGCTCTGCGGAGGCCGGCGAGACAACCGACTGGCTTCTGTGGCAGGGCGCCTGGGGAGACCAGCAGTATCCCAACAGTTACCCGGGGCAGTATTGCATATTCAGCGAGTGCCATTTCGTATCTGGACCGACGGGTCCTGTCGCTAAGAATCTGGGCCGCACGACTGTTTGCCAGAATGATGACAAGTGCACCATATTTCAAGACATCAACGACCTGACAACGCAGCCTCAGAAGAGGGAGGTGGACTTTGAGTAGAGAAGAGTGGTGTCTTTTGTCACTTTCTACAATTGAGGCTTACGTTCGGCCTTATTACTGCCGTAGTGTTCAAGATTACTTGTGTGATTGAGTGACATATCCAATAATGTATTTCTATTGATTTCTAGATAGGTACCAAGATGATAGGACTATAGTCTGAGAGGTAATCAAATGATGTATCTATACCCACTAGCTATCTGGGCCTCTGTCGGGCCGTGTTTTCCGGTATCTTCTCCGCGATCAAGCTTCGCATTCTGTCGTCTTAGGTATATCCTAGTTGCAGTAGCGAATCCGATAGCTAATCCGGTAGCAGCCAGGTTGACGATGAAGGCGACAAGGTAGCGGGGTTTACCGAAGTATAAGTAAGACGCCCAGATATTTGGCGTGTTGCACAAAGCATTAACGAATGCGATAGCGGCTGCTCGCTTCGGAGCAGGCTGGGAAATGCTGTTACTGACCCACGAAAGGGTTACGACGGCCGCAGCGTAGAACGATCCGGGAAGAATCAGGATAGCAAAATACCGAGCTCCAACGTTCAGTGTGGACAGGGAAATGATGTTGGCAATGGCGGTGACAATGAGCGGCACAACTATGTGCAGCCAGCGTTCCTGCTGGCGATCCGAGTGGAAGCCGGTGAGCAGCATGACGATGACAGCCAGAACGAACGGCGGCGCCGTAAGACCGTATGTAGTGGTCCGATCATAACCGAGACTCTCGACCACGGACGGGAAAAAGTTGGTGAGGGCGCTGACGATGTAGATCGAGTAGAGCGTACCGACGAGAAGCCAGGTCTTGGGGTCGGTAATGGCGAGAATGAAACCCTGCTTGTTGCTGATCTCCTCCGAGTCGTTCTTCTGGCCTTGGTCTGCAAGCATGTTCCACTGTACCCATTCGCACTCGATGCTGGACATGCCAAGAATCTTCTTGTTTGAGTTGGGCAGGATCAAGGCAAATAAGATGGCCAAGCCAGTGGTGAGCACGCCTTCGATCAAGAACAACTGTATAGCAGGTCAGTATCTTCGACAATTGTAAGCTGAGAGTTCTGACATACCCAGCGCCATCCCACCAAACCACGCTGCCCATCCAATTTCAGAACGCCGATGGCGAACAGAGAGCCAACGGCGTTACCGAGCTGAGATCCAGCGTAAAGGATGGCAGCACGCAAAGCGTACTGTTTTCGGTTATAGAAGAGGGTCAGGAAGTATAGAGCGCCGGGGAAGAAGACCGCTTCGACGACTCCAAGGAAGACACGTGCAGCCAGAAGACCGCCGAAGTTCTGCACGGTCGCCATCGATGCTGAGACCACGCCCCAGACTGCCATTCCACAGCAGATGTAAACTCCAGGCCATTTGATACTGCCAAGGACGAGGTTGGAGGGCACTTGTAGTAGAATGTATCCTACGAAGAGGATGCTTTTCCATCGAGAATGTCAGCGTTTTCACAGTAGGATATCGCGGATCAGTCCACAACGCCTTCACAAAAACTCACCTGACGCAGGTTTGATATTGCACATCACTTATGCCCAAGTCTTCCTCTATACCGGCTAGTCTAGCACTGGCGAGATTCTGACGATCGAGGAAGTTGAGAAGGAACATGATGACCAAGACAGGCATGATCACACAGTCCATCTTCAACGTAGACTTTCTACCAAGCCTCTTGTACTCATCGTCGCTGAGTGCAGCCAGGTTAGCTGGCATACGCAACTCGGCAGGGACGGGTCCTCCGGTTTGGACCTTCTCGAGCACTTCAGACGCGTGATCGAGCTTTGTGTCCTCCATATTGTCTGCCTTGTCGTCCATATTTGCTTGACTGAGGTCGCGAGAATGCAAAAGAATGCCAAGGACGGCTTCCAACTGTGCCAAGAGGGCGCGTACAACTGGGCAAGACAAGTGAAAGTGGAAAAGAACGGAGAGAGGAGACGGGACGCCCTGCGAGATTTCGAGATCTTTTTACATATTCTGGCTCTCGCGTAACGACATGCCACCACTTGCTTATATGGGGAAACTGTCCCCCACACGATCCACAACCTCTAATTCCCCCGGCCCCAGTTTCCCCGACCTCTTCCCCCAGACGGAGGATGCTATCGTGGATCATGCCAAGCGCAATGACAGGCTTGGCTTTTTATATTAAAGTCGTAGATTTCAACGCAACGTATTTTGTTGCCGTTTGCTTTGTCGAAAGGTCAGAAAAACAACCTCAACATGCGGGAAATGTCTCGTCGGCCATTCCGTACATCGTGCGTTCAGGCCCCCCTTGCCTGCGGCGAGATGGGTCCAACGAGGGTTGTGCTCGTCGTGGGGATGACCTAGTGTCCTTTTCCTCTTACTAATTTTCGCCGAGTGTTACCGTGCCAAACAGCCGTGTTGACCTTGACCTATATGACCCCCACATATGGTACCGCATGCTACCAACTTTATCACCTCCTCACTTGTTGTTTCGGCCCTAATAGCAATTGGAATAGTCTAATGGCGCGAAGCAATGGGGATAGGATCGTCGGATGTCCGACGCCTAACTGGATCTGATAACCACAAGATCAATATCAAAGGCGCCGCCTGTTCGGAACTTCGTCATAGCTGCAGGTCGCCCTCGGTCGCCTACAACAGGCCCTGTTGTTGTCGAGCCTGCGGCGGAATTAGAACGCACCCAGAATTCGTAACCTGGTGGATCAGCCAAGAGGTCAGGGAGGGAAAAGTCGAACCAAAATAACATGTCCGTCAGGACATGATTGCTTTCAATGGCACTCTATTTTTGACACGGAACGAGCTCACTGACGTGCGAGCGGTAAAAGTTGAATGTCGAATCTGATCA
Organism: Astrocystis sublimbata; assembly: GCA_022453515.1. Lineage (NCBI taxonomy): Eukaryota > Fungi > Ascomycota > Sordariomycetes > Xylariales > Xylariaceae > Astrocystis > Astrocystis sublimbata. The sequence goes on along the minus strand of JAJNNY010000001.1, from coordinate 706,039 downwards.
GGTTGGGCTTCCCATGATCCAGCTTATTGATGATGTTGATGTTCGCAAAGTATTACTAATGGTCATAGCTCAGTATTATGAGCGGGCTAATTAACCTTTCATCAAGGGGGATACAGGAAAGCCTAAACAAACTGTTCGAGCTGCTCGAACCTTCGCTCAATTTACCAAGCTGAAGACTGAGACTGGCAATGAGTTAATGAAAGTGCAGTTCTGGTAATTATCCGGCTACAGTGGGAAAATTGGTGGGTTGCTAAAGCTCCACGCCGGGATCAACACGATGGGATTCGAGGCTTTATGAGCAGTCTTCAGTACTGACATGATTTACTTGTTAGCTGATGCAAAGCAGTGTTTGACAAGGCAGGCATTCGTAATCCAGCTGGGCTATTTGAGAGATTGCGACAATGGCATGAATGAGTTGAAGTGTGTAAATAGTCTATCTGTCTAGTCCGGGAATTTGACCTGTCACGAGGGAACCCGGCAAGTTGGGACCAGAGCAAGCATTGTTTGCATCCTAGCGACCCTGCTGCCCGCAAATGAGATAGTAAAATTGCATACCTGTAAAGAGCCTAGTAGCTAAAATTCTATATGTAAGAGTCGCAACCTAAACTCAGAGCCAGGAATCGTTCTAGCAATGGATTGAATATAGTCAGTGAATTTTCACTCCAAAGCGCCGTATCTTCGCGACGCGATCATGATCTATCATCAGCCCCGAAATGTTCATTTCCCCACCATCGAAAGTGATGAGTCAATCCGACCTTGGTGATTTCATCTTGCTCTTCGGGGGTCAAGTTCAATTCCAGTGCCGCGAGATACTCATCGATCCTATCCGCCTTGCAAGTCGTGGTGATTGGTACAACGATTTGATCCATGGCCCATCTTAAGAGGACCGTTGAAGGTGCGACATCGTGAGCAAGCGCAATGGAATGCAATAGCTTGTCTAGGGGCCCGCCTTGAGCAACCATGATCGGGGCTAGACCTTTGAAAGATGAGACCTCGATGCCGCGAGAGCGCATCCAGGTACGAAGTCGTCGGAGCGCTGCAGATATGGGTGGTATTCTAATTGATTGATGACAGGCAACACGGCAGCGATGTCAAAGATGGCTTGGATATGATGCTTTTGCATATTCGACACGCCAATTGACCGAGCCTTGCCAGACGCCTTGACACGCTCGATACCTTTCCATGCTTTCTGGAGGTCGTCAATAGTTGGAAAAACGTAGGGGCTTTCTAATAAGTAGCTGGGGAAAAGTCAGCTTTGTTGTCACAGAGAAGAGATGGGGATGCGATGCGAGCTTGGCGTACAGATCAACATAATCGGTCTGGAGTCTGTCTAGACTGGCATCGATGGCCTTTGGGATATCCGCCCAACCATTCAGCACCTTGGTGGTGATGAATATTTTGTCTCGGGGAATGCCACTTTTCTTGATGGCAATGCCGACTTCACTTTCGGTACCATAACTGTCTGCGCAGTCGATGTGGATGAAACCCTTCCTCAAAGCATTGATGAGTGTGTCGACTAGATGAAAGTCGATGGGGCCATCTATATTGACCTTGCACCAATGTGTGCCTGTGCCAAAGCCAATCTAAGGTCATTGATCCATATTAGCGTGAATTTCCTCAGGTACACTTGTGTGTTAAGGTAGGAAGACTATACCTTGGGGATCGCATTGCCGTCTTTCAGTGATAACGTGGGAGGGCTCATCTTGTCAACGCGCAAAACTGGAAATTGGCAAAAACGGCTATGGTATTTCTGCCGAAAGGTAGCCAGTAAGAGCTCACGAACCAAGAAATAAAAGCTCGACAAATTTTCCTCTGTGCCGTCACTCCGTGGTTACCAGACAAATGAAGACTAACAGGTGACAATCGGGGTTTCCGAGGACTTCAAGAGTATCCCATCAAAATCAAAGGTATTTTTTCTAGAAGCCTCCAGGACGACAGGAGATTAGAAGATGGAGGTAATAATCAGATAGTGACTCACCTGTGTACTTAAAGATGGGAATCGAAGAAGCGTAATTACCGAGTTTCCAAGTCACGTCAACAGAAGGCTACGCACCTCCAGGGCACATAAATAGCAATTCGTTGTGTTACATGAGTCCTTATCACTTCCACTCTATTTATAGATATGATTTCAGTCCTTAGTACCAGGTGATTCGTCATCCCTTGTAACGACTATATCCCCGTACCTGGTGCTTTGTGCAACATTTACATGACGAAGATTACGTGTATGCCGAGTGCCGTGACGTGACACAACACCAAGGTGTTTACTCGTTAACAAAGTCAGCCACTTGACAGGCACAATCGATTGTTTCCGTACAGAGGAGGTTTCCAGGAGAAAGAGGTTTCTCAGCAGTTGCGCACACGCCAACTTTCAAGCTGTTTGTTTGAAGAATACCAGGCTAGCTCAGCTCCCTGAAGTCCAGACTTAACATGCCTACTTAGTAGTGTATGGCACTTTCGCCTCGGTCGAGCCGACGCCCTGTATTATAAAAACCTACGTCATTTCTCAACACGTACACAGACCGATTCCTTGACATCATCTCCCGGTTGAAGCAACGACCAGTTCAAGGATATTGTCAGTATTATGATCAAGAGCAGAAATCGATGAAAAAGAAGTCATTTCGTATGAACTTCGCAGAAAAATTTTGATTATAATATATCTATAGCAACCATTCCAGTATACGAGCCAAAGCTTCAAACAATGACCCAATGATCATCATTTTTCCCAATTCTGTACTATATACCCCCAATGGAGCCTTTGGCCGTAACAGTGCTGGACAGTGGGTGACTTAGCAGACCTAAGCCTGAATCCTGCGCCAGCTGGGGCCCTGGCCAATCAATTAAGGTTCAAGCATCACGACCGTGAACAGTAGGCAACAAGTAGGCAAAAGTATGCTAGATAGAGCTACCTAGGTATACATTAGTTATGAAATGAAAAACTTCAAGCGAACCAGATTAAAACCATTGGAACTGGTCATAATTATTTCATATTTAACATGAAAATTGAAGAAGTAAAGTGATTCCTATGTGACCGTTCATTCATGCTCGAACTTTGAAGGTGGAGGAACGTACCTAAGTCCCTCGGCGGGATGCGCAACTCGTGCGAATTTCGCAAACTGAGCCGCCGCCACACATAAATAAGTCTTTGCCCGTGTCTCCGCAAGTAAGCAAGCCTCCTCCTCGACGAATCTCCGATTATAAAGAAAAACCTCATATTTTTTTATGTAAATTGCTATAATCGCAGTTGGGTGAGGCACTCGCAGTGGCACAGTCCTAGACTCCGGGCCTTTTGGCAGGATGCGAAACTCGCGCGAATGAGCAATATTCGCAACCCGGAGCCTCCGCTTTGGTCAATATCCGACTGTGACGAAAAGAGACATGTTTCTGAGCCTCTGAGGTGGTTTGCCACAATCGCAATTGGCTGAGCACTAACAGTTGGTTGAGCACGCGCAGTAGCTCTTAGTAGAGTATTTGCCATGCGGCGCCATAGCACGAATACGAACCGAGTCACCATCAATGAATGGATTCTTTTCATTGGAACAAGATGTAGGAATTGCGCTTGTCTTCGGCCGCTAATATTGTCACTTATATTTGAGTGAATCATGTGTTCTCATCTGCGATGACGGGGACTTTGATCGCAATACATATATAAATTTACTATATATACCACCATGACCACGGTTTTCAACTGCTCTCTTTTCGGAACCCAGGACATTTCACTTCATCATTTTTGCCCTTTCCCAAGGCTCAGTGTGTATCACCAAGATGTATAAACTTGCTCTACTTGGCCTTCTCGTCGGCACGGCCTGTCAGGCTTCGATGATCCCAGCTGCGCACCCACGTGATGACCATTTCAATACGAAGCGTAACTGTCGCAATCTCACGGTAGATATCGATATATCTGCAGTGAATCAAGTGTGGACCTTCAAACCGCCTCATGGCAATATCGAGGTCACCGAATTCATTCTCAACTATACCGAGCCGGACGGAAACTTCACAGAGAAGAACTCCAATGGGGTAATAGAACCTCGTCTTCTCCTCTTTTGGAAATAGAATGAACTAACGAGAGACACTGTTCAGAACACAACGAAATCAGGCTCATATCAGATCGCAGCAACCTACTGCGAGCCACCCGATGGCCCAGGCAAAGCCCTTCAGATCCTTACACATGGCATTAGCTTCAGTAGATCATACTGGGATCACCCGGTGCACAACTACAACTACAGCTACGTCAACGCGGCGCTCTCACGGAACTACAGCACATTCTTTTACGATCGCCTAGGCGTGGGCGAGTCCTCGAAAGGCGACCCTCTGAACGAGATCCAGCCTGCACTAGAGATCTCTGCTCTTCAGGCTCTGACCACTATGCTCCGAAATACCTCAGTGCCCGGCATCAAGACCAAGTACGAGACGATTGTGCATGTCGGACACAGCTTTGGGAGTCTACTAACGTACGCCTTCACGAACTCGTTTCCCGCGCTGTCAGACGCCATCGCGCTGACGGGTTTCGGATTGGATGCCGATTTCGCCACTCAGTCGCTCCTTGGCGATAGCCTTATTGCAGCCAATAGTTTCAAGAAGTGGAAGAGCTTTCATGATGGATATCTGATCCATAACGCGTTGAACAGTCTACAGGTTGGGTTTTTCTCCCCTGAGAATTTCGACGTAGAGGTCTTGAAAGCGGCATATCGGTCTATAGCACCTCGAACTATTGGTGAAGTTCTTTCCCAAGATACCGTGCCGCTTCAGAGTCAGTTCGGAGGTCCTGTGCTTGTTGTCACCGGAGGTAAGCCCCCTTTTCTTTTCTTCCGACTCGAGGCTTGTGGCTATCCATTGCGCCATTGGCCGTGTGTCGCTGATGATTTTACGAGTACTAGAACGCGATGCCGTAGTCTGCGGCGGAAATTGCCTTGCGACTACGCCTTCTATTCCAAAGATGTCGAAATCGGCGTTTGTGAAAAAGCCTCCGTTTAAAGCTTTCATTGTACCTGCAACTGGCCATGCGCTCAACTTTGTAAGACCTGAAATCGCATTGCAGACCTGCTTGTCTTGGGCAGTTTTCTAACGCTTACAACAGCATTATACATTTCCCACTACCTATGGTGTCATTTCTGACTTTTTCGATAAGATGGTATGAGATATGTGGGATCGTATTAGTATAGAGGAATTGTTGTGATTTAGGTAAACTGGACTTAATGTTTGGATGTTGTCGTGGCAACGTTACTAGTTTGATAATAGATATTCAACGATCACAGGGGTATCTTAATCACTCAATTCTCATTCTGTTGCATGAGTGCTATTCCTCTTCATTCTAGTGCTTTGATTACTATGAGAGACTTCCTTTGGAACTTGTTATGACTGGACCGCCCAACTACCTACTTAGGCAAGTTTGATCAACACTGCTCAGACTACATGTTTAACCTTGCGGCTTCATCTTTCAAAGGCAAGATGGGCAAGGTCTCCTTGGGAAACGGATAGACATATAGGACGACGAGGATTTGAACATGGTAGATGCTGAAAACCAGAATCAACGGTCATATGTCCCAGAAAGAGTTATTCATACAAGCGCACGGATCTATTCTTCAATTGTCCAACCCGTCCCTAACATGTAGCCAACAAGTCCAAATGGCATGTGTATCCGAAGGTGTGGAACATACCTACTAATTATGGCGGTTGTTGACATCACGCGCCAGAATCGTAGATTAATCGTCTCATATGCCACCTCACAGCGACAATTAAGCCGTGGCATGCAATGGAGGGCTAGCATAAAAGTCAGGCATCAGATTACATACGTAGGTAGGTAGTGGTACTCATACTGACGTGGGCAATAGGAATGCATGTCACGTAGAGGGTGCAGACTAGTGGAGTCAAGCCGTATGTAATTGTAGATTCGTGAAGGAGATATCTGCAATGAGAATGCAAAATCAAGCCCAGGACCTGGCAAGCCTGGTAACAGCCGAGTCTTGAGGGGCCCAATACAATACATTGTGTGTCGTGCCTTCTCACGAAAACTCCTAAAGCTTGACGCATCAAGTCAGTCAAATTGGAGTAGGCAGGTGCATATGAGGCATACCAAAGCTTGCCCTCCACACAAGATAAACTGTCTCTCCAACTTCTGCTCCATCGGCATTGACACTATTTTGTCTCTACACTTGGACGAAGGGCTCTATCTCATCCTTACTTTCGTCCAGCGGCTTGCCTTTGCTCGGACAACGTTTATCCAAATTCCAGTGGGAGTGTCACTCTACATTAATTGTTCGCCGGTATGAATGTCACGGAGCCCTCCCAGGACATACCAGTTGACTCAGCATCGGTACAAAAGTTGATCCAAAAACAACAAGAAGTTAACAATCATTCTTGGCGGTTACCTTTTGACGTACTCTGGCGCATAGCCGACTACCTCAGTCCTGCCGACTTGATACTGTTTTCTCAAACCTGCTTCTCGCTATATACTACACTCCAACGGCGCACAAAGACCATAAAACTCGATCTCCACGACCATATCTATTTCCTTGTTTGTTGTGCTAGGGGTAACCCGGATGCCTGGGTTTGTCCAAACTGTGTGACCCTCCATCCGGTCGACATGCTCGATACTTCTACAGCTCCTCGAGCTAGCTTGGAAATGTTCAAACGGCAATGCTATCGCCAAAGACTAATGTCTCAACACCCCCTGGACAAGGCACGTTGGTACGGTCGCAGACGACTTGATCACCGCCATGTTCAGCTTGCTCTTAAATATACTCGCTTGCAAGAGCAGAAGTATAACTCTTATTTACAAAGCTTGTTGGAACCATATTATTGGCCGCGTCAATGGGACCCAACGAAAATCAGCTATTCGGAACACCCCCGTATTGTTACAGGATCCGACGGCAACCTGAGGTTCCTGCTTTTGACAAACTGGGGATTTCCCAAAGCGTCTGGGGCTATAGTTCCGAACACTACCCCCCCAATATTCATATGCCCTCATCTCGGAATCAATTTTGATGGTTTATATTCCTTTTTCCGTCTTCTCAGGGATCTGGACGGAAGTTACTTGAAGTTGACCAAGGCTAAAGGCGACGGAAAAAGTCTTGCAGCCTCCTGTGACCGGTGCCCTACTGATTACTCTGTTCAGCTCTCCGACCACCTTAACCCAGAATTCCCATACATGCAGGTCTGGCAGGATTTCGGATCAGAGGGCCCTCCTATGAATTGGGAATGGTTATCTCACTGTGAACGTGTTTATTTGAACTCGAAAAACATTAAGCTACATGGCAATCAGTTTAGTTTGTTTCGAATGGAAGGAAGTTCAAGGGAACTGTACGAGCATGAAAGATCTGCGAGTCAAGCCACAGGGCTAGCATGACGATTGATGGCATGACTGAGATGTCAGCGGTGGTATGTCAAAGAAGTTTCACTCTCGAAGTGCAGCACTTCTTGATTCACACCACCTAGGGCTTTGGTCGTGTTAAACAGCCACAGGCAGAATGGTGAACCTGCATACTTTCTGCTATACCTGTATGCCAATAGTACATAGGTGTTTGAATTCCTTGCATTGGTGATGAGTAATTAACTCAGATTCGAGTTTGGATATAAATCACATCGATTACCAACCATAGTCGATATATGTGTAGCTTTCACGTGGATTGGATCGCCCAACTACAAGTATTTCATTGGTACTACTACCTCACTTAACAACGAACCACATGGGGCGCCTGGGTACCTAGAATGGGTAGCTCGTGACTATAAATGGTGATCCGGGCAAACATTTTAAGCCAAACCAACAACAAGGTCAGTTGCATAATCCATAGCCATGGAATAACGGCGCGCGTTGCGACTTGCGTCCACCACTTGCTGTCAACAAGTCCAATCTTGCAAGGTGTCCCCTATGCCACCCGACTCGTACCTTAAGTACACCGCAGGTTGATGGCTGGCAACCTCTTACATCGCAACAAGAAACACTACCTGTCACTGTCATTCATCCGTACACACGAGGCTTATCACCTTAGCTACTTCTATCGTCACCATTGGAAGGGCTACAGCCTAAACCGAAACAAACTCTGCAACACCACCCACACCATCTAGCTCTTCGCAATTCCATTCCACCAGTCGCTCGCGCCGTCTCCTTCGCTCACCACCATGGCTTCCAGGAGACGAGACAATGCAAGATTCTACAGAGACAAGGACTGGAAGCCCCCATACGATCTCGTGATCCCACCAGACTACCCTGCTCAATACATACCCGCGCCGCCGAGCTACAGCCCAACGCCAGGCAACCACTCTACCCTGAGCTTCCAACTTGCCCCGACACCGAGCTTTCCACATTCGCAACACCACCCTTTCGCATGGGCAACCCAGCCTGCGTACAGTCCCCAGTACTTCTGGGCGCCGAACATGCAGCCGCTCCCGAGCTACCAGGCCGTGGCTGCGCCGCAGAGCTCTGCTGCCATGCTTGTGACGCCTGCTGGTGCTGTGCCGAATGCCCCGATGATGCAGTATCGATTTGGTACTCCTCAGTGCTATATATTCGCCCCTGGAAGTCCGTTTCAGGCTCGTTTCTAGCTGACGATGGGAGCGATCGCTATATGGCTCTTGGATTTGCAATGGAAGGCGACTTGAAGGCATGACGCGACAATCTGATGTCAGAGGAGGGAGGACGGGAAAAGCATGGCTTTAACGTGTCCCGGAGAGAGCTGACATTGGCGATCTACTACTGTAGATGCAAAGGAGATCACTGGAATACATGGCGACATGGCTACGTGGCTACCCACAGGAATATGGGCTTGTTAGAGGGAAGGATCTAGGAAGGGAATCAGGAGGTCTTCAACTTAGAGCTGGGAGATCTGATTGCCATATGCAGGATTGAGATGTCTAATCTAGGTTCCTGCGTGATCACATGAAGCGGAAGGGGATGCACCTGCAGGGACCAGTCGAGGATAGTGTGCGTGTGAGGCTCGTACTTGCATAGGCATGATCAGGACGCCATCGCACTACGAGCGAGTAGCTGCCCAGACGTTTACCACAAAGGCGCGTTGGATTTATCGATGGGGAAATTTACAACACGTTGAGAGTACCTAGAAAGAAACTTTAAGATTTACTCGGACCATCGACATGTGTGTTGACCAACAAACCAAATCGTGCTGTTCGGTATGTAGTCACGAAGTGTCGTTGGCTCACGATGACGTTGCAAGGAGCCGCGATGCTTATCTCAGGCTTGGCTTGCGCAAGCGACGCGACAGTATGCATGTAGGGCTCAAGGTACCTAGGTAGGTAGGTAGATTGTCTGTTTGTCATCTTTCGCATCATAGGTTGACGGTAGCGCGCCCATTACCTAACGTCCACGTGTGCCTCCAAGTCCAGCGCTCCTAGCCGGATTATGCGCCTGTTTAGTCCGTGCTGGCTTGGGTGCGCTAAGAGGGTTCATGTTAAACAAGATGACCTATGGGAAGGCAGTTACCTCATTGTGAAGTTGCAGAATTCCTAGGCTAGTATCTGACTAGATCTGTTGAGTATTCTGCACTTGAAAAAGTGCAGGTGGTGTGGTGTATACTGTGGCGAGAGAGTGATGTGCCACTAACTCCGAAAAAACCCCAACACATCCATGATGCGATTCCCGATCTCGAGAATAAGCAATGTTAGTCATTATGAGATTCCTTACAAATCTTCGAGCGTGTCATATGATTCCGTGTCGTGCGATCTACGGGCGACTAGTCTTTGGGTACATATGTACTAGAACGGGGGAAGAGCAATGCGATCCAGTGAGGTGCTGTTGCGTGGTGTTGAGTCCGCTTTGGGTCGGTCTGGACGAGCCAACTTGCCGCTTTGGGTCGAGCGATGATGCAAATGTTATCGTAAATAGCTCGGGGGGTGGGTGGGTTTTGAAGAAATAGCGATTCTCTTGTAACAGTACATAGTACATATTGAGAATCACAGATCGACTCGGTACCTGTGATTCTCTCATTGGGGAGTTGTAGTTGTAATTCTGGCGTTGAAGGTTCTACTAGCCCCCTAGCCTGGCAATGCCCAGGTCGCTTGGGTCCAGGACCCCTCATTGAACGAGTGGGGGAATTTAGGTAACGAGGGTAGGCTTTGGCCCGCTCCGAAGCGGCCAGCATGTGAGTGCCCTCCATGGATGCGACTCTATCCAAGTTATGCTTGTAGTAGTGGGTAGTAGGCAAAGTTCACTTCAGCTGTTCCCGTAACCTATCTACATACTTAGTAGTACATAAGCAGGCCAACCATGTCAGCGCGAGTAGTCGAGCAATCGGTATCTGCCCAGCAGAATAGTAGAATAAACCTGTTATAACTTGAGTATCGAGAGTGTCAAACGGCACATGTCAAACGGCACTGGTGCAGCGAATGGGGGTTAGCTTGAGCTACCAAACCAGCCAAGTTAGCAAGTTAGTATTGGACTAGACGAACGGTAGTGACAGCTAGTGTCTGTACTCCAGGGTCTAGACCATTTTACAGATCAATCATGTTGTATGTTGTTGTCCTTTCAGGCGTCCGGACGTCCAGGCGAATATGGTCCGGTGATGGGTGATGGAGTGCACTTTTACGGTAACCGCAGCAGAGGAGGGTCGTGGCACATCGCCGTCGGGGCAGGTATGCTCCGCCCGCCCCGGGTCTCGGGCTTCAATCTCATTGACAAAGAATACGGCAGAAAGCTTCGGATTCCGAGTTCCTTTACTTACAAAGGACCCCTGAGGTAGGAGGAGCTAGCCTGGGCATTCGTCGGGAGTGTCTTATTAATCATACACATGTCCTGTGTGGTGTGTGCAATGGGTAGTGTCGAGGGTGTGTGCTCGACTGCTGTTCGGCATTCTCCATCGTGTGATTGGTGATGGCCAGTTGTCTCTCGCTGGGTCGCATATCGGCACTGCCACCTTAGCGAGCTTGGCTTGCAGCAAGGGGATTTACCCTAGGTACCTACAGCAGGACCCTCTCTCGCCTCTCTCGCAGCGGTTCGCCCTTCTGTTGGCCCCTAAACGACCTAGGCTCGCTGGGTGCGTCTGAAAGCCGAACTACTCGTGCGAAAGGATGAAAAGATTAGCGCTGCTTGCGTGAACCGCACCGCACCGAAGGACCTCGCTGTGCTCCTCCCCTGGCGGTGCCCCGCTGTTTATCAGGCCATTCGCCCTGCTGGCTGGCTGCAGCTGCAGCTGCAACACTGCAAGTACCTACTACCTACTACCCACCCAAATAAGTAGATCTACTGCGCGGTCCAGGCGACCAGGCCAGTAGAAACCTCAGGTGGGTTAGGTAGGCTGTACCTAGGGCCACACGCATCCAATGTACATCTTCCTCCACTGGATCAGCAGGCAGGGTACTAGGGGTGAAGCTTAGATATACCTATGCACTGGAGACTGAGTCCACTGCAAGTGGAGTGGGCAAATAACAGGCAATCGGCAACCTTATTGATGGAGAACCCCCCGGCCTACACCGTCCCGCCTCCCGCCAGACGCCAACCGCCAACGCCAAACGTCGTCATCGTGAGAGCTTAAGCCCCCGGGCCACCGCCTCGAGATAGATCCCGACCAACCTTTTCTACCCTCAACCGCAATCGTCAACACTGCACCCTCAGCCAGCCCTCAGCTTATCCCACCACTTTCATTGCATCAATTCCATCCAAAATCCCTCTGCACTCGGCCCCCATTTTTATCCCACCATCTGCGCGCCGCAATTAGTGTCCTCCATCATCTGATTCTACCTACCTACCTGTAGCATATAGCATACGCATCCATTACTTACTAAGTCCCTATTCAACCAAGACTGCTTGTTTACTAGAGCTTGCTTGTCCAACTCATTCGCTGCGCCCCGTCCCGGCCCCGATCCGCTCCTTTCGGCCCCCCCAGTCTGAATCTTTTGCTCTTGTGTCTGCCGCCCGCCCCGGCAAATCTATTTACCCATCTCTCAACCCTGGCGAGACGTTGCGACATCCTCGGTGTAGTAGGACCGGAGGGAGACGCTTGGTGCCACCAACCTAGCTCTCCTCACGCTGCACTTCTTCTCCGTTGCTGTCTCGGTCCACGCAAGCCAGCCTGTGCCAACTGACTGTCTGCGCTTCACCTGTCCGAGCCCGATCCCGACCGCAAGTGTCTAGCGACGCACCCTTGGGAACAACCGTTGTCTTGTCTCCGACCCGCCTGTTGTGCCGAGATCTCCCATTTCCGGCGAATCACCATGGAACAGGTGCTAGATGTGGGCTGGATGACCCATGGTAAAGGTATATCCATCCATATTTTCCCTTTCTTTGTATGGCCATTCACCGGGACCTGCATCGACGACTTCCAGCGTCAACATATGACTTGATTTCGCTAATCAGCTCTTGCTCTATATTACAGACCTACTGAATAGACATGGGCACCACACCCCCTCTCCCTCTCCCTCACAGAACGACAAGGGCACGTCCGTTTCGAACCACACCCCAGAGCCCGCCACCGCCAACAAGACCAATGGGAAGGCGGCGCCGCAGTCCCAGTCGCAAGGACCTTCTTCTTCGCCCTCTCCTTCCCCTGCCGCCTCCACGACTTCGACATCCAATGCGACTCCGACCCCGACATCCACACCCGCTAAGCCTATTCCCCAACGAGGAAGTAGGACGAGGAGCTTGTCGAACGACTCCGCAGGATCGAATGGCACGCCGCCACAGAGAAGGTCGTCTTGGTTTTCGAACATATCATCCAAGTTCTCCGGCTCGCCCTCCAACGGCCAGGCGCAAGCCGCGAGCACGCCACCCAAGTCCGATGCTGATGCCGACGATGTAACACCACTGCCCAAGATTACCCCAAGTAAAAATGCCGTTCTCCCGCATGCAGCGCGCCAAACCGGCGATGCCCCTTATACTCCCGCCCCTCCGCGAAGTGGTCAGCCGGGGTTTCTGGGTGTCTTTCGTCGCTTATCGTCGTCTTCTGCCTCGCCCATCACTGCGGGCTCAAGGGCAAGCCATGGGCTTGTCGAGCGCCGGGTTTTGAATGTCGACCAGAAACGGGAAAGGTGTCGTTTGAGCGAACTACATCAGGCCAAGTTGCGCCGCGTTGCGTTTTGCGTTGATGTCGAGATTGCTCCGATGCCGAGGTACAATGACGAGACGATGCCGTCCAAGCCAGGTACAGAACAGAACCAGAAGCTCAAGATGGCGGAGAAGAGCGAGGGTCTCGCATTGAAAGAAGCTAAGGCCATGGAGGAGCAGAAGGAACAGAAAGAGAAGGACGGCGTCGCCCAGAACCCCGTACCCTCTCCTCCCAAGTCCCAGGTGGAGAGTACTGCGACCTTAAGCGAAAAAAAAGAAGACTCCACGTCCAAACCAGTAGAACAACCCAAGCCAGAGAAGGAAACCACGCGGAAGAAAGAGAAGAAAAAGAAAAGTGAGGCTGAGAGAAAAGCCAAAAAGGAACAGAAGCGAAAGGAAGCGCTGGAGAAAGGGGCTATTCCCATGGAGATTCATGTTGACACCGATTCCTCGACCGATGACAAGTCCTCGCCCACTCGGTCGCCGCGACGCCAGGTAACACAGACGACGAGCCCGGGGAGGATATATCGAAGGTGCTGTCAGCTCCGAGAAACTGACATACTGACAAAAATCACTGGTCAACTCCCGAAAACCACCGAAGGGTGCACTGACGGGATCGTCGACAAACTGGACTTGACGGGCTACTACTTGTCGCTAACCGACATAGAAACACTCGGAGACTTTCTCGCCGTTGTTCCCATCCGCGAGGTTTGCCTAGAGGACTGCGGCCTAACAGATGAGGGGGTGCGGGTCGTCTTGTCTGGCCTCCTTGCAGCTCAAAGGCCGAGATCCAGGTACCGCAGGTCGGCGAACAAAATGCTTGACTCTGCTGCGCAGGGTGGCATTGTAGAGCGACTAGTCCTGAAGAACAACAAGGTGGGCGTAGATGGGTGGAAACACATCTGTCTATTCATTCACATGTGTCGTTCTATCAAATGTCTAGATCTTGGGGGGCTGCAGTTTCCAGCTGTAGTGGAACAGCCCAAATCTGCTCTCGGTCACCTTGGCCACCACGGCCACCATGGACACAGTATATCTGCACCTGCTGACGTGTCCTCGCTGTTATCCAAATCTCTTGCGGATCGTCTAGCTGGACCAGAGCTCGAACTACTCAACCTAGGAGCTACAGGCATCACGTCGAGTGAGCTGGAATGCATTATCGACGGGATGTTGAAATCAGGCGTGACGAGGTTCGGGCTGTCACACAACAGCCTTGACGCAACCGGCGTGCAGCACGTAGCAAAGTACCTACGCAGCAACCGGTGCGAGGGCCTTGATCTTGGTGGCAATGACCTCCGAGATCACATAGAAACAATAGCAGGCGCTATTGAGGGTAACGGCTCGCTTTGGGCCCTCAGTCTGGCCAATTGCAACTTGAATACTCCGTCTTTATGCAAGCTATTTCCAAAGCTGTTGGGGCTTGCCAACTTCAAATTCTTCGACCTTTCGCACAATCATGCTCTTTTTGAGTCGGATTCAAATGCCACATCTTCACTTCGCCGGTAGGTCGTATCAAATCAGATGCTCACGTAGAAATTTGCTGACCGTTCATGTCCCAGATATCTCCCTAAAATGGAAAGCCTGAGAAGGCTACACCTTGCCGATGTTTCATTGTCCGCAGAACAAGCTATTGCACTAGCTGAGATCCTACCTGAAGTCAAGGAACTCGCCCATATTAATCTGCTCGAGAATCCAGATTTGGTTCGGCTTGCGGATGCTAGGACAGAGGATGCGCAAGAGGAAGCATGCGCATTATACGCATCATTGTTAGCTGCTGTTCGAGTGTCCAAGACATTAATCAAGATCGACATCGACGACCCGAGTCCAGAGTCTGGAGAGCTCCTGAAGGCGTTGGCCAACCGAGTGGTGGCATACACTATGCGGAATCTGCAAGGAGTGTCCGATATCTCAGGGTCATTTGCCGACGAGTCGGTCCTCAAGCTCGAAAAGTATCCTGATGTTCTACGACATATTGTAGGCCATGAGGAAGATTATCCCATCGTGACCGAAGATGATGATGATCTGGCGCCGGATGAGGATTATGTCATTGGCGGTACCGGAGTTGCCAAGGCCCTCGCTTGCGTTCTCAAAAACCAGGGCACTGCTTCAGCACGCCAGTCAGGCGAGTTCCAACGGGAACCAGAGAACGGATCTGCGGTGGCTCGGCCATCGTTGCCTCCTGGGAAGGCCAAGGATATGTCTAAACACTTACTTACAACTGCGCGAAAGATTCGAGCACGCTTGCAGCCCGCTCTAGCGAGTGCCAAAGCGTCCGCTAGAGAGGACATAAGCAATTACCGTGAGTTTCCTTATTTCTCCCCTTTGCCCGTATGGAGCTGATGGTACTACAGATCGTTTAGCTTTCCTGGACCAGACAATAGAGGGCATAATCAACAGGTTCGAAGACGAGTTCCCGGACACGAGAGAGTCGGAAGTTTCCACCGAGGTGCCATCGGGGCCCAGCTCAACAGCTCCTGTGGCCAATCCGTCGCCAGAGCCACAAGACGTCGACGAGACCTTCGCTCTCTCCGACACCGAAGACATCGAAACGGAGCTGCACCCCAAGATCCGCTCGCGCTCCAGTTCCATTATCTCGCACACATCTAAGGCTTTCAGCGAGGAAGAAGGCCGTGCGCTCCGCGTGGGACACAAGTTCCGCCGTTCGTTCATGTCACAGAAGCAGTTCAACGAGCTCAACAACGACCTGCAGATCAGCAACAACCCACACCACGTGACGCTTGTCACAAGTCTCATGGAGGATCTGATGGAGGACTATGAACACATACGGAAGAGTGTGGAGGAGAAGGGGATTGTAAAGGCGTTTGAGGACGATAGGGATCGCATATGGAAGTTGTTGAGGGAGAAGGATCCGGCGTACTGGGATGTATTCCTCGAGAGTCAGGAAAAGGCCAGGGCGAATATCAAGGTCGAGACCAATGCGAACGCGAATGTGAATGGGATTGGGGCGAAGATTGGTGCTGATGCCGATCCAGCGCCGCAGGGGAGTGCGGTTGTTGATGCTGATGAGGAGGAGGCTGTTACGGATTAGGAGGAGCTGCCTAAAGCATCGCCATGGAAGGTATGGGTGGAACCACTGTCTTTGCAAGCACTCAACATGTTATCAAGGCGTCGATGCAAAACCACGTCTCTTTCTTTATTATTTTGTTTCCCTCGCACAAGCAAAGAGGAGTCCAAAGGATGGATGGGCGGAGTCGGAGTTGATCGATCAAAAAACAACGGATCTGAGAAAAAACACAACTGTAAATATAGTGGGGTAAGCGCGGCGTCTTGTGGACTGGACTGGGCTTTTTTTTTTGCTTGCTGGAATTTAGCTAGGATGGATATTTGTACGTTTGACAAATGGTGGATGTAGCTATATATCATCACTCTACTGACTGACTGATTGCTTGGATTGGGTCGTCGAGATCGAATCGAATCGAATCGAATCGAATCGAAGCTGTTCTCGGGCTGCTCATTTGGCTGCCTTTTTGGCTTTTCATTCCGGTGAGAAATCGTTTGTTGTGATGTGTTGACAGTCATGTAATGTGTGCGTGCGCTTTGCTGGGTAATGTGTAACCTATTCTGTATGTATGAGTTGAGTACAGGCAGGAAAGTAAACTTTTAAAAGATAGCAACGAGCTCAAGTGATATATATATAAATTGACTGTGTATAACATAATCGATTCTATTGTGTAGCTATAGCTGTGTGCAAGGAAAGGGCAAGCGTTTCCCCCCGTTACGTTTGATAAAGATTGAAACCATGATATATATATAAATTGAGATTTTAATTTTTCTTTATTTTATTTTCTTTTTTATGTATTCGCGACATACTCTGTGGTACGCTGTTGCTTGCTCTCTGTTGAGTACCAATGAATTGCCTCCTAGCTTTTGAAAAAAGTCATCGAGACCTCGGGCTGTGTGTGTATACATACGCCAATGTAATATGTCTAATAAATAAGGACACAGATAAACAAACCAAGAAACCAACGGGTATATATCCAGCCCTCCGAAATGACGATGATGGCAGCACTGCTAAGTAAGTGCTGGAGTAGTAGTAAGTAAGTAAACAATATTTCAAATGGCCCATGTACTTAACGCAAGGGATCCACTCAGGTAACTTTTCCCCTTGATGCCCAGATCCATTTCGAGATTCCATCCCAACCAACCAAGCGCCGAGTAAATGACTAGACCTATCCATAACCAAACCGAACCCAACCTGTGTATTTATATACCCTTGACCTGTCTACGGAGGGGCAACGCGCATTTAAGCGTACTCCTTCTCCGTATCCAGCACGCCAACCGCTGAGCCCGTGAAGGCACATCGGCCAGGCCTGTCTCCGTTCGGTTCCTCCACGACACCCCAGCTCAGAGGCCCGAGCCAGAACTCACCCTCGTCGCGCGAGGCGTGGCACCGCGCGGAGATGAGCGCGCTGCACGACCCGCCGCTGATAGCGAGCGGGTTGCCCTTCTCCTCGCCGAGCATGGGCGCTGTGCGACGGAGACCGAGAGCGAGCACGGCGAAGAGGAGAACTGCGAGGAGCACGATAAGGATGAGGAGTGCTTGCGGGTTGAGGGCGACTTGGGGGATTGATGCTGAGGTTGAGGATGTGGAGCTGGGGACGATGACGGGGAAGACGGCCTGCGAGAGCACGAAGCCGAGGGCTGCGAAGGTGGCGAGGAGGAACCATGATACAGGTCGCGGTAGGGAGAGGTATAGGCTCGCCATCTGCGCGCCGGCTTGTCTTGACGAGACGCGCAGGGAGCGCGGGGGCGCTTGGGCGTAGAGGGAGAGCTCGTAGGACTGGAAGTACGTCGTCAGGAGCGCGTTGGTAGAGAGGTAGAGGGCGGAGAGGAGGAGCTGCGGCAGCGCGACAAGGAGGCCGAGATCCGTGATGTCGATGGTCGAAGGGAACTTAAACGTCGTCTCAGAGGTGGCGGTTCCGAAGGGTGTGCTCACGCCCTCGGGGGAGGCGGGCGCCATGAGGGCGATGGCGGCGGCGGTGGGGCCAGCGACGGCGAGCCATGAGAGGATCGTGAATATCCAGCGGGTGAGCGAGGGCGCCTCGAGCCAATAGTGGCTTCGCGGCACGTACTGCTTGTTTACGTCCATCGTGCCCCAGTTGCCTTGCTGGAGGTCGGTTTTCGTCATTAGAGACGCATTGGCTGTCGTCTCGTCGGGTACACGGAGGAATGAGCGGAGGGCATCGCCGAGGGTGGCAATGGGCCTGTAGGAGGTTCTTGTCAAGATAACGGCCATGGCGATGACTAGAACAATGTTCAAGATTGCCACAATGGCGAGCATCGAGCCGTTTACGTTCACACCACACTCGTTCTGCGAGCTTTGTGTGAAGAAAATTACTGCATTAAAACTGGAATGACGTTAGTAAGGAGCTTCGCACTGGGCCAGAGGATAAAGCTTACATTACTGTGATCCCAATGGCCACAAGTAGCGTGGCAATGGCGAGGATCGCCCGGAGTCCTGAGATGTGGAGGGTATTTTTCAACGAACACACGCCAATGTCGAGCCACAGCCTGTGTTTGTGTGCTACGTCGATCTCCTTCCTCGTCGGGCTTGTAAGGACTTGGAAGACGTAGTTTGCCCCAGCGAGGAGGATGATGGTGAATACGTTTATCACAACGTGGATTCCTACCTTCATTCGGTTCGCCGTCGCGCAGTCTCCCGAGAAGATGGTCAATTGCCCCGAGAACGCTTTCGTCTTGGTGACAACTAGGATCAAACCGATGATGCCGACGATCCAGATTAAGGATGATAACAGTGTGTTGTATAGAACACCGCCTCGCCATCCTGTGAAATGTCCACCAAAAACGCTCCGGTTGCTAGGGTTGCCCGAAGGATTTCTCACTGAGCTGAAGTAATCGCCCAACTCGACGAGATGGGATGATAACGTGTTGCGACGAGGCGGCGTGATGTTGACACTGCGCTCCCCCCATTGCCTTGCTTCCTTTTTCCTTGCCAGACTCTCAGGTGTCTCCCCCCTCATGAAGTTGATCACGTAATCGGGTACGATGCTCTGGTCGATACTGGCTGTATCATCGAATCGCAGCATACTCCGAGTGCCCCAAGTGCCCGAGCGGAATCGTCCTCCCAGCCGACTAGATCGTGTTGTCGAAGGGGCTTCGGAATTGCTGCGGTGGTGAAATGGCCATAGTAGTGTTGATTTTGTACTTCTCGAGTGGAGGCCCGACCTTGAGGTTGTATACTCGGTAGCCTCTTGGATACTATCGCCAATTAGATCACAGAAGTCATTGAACATTCAGACTTGAGCTACCTTGACATCCGCTCCACATTCCGTATGCCACCATCATCATCGTATGTGTATCTGTATGAATGCATGCCGCCGTTGTTCCTGGGCGGAATTACTATCTGGTCCATCCTTTCTCGAGACGGTCAGTTTATTTGAATTTAGCTGGGTATTAAAGACATGAAAGTTGGTAGTGAAGCTATGCTTCTAACGAGTGTAAGAATGAGGAAAAGATGGACTGGTAGAAACGAACAACTGGTTGCACCGCAAACGAACAGAAACGAAGGATAGGAAGGTAGCCTTGGGCTGTTGATTCGCCCCCGGGGCCTCATCGAGTCTTGTATGTCAATGCAAGTGAGACGGTGCCCAACGTTGGTGCAGCGTCCCCCAGTCCACTCCGTAAGGTAGTCAAGGGTCCAATTGCTTGGTGAGTAACAGAATGGGGGGACCCGGAGGCTCACTAGATGCTCACAGTACAGAGTAGAGACGAGTCAGGATAGCCCTGCTTAGAGGCATCATATAGACGGGGGTCCGGCAAGGGCACCTTAAATCGATTTCATGCAGCACCACATAGGCGATCGTGAAACACACCTTTTATTGGTTCAGCTTTTGCATCGTTCGATGAGTGAGAGTGAGTATCCGATTGCATAACTGAGTTATTATTACATCGTTTTTGCACATCATGACGTTGCAGCGGCTAGTTGGCGAAGATGCTGGCTAGCATGGTACCACACTTGGGGTTGATCAAGTAGCCAGACGTGACAGACAGCGTGAACGGCGCTGCACCCAAGCAAGCTATCGGCTTGTTCAATGGAATTGATTCATTGCCTGAACCTAGATGGTGTTCATGCTACCAAGGTTCATGTCTCGGTAGGGTCGACAACGCTTATCATCTCATGCTCTGGCAAGCTTGATGGTGTGTTTCCAATCTTTGGTGCAATGTAGCACGTACGAGGTAGGTCTCGTGGATTTGTACTACGTCTAAGTACGAGAAGAACTCAACACCAGCACGGTCTCGTAACAGCGGATGACCGGGAGGATCATTTATGCGTCCGAAAGGGTGTGAAGCCGATTCCCAGAAACCAGGTCTTCTGCCATGGGCCCCTTGAGCGAATCGGACAATTAGCGGATAATGCGCAGCATACTTAGTACTCGTACCAGAATGGTGTTCCTCGCTAAACATTCGCAGTCTAGTCGGTCGCTTCTAAACCCATCTTGGCTGCAGAGAAGCTCTACGCTAGTTCGCATAGAGACGGGAACCTTGCGGAATATGAGACGAAGGGGAGAAGAGCACATGAGAGAGAGGGGGGCCAGAAGGGGAGGGGGAGGGGATGAGAGCAGGGAAAATAAGGAATTGCCGTTGTGTGATACAGTACGGATCCGCTCATTTCCCTTCAATATACCAATGGAGCACAGCCTCAACTGGGAATCGTGAACGGATCAGTAAGGACAGGCTCGACAGACAAGAAAACGAGGATACGAATTGCCATCTCTATTCGGCTCAACGTGACTGCGATGCATGCTTTGCAGGAAGTGTGTCTTGGGGACCGTCCGAGCCAGTATTTGTCGGACTCGGAATGCATGTGCTTTACATGCACTAGCCGTGACGGACTCTGTCTGGTCCTTAGGTAGAAGAGCGGATGTTGGTGCAGTGTGAGGTTTGAGAGAGGGCCGAGGGCAAAGGCGACGGGGAGAACGAGTTCGGAACGAGCTGAGACTTGGTGCACCACAACCTGGCCGCTTGGCACTGTTTCGAAAGCTGCCAGCTGCCCCACCCAACGGCTTGGAGCAGGGTTGCCAGCAGGGCACGCAGGGCACGCAGGGCTCGAGGCTAGCGACTAGAGCTCGATGTAGGCACCTACTTACCTACCGGCCTACCTAACTCTTGCCGGACCCACTCAGCCCGTCTTGTAAGTGGGCGAGCCTAGGTAGTCGCCTAGAGCCAGAAGTGGAAGCAAAGCCCCAAGCTGCAGCTGTGCACAGATCCATCCTCCTGTCCTCATCACCAGAATTTCAATGTCCATTTCCATGCCACCATGTCGCCATGGTCTGTCGCCTCGCTTGCGTCGAAGCCGTAGAAGGCCTCGCTGATAAGGCAGCTCCTCCCCGGCGATCTTTGCACACGAACACTATACGACGTCACATGACAGTTGGCATACTTCTTATCCACATTCCATAGGTACTTGAGTATTTTCCATTGGGTGCAATCTCGAAGTGCTCTGCAGCCTGCATGTGACTGCGAGTATCACACCTTGCCCCCTCGTCACTGACTCGTCACCAAAAGCCTTGATTTATCGCGGGGGAGTTCATACACGTGTCCGGAGATGATTACACAATCGGGTTGCGACATGAGTCAACACCATCATTTGTGAAGAAAGCAGGTAGAACGGTGAGGGCAGGCGAGGCAGGCAAGCGGTGACCAACTCCTCTCAGTGGAAGCTAGGAAAGAATGACTGGATCCAATTACTTACACGTAACCTGAGGTAGGTGCTGGCAGCACTCGGTGGATCTGTTGATGTTACATTGGCGGTTACGATGGTTCAATCTTCAGATTTTTATTATACGGCAATGCAGTCAGTACTGCGAGCTACCTAGTATCGTCAAAAGTATGCAAGGCTTTCCATCTCTGGCTGATTATACCAGAATTATACCTCCACTCTGGGTTCCGAATATATCAGGATCTCGTCGAGTTTGCGGGGGCAAGTGGCCCAGTCCGTCCCAAAGGAGAAGTTCCACCCAACTGTCAATCTCCGATATTGTAGACGATGGGGGTTTCAATTGGCCCCTTGCACCTCGAATGAGCACCCCGTGAATTTCAGCTTCTCTGGCGAAGTGGCTCTTAGCCGCCATTACACTGTTATTTGATTTATATGTGTACTATCGTCCATTCTAGATTCGGCAGATAACATACTATATCGTTTGACTTTTGAAGCTTCCTTGGCACGTGGTAGTCGACCTCACGTATTATACAGATCCATTTCAAGACCACATGGGTCTGTATTCATGGTCCCACTTGCTGCTGCGTGCGACTAAATCTTACCTCTTCCTACGAGTTAGCCATCATGAGCCCTGCCGAACAGCTGATAGGTCGAAAGCTTAATTACATAGGTGGCCTTTGAGGCTCATGGTAATGGGAATGCAAAGAATTATAATCACAAAACATTGAAAATGCTACCCCATTCCATTCTGGTTACCAACGCAACACAGACAGGACTAGATATCTTGAGCACGGTTATCAATTGAGTTCTGGTGTCGCAGGTCTTTACAATAATACCTCAATGTCGTTGGGAGAAACCCTTGTAATTTCAGACTTAGCTGTCTACCCTGCTCATGGAACCGTAACAAACAGTATGCACCAGTATGCACATGTGAGTCTCGAAGCTCTCGCAATTCAAGTGGATATATATAGATTTATGTTATGCTGCCAAGAAACCATTTCCCACGGCAATTGAGATAAAGTCTGCATTAAGGACAAAATGCTTCAGTATTGCGACTGCGACTCAAAGAGCTAACTAACCTAGCTCTGTGAAATTGTCCTTGGCTTCGTGATATGCGCAGCAATCAAACAATAAATGCTCTATCTATACTTGTTCATTGAACGCCTTGGGTCATGACAGATGCACTCAGAGATTTCTGGCAAGAAATAGCGATCTACTCTCAGTCTGCAAGCTGCCATATGCTTTGCAACTCCACTGTGTCCTACCTGGTCTAGACCCTGAGATTTCCAGGGGCATCACGGGCCAGACGTCTGGCACCGGGGATCATTATTCTAACCCACACCCTGATCAAAAAGGCCACCATGAGTATCATGACGACTCCTGCAAAGATAAGCGCATTTTTCACCGCTGCACAGCCTTCTCTGTCTGCGTCGAACAGGAGTGAGTTCTGATTCTGGGATAGGGCATCAGTAACGTCGCTGGAGCTGAGGGGCGCGGCTAGGGCAAGCAAAGGAGCGCCAAGGACGAGTATACTGATGGAAGAGCAAGGGGGTTAGCCATTTTGATGTGGAGTTTTCGTTAGGGAGAAGTCAGTCTCGATTCGTAGTAAGAATAGTATGAGTGACTCGATGAGTAGCGCTAAGTGAGTGGTAGGTACTATTGCTTATCATCGATTTGTGAGGAACTATTATGTAAGTTCTTCATATTCAAAATAGCTCATGTTGGAACAAAGCCGATACGTCAGAGACAAAAATGGCTCTGTTGCGAAAGTGCAAAACGGAACAACGCTCTGGGCTATCATGCTGCTTAGCTCTTGACAGCAAAGGAGACTTGCCATCCCTTCCTGCAAAGATCACGGCACATTTACTTGCTCTCAATATTGAAAATGGCAATATTTATGTTGTAGGTAGCTTGGGGTGTTGTCAAAATGTACGCATCGTGAGTAATTACTTACTATTGTGAAGTCTTTAATTGAAGCTATTGTGAAAGTTTCCCCCCCGACGTATTAGGATAAGTAGGTAATGCATGCGGAGAAACATCGTCACAATCTAGAACAATATTGTCCATTAAACCCTTGCTGCCTCTAACGAATGTCTTCGGTTGTGACAAAAGCTTGTTCCTGCGAAGACACAGGAACTTACCGTATGTTTTGTAACTCCACCGCATTCCTACCTTGACCATGTCCCGCTTCACGGGCCGCCCGCGCCTCGCGTAACAGTCTGTTCTCTGACTGCATTGATCCACCTGTAGATCAGAAGGATGAGCGCGAATGCTGCGACGGCGACTGTAAAGACAAGCAGACCTATTACGATAGGATTTCTATAAAGTCCTGCGGATCGCTCTGCCTCTGACATTGTGTGGTTCTGATTGTTTGTCTGGGATAGGGCATTAGTATCGTCTCTAGAGCCGAGGGGTGAATAGTAGCTGAGGGGCGCAGCTAGGGCTAATATAGGAGCACCAACAACGATGGAGGTGATGAGAGGAGCGACGAGAGATGCCATTTTGAGTCCTGATTGACTATGTTAGCTAATTTTAATTAGGAATATTGTGAGTGTTGTGTTGAGAAGTGTGGATTCAATATTTGAATGCTGGTTATGATAATGTTATAGGGATGCATTGTTTGAATTTGAGAGGAAGTGTCGCTTTAAATGTACATTTCTTTACCTATGCATGATGGTTGACAGCAAGCGTACAGGGTCTTTGTAGTGTACTTTGATAGACTTGGGTAGTTGAACTGTTTGAGTTGACTCATTTTTGGGACAAAGCGGATTTGCCAGCGAACAATGACTCTGTTCCCACCATCCGGTGCGACATGGCTCTCGGGAGGCTAGCATGAACTGTGTGCAACACCCATAGTAGCAATCTACTCAGTTTAGGACCTCTGCTACTGCTTATAGACAGGCTGGAGTTTTTTCAAGTCCTCTACATGGTGAGAGATTCTACATCGATTTACAGTCATTTTTGACTACCTAAGGTTATGGGAATCATTGAAGCTTTCGTGTGCCTACACGTATAGAAATACCAAGAAAAACATTCGCAATAAATTGTAATCTAATCAATATCAAAGTCTCTACCATACCTGGTCATTTATTTCTTTATTTTCGAATTAATCTATAACCGGCAAATACTAAACCGGCCAAATTCTCTAATATTTTATAAGCAACCTGAAACAACTAAAACATGAGATCTGTGCACTGAACTACATCAAATAAGGGTTCCCTGTCTTCCGTCTTTTAAACTTGGGGATGGATGAAGGCGACTTAACAGTCATTTCCTCGTTTTCGTTCTCAAACTGCTCAATCCACTTGCTTACCCCCATGTTTTTCTCAGCTCAAGAAACCTTGGAATTGAATAAACTATCAACAGCCGGTCTCTTCGTATTCATCTCGGCGTTGTACACTGCCATAGAGGTTAAAGGTTCCCCTTGAGCAGGAATTTCGCTCTTTATAGTTGGCTTCAACATTGGAAAGTTAATATCGGTACGGATCGGCGCCGGTCTTTTCCTTTGAGGACTAGGTTTCTTGCCAGGCACCTCGCCGAATGGCTGGATTGAAGCCTTCTCGTGCTTTCGCCAAGCTTCACTGGCGGCTGTCTCGACAAGACGAGCGGTACCGTCGAATGTAGTGAGCGAGGCGAATTGAAAGGAGCGGTATTCCCCCACCCTGTAGACAGCGGGTAGGGTCCAAGCCAAAGACCCGATATTTTGACTATGCGTTATGACTACGATATGGGCATCTGTATGTCGATAAAGCTGGGCGACAGTACGAAGAAATAGCCTCGCAGCCCGAGGCGCGGCCCGGAGGTCTTCCCCGGAAGCCTCAACCATCTCGTCCCAAACTTTGCTCCTATCATCTGGCGTCATGAAACTCCAATCGAGACGGTCGGAGCCGAATTCTTTCACCAGATCCTCGTAATCGCTGCCTTGCTCTGCAGGACAATCGGGGATTGGATCGAGTGGTTGTAAGAGGGGCAATACCACAGCGCGTGTATGTTTGGTATGTTTCTCGAAAGCGGCGAGCGCGGTTTGGATCGTTCGTCGCATAGGGCTGGTAAAGATAATATCTATCGAACCAAAGCGCCTCGTGATTTCAGCGCCAAGCTCTTTGCATTGAGAGAAGCCCACGTCGGTTAATGATGGGTCTCGAATATCAGGGTCGGCATCTTTACCAACGATGTTCTGTGCATGGGCGTGTCGGATGAGATGAATTGTAGGAGCCATTTTGGTTTGTGGAAGAGCAAAGTTTGGAAAACTCAATGGGGTTTTCGAGTCGAGGGGATTCTAAAGTACAAGACTGCTGTAGGAAGTAATACTGCATGTGATGGTGTGAGAAACTGGCTGAATTACACCTAGCCGAAAGCAAACTTTTTATACGCATAGATAAATGTCTTGAATAATATCATTGTCCTCCATAAACAAATCAAATGCCAATGTGACCTGAACTAAAGTATGCTCTGGGTTATTGTCTGCGACGCCTTATTGTTATCTTTGTCTATAGCAAGTTAAACAAGTTAAAGCTCGCAGCTGTGAGTACCAAGGATAACAAACACCACCTACAATCCTCTTAGAACCCTTTAAGGATAGCCATTGTCTTCTCAATGCTCTTTTTCTCACACAGGATTAACGAGATCTGCGTCCGAGGTTAAGGCGACAGCATGCTTATGATTACCTGTAGCCTTGCTTCAGTTTAGATACAAAGCATATAATATTTCTATATGACTTGCGCTTCTGGAAAGATTATGCTCATTGATTGTCTATTTGAGACATGCAGCCAACATAACGTTGAAGCTATATCAGGTGCTCCATAGTCAGGGTAAGGTAACTGCTGGGCCAGGCAAACATAGCGCCTGATAAGTTTGGAAGGATAGTTCGTCGATAATCGGTAATCGACAACCTTTAAAGCTGAAACTTAAACTGTCAAGAGTTGTCACACTTTCAAATCGAAGTGGATGGTTCATGACCATTAGTCCGTTCTGATGGATATGTGCATAAAAATTATTACAATATGTATAATCTCTGCAACATGAAACGGTCAGTATGCATCTTTTAGGGTTGATTACTTTTGTTGAGTCATGTTCAATAACTGCGCCGTGCTGCAAGTTCAAAGACTGTCCTGGATACAGCCAGTGATGATGGTGTACCTCAGGCTGCTGCCTGCTGCGAGGAAGGTTGGTATTTTCTTCTTGCAAGCATGGTGATGTACATGCCAGTCCTGTTTGCTCATAGTGAAAACCTGCTGTCCCTAACGGAGATGTGTATTGTTGTCACAGCTTTCAGGTTGGATAATACCTGGTATATTATGGGCTTAATCGATAATACCTTCCCTGGTGTTGACTGAGTCTCGAGGCAATTTCAGAAGCGACTTGGTTAAAATTATGAAAGAGCCATCACATGGACATAATTAAATATCAGGGCTTAATTCCAAGCTAGGAGAATGGACAGTCGTCACATAGTAGTAAAAGTCAAGCAACACAGCCATCAATTGAGATGAGAGTCTTTCGAAAATGAAAGATTCGTACGTCTCCCACCATCCCTTCGACCGGGCAATTAACTTTCCTGGTTTGCCCTGGCGGCTACCTACCTCTCTACCGCTATAACTACTATTCATGCGATAGACGGAACGTCTGTTAGAGCCGTACACCCAGTCAGAGCTCGAATACTGCTCAGTCAATTCTCGTAACTTCGATTGCGACTCCAAGACCCGCTGGCTGCCTTGGCGATTTGTGTCTTCGAACCCCTGAATGTTGGAGGTGTGGGTTGCAGCGGCACAAGCCCACCCTCCGGAGATCTATACAACCCGAACCTAATTATTTCATGGATACCTACCTACCTTAGGTGACCATTCTTGAGTCCAGAACGACCTTTGCCATGGCCTCTCGACAAAGTCCTATTGGATCTCAAGTCCCAAGCGAGCCCGACATCTTGGATATCTGGGTAGCTTCACGGGCTTTTCCAATCGGTTCTGCGATCAAGGCGAATACTTCCTACCCGTTCATGCTTGTGCCCAAACTGGGCATAATTACCCAGGATTCTGTTTCGTGTATATCAGAGCGACCAACGTCATCGTATGGATATGCGTTGTCTGGTTCTAGATGTCCCAAAGACCATGCATGCCGAGACACATGGGACGTGAAACAATTGGCCCTGGCGGCTAACAGTGGTCTGAACACCAGGATGCGACGCTGCGAAGCTATCTCATGCAGGTCTATGGTCTACGGATGCGACGTTGAATCTGCCTACCTGTGCATCAACTTGAAGACAGCACCCACATCCTTGTTATACGCCGGCGGAACCCTCCGAAAGGCTCCTGGGAGGATGGCGACCGACTGAGCCGTATGCGTATCATATATTAGTCGGCCCTAATGCATGCCATTAATCGAAAAAATCCCTGGCATCTTCTGCGCCTCGGGGTCCATCGACGTCTACCCGTGTCGCCAGTGTCGCCCGTAGTTGGAACATTGTCCACTGCGGGGTAATTCGAGGTGGAGGCCTTAGTATCCGGGATATAACTAGGGGTTTTAGAGCAATACCTACGATCATAAGTAGTAATCAAGAAAATACATTGAGCATTGAGAAAGATGCAGCTTTAGATGCGCCAAGAAGTCTGTCATATCAGCAATTTGAAAACCCACGACTTTGTCTCCGAGAAGGTATTGGGCGTGCATTCACGGACATCACACAGTCACTCTCAATGGGATGAAGTGTCCCGACATCGTTTCCATGAGAAATATTGCATAAAAAACAAGTGTCAGTAGCCGAATATATTTCATGATGGCATCTAGTCCACTGTATTCACAGCAGCGTAATGGGTCGGGTATTCTTTGCGCTGTCCGAAAGAGACCGGAATAGAATGGACACTATCATAGTAATAATGAACAGAATTTTGAAGCTCGGAAGCTAGATGCTAGAGACTTCAATATTGGCTGCTTCGTTCTTTGCGTATGAATGACTTCTACGTTGGCCAGAGAATCTGTGCGCGCAGGCTTTCGCATACCAGACTCTTGACCAATGCAGAGGGAATGCACATTCCGGAAATGCACTCCGGTAAGTTTTGTAAGAGTTGTGCACAGAGTAGATTCACACCTTGTCTGGGCCACGGGTTCGGACACAGATTCTGACCGAGTCTGCCCGTGGTTTGATTTTGTTGCAGCCGAGGCCATAGATAAGACTCTCCGTCATGCGTGACAATTGTCAATTGATAAATGCCGTACTAATGAGGTTTTGCATGACTTCGCGGAGCTCGAAACTCGCATGAGGTTGCATTGCATCCGAGCTTGATACAGGTTTTGAGTAATGCCCACCGCAGAAACAGCAACTCTGACTGATCTCCTGGGGCAAGGCCGGACATGAGACGGCGGACTTCTCATTCAGACTCTGGAGCTCTCGTTCGCTGAAGCGCTAGAATAGCTGGTATTATTGGGTTGCATATATTGGTTCTCATCATCTGGGCAGCTGAGACGGAGAGTAAGACGGACTAGAAGGATGACTCGGAACGTTATTGGAGGGTGCATACTGTATGCTGCATAGATAGGTACTCCATCATGCTCGCAAGATGCATGAGAGGGCTAAATACGAAACTGGCTGTACCTGACCGTGTTCCTACTACGGTATTGTTCTGGAAAAAAATAAAAAACTTGGAGTGATGGGGCTTTCGAGTGTTTCATGTTTCTCGAGGCCGGCCATGGCCGTTTCTTATAATAGCACCCGGGAGACAGCACGGAATAGGGATCTGGTACCGAAATCCCAGCCGGAAGTCGGACCGCGCCGGACCGTCGCTGGAGCTGAGGCGCCCCGAGCGTGCCTACAGGCTACAGCTAACCAGTCGGGCCAGCTGGCCAGCACGCAGCCAGATCCAAGGTATCCCTTGGTACTGTTAGCGCATTAGCACGTGTGCGCGGGACTAGGATGTACTTACAATGGATAGATCGCGTGCGTGATTGCCGGGCGGTCCCCGGGGTAGACCTTGACCCAGCTCGCAGGACCCTTTGCAGGTAGGTACCTAAGTACTGCTTGCTGCTTGCTGCAACGCACAGACTCACCACGATGTTCCATCGAGATGAGACGAAGAGAACTCACATCAACTAGAGTTCTTCTCTTGCCTTTCTACTTACCTCTACGAGTCACAGGGTCCAGCAACAACGCAATGACGGCTGTCCGAGATAGGCAAGAGTATGCGTCGCAAGACGAAAATCCAGATGGCTTTTGTGACTTCGTCCCAACATAACGAGAATGTCGGGCCGCTCCCGCCTAACAGGACCTTACAACCGCCATGCCGCATTGCTAGTCGTGTGTGCCGCCAATCCTAATTGCGAATGGACCAAGTATTGGTAGTTGGCACAGAGACAAGTCACTGAGTCCAATTGCTGGCTTCCTTGCTCGCAGACGAGCAACGGTTGCGATGCGCTCGTGCTCTTGAAAGAGGTGTCACGAAGTTACCCAAGACACATCACGAGCTCCGAAGTCCTGCGCGCCTACGTGGTGATGCAGCTACCGCCAAGCCATTCCGACGGAGGAGCACAATGACTAGACATCGGCGTGGGGTGGCTACGACGCCAACGTAGCATGGCGGCCAGAGAGCTTGCAGAAAACGTTCGAGCTTTCTTATTGCAGCACGCATAATGCTTTCTAGCGTCTCGAAAATATGGCAAATTTGGCTGTGACACATCCTATTGTGGGTATGCGACATGTCAGTTCGATTTTAGCCCTCTGCACTCGATTTTCCAGCTCGCCATCATCCTGTTAGCGTCATTGGCTTTGAAGCTACGTGAGGCAAATCATGATGTCCCTCCCCGGCCAATCGCCAAAGACGACGGAGGCAGTCCAATGCATCTGGGACACAAAAATGTTTCGGAGCCTCGTGCGAGGATCCAACGCTATTGCAGACCGTCGCGAAAGAGAACGAAGAGCACAGTAGCAGGATCCCCTTACTTGAATGTCATACGAAGGGAATACTGGGAAGGTGAGTAATGTATAAGCTATGGAAATGGTTGGTGCCTATGTACGTTCTGGGGCAGCCGTCGAGTGTCTGCGGGTAACAGCACACCGCTCCAACGTCACACCTAACAGTGGCCACAATAGACGAGTACTACAGTCGATATCCTAGAGGTGTCCACTCATAGTGAACCTTGGAAGTCGAGGCGCAAGCGAGGGGTACTTACTGCAGATGCAGAGTATGGGAATTGTGATAGACGAAGAGTAAGAAGGCTTCGACATGAGTTTGCTTTACCTTTGGCACCAAGTCGGATGAGACATGTAGGACCAGGACCAGGACGGAAGCCAGGACAGAGAACGTTCGGATCTTGGGTGGGAATAGTCATCGTGCTCAAGCGAGGAGGGGCCGCCAAACGTTGGGCTCGAGGACCAGCTCGGGGCAATGTGCGGAATTCGATCGTCCGCTAGGTTCCCACGCAGTATGCGTGCCCAGGTGTGTGCATCACCAGGGGATAAAATTCAGTTCGCTGGGTCCAGGGCACTAGGTTCGTGGGTGTCGCCAGCTTCGTTGGCTCAATGGGCGGCGATACGTTCATCCCGCGGCTGGCTGGCATCCACCCTCCCTCGCCTCCACTTCATCCGCCCTCAAAAATCAGCCCTCGCCGTCGCAAGGCCCAGGCCAGGTGGTCAGCGCCTCTCGACGTTGGACACCGTTGGTCGCTTGGGTGCTTGGTCCCGGGGAAAGACAAGTAAGGGCTGACACCTAGGTGCTAGGCTAGCCAGCTGTCGGGCGCCATTCGGAGATAGGGTTGCGAGTCGAGACGATAGCCAAGTCCCACCCTCTCCGACTGGTCACAGCACAGGGATAGCGCTATGTTGAGTGCGAGCGAGACCTGCGAGGAGTCAGGACTGGGCGAACGTGGCAGTCTTATATGGGAGAACTGGGATCTGGCGGCAATCTCGCGCGTGTTTCGTGTCCATGTCGCGTGGGGCTCGCGTGCGCGAGCTGCATGGTCGGCACATCCTCCCAGAAGACGCCAGCCACTCGTTTTAGTCGTTTCTGGGCGCTGCAGCTGCGATTGGCCGTGGGCGACTGCAAGCCTGTGCAGGGCCGAAGCACCCCAGTCAGCACCCCGGCCTACTTGTGAGGCGCCCCGCCGGCGAGGGCCGGCTGCCCCCCGAGCCCCCCCGCTTGGGGAAGCTCAGCAGCAGAATGCAGCGACGTGAGTGGTGATAGTCTGTGGTGGTGATCCTAGCCCGGCACCATGTAGGTACATCCACTAACAAACACCGGCGCCGTTGACCATGCTGACTCCCTCGACTCCCCCCTACTCGTAAAGTCATTCTTGTCCTATGTCAGTCCCAAGTTTCCTCCCCGCTCCGATCTGACTGGCTGTCAGCGCAAGCTCTGTGAGACGGGTGTAGCCCGCCCTCATGCATGCCCAGCCTGCCCGGCATGCAAGCGGTCGTCGATCTGGCCATTCATCGCGCACATCACGGTCACCTTGTGCCTGTCGCGTCCCGTCGAACTGCGCTTCTCTGCGCTTCTTGGGCCTATCCACTCGCATCCCACCCTGCAGATGGCACCGCAGCCCGTCGAACAGTGACTCATTCGCCAACCATTTTCCACCTCTCCGCCCATTCTGAGGACGACTGACGACTGAGAGGACAAAGCTCTGCGCAAGGGGAGGGGCGGGCCAAGGTGGTGATTCTGAATGGGTATAACATGGGCTCCGGCCGTGTGCAGGCCCTGTCGGGCATCGACTGCTTCTCTCTCTTTCGAGATATCAGGCTTTCGAAGATGAACATCGAGTCAATCCGGGGTTGACAAGTCATCGTCTAAAACTTTAGCTAGTCGATGTCCCGGGCAATCGCATTCCTGCCCTGACACGTCTATACCCTTCCACAGAGTACAGGCCCGAACGCATCACCAGACATGAGCATGAGCATTGGCATGGCATGAACTGCGAATAGCTTCGTTCCATCTAAGCGCCGGCCGGTCTGCATTGCATCTCGTTGTTTATTTATTTATCAGAACCCCCGCTCACGCAGACCTCCGTACACCCCCGTGCATCTCCCGCTACCAAGAAAGCCAAAATCTTCTGCAACGCTGCGATAGTCGCATATCCCGCCTCAGCCCCCCCCCTTGCACGCCTTAATATTCATATCTCACCACGACATGCGACAGTTATGGCTACGGGACCGCAACTGTTCTACCGCCTCTGGCAGGACCGTCAAATCTGCGAGGGCCTATTCGAGGAATTATCAAAGGAAGATATTTGCAACGTGCGACTGGCCAGCTCGGCATGTTGCAACCTCGTTACTAAGCGACTATTCAAACGAACCCACCTGACTTTTACCGCCAACAGCTTCACACGACTACCCAAGATACAAGCCCTTTCAAGGATAGGACACTATATCGAACACCTAACATTCTATTTCCCACACTCAAATGCCACCTTCTTACCGCCCCTCATCCATCCTCAGACTGGTCGTGAGATCAGCTTTCTGTACAAACCTCACACGTCCATGGGATCCGTGTTAGAGAGACCCAAATTCGCCAATGAGGGTCTGGGCGAGATGTTGACGTCGCAATACCCGCCCTTATTTCATGCGGCATCCAACGTGCCTTCGTTCATAAATGCGATGAAACACCTGACGAATGTCAGACACCTCTCAATCAAAACACCAGGCCAGAACCCCCAGGAACGCTACAGACGAGACATTGTAGACTATGCCCTCATTAGTCTTCGCGTAGCTCTTGAGCGTGTCCCCATGAAGAAGCTCAACAAGCTTTCTTTATCTGTACATCCGTCCGCGTTTCTTTATTTACGGGCCGTACAAGGTTTCGGATGCTCGCCATCTGCTGGTCGACGATGGAAGCAAATCCGCAAGATGCATATTAACGTAGATTCCTGGGACTTTTACGGACCGTCCCCAGGCCTTGACCATCTCAAGATCATCCAGGATTTCTTACAACACCACTCGACAAACCTGGAGAAATTGAGCTTCACTTGGTATGGCCGCAAGGGTCCCTGCCCAATTGCGCTTGCGGCCGACCCCCTCTTTGCGCCACCGCGGAATTCGTTGAAGCTTTTCCATGAGATCACCTCGCCCATGTCGCCTCTGCCACCAGTGCCGCCAAGAAAACCAGTAGTTTTCCGCAAGTTGCGTTACCTGGCCATACGAAACGCAACTATGAACGCGGCGCAAGTGGCCGACCTTGTCGCATCCCACCAACAATGTGTGCGCGAGTTCGATTTTGAGAATTCGGTACTGATCAGTGATGGAAACTGGGATGATGCACTTGCGCCGTTGATGAACAGCAATTTCCATGGCGGTTATTGGACCCGCCACTCAGTGGCCACTGTTACTGAACTCACCAGCGCTCATTATAACAGAACACCTTTAGACTTGTATGAGCCGCAGCCTTCAGCCGCTGTTGCGGCCGTAGCGCGAAACCTGTATAACATTGATATCGAAGAAGCGGAGCACGATGGTGAATACGAGGAGCATTACGAAGAGCATTACGAAGACCATAACGAAGACCATAATGAAGAGCCTTATGAAGGGCCTTATGAAGAACATTCAGACGAATTTGACGTTGAACTTGACTCGGATGTTGAAGCCGCGCGACAGGCAAGCCTCTCTGCCGCTAACAAGACCAAGAAGCGGACAGTCACGAAGCGGCGGCGCAAGCGCAAGCCTGGACACGAGCGTCGCGATGAAAGAGAAGAGGAAAGACAGACCCAACGGGCGCGCCAGCACCGAGGACGCCATCGTCAACGATCCAACGGCCCCCACGAGGAACATCATGACGTGAAGCGTCTTGTTTTCCCATGGCTAAAACGAACGAAGGATTTCGTCGAGGAACACCCGGCTCTGATCCACCATACCCACCACGAACAACAGCGTCCAAACAGACCACTCCACCACCCTCTTGAACCTCCTCAATTGACCTTCCCTCGTCAGCCCTCGCTGGTGCCTTCCCACGGTAACCTGTTTGGCGAGGTGGATAGTGTCTACTCTACTAACCCGCGTCCCCTATTTGGCGAGGTCACGCCCATCTCACGTACCCCCACTACACGCACCCCCGTCACGCGTTCAAGGTCTGGATCTGGATCTGGATCCGAGCCGGAGCTCTCGCATTCACCAAGCGATGACGCTGACTCAGGTGACGACTACTTCCGGCCCCATACACCAACGACGCCGGATATGAATATCTCCGCACCTATACTCGACACGTCGCCTAATATGCCGACATTACTACAGCCCACATTGCTACAGCCCACAGTTTATGACCCCACAGCTGACCTCTGCTCCGAGATCACGGCAATCCAGCGCGATATCGAAGAGGAGGAGCAGAGTCGACTCTTTGCTGAGGAAGAGGAAATGCAAACCAGCGCCCTGCGGCGGGCGAAGGAGCTCGTGCTTACACGCCTGGGCAAGGAGTTTGGGACGAACACCAACAATACTGTTTTTGGCGGCAGGTTAAGCCCCAGAAAGGAAACATTTGGTGCGCCAACGTTTCTCAGCAGCGCCCGCTTCAAAGAGAGCTTATTTGGAAAGAGCAACACCCACATCCCGAATCCTGCCGCTTCCAGTATACAGGACCACCGGAGTATGGACGTGCCAATTTTGTTCAGCCGGGCATGAACATGAATCATGAATGATGTTGGATACGAACTGGAACCTTTAAAAACTTTAACGATTTGTAATGACGATTTTATGACTAACGACTGAAGCACCTTGCCTCTATAATTCCCTTTGTCTGCCAGGCTGAAGCCTGACATCTTCTCTTCTCTTTCTTTTGTTTTGCATTTTCATGTGAGAAAAGGGGGTTTACAACGGATCGCATGGGTGTGGGAAGGGGCGCATTTGATACCCTTCTTTCGGTTCGCAATAACGAATACCCTGATGCCCCCTTGGTTGGTTGTACTAGCATTAGCATTTATCATGTAGGAAAACTCAAGTGGCGCTGGGAAAATGGCGCGGGCAACGAGATCCCTTGGCCGGCGTGGCCAACGACGTGCGTACGGATGAGCAGCCTTCCGAGATTAGTGTTACTACAGCATATAGTCAGTCTTGTCAGTCACCTGTCAAATCTACCGCAACTACTACCGGAACGAATTAGCTGCAGGTGTCAAATATTGTGAATCAGGGATGGTCGGCATTCGGTTGAGTGTTATCTCTTC
The DNA here is from genome assembly GCA_022453515.1 of Astrocystis sublimbata. Taxonomy (NCBI): domain Eukaryota; kingdom Fungi; phylum Ascomycota; class Sordariomycetes; order Xylariales; family Xylariaceae; genus Astrocystis; species Astrocystis sublimbata. The sequence continues at coordinate 670,226 of JAJNNY010000001.1, read as the reverse complement.
GCAGGATGCCTAGAATGCCTTTGTGTGTGCGCCCGGAAGCGACTGCGTCCAGTTGGAGGTCCTCGTCAATCATTGCCGTTGGCCAAATCAGATCTCTGATCGGATGTCATCTTGGCACAACGGGCTTGTGTGCCATGGCACTGGATTGGTCGATCCGTCAACGATCTACAGCCCCACAGTGGCTTGTGACTTTTGACGATCTAGACCCACCTTCTACTGTGAGGGCTCTACGCATACAACAATACTTGCCGAGCTTACCTACTTCAAGGACACGCAACTAACTTATACTTCGACCTTCCGAGAGCAGAGAGAACGAGCTTCTTGATCTGGTGGATGTAGGATGAGAGTGCCTATTTTTATCATGAAACCCGAGGGCTGAAGCAATGAAAGGAGGATAGGATCTTTCTTGTTCGGGATGGGAAACAATGTTTCATTCCGGAAGTGGGCATGCCATCAAGAACCAAGCGCTCCCGAGCAAGGCTTGGCGCGCCGGCAAGCTGTCGAGCCGAGAAGCTAGTGTTGCCTCTTGGGGCCATAATGGACATCGCATGCCAATGAATCCTCCATAGTCGGCAGGCCACGCTGAGCTGTCGAGCTTTAGGCTCACACACTAATCACGGTGGCAGCTTTTGCCGTGCGACTAGTAGCAGACCCTTACGTGCCTGAGTGCCTGATGCTGATGGAGGCGAAAAACCTAGCCTTATAGAAAAATGCCAGGTTGATAACTTGATGCCTCGGGCTGCCTCCCTTCCTCTTCATTATCACCATTACTTGTCTACCACTACTCGACTCAAAGCAGTCACTAGGAACGGGACAATGAACGACCTACTACCCGAATATCAAAACGTAACATGGGACGGAAGCGTTCAAGAGGTCACCACAATGGTTCATTCCATGGGTACCTTTAACGCCATCACATCAGCATTGGGAGCGAGCCTGATGCTGTATGCCACATTTAAACTGCTAGACACAGCCCGGCTATACACACGACCGTCAGGTCTGCAAAAATACCTATACACAGATGCCTCGGGTCGGCGCGCCTGGGCGTTCGTCACAGGCGCCAGCAACGGGATAGGGAAGAGCCTAGCCATCGAGCTCGCCAGCCACGGATTCAACGTCGTCATCCACGGCAGAAACACGACCAAGCTCGAGGGTGTGCGGAGGGAGCTACAAACCGCGTACCCGAGCATCGATGTCCGGATAATAGTCGCCGACGCATCGCAGTGCCACCGGGCCCAGGCCGTCGACTTCGACCACATAAGAGACCAGCTTGCGGAGCTACACCTCACCGTCCTGGTCAACTGCGCGGGAGCCGGCCCCCAGCCCGCGTTCGGTGGATTAGAGACGTACGATAGGGACGTGATACTGGACAATTTACATCTGAACGCCGTGTTCCCGGCCTTGCTCACCTCGGCCCTGGTACCGGTATTAAGGGGGCAGTATAGCCGCGGCGCCAACACAACCGGAGAAGACTCGACGACGGAAACAAAACGGCCCGCCCTGATCCTCAACATCGGCTCCGTCACCGACGACGGATTCCCGCTCATCTCGTTCTACTCGGCCGGCAAGGCCGCGACGCACACGCTGCACAAGGCGCTCGCGCGGGAGGCCGCCCTGGACGGCTGGGACGAGCAGGTCGAGATCATCTCGCACCGCGTGGGCGCCGTGACGGAGGTGTCGCACACGCAGGCGCCGCCGACGCTGTTCCGGCCCGCGGCGCGGACGATTGCGAAGGCCGTGCTGGCACGGACTGGGTGCGGGCGGAACGTGGTCGCGCCGTACTGGCCGCATGCGCTGCAGCAGGCTCTGATCGGCCTTTTGCCGGCGTGGATGCTGGATCGCGTGATCAACATCGCGATGCGGGAGGAGAGGAAGATTGAAAAGGAAGAGGTCAAGAAGGGCTTATAATAACTAGATGGTGGTCTCGCTCGGCGTTAGACGAAGGGTTGCTGGTAGACCGGACGGTGCACGTGGGAGCTTTCATTGTATATACCCCTATTGATACCACGAACATGCTATTATGACACAAGTGTTTCTGGGCATTTTGATTTAAGTGCTGTCCTTGAAAAGTTTCGAGTCGTAATACACAGGTGCACGCACACTAAGACTTGGTCGGCATCTGATGGGTAAGCGACGTGTTCCCATGATTCTCTTCAGCCCTACGCGAGTCAAATTGAGTTTGAACCAGTTTACATTTTCAGAGGTGTACTGAAGGTAGGCCGCGCTCCTCGAAAGGGAAGCAAAGGGGCGGTTTCTTTATCTTATCGTCATCTCTTTAGTATAGATGTCGATGATGAGATTCAAACGTCCTTCTACTCCACGGCACCCAGGGCATTCACTCTCCTCCGTGCTTTGGACTTGCTAACTTACTTTTCTTTTTTGTTCTCCCCCTTCCCACACTGCGAGATCGCAATGTTTCGATCGATCTTTAATATACAGATCGTCGCAGGAACCCATATTTAGTGCAGCATAAGTCCAAATCCAAGTGGAAGAGGGACGAGTGGAGTGAGTGGTATCTCACCTGCCGCTGTCAACCAGACATCCAGGACTGGCGAATAAGGCTGGGGTTGGGGTATATTCTCACACAATATCGAACCATCACTGCCGTGTCCCTCCCTCCCTTACCCCAGGTAACCCCAGGTAACCTCCCATGCACTTCGATAGATACCTATCCCAGGTAGGTAGGTGGTAACCAAGCTCTAGAGACTGCACCCCGCCAGTAGAGCTGATTCGCTTTGGTATTAGGCTACCGAGCTACCTAATCATCAAGCTTTGAGACAAGTTCTTCTGCAGTTGATCATGTTCCCATGGCAGTACCTAAGTACCTAGCTAGAGCGGCAACCCCACGATCAAACCTCAGGCTCATCTCAGTGACCTACGCATAATTGCGGCGTGTCCAAGACGTGTGCACTAGGTGTAAGTGAGCTGGCCGGTCCATTCGGCAGGCGGCAGCTAGATTTTAGGTGAGACCAGTGCGTGCTACTTGCCGTGCAGACCACGCATGGAGCCGAGATAGCTTCATGTTGGCGAGGTTGGGTGAGCCGGGCCGCCGGGGTGAGACGATCTCACGTTGTTGGCCTCGTCATCGTAGGCCTAATCGTCGGTTATAGTGGGGGGGGGAACGTCGACTTGCATCCTACCTTAGGTACGGCACAGTAGGTACCTTGAAGTGGGGTAGTGCTTGTAGTGGGAAGTATGGGCCTAGGACTCGCTGTGGAGAAGACGGGGCCGTGCATTAGTCGATGGCTGACCTATCACGGTGGCCTGTTCCTGTCCTGGATTCCAGAAGCGTGTCTGGTGGGCCTAGCGCGCCTGCTACCACGCGAGCAAGCTCACCGCCTTCCCAGAGCGTATGGCCTCTGGTACCTTTGATTGGTCGCAGCGAGGGTTCGGTGATTGTTCGAATCATGGGCAATCTGAACAGAGCACGATGAGGCTCTTTTTCTCCATTGCTAGTTGCTAGCTGGGCAATCCACGAACCAACATGACATGCACCGAACCGAACCAAACCGAACCATGAACAGGGTAGAGCAAGGGTCGTTATCTAAGCTTCTGGTTAAGCTTCCCTGAATTCGATCAGAACAGGACTTAGACCCTGCCCCCCGCCTGCCTGACTCCCCGACTCTCCCCATCGTCCCCATCGCTGCTGCATGTAAGCGGGTTCAATGAGGCAGTTGATCTACACAGCTCCGATAGTGACCAGCCATGGTAATTCCGAGTCATGCCCGCCTCCTGCCCGGTCAGGCTCCCGCCCAGGCTCCCCGTCATGATCCGTGCAGAGGAAGCAAGTCAGTGCCTGCCACGGCCTCTCTCATTGACGCATTCTGGCGTCCGTGGACGGTGGACGGTGGATAGTGGACGGTCAACGGTGGACGGACTGCGCGACATGTCATGAATAAGTGCGCAGCTCTGTGGATTTCTGGCCGCATCGGGCAGGCCACACGTACGATGCAACGATCAACGCCGTGAGCCCGCTGCCATTGGCTGCCGCGACCATGCATGCAGCTACCTGTCTATCTATCTACCTAGGTAGCCAGGCACCCAGGCCCTGCGAGCCTGCCAGGGTGCCAGGACCCTCTCGACCCTCACGATGCAACGGCTGCCATTAGTCAATTCAACATGACGCGTGCCTGCCGAGCCTGCCCTGTGGTGTGGCATGAGGGGCACTTTTGCATGATGTGGAGGTGCTTGTAGGACCTCGAATGCGAACATGTGGGCAGCCAGTGGCATATAAAGGTCGGGTCTGACGCCCGCGAGCAGCTATCCGGCTGGCATTGCTTTGCTTGCACGAGCCAATCTGATTTGCTCCCCCTCCCCTCGATCGTTCGGGTCTTGTCAATCCGTTATCTTCTGTTTATTAGATACGCCAGCCCGTCCATCACAATGCAGCTCGTTGCACCAGCCACCTGGCTGCTCGGCGCCTCCTTGGCCCTTGCCAGCTCGCTCCCTCCGCGTGTCGAGGAGATGCTCAAGAGACAGGCGCCCGCCGAGCCCAAGGGCGTCAAGACGATCAAGTCGCCGGGAGGCTCCCAAATCCGCTTCAAGGAGCCCGGAAAGAGCGGCGTCTGCGAGACGACCCCCGGCGTCAACTCTTACTCGGGTTATGTGGACGTGGATGAGAACACGCACATGTTCTTCTGGTTCTTCGAGTCGAGAAACAACCCGGATTCAGACCCCATCACTCTGTGGCTCAATGGAGGCCCAGGCTCGGATTCCATGATAGGATTATTTGAAGGTATGCACCTGATCTGAATATTCACGCATGCCACCCATCGTCGAGTTGTAGCAGCCTGGCTGACTTATTCACAGAACTCGGGCCATGCAGTGTGGCGCCTAATATGAGCACCTCCATATTGAACCCGTACGCTTGGAACGAAGTGAGCAACATGCTCTTTCTCTCCCAGCCCATCGGTGTAGGTTTCTCATACGAGACCGAAGTCGTCGGCGTTGTGGATCCCGTAACAGGATTCCCCAAGAACTCCTCTACCCCCGACGGCCGATACAGTGATGTCAATCCGTACAGATTCGACACTACACAGTTAGCTGCCGTTGGAACTTGGGAGGTAGTTCAAGCTCTGATCGAAGAATTACCGACCCTGGACGAGAAAGTCAAGTCGCGGAGCTTTAACCTGTGGACTGAGTCCTACGGTGGCCACTACGGACCAGCTTTCTACAAATATTTCTACGACCAGAATGAGCTCATTAAAAATGAGTCCATCAAGGGTGTTGAACTCGAGATGCATACGCTTGGGATCATCAATGGTATTATCTCGGCCAAAATCCAGATGCCCTATTATTACGAATTCGCAGCGAACAACACCTACGGCATCAAAACCGTGAATGACACCATCTACGACTTCATGAAGATGAACTGGGAATTTCCTGGCGCGTGCAGGGACATGATCGATATGTGTGCTAGTGGTGATCGCTCGACACCGGATGGCTTAGCTGTCTGCTCGCAAGCTACAGCCATGTGCAGAATGTTGGTCGAGGGACCCTATTAGTAAGTTCACGGTTGCAGCCTTCACTTATGTTTCTGAGTGGGCATTGTGTACTAATAAACCATTACAGTTCTGCAAGCGGACGGAACCCATACGACATCAGGGCCAAGGCAAATGCCAAGATCCCACCAGAGCCTTGGGTCCAGTACCTCAACACAGCCAAGATTCAGGATGCCATTGGAGTCGACATCAACTACACTTCTACCTCCAGTCCCCAAATCGGTACCGGATTCGACTTTACTGGAGACCACGTATTCCCCGAGCTGCTGGAGGATCTCGAGGCAGTAGTTGGCTATGGAGTCCGTGTTGCGATGATATACGGTGATGCTGTAAGTACCCACTGTGCCTCTCACAGCCCGGAATGATGCCCATCTCAGATCCAGCCCCGCACCGGCAAAACAATGCTACATCTCCCTCCCAGATACGTGCAAGCTAACAACCTCATCAGGACTACATCTGCAACTGGTTCGGCGGCGAAGCTGTCTCGCTAGCGCTCAACTACACACATCAAGACGAATTCCGTGCCGCTGGGTACGCGCCATTCGTAGTTGATGGGACCGAGTACGGCGAGAGCCGACAGTACGGCAACTTCAGCTTCACTCGCATCTACGAAAGTGGGCACGAGATCCCATACTACCAACCCAAGGCCGCTTTGGAGTTCTTCCGACGGATCTTGGGGGACCTGGTCGTCGCGGATGGTACTACAAAGGTCACGCCTACCTTTGCGAGTAACGGTACGGCAAAGGCAACACACACCGAGACGTATGTGAATTATTACACGGGACGACCTGATGGCTATTATAAATAAGCGGTACCAAGACAACTTGCACAAGCTGGTATCTCGAGAAAGATACCCCGGCAAGATCACCTAGAATATGTCTCCTGCAGTTTAGCGATTAGCGATAGAAATCATTCAAATACAAAGTAGTACTTTTCTCACGAGTCACGACGAATTTTTAAAACAAAGCCTGCATAGCGGCCTGCCAGTATTACTATCTCGTAGCTAGTATTACAGACCTGTACTGAACAACATTATAAACTTACACCTCTTTTTCTCCATTTGTCTTCCACTGCTTCGTCTCCCTCGTACACCACAGTTAGAAAGACGGGCCAAGTCTTCCTTTCTTGGCCAGCCTCTAACCTGTTTTCACCACGTTCTTATCCCACCTATCCAAATTACTTCCGATTCTAATGATACACAGAAAAAAGGGAACAAATTTGATCAACATCATCCCTAAGCACAAAAGAAAAAGCAGTAAGTGAAGAAGAAAAAACTCGAGACGGGAAATATGATACGGCCATGCATAGCAAGCAGTAAGCAAAGTAGATAACGCGCCAACGAGAGGAATGACAGAAGTGAAGAAAAAGAAATAAAATTTTCTGGATATCCAGTTCCAAGAGGGATACGATATATCGGTAGATACTTGATATGTATCCCTTGGCCAATCTTTTGTCGCTCGCTGAGTCAATTCTCGCTCAAACTGACTTTTTTTCTTTTCTTCTGGCCCGCAGAATGAAAATAGGTATAAGTCAAGCCCATCAATCTGCGACAAGTGTCTCGCCCAGATGTCTCCCTCCGGTGGGAGTATATATAGAATACTTCGTATGGGTAAAATGAAAGTTGAGGCTTCTGTTGTTGGTGTCTTTTCTCGCTGTGGAGGGAGGTAGGTGGGTAGGGAGGTATTATCCATCTTGCTTCCGATGGGATGAGAGTCGGGAGAGTCGGCCTTGTCGAGCCTGACTACCTCCGAATTATATATATCGCCTTCCGCCAGCGGCGTCTCATGCGAAATACCATATCAGGCAAATCCACGACGTATTCAGACGATGAAAGAATGAGGTCGCCAGTAATCCGCCTACAGGGGTATTTCGGCATGGCATGGCATGGCATGGCATGGCGGGGGAGGGAGCAGGGAGACGAGGAAGCAGGGGTTCGACGATCCATGCTCACTCTCACACAATCAAAGCTCAATGCTCCCGCATCGGCGTCGAGAAATCCCTCATCAACTCCTTCAACATGGCCGCATCGCCCTTGAGCGCCGCCTCGCTAAGTCGCGCCGCCTTCTCCAGCGCCTCTTTTTCGCGCCGCGCCTTCGTCTTGCTCGACCCGCTCGGCGCCACGCCCGTCATCAGCACCGTCTTGTCGTTGGGCGTGTAATTGACAAAGTCCAGACCCCCTAGACCTAGACCCCCTCCTCCACCTAATCCCCCACCACCGCCTCCTCCTCCTCCTCCTCCTGACGATGAACTAAACCCGCCTCCGCCGCTGCTGGACGTGTTGGCAAACGTCGTCGGACACGACGACGACGGCGTCCGCGAGGAATCGCCCCCGCGCCGCGTAAACGAGCGCTGCTTGCGCATCGTAAGCGACGAGCTGCGCTGCTGCCGGCGCTCCTGGTGGTGCGCGCCGCCATGTCCGTGTGGCGGTCCATGTCGATGATCGTGTCGATGGTCATGTCTGTGATCGAGTCTGTGGTCAAGCCCATGATGCCGCATCGGCGTCGGCGACTGCGACTCCTCTCGCAGATACCCCATGCTCATGCTATGATGCAGCTTGCGCGGCGACGTCTGGTGGCGCGCCCCTGACGACGGAGCCCGCGGCCGCGGCCGGCGGCTGTCGGTGTGGCTTCCTCCTCCGCCCTTGTGGTGCGGCGGCGGAAAATGGTGGCCTCGCGGGAGACTCGGCGTCCCGTGCATGTGGCTGTGGTGGTAGCTGGCCGGGTGGTCGCCGTTGAGGTTCCCGCTCAGAACCCGGGCCTGCGGCGTCCGCGGCTGCGGCATGTGGATCATGAGGCCCGACAGGATGTCGTTTTTGCTGCTGCTGCTGCTGGTGTACTCGTACGGCAGATCCGCCTGGTGATTGTGGTTGCGGCTGTGCATCGACAGGTTGTGCGCCGCGTTGTCGTGCACACTGCTGCTGCCGCCGCCGTTCGTCCTGTGGCGGTGGCGCTGGGGATGCGGATGCGGATGCGCGAGCTCGGCGTGCGGCATCTCGGGCGTGTCCCACCAGTTCGGGCTCGGCATCGTCCCGCTCGCGCTGTCCGTCACGTACGACGCCGACGGCGACACCGACGACCACATGTGCGTGTCCTCGGGGTACTTGACGTCGGTCAGGAGGCCCTCGAGCGGCCACTCGGCCGAGCTGCTGACGCTGCGGTACCCCTTGTGCGGGCGGCGGGCCGGGCTTATGTTGGGGTGCGGCGCCATGGTCTGGTTGTGGAAGAACGGGTCGCCGCCGTTGCCTCCGGGCGTGTTCAGCGGGGTGTTGACGCCCGGACGCTTCGCGGGCTGGAGCACGGCCGGCGAGCTCACCAGCACCTCGTCGCAGAACGGGTCGTCGAGATGGCCTGTGACGAAACCCGACGGACTGACGCGGGACGTCTCGCCTGGTATCCGGCCCGTCAGCGGCGGCGAGGGCGGCATGCCGTCGCAGGCCATGGCCTCGTGCTTGATGGCCACCGCCGGGTCGGTCAGCTCGTCGAAGTTGACGTCGAACATGTCGAGCCCGGATCGCGGATCGCTCAAGAAGGCGTCCAGGTCCGCCATGTCGACGGTCTGCAGTTGCTGTTCCTGCTTGGACGGTCGGGGCCGCTGCACTGCACGCCGGACGGTCGCGTATATGGACTGAACGAACCCTCCTCGCTGCTTCTGCGGGCTGATGAGTGGTGTCGATGTGGTGTTGGAGGTTGGGCTGGAAGGGGCTGTCGCATTCCTTCGTGGGGGCGACGATTGCAGGGAGATGCCTTCGAGATGCAGCAGCTCCGAGTCCGAGATGGATTCACCGTTGTTGAAAGCCGGATCGCCCGGCAAGGTGGCGAGCAAGGCCGAATCGGAGATGAGGTCCTGGTCTGCTGATCTGGTGTGTGGTGCAGCTGACCTGGGCTGGCTCGTGGTCGCGGCCGGTGTCGCAACGTGAGGAGAAGGCGAGCTCTCGGGGGGCAAATCCAATCCGCCTGGCGAGGAGTCGCTGTGAAGAGACTCCAGGATCATGGAGGGGCTAGGCGGATCGGCGAGGACCTCGCCGCCCAGCGCCGTGCCCTCCCCAGTGTCAAAGGTCATGTACTCGTCAAAGAGACTGTCTGATGTGATGGCCAGCTCGTCATTGTCTGGCCAAAAGGGGAGCTGGCCCCGATCTTTGTCCACGGGTAAGCGCACCGCCGTGGAGGCCATGGTTGCTGACGAAAGAAAAAGGTAAGCAGCTCAGCTGAGGTAGGGTTATAATTGTGTGTGCTTGCTGCCGACTGGACAGGAGAAGACCTCCCCCCCTGGTTGAAGATCGTAAGAGACTGGGGTAGCTGTTCTGTTCTGTTCGAAGGAGAGGTTCGCGCGCAAAAAAAAGTAGTAGGAACTGCTTGCTTGTATCTACGTTTCGTGTAAGTCAACAAAGTATGAGATGGGGCTGGCACAGCAACACCGTAAACTAGAAACACATGAGCCGACACGAGGCTGGATGGGTATTAGGAATAAGTCATGACAGCTGCCCGTGGCAACCAGGCGAGGCAATTGGGAAATTTTGTCCTGCGCAGAGGAATGTGAGCAGAGGCATCAAGTGAACCTGGGGGTTTTCCCAGAACTTTATTCCTCCCCCAAGGTCTTTTAAAAGAAACTCATATCAAATGTATGCCCCCCCACCGGTCCTCATGACACCTTGGCTGGAATATCCCTCTAGGGGGTATTTCGTGTACCTTATTGATCGGGCACTCGACGGACAAAGAAGGCTGCTCAAAGGCCGTAGACCAGCTCCTTGTTGTTTCCCGAGTCGTTATATTGTCAACGCTCGAGTAGCGCTGTACAGACATGTGTGGGGTGCGGGTCGAGACAAAGAGATCCTGGAATGTAGGGTGACCAACTGGGGGACGCGTATCTTGTGTGTGGGAGTGGTCCAGCATCATTCTTCATGCAATGTCTTGCCAAGAAGGCCTTGCCTAACCTGATGAGCCATATGGACATGTTGGGTTTCGAGAGTAAGAGGCTAATGAAGAAACGCTTATCGAGCAGTGAGTTCTCAACATCCCGTCAGCCTCAACTGAGATGACCTCATTCTGTGCGTTATTATGAGATCCCCTTTTTCATTCACTCGCTATGATGAAACTTGGTCACGCCCGCTGCGGCAATAATGGGCCTTTCGCCGTCCCTATATCTTTGTTTCATCTCATGATCAAGGTGTCTATAGTATTTTACTAAACAAAGCGTCAATGTCACAGTAAACCCCTTTCCGGAAACAATGTGAAGTTTAAAAAAGGAGTTGCTTTGTATGTGTATATTTTCAACTCAAAGATGCATTGAGCTAGATTCGTTGCATCATATGAATAAGTCGTTGAGTGCCTTAAGGGCAAGCAAGAGGTGAGCAGCACACTTCATGATGGACATGAAAGCTGAGCTGATCGTCTCGTAGTGTCACTAAATCATAGTCTTCCCTTTATGAATAAATGAAGAAATGAATGAAAAATGAAAGATGAGTATGCTTCATCAGATGGTAGCTCTACATCATTCGTGTATCTTAAGCTCGTCAACTCATAGTCGTCACAACCAGTGTTCCCCTCATGGCCCTGGCCGAACAAGTATAAGATCTGATAGACGAGATCCCCATGCCCAAAAATGCTGCCAACGCCTCAGGGAGAATCTATTCGCAATGCCATTACCGGCGCTTCAGCTCGCCGGCTGATATGCTGTGTTCTCGGTTGCAGCTCATCCATCCTTAACGCCTGCCAGTCTTGCCCTGGGGTATATTGTATGATCGACAAAGGAGAGTCATGTAAAGCAAATTGTATGTATTAAGTCGTAGTAGTAGATCGTTTTTTCTGCGCCGGAGATGATATTGAGGTCGATGTTGATGTCGTATTCGTTGCCCGTCTCCGCCTCATCCGCGGCACACTCTTCTTCATGTTTTTACACTGTTGGGCGGCCTCGGACGACGAGCGATACCGGAGGAATCCGAATTTCCTGATGCCAGCCGGGGTACTCGCATGGCGCAAAGCCAGGTTGTCGTTGAGTAACGTCTCCTCGTCCAACTCATCAAAGCCGGGGTCGACTTCTAACTGCATGCGGTCGGAATACTGGTGGCAGTCGACTGGGCTCTGGGCTTCTATATTACGCATGTATGTGGGGAATGCCGAAGAGGTCGGCAATGGTTGGATTGGTGATGTTGGGGTAGAGTTTTGTACATTGCACTGTAAGCCGTTCTCGATCATGCCAGTCATGAGACCTAGCATACGGTGATTCGAGGCGCTTTTGTGCAGACGCGTGTCTGTGCCTCGGCGCGGGCGCTTGAAATCGTGTTGTCTGTGCAGTATCTTCTCTTCTGCTCGAGTTTCGGCAGCCATGCGGTCGGACTGACACGGACTGACTGGTAGCGGTTGGTGACCTAATTGCGGTAGCATCGGAGGGTAGGGATCCCACTGCATTGAAAGCTCCGGGACGAGATCTGGTTCGGGGGTAGGCTCGGGCGGGTGTTGTGACGTGGGCATTTGCGTAGATAAAACATTATATGGTACTTCGTATCGGGGTTCTCCGCTCTCCTCCTCCATCTCATCGCCAAATTCTCCGTTTGCTGGCACGTCGTCCGCCAGGTGCCATCGCAGCGTATCCTGGAAGATGGGTTTGGTGTTCAGCCTCGCGATGAGTTTGTCGAGATCCTGAGCCACGTCTTTTACGCCACTTAGGAAAGATCCGTCGTGGTCTGGCTCTGGTGGAGTCATAGGCAAGCACAGACGTGGTGGGAAGGACCGTCGCACGGACGTATTATCGCGGATGCGGTACAGAGGGGGATCTTGGGCGGACGCCATGCTCGAGTTGGACTCCCGGCGGGCGAAGAACACCTCGGGCCCTTTCTTCTGTTCCCAGAACCGGTGGTGGCGTCCAGCAAGATAGCCGTAGACACCATGCTATGCAGATGTAGCGAGTCCTTGGGAAGGATGCGAAAGCGTGGGGAGGTACTACTAGGTAGTAGGTAGGTATGGTGTAAGTCAGGTTAGGTGTGTTGTTGGATGTGCGTGTAAGTGTGCGTGTCTGCCTGTGTCTGTGTCTGTCTGTCTGTCTGTCTTTCTGTGTGTCTGTCTGGTTGTACGTTTGTCTGTCTGTGTGTCATTGAACAGACTTCCCCGGATTCTGCAGTCTTACTCCGGGTCAGATGGCGAAAGAGAGGCGGCAACAAAGCAAAGCAAAGCGGCAGAGGTCTCGAAAGGAAGGGGAGCAATCGGCAGGCGTTCGCCATGACGGGGCCTGCTGGGGTTTAGTAGGTGGTCCTTGGTAGACCTTGGTGGTCCTTGGTGGTCTTGGTTACGACCCAAGCAGCCAGAACGAGAGCAAGCCAAGGCGCTTTGGACCCAGGCATTCAAGACCAGCAGCGAGGCTTGGCGATTCTCCTGTTCTGATTTGCTCTGATCTGCCCACACCGGGTGCCTGGCTCACCTGGCTGGAATAGCACGCCAGCCTACGCTGAGGGCCAGTCCCAACCAGTGCAAGCCTGTCCTGTCCTGGCACGATGGTTCGGTGCTTGGGAGAATGGCTCGAATGGCTCGAATGGCTAGCAGACGCCACCGATCTAGCTCACGCGCTAATGCAGATCCCTCTGGCCCACGACCCGACCCAACGACGACGAGCCTGGCTTGCCTGGGGCTCGGGGGCCGCCTGGGAATTTTGGCGCAGTTTGAAAAGTTCCGACTTCTGTTCCCTGCCAGCCAGCAGCAGCAGCAGCAGCTCTGCCTCACAGTAGCCCCGTGATATCTGAGATACTGTACGTCACAGTGTGCCGCTAGTACCCATGTCTGACCTGTGAGGTGAGCTGTCTGGGCCAAATCTGGCGTGTTTGGCTGGGTTCATGACAGGCTATCGAGTTCCCCCATTCTTTGTCGACAGGGGGGCCACAGCACAGGGCAGGGGAGGGCAGGGCTCTCCGTCACCTCACGAGTTCGCGGTAATACTTACTTACTATACGTAGGTACTCCAGGTAGCTACCTAGGTATATCGTCACCCATACTCGTGCTCCGTCTGCTGTACGAGTAAGTGCCGGAGTGAAGAGCGGCGTTTTCTACCACCGACTTCCCGTCCAACTGCGAACTGCGAACTGCGAACTGCGAACTGCATCTCTCTTTGTTCGACCACGACGATCCCTCGGCTGCAGATGACGAGCGATGATAGTCATGTGTGTAACGTCCCGAATCCAAGCACCAAGTACCGAGGCGATGCTGCCGCACTTGCTGAGGCCTGCCTGCTCCGGAATAAATACGCACACTCGCTGGCGCTATTGGTGCGATAGCTGCCCTGTGGCTGTGGTGCGTGAGGCAGTCAGAAGGGGCGGAATGCGGAATGTCTGCACGTCTACTGCACGACTTGCAGCCCGCTCGTGCTCATGGCAGCGTACCACTACCAGACATGGCATGAAACTGGTACTCCAGATACACACACATACCTAGTACACTCCACCACGGGCTTTCTACAATGCCCGCTGGCCAGCGCTTGACAGGCTCGACTACTCGTTGGTAAGATTGAATTAGAAACTAGTGACCATCGGACACATGGCTGGCACTGTTGTACCTGCTGCTACAAGTGAGTACTCGTAGACATCATTAAAATAGCACGGCGACAAAGGGCGCTGGGCCAGGTCTGGCAGGGGAGAGAAGACCATTCCAGCAGGATGGGAAATTTTCTTTATGTTAGTGTACGCAGATGGGACAGGCATACAGGTTCACCGGAGGGTCGGAACGTGGACGGCAGGGGGACGGGGCACGACGGGCTGGGAAAATTCATCTGATTGATCATAGATCGATCACCTGTCTCCAGGCTGGACATGTGCAGGAAATGCCAATCAATCGCTGTAGCGCGCCTATCGGTCCCGTCCATCACAGTGCTAACGACACCGTCAGTCTCGTGGACTGGTGTCAGTCATTCATTGTTGCTGTTGTTGGCTCAGCCAGCCAACTAACTTAACTGTACTTACATCTGGAGATATCACCTTTATGCCACTCAACTCATGATCACGGACGCGTATGTGCCACACATAACAACTACATACATACCGGTTTTGACTAGCTCTTGATCACTTCAAAGCTACATAACCTACGCACTTCCCGGTACCTAGAGAATGTACTTACTTACTTGCAGACTATGTGTTATAGTGGCTGCATCGTAGCCAAAACGTGGGATGCAAGTGTCTAAACTGGGCGCGGCGATGGTGCGGCATGGCTGGCCAGCGACCACCTGCACCAGATAGCGTTCTCCTGTACGTAGTTTCAGGTAGGTTGTTCTACTTATACTGTTCTAATTTGGATCATCACTGTCGTCGTTCATCGCGAGACTCCGAGGTTTATGTGCGCTAAAACGAGACAGGGCTTGCTTAGTACATGTCCCTCCCTTTGTCGATGGGATTTATGCGTGAAATTCATTGCAAGCCTCGGTATTCCTCATAGGTGGACCGGCAGTCAGGTACCTACCTGACTGACTCTAACTGTACGTGATCTGGTGCCTGCACCAGCACATCATCGTCTTAAAGGCGAAGCGCGAGAGGCAGTGATCCTAGGAATCCAACCTAGGAAACCAACATCGGTGCCTCGTCCAGTGACCCAGTTGCCTGCGTGTTTTGTGATAGCAAGTACCCAGCAGGACAAAGGCATGATACACAACATCAAGGCAATTTCGAATGAGTCTCAGTAGCATGTTTGCCACATGCATGGTCCTTAATGTGCGAAGACGGAACTTCTGTGGCAGAAGGTTGTTACATACGGTACCCGGTGGAATGGTATGAAACTTGACGTCGTAGTAGCATGGTCATGTTGGCAAAAAGCTTATAATCACAATATCCCTGGCAACAGGTCTGGGCCAGGGCTGGGCCAAGGAAACTTCCGCACGTTCTGCTTTGTCGCACATTGCATCCCTGAACCACATGAGCAATCCATGTCAGGCATACGAAGATTGCCCAGTGTTTCTCCCTCGCAATTCCTGGGCAGGAATAACCTAGGTGACAAGGCAGATATCGACATGTTCGTCAACTGAGAGAATACCATGCGAACTATACCCAGATAATAGATTACAGTACGCATAATTAGTACGCAACGCGAGCCGGCATAGACTCATAGCCGGCTACCGGCACCGCCACAGTGCTTCCAAATTTTCTAGTGTCAACGGACAGTTGAATTCACCGTGAACGATACCCAACCTATGCCCAAAGTTGCTAGTGCTCTGCGTCTGCTCCATCTACTCGTACGAGTAGTGCGGACATGGACATACAGCGTTTGACTGTTAGCTAGTTTTAGGCTCGGCTCTACGTTGTCAGAGCTGCAGCAGCAGATATTTGTCATGGCTGGCCCGAATCCTCGGGTCTGCCCGGATCCATTCCAATGGGTAGAGCAGTATTGTTGGTAAGGTTCTGTGTCAGACTGTCTCACTTCCAAACCGACCAATCAACTATTCGCAGCTATTCCCGCATCATACCCGCACTCCCCAGCTTTTGGCATCTTCGTCTGATGTGCAACTTGGAAGTTACTAATACTGTTAATTACTATCATCATCATGTATGTCTGTGCTAGGCACTATCTCGTAGACAAACATCGGGGCATCCTGAATAAGATAAGTAATGGAGAAAGTCGAATCCTTGCAGCTATTGCATGGACAGGGACCATGGGCCGAAGATTTGCGACGGCGATGCAAGCACTAGATCGCATAACGGGCCGACAACCATTCGATCTGCTTTTGAGGTCTCCTTGGTCGCTTGGCTCGAGAATTCGACGCTCTGACTGGATTCTGGTCAATGCATGGGACAAAATCTCGATAAGACCTGGCCTATATGAAATACAGCATATAGGCCCATGATGCTGGTCTATGGCTCTCGCATGGCATATATGTTCGCCACGGATATTGCTTCATCAGTTCTGTATTGCAGATGGCGAACGTCAAGGTCACATCCAGCGTGGACACCGCACACCACATGATTGGCCAGGCATCGCATCTCAGATCATCAGGTGCCGGCGTATGAGGGCGAAGCATGACGCGCTAATCATCTAGACGCAGCGAATATAGTGGCAAACCCCATTCCACGCGCGTTCTCCGAGTGCACTTCGGTGCAGATAAACCTTCGAAGTTGGTTCGATTCCTTCTAGCGCTATGGATGATGAGCAGCATCTACGAGTAGCTCATCCTATCTCAGACTCAGACCAGACCCTGAATTTCAACGGCTGCATACGCGATACCTACTCGTACATCTATCAAGTGAAATCCTGCCGGCAAGCGAGACATGCACGCACGTTGTGTGTGGAGAGTAATAATGCCATAATGGTAGTTCCCCCTTCAGCATCAGGTGAACATTAATCTGTCCTTGAATATGCGTCCAGTGTTGAGAGGGATCTGGGAGAAAGATTGGATACGACTGACTCGAGTCCCAACATTGTCTGAAACTCGGCCGTTTCTACGCCACGTGCAAAGCAACACTGCTATGCAACCTACATTAGCATGCCTCTCGAAATAGGCATGCATAGGTAGCTAGCTGCTCCTTGATTCAGCGCGATGGATGCATCTCTCAGTCATGCAGAAGGTATGCCTCATGACAATACCTCGTGTCTATTATTGATATCTATTGTCCGTGCAACACCTCCCATATCAGCCACATTATCGCAAACTTGACCCCGTGGACTCGACCTCATAGGGAATAGGAAACACAGGCTCCGGTGGCCCAAAAAGCATTCAGCCAAGCCGCAACCAGTCATGAAAATCACGTCGTACGGCGGCGACATTCCGCCTCCCATTGTTTCACCTCCCTCCTTGGAACACGCGAGGCACAAGGGAAAGGGGGAGCATTCCGCTGTAGAAAGCCCATTGACGACAACCTTCTAGAATGCGGACGGCCCCAACGGTTTGGTTCGCTTTGTGGAGTGCTGCTTCCTTTTGAACTATCCATAGGGCAGCGCAACGACAAAGACCCAGACCAGTTCTACGACCAAGCAGTTGGGACCGATGTACGGTACTATTTTGCGCAAAGACCCTTCTTTCCTTCGAACACGAGCTTGCTAGCGAGAATCTAGCAAGTCTGGTTGCCTCGGTCGAGGTTGCGATAACACTGGCCCCGCAGGTTGGCAAAGTTGAAACGTACTACGGCTTGGTGCTATTGCCGCCACGTTTATCGTCAAAGGCCGAGCGCAAAGTGGGTTTTTTTGACGTGTCGCATGAAGTCGAGAAGTCCTGGCTTGAAATTAGCACCCTTTTTCTGGTTGTCCTCTGCCTAGCTAAGTAAGTATCTAGGCAGGCAAGACTTCGGCAGGCATACGCAAGTAGGTAGCGTACCTATCCACTGCTCCGCGTTTGGGGTCTGGACCTCGTTGCAAGAAGGTCTGAAGGCCTTTCGCGGCGCGTCTGGAGCATGGAGATCCCGGGAACGTGGTAGCTGGGTCGGAGCTGTGGATCGCGGTCCCCCTTGGCTGGGAACGGGCGGAGAAGTGAACCAGTCATCTGGGCTGGGCTTGGGCTTGACTGAGCTGAGCTGAAAAAAAAAAACAAAAAACAAGGGAATCACATTCACACCTCATTCTCGCATCATCTGCCTACCAGGGCTACCATGTGGCTTACATACATACATCGTACCATTTTGACGGCACTTACGTTGCTATGTGATGCGTCATCCTGGGCTGGTTGCGCGTGGGGAGTTGT
This sequence comes from Astrocystis sublimbata, assembly GCA_022453515.1. NCBI lineage: Eukaryota > Fungi > Ascomycota > Sordariomycetes > Xylariales > Xylariaceae > Astrocystis > Astrocystis sublimbata. Next base: position 652,092 of record JAJNNY010000001.1, on the reverse strand, counting down.
TGTCGTTGGTCGGATTGTGCTTTCTTTGTGGGAGGCTTTCAAGGTTCCCCATGCAATGCAACGCCGGTAGGAGGCTCTCCTGCTAACAATGCCTCGACAATGCAGGGAACATCGCGTTTACTAGTTATCTAAGTACACTGCGATACTCCAGGCCAGTCGCTATTGGCCGCCCTTGGGACAATCACGTCGACAAGGTTCAAGCATCTGCACTTAATTCTCCGGATCCCCTTAGAACCGACGCAGGAGAGGTAACTCGGATAGCGATTCTGTCCACGTGCGTGTGTACGAGTAGCTAGCTATATCTCTTCAGGACGACACGGCTTAGCGTAGAGGTCCGGCAACTATCACGCGTCATTGTATCTGCAATCCCTCACCGGTGCTATTTTCGGGTTACGTTATTCTGAGAACGCAGGGCGTCGGTAACGTTTCAATCCGAATAACTGTTGTATGTAAGTAAGCACGCATATCAAGTACGTGTAAGTGTAAGCACGACCGTTATCCCAGTTTCGACGACGCTAGACGCAGCCGCCAGCATCAGCGGCTACGCCCAGCCGTCGATTCCTACTTGTCTTACGTACCATGGCGCTCGAAATACGCAGCGACTCTCATTGCCCAATTGACACGCAGGTGGCGTTTCCACGAATCACACCGCCCCCGCGTGCCCCGATACCTGCTGGTTTGCTGGTGTGCTCACTTACAGACTCAGTATACAGTATCACTTTTTCATCCCCTATTCATTTTCGAGGCTGAAACTAGTCTTGCGTATCACACGTGCACGTACGCAAACACTTAAACAGTGCCTAATCCAGGCAAATGATGGGGAAATCCCAATGGCAAGTATACGCCTGTTGGTCCGCGAACATGTTGAATTAGTTGGCTGTGCGGCTGAGCTCCGGGGCAGGTAATTACACATATCACATTTCAGGTGGCAGTGGGAGGCCCTGCGGAATCACAAGTGCAAAAACAGCCGCGCAGTCACCCACCAGGCAACAACTGCCTACCTAGTCAGCCTCGATTTTGGTCTCTGAACAGGCATACGTCCCGATTGGAGGACATGGGGGAAATGGGGAACTGACGACTGAGACCGTGGTGTCTTTCAACACTCGCTTCGACTATCATGTCCCAAGTTCCAACTGAGGTCGTTGTCTTGGATGATATTGCTTGATGTGTCACTCGTACACACAGTATCTACTACGTTGCACCTCCCAGCCAGTGCTCGCATAGCATCTATCTATCTGCTGTAGCCTTGTGCCCTGCCAAGCTTCCTGTTACGCGAAGAGTTGTTACTGTCGACCACACGATGGTGATTGGTGCTGGCTCCACGGCATGTCGTACACACAGGGTCGATTACTGAATCAACTCGAATCTGTGAATGGATAAAGCAGGAGGTTAACGGATTCTTCCGCGAAACCAGTAGTAGGCAGCAAAAATGATAAAGAGGCTTTCCTACCGCCCCCAAACAGGACCCAAGACATGATCACCATACCCTGTATATGAACCTAGCAACCAACGCGATGGCTGGCTATTGGTGGCTTTCAATAGCCCAGAAGGGGGCTTGCGGAAGGGCACCCGCAGGGCCGCTGGCATGGGCGGTGGCGATGGCGTGCAGAACAGGACACGCAGGAGAAGGCATACTGAAGCGACTGGTAAGACATCCAAGATATCGAAGAAACCCTGGTTTGCCGATCTCGCTGCGCTTTCCCTCAAGGGCAGAATTGTAATCTGGGGGGGCAACGGGAGGAACAAAGAGTGCCAGCAAAGAAGCCATTGTCCACAACGCTGCTATTTTTGTAGAAAGCAACAAAGCTACCTTGTTGGAGGCAACCATGGCGATTTTAGACTCGTCGAATTTACGAGTTGTGGCGGAGATGACCGACTCTAGAGATCAAAGGCACGAAGATGAGGATTAACCAATTATCCTACTGATATCCTGGTGCCATGTGGTTGCTTCTGTTCGGAAATGGATATGTGGTACTTTTTGATGGGCAAAATGATTCGAGTATGTAGGTCAAGTCAGTATGCATGTTCCGGTACGTGCCTGAGCTTAGATGACGATTTAGATTACATGATATTATTGCGCATCAGACATGCACCCAATTATTTGCCTCTTGCTGCTTTGTACGAGACTATCGCTTGATACTCATTGGCCCTATCATCAAATTGATAGAGAATTGGGATGTCTCGAACACGAGCTGCAACACATGCACTTCACACAATGCAACTATTCGCACACTGTCACGGGAATGGCAGAGCCAATTGACACTGTAAGCAAGCTTGCAGATTGGCAAAATAAATGATTTTACTGTAGGTAGCTGAAGGTAAAGTAAACCTCAGGTAGGTTGGAAGTTGAAGTTGCACTGGAGATGGGAAACCCCACGTGCCGAGGGGTAGGTACCCTAGCTCTGCCCCAAGCGACCTACTCGTACACATGGCGACCATGGTAGCTACCGCTATCGATTCCGCTATCGATTCCTGTGACCTTATCGGGCGGGCGTTATCTGCCCCAAGCTTGAGCTATCTTAGGTACCTAAGGTGGGCAACGGGCATCGTGATGGTGACATGAACATAATATAATGATAATGACATTTTACCGCCCGCCGCCGCGAGGCTCATGCGCATTGCGATACCTCCTACCTGCCTAGGTCACCTAACAGCATTTATACTATCAAGCCAAAGCCAACAAACACCATGTCGACGTCCAGCGCCGCGCTGGCGCAACTGAAGCAATTCAATCTCGCATCACGCTCGCTGTTCGTCAAATGCGCGCCCGCCCCGCGAACCTTCTATGAGCGCCGCGCCGTGCTCGCCGCTCTGCAGCACACGTCGGAGCACTCCATCGAGGTCTTCAAGAAGCTCGAGGACAGCGGTTCCTTCATCGCCGTCACCACCGAACCCGAAGCCGCCAAGCTGCTGCTCGACAGCTCGCCGCTCGAGCGCACCATCCCATCCCAGAACCCGCACAGCGACACCGTCTCCTTGCCCACCGCCTTCGGCGTCAGCTACAGCGACATGAGCGGCGCCATCGCCGACCCCATCCACCCGCTGCCCGCCGACGACGCAGCCGCCATGGAAACCCCCGCCTCCGCCGAGCTGGGCCTGGCCTACCACACCTTCACCCTGAAGATCTTCTCCACGAGCAAGGACTACAGCCACCCGGAGGAGATCGCCAAGAATCCCCTGCACGGGCCGTGGCCGTCGCCGAGGAGCCCCAAGCCCAAGATCGAGTCCTTCACCTCTGCCGCCCTGCAGCGCGTCATGCCCTCGGGCGCCATGGCCCCGGCCCTGCGCGACTGGGACACGGGCAACCAGCTGGCGCGCGATGGCGACAGCTTCGCCGACGACGGCCCCGACGGCGCTGCTGCCACGCTGCTGGGAAACAAGCGCCATTCGGCACGCGAGGCATTCTTCCTGGAGAGGATACGGCGCAGAGATGGTGCGCAGAAGACGCCAAAGGTCATGGAAGGCCTTTTCAAATTCGCCGACGAGTGTCGCGCTGAAGCCGAAGCCAAAGCCGCCGCCGCAGAGGCAGAGGCACAATCTTCGGAGTCTGCAAAAAATGCAGCATCGAATGACGACCAAGTGAAGGCTGACAGCAAGTCAACTTCTGCCTCGCCAGGAGACACAAACCCCGATACGCTCCATGATGACGCTTCATTCAAAAAGTTGCTAGACGATGGACAACCGTGATGATTTGTTCAATCTCCTGGCTCATCTTCGGCAAAAAGCCGATGGCAATGCTTCATCTATGTTGTCACATGGCACCTTTGATACGCTGGTAGCAGGCAACCCTCATTACCTGGTTGAGGGGCAGCTGTCTGGTCAGACGCGACGCGTCGTTGGGGCGTTGCGAAGTCACGAATCGACTGCGGTCAATGCTTACGTCAAGGGCATGCGTTAGGGTTTTCCACGCACATCATCAAGGAGGCTTCCCACGGCTGAGATAGGACTCTGGTAGAATGGCCCAAACCCGGGGGTGGATCCGATGAGATGAGTTCTCGGCAATCGTGCGCCACCCTTGACCTACGTCGCTCGCTTGTGTCTGTTTTCTACTACGCATAGGGGTGGGATGCCAGAAAATAAAAAAGCAAAGGCCGCAGCCCTGGTCCGGCTAGGGAATATTAGGCAGGACTTGAGTGTGGTAGGCATATCCATCAAATCTCTATTCCTGGCAACACCAGCGGTCAATGTGGTCAGCAGACAGCAGACAGCAAGCAGCAAGCAGACAGAGAGGACGAGAAGTGCCTCGCAGTAGTCAGCAATCAGACAACTCGGCTATCGGCAAAGAAGATCACCATGCAAGACTAGTGCACGTTGTCTGGAGCTAGAGATGGGCTCTCGGCTCGTCTGGGGACTGTCTCGAAGCTATAACCAGAGCCAGATGCCCAAACAGTGCCCACGGAGAGGTGGGTAAAATGTGTCTCTACATGCGGTGTAGGTACTGCAGGTTGTCTGGCAAGGTCATTTAGCAGTGGGTGCGAGGTATGCTAGGTACTTTGCGATTGGGGGAGAGGGACAACAGCACGCACGAACAAAGAATCGCGATGCAATGCAAATGCAAGGCGACGCGGAGCCCTGACGAGCCTGGCGAGACCTGGGGGCTGGGGTTATGACGTCGGCCAGTTCCCCTGTCCGTCTTCTGCTCGCTGATTGCCCGAGCGCGACCTAGCAATTCTATTTTACACAGAAAACAAGAAATTGAACCTGTCCAGCTCCCCACCCACCTGAGAACCCGTCCAATCACGCATCGTGCGCAGCCTGCCCCGGACACAAAGCCTCGACGTCACTGCCGGGGATGGCTTCCCATCTCATCCTAAATTAATCAATTAATTGGTCCTCGACATGGGCAAGAACACGGGCTTCAAAGCGTGTTTCCAATCGTGTGATACTATTTTTTTATTTCACTCAACAGACCCTGCCCAGGGTGCCAGGATCGATCCGGTCGTTTCAATGGCCGGTTTCTGGCCCGTTCACTATTTGACATCACATCATTTTGTGTACTGGCGTGACTAGATCGATCGCCAATTGGCGTACCCCGGACTTCTTCTGCCTATGCGTACTCGTAGACCCTACGCACACACGGCGCAGACCCTGGACTGCAAATGACGTTGCTGGTAGGGCGCAGAGAATACTCTTCCCTGCTGGCTGCTCGGCTGGCAAGCTGGCCATTGCCGTCAACCGCAAACATGCGACAACGAACGCAACATGGTACAACAAGGTGGACCTAGACTGCCCAACGAGCAGCCAGGCAGTGGGATTATTGACGCGATCGTGCTGCGGTTGGCGCACCCATCTTAGATAGACGAACCACTTACTCGTATGCTGAAGCCCTATAATAACATCTCCTGTTGCCCACCGCAGATGTCGTGACCTTTTCATCTCATTCCCTCGCCAGTGATCATCAGCCAGTCAGTCTCTAGCCAGACCACCCAACATCAGTCCACAGCCGTCCAGTCGTGTTGTTCACCGACCTCTACCCAATTACCTACCCAGTAGAAAAGGGGGAAGAAACATACACACTACACAAACACCATCCACACAACTAGTTGACGTTGAACAACGTCGCCAACAACATCAACATGGCGCGGACAGGCTTCATCCACCACATTGGTACCTTTTTCCTCTTCGCCGCCACGATACTCCTCATCATCACCGACATTTCCGCCCCCGTGGTCTCCGACATCTCGCTGTTGCGCGTCAGCCTGGACGGCACCGACCGAGGGGACGTCTTCGGCGGCATCGATGGCGATGATCGTTCCCCCGTCATCACCTTTGGCACCTTCGGGTACTGCGTGCAGGGGTAAGTCCTTCCCTCCTCTCACTCTTTCTGTTCCGCGTCCAAATAGTTTAGACGCCATCTACCTACTAGTATTTAGCGTAACGGCGATCTACACACCTGCATACGTTCAAAGTTCCAAGTTGACTAACATTCAAAAATCCAGCGGCGGCTCCACACGCTGCTCCAAATCGCACATCGGCTACGACCCCGTGGCCGTGATCGCCAACAACGTCGCCGACACCTCGTTCTCCAAGTACGCGCACAACACCTCCAAGGCGCTGACGCGCGTGATGGTCCTGCACCCCATCGCGACCGGCCTCGCCTTCATCTCCTTCCTGCTCGGCCTCGGCGCCGGCTTCGTGGGTTCGTTCCTCGCTGCGTTGGGGTCCTTCATCACTTTCTTAGTGGTGGCAGTCGTGCTCATCACAGACTTTGTCGGCTTCGCCATTGTCAAGCGCGCCGTCGAGGACACGAGGGGTGTCAGCGGGAACAGCAGAGCCACGGCGGACTACGGCGCCGCGAGCTGGACGACGCTTGCGGCTGCGATTCTGTGTCTGCTGGCGACTGTTATCCTGTTGTTCACGTGCTGCTCGGCACGTCTGCATAAGCGCCGCGAGAGCAGGTACCGAGGTGGCGACAAGGTCATCGCTGCCGAGCCGACGACGCGCCGGAGGAGATGGTTTTAAGGTTTTGAGGAGGAGCGAACCTTGAGAAACAGCACTGTCATCGGCATCATTCAGAACCGACTGATTGATCGATCGATCGATCTCCAACTCAACAACCAAGACCGACAAACCCACAAACCATTCACCCAACCACCACCACCCCTTTTGCCCCATCCTTGCCGCACAGCAAACTTATTTAATGACTAATACACGAAGTAACGAGAATTCTCTTCAAGAAGTCCAGGAGCCGGAATGGCGAGTCGCGAAACGGCGTTGTATATCCCTCTCAAATGATGATATGTGTATACCCTACTGTAACCCCCCAAGCCTATGTTCAAGCTTGCTTTTATGCATTGCTTCACGATACCAGCTCAATCAGATAAATAAATCTAAAACACTACTGTATACATACATGTATACATAGCAATACAAAATAATATAAAAATTCATATAACAAATCCTACCTGGTCTACAAATGAATTAGTAGTGGTGAGGTGTGCACTATTCCAATATTATGTTATCAATGATGACGTGCAATTTGCAGCGAATCGATCTATTTGCCGTCATATGTGTGCGAAGTTCGCAACACACGTTGAATGTCATACACGGCGGCGATGCGACGTTACTCACCCAACAAATAACATAACAGCCACCACACATTGGTTGATAGCATGCACCATGGTACCAAACACACCAACACTCAATTAATAGAAAAACTATCGTCACTTTGATTGACTCGTAAGTCATTAAATTCGCCATTTTTGGAATACCTCGAAACGTAGGAACTTATTGGCCTAGCCTGACTTAATCTACACTATCCACTTGATTGTGAATCTGAATCTGAAGCTGATTCTGATCAGAAACCCATCTCTGTCTGTCAAGTACACATTTTACAGTAAAATGCCTAAGTAGCGCTTTACTACTCGGATTATATTAAGCAAAGTGATGCAGCGAACATCCATCCTTTCTCCAGCCCCCCATAGGCGTGATACCCTAGGCCAGGCTGGATACGCGAGCGCTTAAGATACGCAGAGTACCTAGGCGTTTTTTCCCCGCCAGCGCACGTTTGCGATGCAACCGTATAGTTTAGCGTCTTCTCTTCTTGCTAGGTTTGTCCTCCTCCTCCATGCCGCTTTCGCGATCTTTTCTCTTTGCCTTCTTCTCCAGCTCATCCCAGTCCTCGCCGTCGTCATCGTCGTCCGAGCCTCCATCGTCGCTCGCCTCGTCGGACGCGTTGCTATCGAAGTCCGAGTCGTCCTCGCTAGACTCACTGGCGTTTTCGAGTTCGGACTCCGAGACCTCGAAGTTGGACTCTTCCGACTCTTCCTCGTCACCCTCGTCGTCCGAGTCGTTAGCCAAGAATGACCAGCCGCCGTCCGCGAAGAAGGAGTGTGTGTCCGCCGTCACCGTCTTCATGATGGTCGGCCAGTTGAGGTTCAAAGGTCCCTCGCTGTACGCGATGTCCGACGAGTCCAGCCACTCCTTCACGTCCTCCAGAGACTCTACCGGTATCGTGTTGACGTGGAATGGCGTGCGGGTAAAGTCTTTGAACACAAAGACGAGATCGAAGTTCTTGAGACCGAACTGCACACGTTCCAAATGCGCGATCTCAATATCGTCAAGGGTAACGACCATGAACGGAGGCTCTGTAACCTGGATAAGGCAGTCGGTCGTAGGCTGGATGTAAACGTTGCTGCGGAACGGGACACCATTGAAACCAAGCTCGCGGAGGGGCATATCCACCTCGACGCCCTCATTCTTGCCCGCGTCGGCAATCTTGTCGGCAAACAGCTTGAACATGCGATCCAGCTCGGCTCTGCGACGTCTCTCCTCTTGCTCTGCTTCGAACTCATCCTCGTCACCATATCGGTACTTCCGCTTGCGGGTTCCAGTTTCGTCAAACTGAATGTCAGTGGCTTCTCTGTAGAATTGGACATCCTTTGTCTTCTTTTTGTTGCCAACAATGATTGGATCCTTTAGATGTATGTGGATGACAACAATAAGCTCGTGGTCGCATGGTTGGAAGAACAAGTGGCGGATGTTCGAGAAGAGCACGTCGACTCTCTGCTGCGTGTTAAGCGGCGATTGATATCGAATACCGTTCTGATGGATCTCCACTTTGCCCGGCACACGCTTCCCTTCCATGGCAGGACGAATATAGACATTATCCATAACAGGAGGTCGTCGATCTGTAAAGCTGTTAGTACTGAGGAGTGAGGTGGCATTTCAAGATGACTGACTTCTTATCTCAACGAGCTTCTCCTGTTCGACTACGTCCTCCATGTCTTTCTTTTCTTGCTCCTTCTTGGTCGCCTCTTTCTTTATGTTGGAGATTTGGTTCGCGATTTCTTCATATCGGGCGCCATCCAGTGAACGGAAAGTCAAACTTCTGACGAAGTGAGCGGACGCGTCCTCGAAAGGTTGATCATCCTTCCGGCCGACACCCTGGCCCGGTGACAAGAAGTTGATTCTCAGGTACGACCACTCCCCCTCGTCGTTTTTGCTAGCATTCTTGATGGTGTGGATGTGGAAAGGTACAGGCCTTCCCATCACTGGCAGGATGACCGTGTGATTTTTTGTATCGACTAGGATTTCAAGGTTCTTGACTCTCGGAGGAAGCTGATTGTCTCGTTTGTATGATTCGAACTTCTTGAACTTCTTAACCTCGGTACCGTTTTGACCGCTAGTCTCCTCGGCAAACCTGGCCATGCCCTCTTTCTGCTTCTTGGCCGCGAGGTCTTTCTGGTGTTCTCGACGCCGCTTCTCCTGGTCCTCGTCAACCTGGGCAGTGCGTTCAGATCGAAGACGTGTATTGGTAATGTTTTTAGTAGCAACACCACCGACTCGTGCATCCTTCTTCTCCTTCTTGGGTGTGGGCTGGATTTCCTCGTCGTCCTTAAAAAAAAAGGAATTCGCATCAAGTTCGGACGGTGCGTCGCCAGTGAAGACGACGGGTTCACTGTTTGTTACCCGAATGGTGTCGCTAATGACGAGAGAGTAGTTTTTGCTGAGCTTATCTTGCGGCGAAGGGTTCTCGACATCTGTGAAGCCGGTTGTGATGCACAAAGTCATGCCATCTTTCAAAGCGCGCGTGTTCTTGCCATTCAACATCATAGTTGTATCTTTGCCTTCAAGACCGATGCCCCAGCCTATGTTTTTGACGAAGTGTTTCTCCAGGTCGGGCTTCTTCGACTTGACGTAGCTGAGAGCCTTGTGGTAGACATCTTTGGCAATTGCGCCTTCTCGGATCTCCTTCAACGCAAGGTTGTGCGCATTGTGCAGGAGCTTATAGACGCTCTCTTGCGTCTTGTTAGGGTCAACCAAGAAGGTTCGCGCAATGACGGAGCTGTATGATTTGTATCGCAAGCCCATGCCGGCGATGATAACACCGGCGTGGAGGTTGTCGTTGGTCGGCTCGGCGTGGAGTCTGAGGTCATACTTGCCACCGCTCTGGACGGCCGGACCCAGATACCAGTCTAGTGACCCTGGATCCATGTCTGAGGGCAGCTTCTGCTTGCCTGGTAGCTCGACCGTCTTCCACCACTTCTCGTCGTCGAGCTTCGAGTCGACCATTTGGGCGAGAGCGCTATGCTTGACCTTCTTCTCCTGGTCCAAGATGTCTGACATCTGATCTAGGAAATACGGGTTCATCAGGGCAACGCAGGCTTTGGAAGCAGTGCGCATGGCGCGCAACTCGGTCTCGTCTTTGATGGAGAAGGCGGCCGTGGATAGAGCGGCGGATATGTCGACCTCTTCGGCATCGGGGAATTTGTCGCTCAATACTTTCTTCCACTCGTCCACAAAGGGGCCTTTGGATGTGTCCTTGGTGAGCACACCAACCTTTTTCTAGAGGGGGGGAATTGGTGTCAGCAGGTATGAGGGATGGTCGCGTTACCGCTTTGGATTACTCACACCGGCCGATTTGATGGTCTCCACGATTGTGACGAACTGCTGCTCGTTCGCGGCGGCATCCTTGCCTCTGACAAGAATCTCAACGGGGAACTTGCCCTTGGTTAGGGGTTCCAGATGTTTGGCTATCATCAAGTTAACAATCAAAGGCCCACGGTGATGCGATCCGACAAGCTTGGCGGCGAGCGATGGTCGCGGTTCGAGGAATACCTTTCTTGGCGGTTGTGACGACGTAGAGCTTTTCGGTGGTGAACAGCATCAGAGTAGTCGGGAACTCGTAGCCCAGCAGCCAGAACTAGAAGGGAGGGGTGGTCTGGTCAGCATTGCGTGTGCACACACGTTACTCGAGAGGTTGCGCGCAGTCTGGCGCGGGCGTGGCGTAGGTGACTTGACGTACGTGCATGGCGTTGTTCTTGTGGAATTCGGGGATCTCCTCGACCTTGCCCATCATGATGACAACGGACGAGACGCCCTGGAAGACGCCATTGTCCGAGGTGCGCTTGTCGCTCTTCCAGGTACTGACAAAATGCGACACGCGCTCGTGGAAGAGCTTGGCATCAATGGTGATGTCGGGCATCTTGACGGGGTAGCCGGCGCGGGCGCGGGCGCGAAAGACGGCAGGCCTCTGGGGTCGATGACCAGTGTGCGTATGGCCAATGTGTTGCTGGTGGTGGCTGCGATGGAGGTGCAGGTGATGGATGTTGGAGAAAGAGAGGGACAGTGCCTCGGGGTCTGGTTGATGAGATGATGGATTGGAGAAAGTCTCATGGGGCCAAGGCTGGTCGGCCGGAGGACCAATATGTACGTACACCTTAAAAGTTAACCCCCAGTCCGAGTAGAACGCGTCAGGGAGGGTACCTTGGGTCAAGGTCACTTCAGCCGGGGTTGGTGAGGTAGGAAAAGTAACTGGTACTTTCATTGCCAGTTTTCTCTGCCTGAGCTTTGCCACTTATTTTAGCTACTTACCTATAGCGCTGCTTACATCATACAGGTATGTATACCAACGTAAGTACCGAAGTAGGGCAAGAGCGCAGGGGCCGGCGACCCGGGCAGGAACCCGTTGCAGCACGCCTGGTTCAGGCCTGGTTCTGTCTACATAGATTCATGGCGTGCTAGTCCAAATCAGGATAGACGTCTTAGGCAACCACTTTGAAGTGGGGACATCGAGCACCGCCAAAGCGCGTTGACGCGTTCTATTACCGTGACCTAACTTACCTAGGTACCAAAATACATGTATTGTTGGAGGATGTGTATGTAATCGTCCGGTAATTACATCAGCCAGAACACTATCTTAGCATTGCGTGACCCTCATTTACCTCTCAAGGTCTTCCATGATTCATTCAACTATTCCAACAACCGCTGCTCGCTTCCAAAATAAATGCCTCCGCAGATTATACAATCGCATTCTCATCCGAATTCGCGGCTAACATGCCTTGACTCTTTGGCCGTCGTCTCACTCAGCTCGAGGCACACGAAAGAACAAGCGAGCCATTCTCCCCATTTGCCTCGAATTCGTACCAGTCATCGGAGCGGTAGAATGACAGCTTTTCGAGCACATTTAGGTCAACACATTTGAGCATCCGGGGTACACAAGTCCCGGCCACCACATTGAAACCCAGCTGTAGTGACTTCACCCTCAGTTGGTGGCCCTTGTATCGCATATATTGTCCCGCCAACCAGTTGAACAGATCCTTGTGGTCGCCGCTCGCCTGTATATCATCCCTAGCCATTGAGAGGGCAAGATGTTCCAGCTCAGGTGACTGCAGCATCGTGCGCAGTACGAAGTATTTCAAAACACGCGGATCCGATATGTTAAGCAACGAGAGCCTGCGCAGCTTGGCAAAGGCCACATGCTTCCATGCCTCGGGGTCTGATTCGATTAGCTCGAAGGGCCCCTCCAATAAATGCAAATACGGCCTTTGTGTCTTCCTTCCTCTTGGGAAAGCTACCGAGACGCTTTCGAGACATGGCAGAACTGTGAGACGGCGCCAGAATTCCGACGAAGGCGATATCCCTTCGCACCTGCAAAGTTCTTTATGTTAGGTGCAGTCTGTCATGACGAAGCGACCATGAGAGGCCACACTTACACTACTTCGCGAATGCGCCAACATTGATGGATGATGTCGGCCATGGCGGCGCATATGCGGCTGGATCCCCTTGTACGTGCCCGCTGCTCCCTGGCGCCCTGCCACTTCGTGATGGCAAGTGTGACCTTTCTCACATACTTGATACCTCGCTGCTGCAGAAGCAGGCATCGTCGCTCTCGGTCGATCAGAATGGTATAGTTCTTATCATGCCATCGTAGGTGCTTGTAGAGTTGTGGTGTGGAGGCCACGTTGAAGGCATGGCTAACCAGGCAAGCATTGTAGAGTGTCATGTGGTTCGTTATCTGACGAGATGATGGTGCGTCAGAGCCGCTTTGGCGTAAAGACTGTCCGGGTACTGTGAACTGCCTACCTGCTCAACTATAAGAAGCAAAAGCTCCTGGATCGCTGCGACTTTCGCTGCCATGTTGACTCCGTGTGATAGATGAGCGTAAGAAAAGGAAATGGAGGCGGGGTCGCGTGTTGTGGGCACGTAGGTGAAGGCGACAGGGCGCCCTTGTGTACCTTGTGTGACGACATGAGAGGCATCCGCCGTCATTGGTGACTGAACATATGACAATCAACGTTGAAGCAGCAAACACATTGCGTAAGCCGGTAAACTGTGCAAATTGGTGATACTCCAACTCCTCGTACGTATCGTTGACCCTTCAATCACGCTCAAGTGTCAGATACTTTCAGGTGGTGCCTTCACATCGGATAAAATATAAATAAATCTACTTGGCTGGCGCGAATATAACAAGACACCTAACACGGTAGCCAGGGTTTTCAAGTCCAGCAGTTGACCACTTGGGGTGAGGGCAAGCTAATAGATATGTCATGTTCCCACAGTTCAATTCAGTGGTCAGATTGATGTCTTGAACGTCCCCAGGAAACAAAACTCGGCAAATTTGGAGCCCGTTGTTCCGGTCTGCCATGCTACAACAAAACGGTTTGTTGAATAACGGTCATAAATTACCGGTAAGGTCAAACAAACAATCTGTAGACTGCTTTAAGTACCTAGTTTGTGGCTTGCATGAATACTTTTCTATACCTTTCTTCAAATATCGGGTTTGGCAACTACACGTGCACGTTCATAGAAATCTGAAAAGGCTTGTACGGATGATTAGTCGCCTGCTGAATTATCTGCCAACGCAATCATACAATATCCGGACTCTTGCTGATCAATGCCACTACTAGCAATTGAGCGAGCCACCCGATACAAATGTTACAATCTTCCGATATGCCGCTTGTTCAACTGTTAAAGCGATGTAGTTTAGTGATTTGCTTTAGAACTCTTTGGCTATGGCTTGGTTCTCGGTGTTAAACTAGCGACGCAGATTTCCCCCCAGGTCAGATTCATGGCTGTATAGTATTTTGGTCTTGAGATATTAGATAACAGCGCACATTATAGCTTTAGACAAGCTTTCTCGTTTCATGATGACAAGAATGCCGTGGGCCCTGAAAAGGTCCACATGCTCATCGGAAAAGCGTAATCGCGCTATTTGTGATCAACAATCTCGGACACAAACAAAGTAGCTAACAAAGTAAGCAGTGTTGAAAATACTTCTATTGGACCAGATAACGTGTATCATAAAAAATAACTGGGGGTATATATACATTCCTGTCATAAATTGAAATGCTCAAAAATCTCATTTTAGAAATGTTGATTGGTGGGATATGAGGATACCTAACCACCAGACAAGTGCAGGATGGCTAGGATAAATGATAATGAACTGACTGATTATGCTGTTTCGCTAGGGGTAAATGATGATAATCCTAAAACTACCGTTGTTTTGAAAGGAAAATTTCAACTCGTGGTTACTGAGGTGTGTGAGTGAAGCTTTTTACATCATCGCCATGTACCTCATAAACATAGCTCTGACCGCTGAGCTCGTAACTTGGCGGAGTCGCCGCATAATCCGGTTTAGGCTGGGGACTGCTCTTCTGAACACCAAGCTCGTATCGATCTGTCGCTATCGGGTCCAATCCGGTCTTTCTCTGTTCGACTTTACCCCCCCATCTTTCAACCAGCGGCACGCCCATGATGCTAGAGGCGGCTCCATCTGCTCCTAGTTCCGCTCTGTTCGGCGTCGAAGTCTGGCGGCGGGAGCGAAGTGCCCAGACAAGGCCGACAATGGCGGCAATCCCCACTATAACACCAACTACTATTCCCGCTATAGCGCCAGGTTCGAGGCCGACGCTGTCTTGATCGTTGGGACCAACACCGGCATCAGAGGAGTTTTCAGGGGAAGTAGAATCTCCCCCGCGAGACGCCTCTGCTCCACCTAGTCTCGAGGGTGGTATATAAGAATCCCTTTCCACCGTATGCGAGAAAACTTCCGCTAATTCATCAGACTCCCATGTATGCTCTGGTTGCGTCATTCGAGCGCTACCCGAGGAGCTGATACGCAAGTTAGCATCATTCATTCAAAGGGACCGATAAAAGACCACCTACTCTCCCCCGATTGCATCAGTAACCACTTTAGGTACTGAGTATACCGACTCCGGATCAAACTTCTCCTTCCATATGTATGTTGACGTATCCAAGACTCTGATCGGTGGATATGTGTCGTTGCAGGTGACGGTCAGTAGGGACGTTTTGTCCTGACCCTGACCGAGAGTTACCTCGCCACCTACAACCAACATTGACGTTTCGTTCCACATGGTACACTTGTGACGGTTTCGTCCGGGCTTATCCGAGCCCTTCAAGTCTGGATTGTTGGAGTCTTTGACTTTCATCCACCGAAATGCTGGTAAACTCAAAACATAGACGTCATTGTAGGACTTGAAATTGATTGGATCCCATCCACCGCTGCAGGAAAACAAGAGTCAGTCACCATCTTACATATATCAGTGGTATACGAAAACTACACTATTCGACAGCTAATTTTCATTTGCGGGTCTGAGGAAAGGGGGAAGCGTGCAACGAGACTCAACATTACGTACGTCATAGTAATTTGGAAACTCGAGTCGTCAGGTGCGGAAGACACAGCAGCACAGAACTCGGCGCGATGTTCAGGCAGATCGCCGGTAGCCGTTTGATGAAACCACGTGCTTGAGTAGATGTCGAAAATCCATATGTCGCTGAATGGATGGAGATCGTAGCCTCTATCTGTTTCGTCGGTGACTCCTGGATAGGCAGTATTGTATCCGCCAAAAGCGATGAGGATACCAGCTTGACCTTTTCGCACGTAAACCATGTCGCCCTTCAGTATATCGGGGCCTGGCATTCCACCATTTCCGGTCTCGAAGCTCCACTGAGGATCCCCATCGTTTGCTGTCTGGAACTTGACGGTCGCATTGGGATAGCCTTCCCTCGCCAAAATATATCCTCCGGTAAAGAATGATGTACCCGTTCGTGGATCGCTTGCGGAAATGCCTTCACTGTTGGCACTTTGGTCAAGCTGCTTGCCGCCTGCGACTGTTTCTAATTTCCACTCATTGTTGCTGGTATTGAAGGACCATATCGAATTATCTTGCTCGTATATGTCCTCTCCCGAAAGCGCAGTAAATGGGTATAGTGTTGTATGGTCGTATAGAAAAACACCGGAATAGCCACCAGGATCTGGAAATGGGCCGATCTTTCCGCCCCAAAGGTGTCGGTGAGGTAGACTGACTGAGCCGAGCAATGTCGTATCAATTGCCCCTGAGACATCGACAGTCTCATTTAAGGGTAGCCAGTATATGTATGGCGAAGTGTATCGGGGTAGGCCATCGTCATCGAAGGAGTAATTCCCACTACTGAAGTAAAGTTTGTCGTCGACAATCGCAGCTACACCCGGCATTATCAGTAACGCGGACTGTCGCAGTTGTTTGGATCTTGCTTACTTCTCTGGTCTAGAATACTGCACATAGAGCGACCATGAGCATGTGGTAATAATGAAAGTAAGTGAAGACATATTGAAGCTGAAAATAACGGCGCGAAAAGGCCCCTGCCGCCCCCTACACGAAGCATTATGAATATGACGAAAACGAATGGAAGAAAGGGAACAGGAGAAATTGAGCAACACTCATGAAGACGGCAGAACCTAGGCCATTATCATCAATGGCCTACCCTTGGGCCCCATTCTTCACCCACCCCCGACGCTGAGTCCAGGATGCCAAGCTAGGAAGCACCTCTCATCCTGGACATGAGGCATCTTGGCATAGCAAGGCTAGATGGGCATCTCCACCTCCGGATCCGATAATACGAAGCAGGAGATCTCGTACTGGCAACTGGCTAATCCCGCACGAACGACGCGTACCGTACATTATAGTTATGTAGATCAGGCATGCGGCAGTCAGTGCCTATGTTATGTCTTTGACTTACTTGAATAACTTTGAGGATGAGCCAAAGACATTTTGACAGTATTCAAACCATTGAAAATGGAAATTATCCTTATTCATGCCTGGTCAATGGAGTTCTCCGTCTCAACTTTCTTAACAACCCAACATATACATAGTTTGTTACAAGATGTTCAGCACCCCCCTTGTATGCGTGAAAGCGATGTGCTATTTCTGTTGCAGACAGTGTCATACCTTCCAAGGCGAGTTTAGCCTGGGCAATGCTACCCACAGATATCAGTCTTTCCTCTGCACATGAAAGCTTAGCTTTATCTGGCAGTCTATATCCAACTGGTTGTTTCTATTGGCCGTGCGCGCTCAGCTGACCCCGCTGAGCGCTACTCAGCGACTCCTTTTGCCTGTTTACGCCATCCTAATTCGCCAAAAAGAGACTGGTTTCTGGAATGGTTAGAGAAACCGATGGTCTGCAAGTATGAAGGACTCTCCTACTTACAGGTCGCGCCCTAAATCCCTGCAGGCATCTGCTCTTATTTACAGTTATGCTTTCCTTTGGTGTATTCTGATGCTCCTTCGAAACAGCACCCGCGACTTAGAGCTGATGATCTTGGCCATTTCGATGAAGATTACCACGAGCAAACCACGTTACATTGACAGCTGCATTGGTCTCATGAACTGTCAATTAGGTACTTGAGGCATGTCATCGAAAATACTGACAACACCCACCATAAATTAAATTTCCATAGCACGCTACTTGATACGCAACTTTCACGTGGGTAGCTTGACTGCAATCATAGGTGAAGTTAACTCTTGACATGCAATTATATTCGATCTCGACAGCCCCAGAGTCAATTCTAGGAACTCGGGACGAATGGCCTACCTGTCTCAGAATACACTGATCAAGCATCGATTCAAGGTGAAAGGAAGGCGACATTGAGAGTGTGCAGAACGATCAGGCTGGTCTGACATGGGTGCAAGTGTCTTGAATTTTGCGATCTGATCTGGCCTTCCTTTTCAATCACTGTCGAAATGATGGAGCGTCTCTTTGGTGTTTATTCCGAGCGGCGTGTTGGTGAGCCAACTCACCGAAAAGGCTGCATGCTGTCGCCCAGCTAAAAGCACCACGCGAGCCGCAATCCAACGAGGTGAGATGGGGGAGATAGGTATTCATTTCTGACTATTAACAGCTGTCTCGGTCGGATAGATGTACTGTCACCTGTGGCAGGATCTAGGTACTTTTATCTGCTGCCAAGCTGCATGGTTCGATGATACAGTCCCCTGTCAAATTGGGGAGAACCCGTACTCTGTGCCGTCCGGCTGTGCCACGCCCCGTCGTGCTGTGCCGCACACGTGCAGCCCGCAAATTTACCACACATACCGTGCGAGCCGTACTTACAACTCAAGTCTGCTCGAGGACCAGTCGAACCATACTATGTACGTGATCGTATTCATAGCTCCAGGCTTTGACAGCTCCCTGATACGCGATGTGACGCTGGCTGGTATGTCGAGAACTATCTGATCCTGGAGTAGGTGAGAGCATGGCAGTCGGCACGCGGTCCTACATGGACTTGGAGCATTATAATCACAAACTAGGACCTTGACACGTCAACCTTCACCTTTAACAAAGTCCTACCTGAAGAAAACATGATCAAAATCAGAACGAGACAGAATTGAGATCAAGGATGTAACGCATTCACAATCTCTTTCAATTGCTCTTCCTAACCGGGCATGTATGGCCCCCTCCGAATGCGCTGCATGATCTTCTTCCCCAGTCTTCCCTCTAGGCGGCGGGATCGTCGATGTCCACAGAGCCTATTTCAGCAGAGCCTCCTCGCCGTCCACGGGCGCCAGCTCCTCAAATCTTCTCAGATCCATGGGCTTCTCGAGCAGCGGGATCACGAACGGGTCGAATGTCTGCCAGTACGGGTTCTCGAGGTGGTACTTCTGGCTGCCCTCGTTCTCGTACCTCTCCACGATAGTGAAGTCCTGCGGGTCGTGCACGCTCTGCATGACGAACCACGAGATGGTCTCCTTGTCCTTTGAGTAGATGGCCGATGCCTCGTTGAGCTTCGCGTGGACCTTGTCGATGTTCTCTTTGCCAGGCTTGGCGCGGAGATGGACCACAATCGTGTACACCATTTTGTTGGCTCGGAGGGGGGCGCGAGAGTATGCGAGAAGTTGTATAGACTTGATAGCGCAATGGGCTGCAATGATGCTGTGCAACTGGTAGTTGAGGGTTTGAGAGACGATGCCCTGGCGGTAATGGATACTGTTGAGAAGCGTGAGCGGAGGCGAGAAGAATCTTCCCCCACTTCGCTGGTCGCCACGATAAGCGAGCCTAGTATCATTAGTCTGGGCGCACCCAGAGAGGCCAGACTTGTAAGTCTTAAGCATCGAGCTAGATCCTGCTAACAGCAATGCTAATGTATAACAGACCATACAGTAATTGAGATTCCATCCTGTTGTATACATATAAATACCGAATTATGTGCCTGTCAACCAAACTTAGAAATAGCTAAAGTGAGAATAGGAGCATGATACCCCTTGCCAAGACCATAGCATAAATTATACCAACACTTCATGCGAGGATTGCTGTACGGCGGGGTCATCAAGCTCACATCGTAAGCAGAATCAATCAGATCGATTGTTCAGATGGCCACCTCATACCCATTATGTTTTTACGAAGGAAAAAGACGAGGTGACAGCTAGAAATGATTAATATCTGCCCTCGTTATCGAATCGCTCGATGTTATTCGAATCATAGCCGGAATCGGATTGTTTGAACGCGGAGTTGCCCGACCCCGTCGGTGCTTGTGGGATGTCTTCCAATTGGACATCGTCAAAAAGTGATAAACTCCCATCTGGAGGAATGGGGTCGAAGTCAAACATGGAAAAATCCAGGAAACTCCTGTTCTCTCCAGGTTCGAACCACGGGGATTGGGCATGCGATGAGCTGGGACCTGCTTGGTCTTGAGCTTCGCTGGACGACGGGGTCATAGTCGAGACGCTGCTCTGGAGATGCATATTTCGAAATTCCTGAAATAGACTTGCTAGAGTGGCTCTCGTAAGCTCAATCGTTCGTCTTTGGAGACTTTGCTCTACAATCTGAAGGTCTCTTTCAAATTCAGGGACGAGTATTTCCCGCAGGCGCAAAGGGATCTCGCGCAGGATGTATTCCTCGCACTCAGTTAAGGTCTCGTGGGTATGCGCTTCGTCTCCATAAACTTGAACATGTCAGGTTTTGTATGCTATTCATTGACTTGGCTACTTACAGGGCGACGGGATTCTCTCGGGTGGGATGTGTGGAAACAGTATTTGATAGACAGCTTTCCATTTATCGATTTCGGAAACAACACGGCTTCTCTTCTTTCTAGATTTGAGTTGTCTCTCCTGTTCGGCGTCGAACCCCTCTATAGGCTCCTTCTCCCCTAGCTCGCACGGTATCTGGGCCCTTTGGTGATCGATATAGGTCTGCTCGGAGTCGAAACATTCCCAGCAACGCACACATCTGAATCTTGGCTGTCTATGTTTACGGTAGAGGTGTTCTCTGGGTGCTGTTAGCGCCGCACGCCTCGATGCAGCGGTTGTACTTACTTGACTCGATGGACGTCCGACCACTATGACCAACGAAGTCAGCCACTGTCTCTTCACTTCGAGCATCACCGCAAGCAAGGAAAAGAAAACGAAATGTTACGTACGCCTGGCCCCGGGCAGATTGGCCATTGTTGATACTTGGTTGGGTTGTATTTGAAATATGGACAAGCGAGCCTTATCACTTCTTGTTCCTTGTCCTTTCTGTCGTCGGGTCCTAGAGGTGGGGGTCTGAGCATATTGTCGTCCTCGCTGTCATCATATTTGTCGCTATCTCTTGCATCTGATTTCCTTTTACCCGCCCGCTTGACCTGATCTTGTTGGAATTGGGCGGTGTCATTAGACTGTGCACTGCTGTTTGTGCAGGACTCAGCGGTATACTCCCCCGCCTTGATGTGCGCTTGTTCGAATTGCAACCGCAGCCAACGTGTTACTGCTTGTATGATTCTCCAAATCATATCTTCCCTTCGTTTTTCGATAGATGTACCCACAGTGGAAGCGCTCTCATTGCTTGTGGATATCCATGAACATCCATCGTCAGTTACAATGCCATGAGAATCCTCGGCATTTTGTTGTATACTTCCAGGAGATAGATACGACGATGTGACTTTCGTATCTGCCAACGAGCGCCCGCTTGCACAACCCTGCCCAGACATTGTATCTTCACAACCCCTTCCCGAAATAGGCGTCTGTCGAGCTTGACCGGGGCGTCCGTGAGACAGCAAAGATGGAGTTGTGTTGTCAAACTGTAACATTCCTTTAAAAACTTTGTCGTGGGTAAGCCATTCGTGTTTGCGGCCTATCCCCAGAACAAAGTTGGTATTGCCCTTGATCCAACTGTCTTCCAAAAGTGTACAAGAGGTATATGTGAAGCCAGTATCGTCAACCTTCCTCCATGCAATCCATTCTTCCTCACTCCGTGCATTGGCACAATAAGGATAGAGCAAATCTTTAGATATGTAGCATCCATCGCCCTCAACTTCAGAGGCACTGATGAGCTGAGTGCTATGATGCCCCGGGATGATCACAAGGACTTGGAAAATACTGCGAACTCCCATCGCATAGGGTAAGCTGAGCATCGAAGGTGCTGCATGTATTGTCGATCTCGAAGATGGCCTACCAAAGGGAACTTGATGTTTGAACATCTCGGTCTCTGGCGATGTCTCCCATGTTTCGCTCTCATAATCATCTTCTGTCTCGGATCTTGAACGTGGCTCACAGGACGTAATCCAGATATGCGGACTCAAACCAGTTCGGTTCTGTTTTGACTCGAGGAACAATCGTTCTATCTTGGTCATAGATCCTTGAAAGCTGAAGCTAGTCTGAATGTTACCGGACTGAGAAGATCTGGCATGGGACTGGCCGGTATAATGTTGTCTTGTATCATCGAGCAATTTGCCAGGAGAGATCCCGGTAGAAAGAGCTATCTTGGTGGACTGATAAAGAAGGATTGATACTGATTTCCCTCTTCTTCTCCTGTTTGATAGTTTTGAGAAGGAATGACAGCTTCCAGGCTCATCATCCCCGCCATAGTCAGACCATGGCGGCGGCGTTTTCGAAAGAGCTGGCATGTTTTGTTGGTGCGCGCCTTTGGGAGGCGCAAACGTGTATTGTCAACGACAGGTAGGACACACAGGATACAAGATTGCGACGTATATTCACAGGCTGACATCAAGTTGATTGAATTGGAGTGCTATCTGAAGAGGAGCGCAAGTGGCAGTGCTGACATGGCTGCCTGCGACCTGCGTTTTGCGCAGCTGCGCATAAACAGTCCTAGCCTAAGTGCCAATTGAGAAAACGACTCAATCGTCGTAGTCCAGGGACTGTATTCAGGAGTCCTTCGAGTCTAGTAGGACATTTGCTGAAGAAATGCTGCTCGCATGGGATTCATATAAAGTGCTTAGCTTCAGACACGTAAGTGACGAGTCTTATTCTCATGTCTTGTTCTAAAACTCAATTGTATGAAATGAATCAACTTTTTTCTTCTGCGTTGCCCAACAGAATGTCGCAACCTTCAATCCCTCCATCCTCCACTGTCAGCGCCAATGCCGAGCTGTAAGTAGCCAGCCAGTGACGTAGCTGAGCTTATCTGCATGCATTAGTGAATGGGGATGACCTAGCTCTAGGGTGTGAGTGGAACACTGACTTGGAGCTTTATTAGGGGCAATCATCAAGAGACATCTCTTATGCTTCAACTATATATAGAAGAAGAGCCCACGGTATCTGGGAAGCTGATCACAGAAAATGGCAAAAATATGTGCAAATGTCGAATTGACGCCGCAAGAAAGAATATTGGCGATTTTGAGCAACGAATGTCTAACGCAAAAAAGACAGCGTGGTACTGTAAGTGGCGCCCACTCGAGATGAAGATTCGGTATATCCTTCTGACCTAGGTCAATCCAGATCCATAACAACTTTTGCACTTTGACCGTCGTCTCATACAACACAAGTACCTAACAAACCCTTGCGAAACTAATTATGCTCTTCGAAGTTTTGGCATACCAACAATTTCCGTTATGTCGGAACTAGACAAGTACCAACTAGGTACGGAAACCTATCTCGTGAGCTACACGAAGATCAATGTTTGACAGGTACCTAGTGTGTAAGGATATGGAATCAAGTTCTCAGCGAACAGAGAGTCCAGTAGTATCGGTACACCATGCATGGTACTACGCAAGACGGCTCTAATTGCAGAAGCGGGCAAACCCAGGAACGGGGCCAAGAAGTGAGAGATGAATCGGGAAACTGAATTTCCCCAGCTCGGAAGCACATGTCCCGGGGTCACTTATAAGATGACTGGCAGGCATGAGGTATAATCTGTCCACACGTGCTCATCAACTCTGCTATTTGAAGAGCTTGGAACATATCGCATCGCAAGGCAGACAGAAGAGAGCATAAGACCTAGCAGTGCGATTTACATACTAGTCGTCGCGCAAGCAAAATCAATCAAATTACTTAGAAGCCATCTTGATCTTGGTATTGCATCAAATATCAACATGGTCTTTTGAAAGTCGCTTGCGTTGCCGAACCAGAACTGAACCGATCTCCAAGCACATATAACAACCCATTGCAGATCATGTAGAGAATCCGGTTCGCACCACGGGCAGCAAATCGTTCCGCATCAACCATGGGCGTCTCACACCTACCGGTACACCACCGCAACGCGCGACAAACCGCCCGTCTACAGCAGATCGTCATCGGCTCCGTCATCTGCCTGGCGATCTACTGTTTTCTTCTCGTGCCGGAAAAGAGTCTCGATAGTCCGCGCTCGACAAACCCAGAAGCTTACCAATCCCGGCCTCAGAGACAAAAAGAAAGCGAAGAGCAGAACCATCGGACTCTGTCCCCTGAGCTCCTGAATAACCGCTTCCTGACAGAGGACCAATGTCGCTCGAACTTCCCAGGTCTCTTGGACCAGGTTGACGACGAGGTGGCAAAGGGCCCGTTCAAGCTTGAGCGTTCCAAGAGCAGTCTCGGTCCAACCATTCTGAGGATTCGCGATGGACAGGTAAGGCTGTTTGGTGCCGAATTCTTGAAATGAGTAACATTTAGCAAGTCCGGTAACTCACTGATAGAACCGACAGCTGTACATCCTCTCTGCCGCGCGCAAATCCGATCTGAGCCGCGACATGCTCGCTCATCGATCCGCAACCCTCCACCAGATCGCCAACGCTTTGCTGACCTGGCCTCGTTCCTCCTCGCCGTCCTCTTCATCTTCTTCATATCCCGACATCCCCAACACCATCCTCTTCTTCAACCACCACGACGACCCCCTCTCCCACACCCTCTCCTACTCGCGTCCAGTCGACCCCGCCCTCCTCGAGACCAAATCCGGCTCTGTCAAGCGCTTCTTCCCCATCCCCCACTTCAGCTTCTACTCGTGGCCGCTGCCCTTCATCGGCTCTCTTCCCCGGGCAGCACGAGCCATCACGGAGATCGAGGCGAGCCTGCCCTTCGCTGCGAAGATCCCGCGCGCCGTGTGGCGAGGCACGACGGTATGTACATCAATCAAACACTTGCAAACTCATAATTCGGGAAGGCGAAAAGGGGGACAAAAAGAAGGGGAGAGGAGCGGAAAGGGGAAAGGGGAAAGGGTCTCATTTCCGAATTACAAGCAAGAAAATAGCAAATACTAACTAACCCCACCCATCTCAAAGTGGTTCAACAACGCACGCGCAGGCCGAGTCCGGCAGAACCTCGTCCGAGCATTCGGCACAGCAGCAGGGCGACCCGGCATGAGCGTCACGGCGCCGAAGTGGGCAGACATCGAGACATTAGAGTGGTCGACGCCCTCTCAGGCCAACAAAGGGGGAGAAAACGCAAAAAAGGAAGAAGAAGAAGAAGAAGAAGACGCAAAAAGGGCAGTGAGGGGAGGAGACAACAACGGCCTAGGCGAGCGAAACGCAACCAACGCGCTCCCGATTGAAGACTTCTGCCGATACAAGTACATCATCCACACCGAGGGCGTGACGTACAGCGGACGCTTCCAGTTCCACAACCTGTGCGGCAGCGTCGTGCTATCGCCGCCGATCGCGTGGATGCAACATGTTACGCATCTGCTGAAGCCCGCGTTCAGCTACGCGCTGGACCCTGATGCGGCCGATACTCTCGACATACCCCAGACTCATCTGTCTTCTTCTTCTTCCTCCTCCTCTTCCTCTTCCTACGACTCATCATCATCCTCCTCCCCACCCCACCGCCGCCTCACCCTCCGCACCCTCTTCTCCTTCTCCCTCAAGTCCCAACACCAAGCCCCAACCCCCCCAAAGGCCCCCAAAGGCCTCCCCCGGCACCCCATTCCCCTCGACTCGCAATCACAGCCAAAATCCCCCGCATCACTCCTCCCGTACCCCTCCCCCTGGGTCAACCACGCATGGCCCATCTCATATCCCCCCTCCACCGTCGCCAACATAATCTTCGTCGCCCCGGACTGGAGCGATCTCGAAGCCACGATAGCCTGGCTCGAATCACACCCCAAGATCGCATCATCCATCGCAAGACGACAGCGAGAACTATTCTCCGACTCCGGAGGCGGGTACCTGAGCATCGCGGCCGAGACGTGTTACTGGCGGGGTTTGATCCGGGGGTGGGGGAAGACTGCGCGGTGGGATGAGAAAGATTTCGAGGATCTGGGGCAGGGGATGGCGTGGGAGGAGTTTTCTTTGAGAGAGGTTCATAAGTGATGGAGTGGAGGGACTGAGGGGCTGACTAAGGGAGCACATGACATAAGACCGACCGAATTGTACACATTAAAGGGAGGGCCAGTAAGTAGTTGAGTTATGGATGGGTAGGACAAGGAAGCTCCCGGCATTTCGAAATGCACCTGAGTGAGAGATAACTGAGGTAGGTAGTCAGAAGATGGGAGGAATCAACCCATCCTCAAATCTCGCTTTTTATCTTTCTATTTGATCATCTTTTAAAGAAGACACTATCGCAATTGATAACATGACCCTCTTTCGTCTCCTTTGCCCTTCTTTCGGCCTAACCCTTCCTGCCCCGAGGGTGAATGTCTTCAATCAATTATAGGGTATATATTATGACTCGAGCCTGCATCAGCCACGTCTTAGACGAGATTTTAAATCCTTTTTGCGCAATATACACACGTAGATCTGATCTGATCTCCCCAACGACCCGAACCCTTCTCAGCCTAAGACATTTCTGTCCGCCATGTATAAAATCAAACAGACGTACGCCGCACCTATCCACTCCTAGCGCTCAAGCTCGCGAATGCATCCGGGCTGTGTCGGCCGTTATTCCAGGCCATTTCCATCCCGAGCATCATACTCTCGCGGCTCCTCGCGCTGGCGGATGCTGCCTGATTAGTAGGCGCAAACGGAGAGGGGCTCGGGGCCGCTGCCATAGTGCTCAAGAAAGGGTTGTTCGTCGAGCTTTGAGGGCGTTGCTGTTGCATGAACGGTGCCTGCACCTGCGGTTGAGTGGGAACCGCCGGGCTCGCATCGAAAGGGTTTGAGTTGCCCTGTACTTCGAAAGCGTTCATGTTTCCTTGTGTTTGGGGTTGTGGTGAGGCTTGCGCAGGGGGTGTGTAACTGTACAGAGCCATGATACTCTCTTTGTTAGCCCGCTGGGGGGCGTAGTTTGGCTGTGATACCGGTGCAGGCTGTTGGTATTGCTGGTACCATTGTTGTTGTTGTTGTGGTTGTTGTTGAGGCTGGGACATCTGAGCTGGCTGGCCCATGTTCATAAAGGGGTTGGCACTGTAAGGAGTTTGAGTTGAGCTATATACATTTTGCTGCGACTGCTCGGGTATTTGTTGCAACATGGGCGAGGCCATTCCCGTTGGTGACCTTGTGAAGGGGTTGTTGGCCAGTGACCCCGGAAATTGGTGCGGAGATGTGTTGAGTGACAGAGGATGCTGTGGCGTCGTAGGGGTCTGCAAGAACGGGTTATAGCCTTGTGACTGCGGTGACTGGACTGGCTGAGGAGGAGGGTATGTCTGGTTCCCATTGAAAGCCACCGAGGCGAAGTTCTGGTGCATCTGTGGCACAGGTGGTGTCATGGACTGCATGTAGGTAGACTGAACTGCAGGCTGCGTCGCCGGCGCCCCCCCTGTATGGTGCGGGAAGAGGGGCTGCTGTGATGCTGCCAAGGACATATTCTGCATAGACTGCCTCAAGTCGTATTCGCTCTGCTGTCGACTTGGCGCACCGAAAGGGTTGGTCTGGGTGACGTTGTAGAAAGGGTTTTTGTTTTGCAGGGTGCCAGTCGACTGCGACGACTGTGGCTGCGCGGGTGGTTGTATCTCCCAAGGATCGTTAGACGACGTCGGGCTCTCGACCGGGAGAGGTGGGCTTGGTTTCGATAGACCTATATTCGACAGACCATTGGGGACTGTCTTGGTTGGCTTCGGCGTCAAGGACCTCGACAACGAGTCCACGGGGCTTAGCACGCCTGGCGAAAGGCCTCCACCGCCCTCCCCCAGACGTATCAGAGCCTCGATCGACTTTTCCAAGTTGCCATTGACCCCTTTTAAGATCATGGCATTCCTCTTATCGTCGGCAAACCCCATGTCGCGAAGTTGCGTCAGCTTCTGCGCGGTGGCCTCGACGCTATCCTGGTGCACGCTCGCCCCAAAGACCTTGGAAGGTTTGTTGCGCAGGTGGTGGTTGTCGCGCGGCGATATGGTACTTTGTGGACTCGGCGGCTCTTTCTTGGAGCGGAACGAGAGCGTGCCCGACTTGAAGAACCGAGTGCCCGTCTTAGGGGGCAGTGGTGGAGGCGTGCCCTCGTCTGAACTTGCCGTGTTCTGTCTCGTCGGGCCATTCGTCGGGGTTCGGCTCGGCGACTGCACGTACTTGGCTCGGATGAATCGCTCCATGGCGGAATCGGCCTCGTCGGCATCGACAGGGACGGGCGGCCTTTTGCTCTGGGGGTTGTAGGTTCTGTTCGACGCGGCGTTTCCCACCTTCTTCATGCTCTGTCGCGGTAGGGGGTTAAAATCTCCGACATGAAGGGTGTGATGAGGGGAGATGGTCTTCGTACCTCGACTTGGTCATTGGTCCAGCTGTCCATGCTCAGCGATTTGACCTTGGATATGTGCGTCCCCAGTTTGCGATGGAGGGCGGCGCATCTCATGCAGAGGAATATGCCCAACTGCAGCCACCGGCGTTAGCTTTGCGCTCCTGTAGTCACACCACCCCGTATTGTTACCACACTACACAGATATGCGCAGGCGTCGCCCAGGGCTGAGAGGGTCGCAGTACGTCGGGGGTTGAGGGTGTTCGACGTGCAGTTGTGTTTCGGCAGACTTACGTTCCATGATGCCCAGGCTAAGCAACACACACAAGTCAGCACACACCATCGCATACAAAACACAGGTTTGCGGTGCAAGCACCCAAGGAAAATATCATGTCATGGCCAACGTACATGGGTTGCGGGCGCCACAGTCGGCGCACACATTGTTGCCGGGGACGCTCTGGACGAGATCCTGCAGGGCACGCTCGTTGCGTGCCTGTTGCCGCTTGCTCATGATTCCGGCCATGATGCTCCCGTGCCCGTGTCCGTGTCGGGGCCACGGATGGTATTAAGATTAATAACAAAGTTCCGAGGCCGGGTGGTGTTTTGAGCAGGTAAGTAAGTAAGTAGATAGGTAGTAGGTATATACAAGCGCCAAGGGAGCGCACGCGACCGGCGAGGAGACCAAGAAAAGCACGGTGAGCTTGGGAGTGGTGTAACGTCGGCTCAGATAAATAAATAAGGGAAATAAACAACAGGAGGCAAGCTGGTGTTACTGGTGGAGGGTTCCGGTGGTGAGCAGCGAGTGAGGCTTGAGCGACGGCGACGACAGCGCAATGGGCATCATCTAGTGGCTGGTTGCTGGCTGCTGCTGATGGACCATGGTGTAATCAAGGTAATCAAGTACTTGGTGGCTGCAACGCGACTGGAGGAGGGATGACCAGGGGCCGCCTCGGTTCAGGGTTCTGTCTGGGACGACGAGGATGGGATCAAGGATGGGCGCAACCGTCCAACTGCACCGAAGCAGTCAAAGGGGGGCAGATGATCGGAGTGGGCGATGTTGACGGGAGGTACTTTGACGACACCACACAGGCGACAGCCAGACAGAATGACGGGCAAAAAAAAGACAAAACCGAATTAGACTTTCCGCTAGGTCGCCCGACTACTAGCATTAGTCAAGTCCAGTCAGTCGAATCAGGCGAGCCGGTCGGTTCTCCCGTTCCTTTGGATCTCTGATGGCAGCAGTCAGGATGCGGAGCGAGACAGGAGACGGAGACGGATGAGCAGTGAGTGAGCGAGTGAGGGATGCTGAACCCAGATGACAGGTGTGCCAGGCCCTCGCTGACGTCCCTGACGCCATTTCTAGCGCGGCTGCTAGAACTCCCGCCGGCCAGCGACCCGTAGCGCTGCAGGTCTGCTGCACGCTGCGGCGCGTTTGACGGGCTTGACAGGCGAACAGGGGGCCCCGACAGGGCTCGACTACAGGTACCTTAGGTACAATCTCGAATGCTGAAGAGAACCTTTTAGGTAACCTTAAAACAGAGAGGTGGGTGGGTACCTACGCTCGCTACGTACACCTGTAAGTAAGGTTGCCTGTACAGGTGGTATATTGGCAGCGCGATTCCGCATCCTGCCCGCACTAAAGCGAAAGAAGAACAGACGAGCGAAGCTATGGAGCCCCGTAAAAGGGGCCTTGAAGTGTGGTGTGCACCAGGGCGCAGGATTCTGCAGATTCCCTGTGAGAAGGAGGTCCTTCGTGCAGTACCTCGATACAGGCGAACAAGGGCACGAGCAGAGCAGCAGGGGTTCGCTGTTCCCACGTTGCGGTGCGGCTGCGCTTACGTGGTAAACCTACATGTACTTAGGCATCTCGGGCATCTTACAGGGCATTTGTCCTGCAGGTGGTGGGCCTTCGCAGAGAAATTTACATAAGGTTAAGGTATAGGTATAAGGTTCTCGCCCTTTTTTGTTGAGATAACCTTAAATGTTTCCATCTGCAATGTACCATTACTATTCGAGTCATTTCTCGAGAATCTGTAGTCTATCATACGAATCTAGATACCCGACCCCCTCCCCCCTTACAAAAGAATGCGGCTAGTCAATTTCTTTCGCTTTCGCTCCTCAAGACTACTACTACTAATTCCAGGCCGAGTACCAAGTAAGCTAGGCCGTTGGCGTCCCGGTGGATTTGCTGTCAAAGGGTGTGCATGTGGTCGAGACTAATTATTGTTTGACAATATGCATACTCCGTACTCCAGTAACCAATATCTTGATCTGGACCCTATGTATGCGCATCCGACATGTGGCACCGAGTACGTCGACAGCTAATTACTATGATTTGCGTCGTTGTTGTCGTTGTTGTCATTGATGGCCTGAAGATGGTGTGACCGTCTCCTCACGGCCAGGTTTCCGTCCCAACACCACATAACAGCTCTGATACGCATGCACTGTTTTATCCGAGAGCGCTCGTCGAGTGTCCATCAGGTGTATCTGGTTTTGCAGTCAGCAAACATGCGATTCTTCCCACAATGCCAGCGTTGCGCAATGCTATGAGCAATGACCAGGTTTATTCTCACCTCGATCTGATGCCGCTTGAGGCCCCGCGCGCGATGCAGTAGCGCCATGGCCACGCCCTGGATGGCGTCGAGGCAGTTCACGTTCCAGAGGTCGCCGAGCGTCTTCCAGTTCTTGCTCTTGGCCCAGCCGTTGATGGGGATCTTGTACACCTGCTCCGTCACGTCGACGAAGCCGGCCTTGATCAGCCCCTGCTTGTACGTCGTCGCGATGTCCAGCGGCCGGTGCTCCCGCCGCGCGCAGTCCTCGAGGTCGTTGAACAGCAGGTTCGGCGGCCAGTCCGCCGGCATCGAGTCGTCGTCGCACCGGAGCGTCGGGAAAAGCTCCTGCGCCTCGAACCATCCCCCGGGCTCGAGGTGGTCGAAGGCTTTGCGCGCCACCTCCGTCTCGAAGTCCTCCCATGCGCCCAGCGCCATTCGTATCTAGGCTTGTCAGCATATCAGATTTAGGTCCCGAGGGTGGCCGTGTCAATCGTTCGTGCTAGGGCAGAGATTACGCCTAGTTGCTCCCCGCCGAGAGGGATACCAGAGAGGACATACTACATTGATGTTAGTATGATGCAAGCTATGGGTAAGTTTTAGGCAGGTCTCTTATGACGAGGGCTCGCTCTATTTTGTATACTTACCATGTATATAATCGAAGGGGTCTGGCCACCACCAGTCATCTAGTCTCCTAATGCCCATCTGGTCAACGTACTGCGTATAACAAGACTTGCCTTCATCTTTCTACTCAACAGCATCACGACCTTGGTAGACGGGAGTATCGAGACAAGCATCTGGTCCATAGGTACTTGTCGGTTACGAGCAAATTGCCAGGCACTACGTAAGATACCTGGTACTGTCCAGATCACCAGGTAGCATGCGAATATCACTGAATAGTAAAGTTCCAAACTTACGCGTCGTGGATGTAAAAGTGGGCATTGGGCGGCACATATTCAGGCTGTATGGGCGACAGATCCGTGCCGACGACCACGGAGTCCTCGAACTCCTCGGCCATCTCCATCGCCCACATGCCCGTGCCTGTGGCTAGGTCTAGTATCCGCTTCGGCGGCTGGTCCGCAGACCACGGGGCGAAGTAGTTCCTGCCGTTGAACAGACGCTTGAGGCAGATATACTGCCAGTCCAGCCTCTCGAGCTCCAAGGTGTCATTGGGATAGTGGTACGCTGGTGTTTGTGTACGGGGAGCCGTTAGCCAATATGGTATATAAATCACGACGAAATCGAATACAAAGCAAAAGGCGGGAAAGCAACTGGACATACATCCGTCACTGTATGCATGATATGTTCTACCGTTTTCTTCTCTGTAGGCTGTTATACTGCTGGTGATAGACTCGCCATCCCTATTTTATCAAGGAATGACTGTTTAGCCGTGTGATGTAAAGAGCTGTATCAACCCAACGCACCATTCGTAGCTTGGAGTTATGGAAGGGTCACTCTTTCAGGTCGGTCATGTCAGTTGAGGCACAAATAGCACGGGTAGTTGCAATCTACAGCGTGGGCGTGGCGTTCTCACATCAGGTTCGATATTGATAGAACGAGAGGCATCGCGTGCATGCTCAAATGTAAAGGGAAAGTTATTCAAATCGTATGGTGGTTCGGTAGGTGCTCGTGCTGTCTCCGGTTCTGCGTCATGTGCCACGTCATCTACGCCGCATGCGTTTATTTTGTGAGTCGCTATGGCATCATCGCCTTGTGGGATATATGATTGCGGAGAAGACATTAAACCTCTCTTGTTAGATGGCCCAGGCTTGAAAAACAGAATGAATAAAATTTAACTTTCTCTCGAATTCCGGGAGCGGCCTGGGAATATATTAGAGAAGCAAGACTAAATGGGCAACATTCAATTCGCTCTCGAAGCTAGCGGGGCGCGAGTGTCATGCGAACATGGGGTGAAGTTCCAGGAATGTGGAATTGAGCATGAGGTTATACACGCATGTGACACCAGGGAGAAAAGAAAATGATCCCAACCTGCCGGAAACAGACCCATACTCAAAAATCAGGTTACAATGTAGATCCCAGCCGGGCCTTCTGGCTAACCCAAACGTGAGGAATGTTGCCAAAAAAAAAAAGGTACCAATGATCGCCCGGGCTTCATGCAGTAGTTCGGCGCCTCGTTGACGAATTGACCGTATAATAGTTCGGATGCCCTAGATTAAGAGGCTTAGTGTAGGCAAAGTCCACCTCCACAACTTCTAGAATCGGCTTTTGCTGCCGATAGACTAGACTGGTAAGAGACAAGTAGAACAATCGAGAGGCACACAGGCGTGTTTTCCATTGGAAATTGACGTTCTCGATGGCTTTTATTGGATAATCTATTTCTATTATTAACCTCCATTGTTCGCCTCTTTATGTTGATTGTGTTTCTGAGCGAATAGCAATAAAGCCTGCTATCTTCCAAGTTATCGGTCAAGATTTCTCGAGGCATATGCTGAGATCATCCCGATTCAGTTCGGGTACTAAAGGCGTAGTTTGCCATTACCTAAAAAGTCAAGTTCATGATATGATCATGTCCTTCTGTTCAAGGCGTAACCAATGGGCGGTGTTGTATACGAGCAGGATATCGCGTGTGCATAGTTGGAAGCCCCGCATCGCCAAACTAGGCAATTATGAGGTACGCATGCTGTGACGCTGTCCATATCTTTCTTTTCCTGGAGGACCACTGCAACAAAACAATGGATTGCAACGTGTCCAATTGCCTAAAGGATACTCGGTGTGAATTATATATATTCAGAGCCGCGGTTTGAGCAGTTGCTTATGCATCTGAGAGGTCACTCCTGAGAGAGGTGATTTGCGGTACAAATCGAGGCCAAGTGCCCTTTGAAATGGAGCAACTTATGCTTTTGTGATATGTCTACGAGATCTCAATGACGTGATCCTAGAGGATGAATGCCATAGCCTATTTTATTAAAAATAACATTTCAGGTGGGTAATTGTGAGTTGTGATACACCAAACTCTACACAAAGAATCGTATGAGCCGGTATTATATCTGGTCCAGCTAGGTACGGTTTTAGAATATTCACTCACCCTTCTATCATAACGAACGACACCCACCTCCTTGTCTTATTGAACGACTCGTCACTGTCAGCCTTGTTCAAGTCAGCCTGGGCCGCTGTGTAACTGTATTCACAATCTCATCTCGCAGCTGGCAACAAGCAATTCACTGGACCCAGAAAGCTAATTACCTAAGATTTGAGTAGCGTCTATTTAGACTACTCTGATGTGAAGTCGAGGCAACAGTTTGCGATCGATATCCAAGAGGACGACAAATACCGGATAGCAGCATTACACGATCCACTGCACAATCGGTGAGTGCGTTGGGGAAAATATATGTGTTGTTGGGAACTGAATGTTTCGCAGTGATGACTCACTCTATACAGAGTCCGCATAAGCTATAACTCAGAAGCCGAAGGCTCAAGCAAATTCTTACATCAGATTTCTTATTCTAGGTGAAGTTGATCATCCGAGTCAATATGGATAGCCTTGACGTAGAACAAGCGCAGCGTCGCATCAGGGAAGCGGCCGCTGTTCCACCGAGCGAGCATGCGCCTACACTACCTGGCCCAGCCAAACTATCGCATGCGAGAGCATCGCTTCCAGATGCCACTACTGACAAGTATCTCTCTGGCCTGGGCCCGAATGCCACTTTCGATCACCTCATGAATGACATCGTGCCCGCATTCAACGGGGAGAACCGAAGCGGCCGATATTGGGGGTTTGTCACCGGCTCAGCGCTCCCAATCGCCGAGCTAGCAGACAACATCGTCACCGCTTACGATCAAAATGTCCAAGTGCATCTTCCCACTCAAACAATTTCTACCGAGGTCGAGGATGCGGCGTTGAAGATGTTGCTGCCCTTGTTGAATCTAGGCGAGCCGGAGCGTTGGCTGGGCAGAACATTCACCACGGGAGCCACGGGCAGCAATATCTTGGGCTTGGCATGTGGTCGCGAGGCAGTCATTACGTCGAGACTACCTGAAGGAACCGGCTCCGTCGGTGAAGTCGGATTCTTGAAGGCTTGCGCAAAGGCAGGCGTTGAGGAAATTCAAGTCTTGACAAGCATGGGGCACAGTTCGCTTTCGAAAGCAGCGTCCGTAGTTGGACTTGGACGTGCATCCGTCAAGAGCCTGCCGTTCAGCGATGCTGAGCCGTGGCGCCTGGACATAGATGCCGTCGAGCGGGAACTGCAACGTGAGAAGGTTGCGAGCATCATCGCTATCAGCGCCGGCGAGGTCAACACGGGCCGATTCGCTACCACGGGCATCGAGGACATGACGAGGCTTCGGCAGTTGGCGGACAAATACCAAGCTTGGATCCATGTCGACGGAGGTCCGCGGCAGTCTCAACCCCTTACTTACAATCACGGTAGCTAACTTTGTCATAGCATTTGGGATCTTTGCTCGAGTATTGCCTACAACGGACGATTACGCCGCACTCCACAAAGCGAATGCTGGGTTGGAATTGTGTGATAGCATGACTATCGATGGACACAAATTATTGAATGTGGTGGGTTGGGCCGTGAACAATTCCAGACCGGGATAGCCTCACTAACAATGCAACCGCCAGCCCTACGACAACGGGATATTCTTCACTCGGCAGTCGTCTGTACTAAATGACGTCTTCAAGAACCCCAACGCCGCCTATCTCTCGTCGGACAGTGCTGCACAGATCCAAAGTCCCTTGAACATCGGGCTCGAGAACTCCCGACGCTTCCGCGCACTGCCCGTCTACGCTGTGCTGATGAGCGAGGGTAGGCAGGGGATATCAACCATGATGGAGCGCATGGTCGTCACTGCGCGTGCTGTTGCTAGAGCCATACAATCCTGTGATGACTACATATTACTGCCGGACGCGGGGTCTAAACCCCTCGATATTAAAAAAGACATTCACATCGTGGTTCTGTTCCGTGCCAGAGACGACGCACTCAATCAGGTGCTGGTCCAGCGGATTAACGAGGGTAACCAGTGGTACGTGAGTGGGACTAGCTGGGATGGGAAGCCTGCTGTTCGTGTAGCTGTGTCTAGTTGGAGGGCTGATGCGAATGATGCTTTTGATACCGTCAAGGGGAGCTTGGCATCGATATCGCAAGCTCACAAGAGTCAGTAATCATCTTTATATAGACAACGCCGAAACAATCGAAATAGCAGATTGTCCAACAAAACTGTGCTCAGCCACATTTCAGCCGGAGTATGATATGAGAAGACATGAACATAACCAGCTCGCTAGGTCAAGTGTATCGCATTAGACGAGACAACCTTCCACGGGATCTTGGTTCTGTGGTTTGTACCTGCGACATTATGATGGATTGTACATGTTCGACTCCTGAGCCTAGATCTAGATCTACTGGGGAGTACCCACAATGCTTTACATGAATCAAGGTCAATTCGACAATCTCTCTCAGGTCAGAATAATTGGCTCTGAACCTTCCATTTTCGACATAGTCATTCGAAAGAATTACAGCAAATCATGTTTGTTTCAAGTTCTGTAGTGCAATCGTCCAACTCAGTTCCGGGGATCTGGGTATATGCTTTACCATGTTGGTACCGACCCGACGCAGTGCTATTGGTTGTTCCTTGTATGATTCACCTGAACCTATCATGGACGATTAAAACACCTAGGTATGCGTCAGGTGCTTGTGGCGGTGCCAAGAGCTGCAATGCAAGATTCAAAAGAAAAGGGAATGGTTCTAGACTACAGGAGGTGCGAATGCTATTAGTTGTTAACGGTCCACGCCGCTCGCACGAGCTCAATGCGTTACCTCAACTGCAAACCTTGGTCGGTATGCGTAAAAAAGCTTGGGGGGAAAAGGGGCAACAGAGTAGGACAAGGGCACATCAGAATATAGGCATAGGTAGAGTGACGAACGCACTCGATCTCAATTGTATGCCCTGAATTGGGATGACAACTTGAGAGTAGCGGGAGGCAACGGTCGAGCGGTCTTGCTACGATGGTAAATCGAGGCGGATCTGATAACTCACTGACTTAAAAGACATCTTATCAAAGTAGTTATTGAGGCATCCCGTCGCATCCTCTGGTGTTGACGCACATCATGTTTCAACGACGGGACAACGAGTTATTTGTTTTCTGCGTGTAAGCCAGCCGAGCCAGCTAGCTGCCTAGCTGAGCCTGCATGGATTCGTTGACCCAATGGACTTCAGCAGCCAGGTTGTGCTACGCCAAGCTCAAACCACCAACTCTATTCATTACCTGCCTGATCCCAACCCATATCCACGGGCAGCACGGGCAGCACGGGCAGTACGACTAATCGTAGCTGTTTCGATCTCTCCACGCCAATAAGATGGGCCAACGAAGCAGACGCCCGGGACGCCATCTGCCATCACATGCCGATCTATCTGTAACATCTGCGTGCCCAGGAGCCTAAGTAAAGCTCTGAAGTCGTACATACTAATAGTAGTACAGCGATCTGGTCCTGTCAAATAGGCACACATGCAAACCCGGCCTTGCGCGGACAGGTGGCACAGCATCGATGATACCTGACGACAACCCCAGCGACGACGCCGGGAATCGGCAGATGCATCGGAGGCGCATTGCATACAGGGCCAACTTGCAAATACCATATGCACGCATTGATGGTCGTAACGCGGATTGCCTTGATATGAAGGGCTGCCTACCTACCAGAAGACTACCTGCTCGCCTGCCCACCACAGCTTGCTCGCTCGCTCGTATGCAACTTTTCCGTTAAGCGACATAGAAAAATGTCCGGAATATGGAGATCGGAATATGCTTGGGGCGCCAAGGCAATGCGCAGTACAAGGCACCCAAGCCATGCGAACAACAAAAGTGTGCCCCCTTCGCGCCTTTTTAGGCATTTAATGCCTACAAAATGATGCCGGCCTAGTTCGTCGGATTGTTCATGTCATTCATGATTCCCTGACCGGGTTGTTAGCAGAAGCTGTAATTGCTTGCACCGAGTAGCTCGTTGGATCTACGAGTACCCACCTGGATTAGGGACTCACGATACGGCTGACGATGCTTGGGGTGAGCACAGTAGCTGACGACCTGAATTGTTTCCGTAAGGTTACGTCCGCAACAGCGGTATTCGGCAGGCAGGCAGGCAAGATCCCAGCTGTGGCGCAGACATAGCATGCGGAAGTACCTTGTGAACTGCCACTCATATGGAAATACTGGCGTTGCCGCTGCCCATTGTCCATTTGCTGCATGCCCTGACTCTTGTGAGAGATGAAAAACTGCGATTTCCCGCCCGTCCATCTCAATCTCTTCAATCAAACTGGTACTGTACATGCATGCCCTGGCGCGTCTGGGAGCAGGCATGGAGAATGGAGAATGGGGACGGGCGAGACGGGCGAGGGTGGCCGACTCGGGGTAACCTACAGCAACCGGGGTTGGCGCATCTTGGCATCTCCATCCATTCCTCCAGTGGGCTAAGCCGTCGAGGCCGTTAGATTTGGCCGCCCTTCTGCGCTGATGCTTCCCTGCACAGGACTTGCGCAGGGAGTTGGTGCCCAGGTGGCTTGACAACTTAGCGCCAGAGCCAGCCTGAAAGGGGTAGGTAGATTCAGTAGACAGCTCGAGGTGCTGGGCCGAGCTGGGCCACCACTGGACGGCTCATTTGAGCAGAAGGAACGTGCCACCGTGCGTAGCATTACCTACCTAAGGGTCCTAGGCCATTCCCACCGGCCCCCCCAATAGCCCATCTTAGCACCTTAGCCCTAGAACATCGCTAGAACCCGCAGACATGAGTTGGCCTGCTGTCACTGGTCAAGACAGGAATCGAGAGTTCCGAGTGGTTTCCAACTACCTCGGCAGCTGCACGACATGGACAGGAAAGCTACGCATACATGTAACGCCGCCCAGGTACGTACCTACCTGTAGGAGCATGACTGGCGAGACTGGAGATAGCTTGAGCTGCCCCGGCTTACCAGGTGTGAGAACAGAGACAGCAGCCATTCACAGCTTCGTATCTCGCGGCGAAGAGTGGGTCGACTGCCTCTATGGGCTTAGTGTGATTGAGTAAACATTGGGTGTGAATACCAAGGCTGTAGCTAGGCAGGTACCTACCGACTCACTCACTCGCTGAAGGGAGAAGGGAGGCACACCAAATCTCACCCATCCACCCAGCTTAGCGACCAAGGAGCCCCGACCAGGAGAGGTGCCCCCCCCGACCGACCGCCTCGCCTGGCCTAGTTTTCCTCCCCTTTGATTCTCACCCCCGATTCTCCATCTCCATCTCCAGCCTGCGGTCCGTCTGATCCAATCCTCCTCTACATCTATCATACTATCAATCACCGCCACCACACACACGGGTTTCAACGATCCCCTCGCCGTACATAGCCCTTCCTGGGCCACGGTTGGCTCTTTCACTCCTTTCTCACTTCTCGGCCAAGCTTGCTTCCCCGTCGCTAGCCTCGAGAGAAATGCTCATTGGGACTCAACATCTCAAGTATCTCTGATGCTTGTGTCCCCGACCATCACGACTCCTCAACTCCTCGACGCTCCGCCGAACCACAGCAGCCATCTGTGCACCTAGCCCGACCGTGCCGTCCCTGATCTCGCATCGTCTCCGTACCTGGCCGTCTCTCCCGTTCGATTTTCTGCAATCCAAGTTCCACAATGGCCTCTTCGTCGTCAAATGTGGTGGGCGTCCACTACCGGGTCGGTAAGAAGATCGGCGAGGGCTCGTTCGGTGTCATTTTCGAAGGGACCAATTTGTTGAACAACCAGCAAGTTGCCATCAAGTTCGTAAGTCACGAAACCTCTCAATAGTTGAGCACCGGAGCGCGAATCCTGGTCGACAAGAGGTCCTCTAGTTATGGGCTCTAAGGTGCTTGACAACGGCTCGACACAGGCTGACACCCTGATAGGAGCCTCGCAAGAGCGACGCACCGCAGCTCCGTGATGAATATCGTACATATAAAATTCTAGTCGGCTGCCGTAAGTTTTGGGAAACCCCTGCACCATCCACGCGTTACTAAACTCAATTGCGTTGTAGCCGGCATCCCTAATGTTTACTACTTTGGTCAAGAAGGCCTCCACAACATACTTGTCATAGATCTGCTTGGACCGTCTTTGGAGGATCTCTTTGACCACTGCAATCGAAGGTTCTCGATTAAGACTGTCGTCATGGTAGCGAAGCAAATGGTATGTTGCCCTCAAGTTCGGCAAGCTTGGTGCCCATTGTTCATTGCTTATACCATGTCTAGCTTTCCCGCGTTCAGACGATCCACGAGAAGAATCTCATCTACCGCGATATCAAGCCTGACAACTTCCTGATCGGCCGCCCGGGAACCAAGGCCGCCAATGTCATCCACGTGGTTGATTTCGGCATGGCCAAACAGTACCGGGACCCCAAGACCAAGCAGCATATCCCCTACCGTGAACGAAAATCACTATCAGGAACGGCTCGTTATATGAGTATCAACACCCATCTGGGACGTGAACAGTCCCGTCGAGACGACCTCGAGGCTCTCGGTCACGTGTTCATGTACTTCCTTCGAGGTGGTCTGCCTTGGCAAGGCTTGAAGGCTGCGACTAATAAGCAGAAGTACGAGAAGATTGGCGAGAAGAAGCAGACTACTGTCATTAAGGATCTCTGTGAAGGCTTCCCCGACGAGTTCAACAAGTATCTGACCTATGTCCGAAACCTGGGCTTCGAGGACACCCCTGACTACGACTACCTGCGCGAACTCTTCACGCAATCACTGAAGAACACTGGCGAAGTAGAAGATGGAGAGTACGACTGGATGAAGATCAACAAGGAGTCTCCAAAGGGCTGGGATGCTATGCACAAGCACACTGGGTATCACAACCCAAATTCTCGACCTGGCCCTTCTCAGATGGAGCTACACAACCAATCCCGGACCGGCGCGACTACACCTCACCTCACACGCGACCGTTTAAACGCCGCGCAGCCCCCACCTCCGTCTCCAGCCAAGGGGACGGACCCGCGCCGGCCAAACGCGCCCGCCGGCTTGAAAGCACAGCGCGCGAGCGCGGTGGGGGGTCTTCGTGACATGGCCACTCCAACTGGGTCGACCCAGGCTCAGTTCCAGAACAGC
Organism: Astrocystis sublimbata; assembly: GCA_022453515.1. NCBI lineage: Eukaryota > Fungi > Ascomycota > Sordariomycetes > Xylariales > Xylariaceae > Astrocystis > Astrocystis sublimbata. The sequence goes on along the minus strand of JAJNNY010000001.1, from coordinate 611,705 downwards.
AGCCAGAACTTGCCGCCTAGGATGACACCACAGGCAAACATGAGCCCTGAGATGGGCATGGCCAACGAAGGGGCCAACGAGCCCCAACAACCTACTGGGTTTCAAAAATTTATGAAAGTTCTTTGCTGTGGTATGTTGCCATGTTCCGCGCGTTTCTTATAACTCGCTTTGCTGACAGGACTTAGGTTAGGAACTTGAGATAGTGGAAGACGATGAAACAACCGAAAGCCAGCGAAATCATATAGACTACGAGGAGGAGGAGGGTTGGACCAGAGTTCCAGCTCTATATGTATTGCTTTGTCATCCCCGAGAATTTTTCCGGGCTTGGTCTCATTAGAGCGTTTGCATCTGCCAGGACGTTATATTTACCAGCCCTCCACTTCGGAACGGGTTCCCGCGTTATCGACTCTGCGTGGAAACCGGCGGGAGCACATCTACGCCGGGGTTCCTGTCCCCCAACTTTGCTCTGGGCTCGTGCGGTCACCACCAATCTGGTTGAGAACATGTGTCGGATGCGCGCGATACTCGCCAACAAGTACAGCGACACCGCGAAGAATTGGACTTGGCCTCAGCTCCACATCATCACGACACGGTTGCCTGACTTCTCACCTTCTTTTTCCTTATTCACGACTCTCGCTCTGATGAGATAGAAACCTGGCTGTTAATACATCAACTCGCAGCAACGGCGCCGGTGGAGTTTGTGCCCTTTGACACTTTTTTTTTGAAGGGCTAGCATCTTGGGAACCCGGTATCCTTACCTTTTTTATTTTCTCTATGTGGAACAGTGGTCTCTGACGTGACTGTTTATAATCCGATTGAAGTGGCGGAGACCGGAGGAGAGGACGAGGAGGCTGGAGATGCAATCAGACAGAGACAAGTGGTGGAAAATGTAGATTTGGAGGTGACGAATAAGACAGGGGCGGGGCCGCGCTTTAAAGGGGTCACTACAATGAGACGAATTTGCGGACCTTGGGGAGGATGTAGAGCGAACCGCCGCGGTTCGCGTAAGGATAGGGATAGAAAAAGGAGACAATGGGATTTATCAGATCTTAACTTGCATCTCCGAACCAAAAGCCTGTGACAATATATATTTTCTTGACCGCACGGATCTTGGTAAAAGTGATGCCTAGGTAACATTTCGAGTGAGTGAGATTTAAAGTGCTGAGGAGGGACAGTTCTTGCTATGGACATTGAAGGCAACCAATCATATCATCATTTCCCACTTGTTCCCTGCGTCGTTTTATGAAAGTAGTGCGTGCGCATAGATCATTACTGTACAACTAGGGACTACCACAAACGTAGAAAATCTTGTTACTGTTGAACAAGACATCGATCGCAGTGGCTTATATGTTTAGGTGGCCTTGTCGGCCCAGTCCCTTATCATGCTGCGTAGCCTCTTGACCGCGATCTCTTCCGTCCTCAATCTGTCATGTACACCAGCCTCATGAGGTAGGTAGGCCAATATGTGGGCGAGTAATAGATGACCAAGTTTTCTTGTATAGTATGCATCTTAGTATACAGATTGTCTGCAGGGTTGTATGCCTGTCTGCCTCTCTCTCTCTCTCGCTCTCTCCTTCCTTCCTGCCTTCTGTCCTCGTCTCCCCCGAAAATATCGATCTAGATACAGATAGGTGGATGGGATGAGCTGGGGGTTGGAGTTTAATTTAGGTGAGCTTCTGCTTGATGAAGAAGGAGCGCAGATGAGATAGCTGCCAGGCGCATGTGACGCCGAGCACGACGAGCTGGATGGCCATCCAGCGAATGACGCGGGAGTTGGTCGTCTCTGACTGATCTCTGAATTCGGCTTCGCGTTCCTGTTGATTTGGGATTTATGTTCAGCACAGTTTTCAATTAGACTAGAAAAGACTAGACTAGAAGACAAGAGAGAGGACGGGAAGGAAGAACGTACACGCTGGAAGATCTGCTCGCGCCGGATGTCCTGTAGGCGGGAGTTGAGGTCCTTGACGCGCTGGGAGATGTCCTGCAGCTTGGTCTTGTCGGAGCTCTCGATCTCGGAGGACTCGCCGATGGCGAGGTCGAGGGTCAGGCGCACGCCGCCGTTGGGGTTCGCGGCGCTCAGCCAGCCCGTCGAGCCGCTGCTGCTGCTCGGGGTGAAGCACAGCCGGTGGTCGCCCGCCTCGTGCGCCGTGAAGGTGAACTTGCCGGCGGAGGAGCCCCGCTGCGAGACGACGCGGTGGTCGTTGTCGAAGACTTCCTGCGCGAGGGGAGAGTGGGAAATGGTTAGCTCTCTTGCGATTTTCTTGGTGTTGAACGGATCATCATATATATATGATTGAGAAACTGATGCCCTGGGCTATGTATGTATGTATAGACATAGACATAGACACAGACAAAGATATAAAAGAACGTACATCGACAGATATGTAAATATTTAGGCCGTCGTGCTTGGACCATGTCCGCGACTGCTCGTTGTATTCCTCTGCGTTGTAGTGGCCGACGACCAGGGTGTCTTTGGGCAGCTCTTCGTAGAAGCACTTGGGCTGGGTGCCGTCGATGAAGAAGTAAAGGGCCTGGACAGCGGTGCCAAGCGACAGGAAGGGGAGTATCGCCCTCATATTGTTGGATGGGGGGTATCTTGGATGATGGTGTGATTCGTCTTCTCTCCTCCTTCGCCCGTCTGTAGCCCCGAGCAGTCGGTTGCTCCTCAATTGGTATGTGTAACACAGTCGCAGGCGCCTTTATGTTCGCTGGCCGGGTATCGAGGCGCTGGCTAAGGGTTGGAGGAGGGGATGTGTTCGTGGTCGGAATGTGGTGCTGTTGTTAGTCTGTCGGCTTCGCCTCGTGAAGCTCTCACGGCCTGCGTTTGTCGAGCGGCCACGTTCACTGGATCGTTGTACAGGGGGGGCCTACTGTAAGTCCAGGTAGTGTTAGCGCCTCCACTCCACTGGGAAGTCGGTGGTAGTACCTAGGTAGGTATCTTGATCGCAGTACTGCTGTTTTATCGATAAGACTAGGCCCGGTCAGGTAAAGTACCTAGGTACCCTCTCCATTATAATTCTTACCCATGCCCGACCATATTCCATGTCTCCCGTCTCGATAACCTTCAATCCCACCTACAATACAGTGCCTTTCCATTTCCACCCGCAACTCTACAACATATTCATCCGACCCACCGCGTCAACGCCAATCTCCATCATCGCGAAGTTACAAATTTGGCCATGGTGTCACCGCGTCTTAATGAGCATACGCGTAATTCTGTTTGAATTTGCAGCAGATCGCGCCTGAACAACCAATTCGACAAAGGCCGTTTCAAACCCCGTACCCGAATAGTCGTCTTTCTCCTTGTCGCAGCCATTTCGCCTTGTGCATAATGGCCTCGAACGATGTCCTCGATGTCCTCAACCTACCAGCCGACGGCGCCGGTTCCCGCCCCGCCAAGAAGCAGAGAACGAACGCTCCCCGGCCAAATTTGAAAGGCTTAGCACGCGAAGTCCAGAGCCTGGGAGGCGACAACCCCATTGCCATTGTGCCCGAGATCTCCACATTCAAGAAGAGGAGGTTTGGAAGCAGGAAACCCGCTGCGCGATGGGAACTGAGCGCCTTCCGCAACTCTGCCCGACAGGACCAGTCACTGCAGCTGCGCCATTGGAGGAAGGAAACAGAGGATCACTCGAGGGCCACGTCACAACCGCAATCCGATAGTCAAACACCTGCCGAAACCACCGCCGAAGGGGCCAAGAAGACGGATGCAGTCGAGGACTCCGGATTCGCCAAGTTCAACGTCCAGGTCGATGTTCCCCAGTACAGCGAAGACCAATACAACTCGAACCTCACCAACGACGATTGGACCAAGCACGAGACAGACTACCTCTTCGCCCTCGCCAGAGACTTCGATTTGCGCTGGCCGTTAATATGGGACCGATATGAGTACGATGTGCAGTTGGATCATATCAAGAAGGAGAAGGATGCGGATGGCACAGATCCAGACACAGCCATGATACCCGCTCCACAAACCCGGTCTATGGAGGATCTGAAGAAGAGGTACTACGAGGTTGCTGCCAAGATGATGGCTGTTCAGAAGCCCGTACAATACATGACCCAGGCCGAGTTTTCCCTACACGAGATGATGGCCAACTTCAACCCGCTCACAGAAACACAACGCAAGAAGTTCGCCCAAGATGCACTGAGCCGGTCGATTGACGAGGCTCGTGAGGAAGAGCAGCTGCTCATCGAAGTGCGGCGTATCGTCGCTAGGCAACACAAGCTCAACCAAGACCGGCAAGATCTATATCGCCGATTGGATTTCCCACCAACAGAGCAGGACATCACAAGCTTCAAGTCAAGCAATGGTCTCCAAACGCTTCTACAGAACCTCGCTAGTATCGATAGGTCCAAGAAGCGCAAGCCGATCCTTGACGTGTCAACGGCAAATGCTCCTGGCTCAGCCCAGCCTTCGGCCCATCCCACCTCCACACCTGTCACTGAGAGTCGCAGGGAGAGCATCGCCGCCTCAGCAGGCGGCCACCGGGACTCTATTGGCGGAAGCGAGCGGCCAGAGCGGCCATCCAAGAAAGGAGCGCAGCCACCGCCGCCACCGCCGCCGCAGGAGCGCAAGAAGCTTACGGAGCAGGAGGAGAAGATCTACGGCGTGTCGCACCACGACCGGCTCCCCTCCGGCCCTACGTTCCGCTATGACCGGATCAACAAGCTGCTCACGACGAAGAGTAACGCTCAACATAACAGAATTACGGGGACGCTTGAGCATCTGAACATTCCGCCGCGGCTTACGATGCCGACTCGGAGTGTGGTCGACGAGATGGAGAAGCTGCTTGTCCGTGTCAATTCGCTGCTGGATCTCAGAAAAATCAGTGAGAAGCTGGCTGGTGAACTCAAGGTCGAGCAGGCGAAGCTGGCGGAGAGGACGAAAACTGTGGCGGGCTCCCATGTTGAAGGCGAGGGCGAGGATAAGGGCGATGGTGCCAATGGATCGACAGTGGCGACTGACGCTGCGACTGCTGAGACCACGAACAGCGAGGGACCGGACGCGAGGGTTGCAGATGCAGAGAAGAGTGATGTTGCTGCCCCGCAGCCAGTCGCTAATGGAAATGGATCAACAGAGGCCAATGGGGTGGAGAGCTCGGACTCGCTTCCAACAAAGACGGAGAACAACAATAACAACAAGATGAGGCCGGAGAGCAGCGGCAGTGCAGGACATAAACGAAGCGCCAGTGAAGTCAGCGGCGCCAGTGATAAGAGTAACAAGAGACTCAAGAAGTGATGGACTACTGTGAAATATCAATACTCGTCGAAAAGACGAGATACGTCCTCATCTAGGTACTCTTATATTACCTACCCGAATGAGGTAGTGGGTATGTTGATGATGTGAGGGAAACACCCGATTAGTAGAATTATGGTTGAAATGCGAAGCCTTTGCACCTCCCCACTACACTCAAGTATGCATATCCGTATGCGTGTATACTGGGTTTGTTGTAGAAACAAGACTCATAATTCGACGTTTTATGCTACCTATCGACTTCCGGTTCACGATTTGATACCTCATGACAGAAGGTGTGTACGAGGCCTGTGATAGAAGCAACCCAGTATAGAACAGTCATGGGCTGTCCTTCAAGCATACCTGTCTCGGCTTATGCATGATCTGGATAGAAAGATTAGTTGCCTAGTCGCCCCGATTGCAAGTCCTGGGCCTGGTTTTTTATCTGGTGATATGTCTTACAGAGGGTATCGTTAATTCGAAGATAGTCTCTGCGCCTCTCAGATCCGTATTACGAGTATTGTTCTTTGCTGGCTCCCCTTGAACTAGATAGTTGCTGCAGTCTCACTGTATAATTCGGACCTCGAGCCTAGATTGGAGTGTGCTACATCTGAGGGGCGAATTACGCTTTGCATTACAATTGGTGAACACAATAAAGTAATCATCATCAATGCCAGTCCATCGTTCAAGAGGATACAACTCAGCTGTCTACCCGGGTACTATACTAAGGTAGGTATATATCGCCTTGAGGGATTGTCATACCCTTTCTCTTATTCAAACTCGTAGCATCCTGAAATATCTACTCGTACGCAGTGCGTACCTAGGTAGATAAGTTTTTAGTCAATAGCTCGGGTGTTCGGTTCGACTCCGCTAGGTAGGGAGCATGGTAGGTTAGGTAGGTAGCTGACCTTTTGCTGGGCGCCAAGAAATTACTACTGATGCAACGCAGATGGCAATGTAAATATGCAGCCTGTGTTGTAGGTTGCAGACGACTGTAGATATAGGTAACTTCTCGTCGTCGGTTGTTCGGGTTGCTTGCTGACACCTTTCCAGGTCCCTATTACTGCACATTGAGGTAAGGACGGCAAAGCCTACAACATCGCAGCATACTTATCTTTGAACGTTGTGAGATTTGTTATACTGTGTAAACCATAATGAAACCCTTGTTGTTTGCCTATTCTCTTCGTGGGAGCATATGAACGAATATAGTGTTAAGGGAACTGCACGTTTCCTGCTACTAAATATCTACGATCGTTTCACAACTAATGGCAGAGTAGGATCCAAGTGATAATATAATAAGCACATGGGGTATATATATATATCCGATCAGAGATCGCTGACGTAGTTTATGGGAGTATATACAAGGCAGCTCGGCGTGTACGATTGCCGACACATAGAAAGAACGCATCTTTTAGGCCCAGCAGCGGTTCGTTTGAGTAGGCCATACGAATGAATGTGTGTGAATTTTCATCTCTTCCAAGCCACGAAACTAGCCCAGGGGCCACCAATATATACATAGAAGGAATCTCTTGTGGTTTCGAAAAAGTCGTCGAGTTTCGTATTATATAGGCAGGTAGGTATTCGTCAGGCGCTCTCTTAAGAGACAGAGATGACGGGAAGGTCCAGGTAGACCTCGGACGACTCGTCCCACTCGGTAGTGGCCTTGCGGACGGACTTGCCGACGGTCTGGGTGATGGTGAGAAGGCCGGTCTCGGTGTTGGCGACCGAGGAGATCTCGGAGCCCTTGAGGGCGTTGGTGCAGCCGCCCATGGTCTTGCACTGCAGTTGCCGTGTGTTAGTAGATGTGACTCATGGACAAGCATGGTTGACGGAAAAAAGTGCCCCTCTTGATAACAAAGCGGAAAGTTCCGTCGGGATGCGTATGTCTTCGTTTTATATCCCGTCGACGGCGAAATAGTTATGATTTATGAGAGTGACGATGAGAGCAATTACTTACGCGGGCGGCGAAAGCAGGGTAGGTCACGCCGTCGACGACGGCCTCCTCGCCAGAGACGACGTAGCTGGTGAAACAGCGGCCGAACTTGCAGCCAGTGGCGATCGACATGAGCTTGTAGCTGCCGAGGTCAGAGCCAGAGGTGGCAGCGGCAGCAGCGCCGACAGCGAAAAGAGCGGATGTGAAACGCATTTTGAAGGAGTGAGTTTGGTTGATGGATTAATAGGACTGGAGAGGAACTAGAAGCTTGAAACGTATATGAGATATTGTAGAGCTTAAAGAAAGTCAAAACCTTTTGGGCGCCTTTGCTTGTCAGGGCTGGAGAGAAGCGCGTCTGTTATATATATCTTCGATGATCATTCCCCACGCTACATGATTCTTACAAGTTACGGCTGTCATCTCCGTAAAAGCCTATTCACTGTGCGTCAGCATTCGGACTCGACGTCAGAACAATGTTCACTATGCTGAGATTGTAGATCTATCACGACCGAAGCAGTTAGTCTGGGCGAGTTTGCTAGAAGCTGTATTTGAGATACTTCCACCACGCCTACGCTAGGTTGTGGTGGTGATTACTGTTCGAATGTGCCAAGTCTCTCCTGAGATTGAACCCTGTGGCCACGGGATCGGCGCTGTGTGGGAACGTGCCGGTTACCCCTGTTCGCGGGCTCGCTACCACAGTCGAGGGTTCGCGGGAGGATCGAAATGTTTGGGGAAGAAGATATCCAAGCTTTATCAAACGCCTTTTGTACGGTCACCATGTGCGTGCGGTAGTACCATGAACTTAATATCTGAAGACCATTGCAGCCCTGGCCGAACTCAGCTCAGACGTTCACGGCCAACGCGTTGACACTAATCGTACAGTACGTGTAAGCGATATAAATAGCAAGCCAACGTTGACGAAGGCTTCCTGGGCATATCTTGGCAAGCTTATTTCTTCTCCACAACTTCACTGACTCGGCTAGGTTGACTTTTAAAAAGCCTCCGACAGCCGCCTCCATACGCTCGCTCAGCTTGTTCAGCTGAAGACACTTCAATATCTGGTAGTACGCTTTCAGACAAGCTTTGCTAAACGGCGTGCGTAGACTCCGTGGAAGGAGCATCGCTTTCCGCTCCGCGCCCCTTGGTCTGATCGCTCTCGGGAGGGTGTTGATGATGAATGAAGTCTTGGTGCCAAGACACATACGCATCTCAGGCATTGCGACCTACACCAACTTCTTGGGTCGTAGTTTAGGGTCAGTCAGTCCTTCCCAAAGCATACGCTCACTACACATATTACTCTCCAACTACACATGCATTGACCAGGAATATCTACATGAATAACACTGCATAGGTGTTGTTCCGATGAGCCAACATCACCGTCCAATCATATCTTATGGGTATGTATAGGGTCTCTGGTTATGTGCATGATTTACTCGTCTCGCCAATCTGCAGCGACTTGGCTGGAGATCTCTGCTATGACTTGTGAGCAAACAACACAATAAGTAAACTCAGTGACTGTTGTTGTCCCCATCTTTGATGTGCTCGTTGGGTCGGGGAGGATGTGGTTCGATGGGAAAAGTATTCGAATTACGGGTGTGGTCAGGTTCTCACTTGATATCTTGTGCTCGATTGTTGCCACTGAAGGGGGGTTATGGCGCTTTCTATCCTGCGAAGCAATATATACTAAATCTACTTGAAGGTTAGGATTAGAAAACATTGCTCAATAGACTCGACTAACTAACTGCACGTAACATTTGTTTACCTCCCCTCCTCTCCCCTCTCCAGACCATAAACCTGCAACGGTAATACCCAACCACACAATTTCTTTCCGTCTAGGTTCTTTTGAAGCTTTTTACACGTACACAGAAATCTCGGGGCAGGCAAACCTGTACATTGTGCAACACGCTCATTGGCCTGACGTGTGTACAGCAAGCAAGTAATTACAACAAACATCGAAGTCAGCATCAGAATCAGGATCCAGGAGCCTCAAGAGGTTGTTTCATTCTCCCAAACACACCTCGTACCTCGTACCTTTCTCTTACTATATACATCGCACCAACCTGACTACCCATTTTACAATCACACAAGCACCAGGCACAGCATATCCTCAACAGCTCGTAGGACTATCTCTCTGTCGTTTGCCCGGGCTGCCTCTCTACACAGTCTTGAAATATCAAAATTATTCTCGTCTCCTCGTCATTTGAATTTTCATTTAATTTAATCATCAGTTCTCAGCCATTCTTCTTTATTTCTAAGTACCTAAGGGAAGCATCAATGTGCTCTCTAGCTAGTCTATCCCCTCTTCTCTTGATATGCTTAATCGAACAGCAGCCCATGATCGCAAGGATGTAGGATCTGTGTCTACTTGTTCGAGGGGGTATAATCTAAAGATGAATAACATGACATGACATAATGTGAGATGGAAGAAAATGCACACATGTGCATGCAAATGTGGTATGATGAAAACATTTGATCTTGGCTAGCTGTATTTTGGTAGAGAAGAATCATCATACCTACCCACCTAGGTAGACAAAAGAAACCATGTTTCAAAAACGCCCCATAGGTCTTGTGAATCCCCGTAACCGGAATGTAGAATATGCTGTGTGTGTGTTTGGGGAAAAGAAATTCTGTACTTGATTGATTGATCGATTGATGGATATAAAATGAATTCTTAACTGTTGTTGTCATGGCCTCATCTCATTGTATTGGTAATTATTTGTATCCACATCCACATCCCATCGACACAGGGTATTATATACGTCGACACCTCCTTCTCAATCCCCAAAAGCATGATGCCTAGGCTGCGGGCTAACGGCTCTGCTTCCATTGATGCTAGGATTCGCGCTGGCGCTACCCGAGTAGTAGCTCTGGTCGATGCGGAGGATCCAGTCCAGTTTGTCCTTCTCGTTGCGCGCAGCGAACAGCCACGTATTATCGGTCCCGTAAACCGCGAACACGCCCGCTTGTAGACGCTCGCTCAGGCCGCCGAGACCAGGACCTGTTGAAGCGGCTTGGCTGCCGGCCCATATAGAGGATACACGTCCCGAGGCTGTTCGCCGGTGGCTAGACTGTGTGTTACTGCTGATACTAGCGCTGTCGTCCACAGCCGACTCATCGGCTAAGTTATCATGATGTCCGCCGAAGAGAGCCAGTATCTCGGGCTGACTGTCAACCCTCGAGTTGCGGAGACTGACTATCGCGACTTCGTCCCCGTTAGTCGCGTTGTGTATGTGCATGTATGGCCGTCGAAGTTCGACGAATCGCTTTTGCCACTTTGTGGAGTCGGCACTAGGCACGAGGAGGTAACCGCCCTTAAGTACGGACGGATTCTTGGGTATCCGAAGCACTGTGGCGATGAGTTTGGGTGGCGTTGTCGACTCTGGAGCTATACCGTTCGTTGGGGGTGAAATGTTGGCGGGGCTCAATATGCTGAAGGCTGGATCGGGGTAACGCTTCCATAGATCGATACACCTTGTGAGGAGATCGGTGTCCGCTTCGTTGTATTCAGACTGGGGTTTCTCCTCACTGACCTCTTCGGGCTTCTCGTGATTTGTGCCCTCTGGTACCTCTACAACTTCCGCGCTCACAGGCTCTGCACCGATTTGCTCAGCAGTTTTAACGTCATCGGTGCCAGCTTCAACTCCTGCCTCAATCTCAACCTCTGCCTCGACCTCTGTGGCTACCGGCTCTATCTCCCCCTCTTCCTCAGCAGCCTCGGGGGCCTCGTTTTCATTATGTTTGTTTGGCGTTGAGGGCCGTGAGGTTTCTGGTGTGTCATTGAGCAAGGCATTGATCGAATCGTCATCATTGTCAGCCTTGACAGGCGAGAGCTCATCTTCAGATTGCTCTTCAGTCTCGGCCGGCTTGACTCTGGGCTCAGGTAGACCGATCTTTTTAAGCCAGAGTTGAGCGGCTCCAATCTCGGCGATGCGCCTTCTCTTTTTCCTTGCTGCGATGTAATCGGCTATCAAAGTTACGCCTCTAGGACTCCAGTTGCTGAGATTCTCCTCGCCCTTTACATAGTCATGCTGGCTGTTCATTCGCCACAAATCACCAGCGCGTTTGATTGGCGCCGGCTTCAACCCCAGTGAGAAAATTGTTGAGGAGGAATGAACAATTCGGACCTGCTGCCATAGGGCAGAGAGCATCGAAGTTTGGCGCACGTAGGCTCTCCCAAGAATTTGACAGTATATGTTGGTAGAAAACTTCATTGGCTCGGCGAGGTTGTCGGCAACGATGTCCCAGGACAGAGTCAGCTGAACCTTGTACTTATCCGCAGTCACTCGATCCAACAGCAGCGAGTTATGCGAACCGGAATCCCAGTGGCCTGATATCGTAGCACTTCGAGTACCGTTTGCATTCTGGCGAAAGCTTGGCTTGCCACCAAGTCTTAGTTGAACATCTGGTACAGGTGAAGTCATATCAGGTACCTTCCCTGATTGATCCACCAGCTGCACTTGACCGACCCTCATCGAGCTGACGTCTTCCCAGGGCAATGCGTCACCTGAACTATGCGAAAGGTTGATAGCTATCCGTCTCTGTAGACCTTGGTGCAGTTGAAATGTCCCGACATCCAGTTCGCCGGTTTGCGTGACCTCGACGGGCATGTGCTCGCCCTCCTCGTTCATTTCAAGAATTTGAATTCGCGCCAACAAATCATGCTTTTCCTTGGTGTAAAACTGAGATTCGTTGATGCGCGCACCCTTTGGCTTATTTTCCGATCCGGGCGGACTATCACGCATCTCGTCCCAACTAAGTAACTTATCCAGGTGCATTGCAGTAACCTTCGCGAAGATGGCGATCCTGAGGTTGATATCCTGGGGCCCAAAAAGAGGAACGCTCATACTATGAACGCTGTCAAACCGTATAGGCTCCTCGTCAAAGTCCTTGATCATTTGCGTCGTTGTGACACCATTTTCTGATACGCCAGGGATGAACAGTTGAGCATGTACATCAGTTCCTTCTCGCTCGGCGAAGCCAACCATGTCGTGCATGACCACGTTATACTTCAATGTACTTGAGGGTGCGCGCGCACTAGACGGTTCTAGCGATACTTTGATAATACCAATGACATGCGACGTGTAGGGTGATAGCACGTCTAATGTGAAGTCTTGTACCCGGCTATCGAAAACAGCTTTCAACGGGACGTCAACCTCGCCAACAAGAGAATACTCGGGCATGCAAGTTTCAACAAAAGGGTTGTCGAACTTGAAATGCTGGGAATATTCCGGCTGGTCGAGGTACTGATGCATCTGCCTCATCTGTCGCACACGGTCATAGAGCTTCTCCACACTCCACAGGTGGACTACTGAGTGTTTGTAGTCGACCACTCGGACACCCACGCAAGGTTTGCCCGCTTGCTCAAGTGCGATATCGTCCTCGTTTGACACATCGTTGAGAACCATGTCATATGAAGAGCAAAGTGCATGACCTTGGTCTACCACTGTGAACTGGAAGACGACATTTTCTTCTAACTCGTAACTCATAATCTGCGCTTCCTTGAGAGAAGCCGCGTCCTGGAGGATAGCTTCGGCCATTTGCACATAATGCCACCCCTTCCAATGGTCTACAGCTTTCTTGGCTCGTTGTATCTCGTCTGCCGAGAGCTTGGGATTGGCTTTCGGCCTCTTGAGTGGGTCAAGCTTCTCGATCTTGGCTTCAAACTCTTTTTTCTGGACCGCTAGCTGTTTTTCCATATCAGTCTTGATCTGGGTTAATGTCTCTTCCATTCGCTCCTTTTCTTTCTTGATCTCCTCGACTTCCACGTTCGCAGCCTCGGCAGTCTTGAGCTGGTCCTGGTATTCTTCCTTCTGCTTTTCCAGCTGCGTTTGCATGGTCTCCCGAATCTCTTTCAGGCGATCATCATTCTCTCCACCTTTGGGGGTAGAGGGCATGGTCAGTGCCGTGTCGAGAGAGAAGTTGTCAATTGTTCCAGTCGACATGTATTTTTCACGAAACGGATATGATAGGTTCGATTCCAAGTCATCGTCACCTTCGCGCTCGTTAACACGTTCAGCTCTGGCACGCTGGACATCTTCAAAAAGTGAGTTCAACTCCTCGTCTGTCAAGCTTTGGAGATTCTTATCGGTGCCGAGTATTGCCCCAGCAGCTTCTCTCCTTGCAAGTGACCAATCTGAGTCTCGTCCTTCGCGGAGGGCCGCAGGCGAATCTGGTCGACTCTCACCAACCTCTGACCCAGCTTTGCTTTGAGATCGTTCGTGGCCTAGGCGAGGCGATATGAGCGCATTAGCTGTCACGGATTGGCGAAGCAGACTTTGTCTGTTCTCATCCCGCTCCGCCTTGGCTTCCATGGGGTGGTTGAACCTGAAGATATGGAAATCTCCAAAGATTATGCGATATCCAGAATGTAGTGGTGTTGTCTCCGTGATGCGCCTGCCGTTGACCATGATAGATGCACCCTCGCTCGGTGTGATCGTGACGATACCATCCATAGCATTATCAAAAGTACAATGATCATGAAGGATCCGAGTGCCATTGAGACGTATGTTGGCTTGATGTTCGGCGTTGGAATCCACGTTCCCGACTGTCGTCTTTCCTGGCTTGAGATTGTAGACTAGACATTCTGCCAGTAATGGGTCGTCTGATAAGTTGACCAAATGTGGCATCTTCTTTGGTGTGTGCAGTCCGACAAAACCTTTCTCGATGCTGATTCCAAGCTCTTCCAACGCCGCCTCACGTTCTTTGTGAATTTCCTCCGTCTTGACCAGTTTTTCTTCCCAGGTCTGATTGAGATCTATCAAAATCTTTTCGCTCTGACTGAGCTGCTCAGCGATCTCGGCTTTCGACACCTTCTTGACAGTGCCGTCAGCCTGGGTGATGCTGACGATCTGCTGCTCGAGTGGGGTGCCCTCGGCATACACTTCCTCAGGTGGGACAGCTATGCCACCAGCGCCACCAGCACCACCAGCGCCTCCGCCCCCAAGTTTGCTCCGTAGCAGAGAGAGCTCCTCCTTCAGTTCTCTTATCATACGGGCATTGGCATCCTCGTTGATGACAGCGTGGTTCTTGATTCGCTTGGCGGAGTCGGCATAGCGCAGGGTACTCAGAGTCTCGTCATAATTGATATCAGCGGGACTAATAGCTGCAATCATGGCCGTCATACTGTTACCACCCAAAGAGTCCTTGAGAAGCCATGTGAGGACACTGTCTCGGTATGGAACAGTTCCCCCTGGGCCTTTCTTCTTTTTCCCTGTAGAGAGATCGGCCAGTGCTGCTATCACACGACCGAGAGTCGAGAGAGACCGGTTGATCTCGGCACCTTCCTTCAGTCGAGCACCGGTGGCTCCCGTGGATGTTGCTCTTTCGGAACCTGCAAGATCGACCAGACTGATCTTGGCCTGCTTTTCCAGCTCCATCTTGGCATCTGGGTCGAAGGACTTCTGTGTCAGGATCAAGGTGAAGACAGCGTGAGATCGACTGGACGTCTCGTTCATGTTGGTGGCTGCGACAGTTCTGGCTTTGTTTCCCTCGTCCATGAGGTTTTCGATTTCTTGGAAACTGCCGACTACGAGTTTGGCCAAGTCCTCGACGTATGGGCCGGTGGAGGGATGCTCACGGACTTTCAAGTTTCCTTTGGTCGAGGGGTTCAGGAGATCTCGGACTCGTTCGTTGTAAATTTCAAGATAGGAAACCTCGACGGTGCATCGCGTGTTCTTGTCGGACTGCAGTTGACCGATCCTCCCAAACATGTCCTGGCAAATCTTGGGGATGATACCGTGCTCCTTACCATATCCCATCATGGAGTAGGACTTTCCGGAACCGGTCTGACCGTAGGCAAAGATACAGTTGTTGTAGCCCTGAAATGCATTATCCAGGAGCGGCTTCCCAAGATCATCGTGGAGGTTGTCCTGGCCGGCGTAGGTGGGGTCGCTCTTGTTAAAGGACCAGTACGACCTATCGAAAGCGAAACTCTTCGGAGCTGTGTCTTTCTGGCCTTTCGCGCTGGACGCCCCATCGGGCGGCGTCAGAACGGTCTGGTTGTTCTTCATCTCCACGATACATTTCGCACCTCGGTCGATTTCTGTACTTATGATTAGCTCAAAGATGAGCCCCGTGCGCGAGGGGGTTCCCCCGCTCCACGCTCCGTTGAGGGTTCGCCAGGGTGGATAGACATACCTCGACTATTGAAGGGACGACATCTCACGACCACCTTGATATTTCCACCGCCGGCGGGCGCCATGATGGGCAGATGTGGAGGGCGGCGCCCTCGAAGCTACAAGCACCTGATCAAGTGCAACGGATAGTCGCGGGTATGCACGCGGTTGTGCGACGGACAGGAGGTATCAGGATCACATGCGAAAAGCCGTCGGCAATGCGGTGTCGTACAATAGATAAGCGGCCCTCGATCATGTAAAGCCGCGCGCTTAGAATGACGGCGGCGGCGGCGACAGTTATAATGCGATCCTAAAGTGTGTAGTCGCCCAGCCCAAAAAAATCAAAAATCAAAAATCAAAACAACTCCTGGCGCATCAGCGCTCGCCCCTCGTCATCCCCGCCCGAGCCGCAAGGTCCCGAGCCCAAATAGAATGAATAGTGTCTCGTAAAAGCCGGATTCGATCTCGGGGTTCGTGGCTACGGTATCGCGGCGTAGTAGGGAGAAAGTGGTCGGCGGGCCAAGGGGCAGTCGAGAAGGGGCAGTAGAACAAAAACAGCCACTTGATGCAGATGACTTTGGCGGTGTGCTACAGAGCGTCGTTGTAGGGATCCTGGCGGGGGGCAGAGCACACAAAGCGACAGCCCGTTGTGCTGGGTCGTGGTCGTGGTCGTGGTCTTGGAAAAGGTGGTTGTGGTTGTTGTTGACAAGTGACAGGCGCCAACCGTACTTGTTGTTGTCCTGGGCTGGTCGGTCGGCGATGAGGAGGGAGACCGGGGTTGGGTATTACAGCTGTGTATAAATTAATGGGAGTCGATAGCGGAGGAACCTTGGAGGGACGCGATCGCGACTTGGGGTTAGTACTTCCTGTGGCATGTACCTATACGTATACAGCCAGAAGCAAGGTACCTAATCCACCTACATACTCCCCCGCCACACACAGGTAGGGAACCACCCGAGCCGCCTACAATGAACGATGGCAGTACATCGAGCAGCTGACTGACGTAGGTCAGGCCCTCGCTAATTTCCCCAATCTAGAGCCCAGTTGAGGAGGTACAGCCTACTGCAACCCACTGAAACTACTACTACCAGGCAGGTGCATCCAGCAGCACGCAGCAAAACACTGTTAATTAAGTACCTACCTAGGTAGGTATCTACTTAAGTAAGTACTTAGTATTATTGTTATATGTGCATCGAAAGAGGGGGATATCTGTCCATATACGTGTCGCTAACTTCAACATCTACTTTCCTTATAGGTTTGTAAATGATGCAGGTCTACCTACAGCTGCGTGCTGACGTGCGTACTGTATCTCATCTCACCCACATAATGCCCTACATAGGAGGTATCTTGAGGTACCTTAGTGTTGCTTGCGCCGGCCCGTGTTATTGTTAATTTGCCCCAGGCATGCTGAGTCCCCTCCGCCATGTGATTGTGCTCCGCAGATGGCTGCCATCTGTCAGCTGTCCTCCTTGTGCATCATAGATAGCAGGTGCATCACGGCAGAGGGGTCTAGCCAGGCAGGCACCAAATACCAGGAGGCATCACATCTTTGTCTCCCTCACCTGGTTCCCTCGCCAGATGTCACGATGCAACTCACAAAATCTGAAACGGTGCATCTTCAACAACAGTATATAGGGTATTGACCTGATTGGCCATGGTGCGTATTGATGAGACCGGCCACGAATCAGAACCGACACATGGTTGGGGAGTGTTCTTCGCTTCCACCCTGCATGGCCAATGACACGTATCTATATCCGTTCGCCCAACCCTATAATACCTGTTTGATACACCCCATCTGTACCTATTTCAGCCCCAGATCCTTCTCTAGCTGGCCCTTTGTTGTTGATGGGTAGAAGTCCTTATTCTCTTCGAACGTCCTCACTGCCAAGTCCCTGTCCAGCTCATTGAGCTTTCGGTAGAGCGGCCTAACGAACTTCATCCGGCCCACCGAAGACAGGAGGTCCACCACGCCCGGGAGCTCCGACTTGTCTCCCGCCTTGAGCGCGATGAGATAGTAGGCTGCCTTCAGCTCGACGTTCTTGGACGAGCTGATGTTGTAGGTGGTGCCCAGCAGGTGGCTTCGCTCTGCCTTGAGAGGCAACGAGAAGGTCTGTACAGCTTGCAGGAAGACGAGGGTCTGGTTCGCGGTGAATGACTCAATGTCTTTGAGATTGGGTTGGTAGTCCTGCATCCTCGTTAGTACTATTTCATAGTCGATGACTACTCGTGAGCCTTAAGATAAGCCTTTTCTTACAGATTGCTTCCACTTCTCGGCGAGTGCTAGACAGCTATCGACATAAGCCGTGTTAAATTCTGGCTTGGGCGGCAAGCCAGGCGCGTAGAATTTCTCCTCCCACCTATGATACTGGAGTCAGTACATCCCGTTATAGAGTAGATCGGGTGCAATTCAAGAGCCTGCGCGGCAATCAGGGGTAAAGGGGGCTAGGAGTAACATACGGGATCTTGGCGATCTTCTCCTTGATCTCATCATTGCCGTTGTTCTCAAAGAAATCCAGGAACGTCTGCTTGAACTGGAAAGAGTCTAAAGACTTTCTCGCCCAGGTCTGGAAGTAATGAGGTATAAATTTGTCGAAATGCTCTCGTCCGACCAGTCGGTCAAGATAATAAAGGAAGTGGAAGCCCTTTTCGTACGGCACCGAGCTAAATGCATCCTCGGGATCAACACCCTTATGGTTGATGATGAGCTTGGTAAATTCGTGGTCTGCGCCAAATAGTGCTACAGAGTCCTCTGGGTTTTCGTTAGCTTGAGCCCCGCAAAGTCCATGCCAGACGACGTACCAAGAGCTTTCCAACCGATAATGGCACTGAAGTCGAATTGTGGTGCACCGCTAGGAGAGGAGCAAAAGTTAATACGGCAACACATTCACATCTCATGCCAGGGGGCCAGAGGCGAAGGAAGCCGGGATACGTACTGGATGGCAGCGCCAATTCGACGCTCTAAGTAGGTGGTCCAGCTATGACAATTCAGTCAGCAACATTCGCTTCTCGGTTCATGCCACGCGCAATAGGACTCACCCTTCATTGAGCCAAAAGTGTTCCCACGAGGCACAACCAACCAGGTTACCGCTCCAACTGTGACTAAGCTCGTGCGCGATGACATCCACGTTCTGACGATCGCCACTGATAATCGTCGGCGTCGCAAAAGTGAAAATCGGGTTTTCCATCCCACCGTAGGCAAAGCTAGGCGGCAAGACCAGAACATTGTACTGTCCCCACTGGTAATCGAAGACGAGCTTCTCCGCAACCTCGAGGAACTTGTCCATGTCGTTCTCGAGCTCCCATTTGGCCTCTTTGAGTGCCTCGGGGCCGGTGGCCACAACAGAGCGCTTACCGATAGGGGCAGTCTCCAGGTCTCCCGAAGCCAGAGCAAAGAGATACGAGGGGATAGGCACCTTCTGCTCAAAGCGGAAGAGCTTGTCCCCGTCCCCTTGAGCATCTGATGGCACGGAGACACCGCTTGCCACCACGGGCAGCGGCGAGGAAATGTTGAAGGAGAATGTGGACTTGACGTCAGGGGTGTCCTGGCACGGGAAGATAGAACGAGCCAAGATCGCCTGACATTGAGAATATACGTAGGGGTGTTTCTTGTTTCCAGTCTGCGCCGGCGTCATCCATTGAAGACCGGCGCAATGACTGGTTGTCTCAAGCGCAATGTCTAGCTTGAGAATGTTCCCCTGTGACAACCCTTCTGGCACAGAAACATGAAGTGGCGAGCCGTAGGGCTCAACCCGGCTCTTGAGAGCCCACTGCAGGTCGGCCGAGTCTGACTTGACTGATAAGACAGTCAAGTGGTTCGTGTCTTTACTCAATGTCAGTGAAACGCTCTGCATCTAGAACCCGAGATGTATATTGTACATTGTATGATGCATGATATATCGGTGTGAAAGGGTGTCACATATAGTACTTGTTCGACTCTCGACATATGACGAGAGGGAATGAAAGGCTCAAGAAATACCTACCAAGGATGACCTCTTGACTCTTCTTGTCAGTCAATGACTCCAGTTCAAGCAGCACGGATCCCTCGAGACGCTGCTTCTCGAAATTGACCTTGAAGTTGACAGTGGTATGCTTAGTGAGCCACTCGCCGTAGTTGGCGAGGGTGTTGGGGTCGCGCGGCGCCATCGTCGACTGAGTGCGGCTGTAGCTGCGACTAGGATGATAAACAGAACTTGGCACAGGCGTTGGCGAGGCTCGTCGTGTGGTGAATGACGCACTGCGAATGTTGATTTGGAGTGACCTAAAGGTCATAGCAGCGCTCTTGGTGATGCCGCTGCCCCGCATCGAATCCGTGATTTGTTAAGACAGAGTTGATTGTTCCTCGCATCAACTATGCGTAACGTCTCACTCACTGCCTGCCGAATCGAGCTAGTGGTGCGTGCTGTACCATTTCATCGCCAATCGTCACTCGCCAATTGCCCGCAACAATGGAGGCCTTGATCTTGAATGCATAGTCGTTGCGGAGAAGCAACCCAGCTGGCTGCCAGCTGCTCGCCTTGATTGGTTCTGAGATTGTAAGTAAGTAGATCTAGAAGACGTCTTTCCGTCTGTCTAGGCTTGAATGAAGCCATCGCCGAGCACGCTATTCCGCCGTCTACGCACTAATCTTTAGAACAAGCAGACTCGTACGATTCTCAACCATTCAATATAGCGTCCATGTGTAAGTTGTTTCGGGCCCATGCTAGCTGAGTAGACGCGGATATGCGTCTTGTCCAATACCGTTCTAAAAAGTACCATGCACAACTTTGTTTCTCGACATGCCCAGCCAGTCCCCCAGTGCCACGAGCTCTCGTAGAGCGCGAGCGACCAGAAACGCGAAACATCCGCCACCGGCATCATGGGAATGAAACACATAAATCGGATGAAGACCAAAAAGAGTTCGTAGCCACATGCCAAGTGATAGGTCCTTTTAGCTGAACGTTAGTGTACATCGTAGAGCCTGTGCACATCCGGTCCGGTCCTCGACGCTTTCGAGCCAATGCTCGCCATCTAGCGCATGAATCTCATTCTATGAGCTGGCTAGTTTGGGGGATCTAGACAGGCGAGACAGGCGAGAACAGGTGCGCATAAACCATAACTATCGCTGCTAATGGGCGAGATGGGCAACAACCCCACGATCGAGGCCGGCGCACTACTCCTCCAAGCTAAGTCCGGCCACCAGTCTAAGCTTGGGATCGGCGCTTTCACACTCCCATCTCGAGCAAGGCTCGAAACATTGAGATGCCGTATCCCGTAGATAAACGGCCCGGCTGGACGACCAGTCGGGCCCTATCCGCCCTATCGCCCAAGGTTCATCCTCGATGGAGGGCGAGCCATCATTTTTAGGGGGAAACACCTCCGCATCCGTCTTCTAAGCCTTCCACGATACCGTGTGTAACCCCCGCGAAAAGCTAGTTTGGTAGATCTGCTGGTTTTATCGTTGGGTGGCTTGTCACTAGACTCCATGAACCGGACCGGCATCTGAGAAGTGCAGCCGGGCCAGCTTCACCACCTAGCGTGCCTCGTGCGGCTGCATAAACACCAAAAGCAGGTAAGCTCTATGCTCAATTATGCACATCGAGTCATGCTATTGGCAGCACTGTCCCCAAGCTATGCTGAGGCGTACGTATGTAGATAGAGACCTGAAATATTTCAGGCAGACCTCTCATGCAAGGCGTCGGCGTTAAGGGCAGACAGGACATGAGCGGAGGAACGATAAGTTGAGTTTGAACGAACACTGTACTTTAAGAGACACCACTTAAGATTATTTTGGAGCGTGTAATCACTCCAGCACTTGAGAGTGTCTTGAGTCCTGTTTACTTGAGAAGCTGACGCAATGTATTCTAGACATACTAGAAATCACAGGCTGACGATGAGTCACTCTGCATCGCTCGAATACTGGACGTTGATACCGGATTGTTTACCTATTCAGCTTGCCAGCCCGCTGCTAAAGTAGTCGACTGTATCAATGCAAGGAGCAAATGTCCCATGTTTAAGTTCATCTACCAGTATTTACTCTAAAATTGAGTGTTTGAACTTAGCCAGCCGTCTGAACTCCAAGTCTCCAACTGGCCGCGAGGAACCCATCGATCTGTATTACGTACCGGCACTCGCCCTTGACACCGGGAATCCACTTGCCGATTCCCCTCGTCGTCATTGTCTACCACACCAGCCTCGCCAGCCTCTCGTGCAGTAACTATTGATCCGTTGAAGATGCGCGCCGTATCGTGCCTTATCCTGCGCTAGCCCACTCTACCGCCGTGGGAAGTCCCTTCGCCGCATCGCTAGGCCCACGGCTGACATCTTTATAGTCTGAGCGGAAGATCCTCTCAACAGCCATTCTGAAACGTTCATGAGAAGTATGATTCTGGTGTGTTGAGGTGCATTGATCTCAACAAACTCTGCATCCGCCGATAACGGACGCACAATACAGACGAATAACTGTATCAGTTGACGATGCAGGTGTAGTCAAGACCGATACAGCTAAGAGACTTGATTCTAGCTGCTGTGGGCTTGAATGCTATCAAAACAGAGAAAGTAAATAGCGGGTTTCAAGGTCTCCAAATTCGAGTCGACAAGCAAAGATATTATACGAAAAAGTTCACTTTCTTCGAGAAACAGGGCCAAGTCTTAGTATCTTTGTATATGCTGTTGTCATAAATACTTGTGGCGTTCTAGTATCATGTCAGTTGAGTTAGTTCATGCTAGTTAGCTCTTTAATGTTCATACAATACAGACTTGAAGAAATGATAGGTGATGGATGTTCCACTCACTTACGACGTCCCATGACCAGAATTGCATTGGCCATATGGTGACTTAACTGTCTCAGGCTAGCAACTGCCAGCTCCTTCACCTTGGCTCTCGTAGTGAGCTTTCACGTTCATCAACCAAGGCGGCCATAGCCTGGCCATAGGGCGCCGTCTAGGTCAGCCACGCCGGAGATCGGTGAGCCCCTTTTGATACTGCTTACACATGATGAACGAATTGCAGATGTGTACCCTACGGGATGTTCCGCTCGCTACATCTTGCTGCATTTATTGGGACGAGCATCGCCACATCTGCAGTATGCAATTGATATTTGCATGCAGACGTGGGGAGTTGCATCGCAAACCTTTACCGATCGAACAGTTCCTCTGAACCGCTATGTAGATGATACCGATGTGACGGTGATATCTGACTTCGCGGTATGGGGAGGGCCAGCCCCTCAGGGTCAGGGTCTGGCTACTTGCACTATCTATCACCAACGCCACTTGATATGCTTGATGCAAATGCATCAGGGAAGTATGTACTACCATGACGTCCGCCGCTCACTGGAGCGCCAGGCGGCTACACGTCCCGACATCGCCACGCATGAAATTATCATCTCGCGATATATGCAGTTATGGGCATTGATGGCCCCATGAGCCTGGCCAAGCGAGCAGGGAATACTATTCCCGCAACATGGACGTTCTTCGTAGGTCGACACCAAAGAAGCATGATATCCAATTTGCCAATGCCTTTGCTGACTTTGTACTAGGAAGTGCGGCTTGTGTCTGGAACATATTCTTCCGTTCTTTGAGAACGAAAGGACCGCACGTGGGTATGGGCCTCGATGTTGGGCTTTACGAAGGCCGGGGTCCTGGGTCAGATGCGAACGCTTGCCTCGATTCAGAGCCAGTGCCCGTTCGTAGCAGTGTCATTCCCTACAAGTCCATCTTGGCGATGACTTCAGGGTCTAAGGAGCCCAGGGTACCTGGTTTGACCCGAGAAACGATGGCAGAGATAGGTATGGTGCTGGGCGATTGAAGATGCAGTTAGTATTTGAGATTAGTGTATTGTTGTTTGTGTGTGAATCTGTGACAAACCGGGAATCCGTTCCTAAGGCACCCCTCTAGCCGAGCCAGTACTCTACTGTACATAATCGCTTAATGGCGTGGCGTAGTTGTCATCGCATACAGTGTAAGTGTGCACTAGACAGATTCGACAGCAAGCAGCATCCGGTAGCCTCGAGTTCAAAGTCCGGTGCCCTTGTCATTTCATTGGGCCAATATGTCCCTTGCTTCGTAAGGTTGACGAGGGGTAGTAAAAGTCCAGAAATAATCATCGTAGCTTGGGAAGTTGATTTACCCTCTGATAGGCTGAGGCGTCAAGAAAGTTCAATTCTCTGCTCGGTCCTGCTCGTGGATAAGGCAAACCCCGCTCACTACCTCGACTACTTCGCGAATACAATAATTTTTTTTCTCCTGGGATAAAAATTGCTTTATGATATGTGGGCGAAAATGCATGATGCAGGTTCACAGTCCAAGCGAGAGACATCAGTGACAATACTTGAGTTCTGTGCCATCGTGAGCCTGGATGGCCGACTGTTGATGAAAACCTTCACCATTACGGGGCAACCATCAGGGGGCTTGCAGACTGAGAACAGTGTTTAGCTCCTTTAGAAAGAGATGCTAATACTCGCTCAGTATTGTTTCCGAATGCCTTGTTTATAGGATTCAGCTTCAATATATAAATGAAAGCGCGTCCATAAACACAACTTTCATGCCGTTTGTCCTATGAGTAGAGCACATGGCCAGAAGCCGTTTGCGATAGATGAAGTTATGAGGCACCCAACATACTAGTGAAGGGCCGGCCCCGGCTAGCCACCGGGATGTGGCTTAGTCTCCTATGCCGCTCAGAGAAGTACCAGCGCTGATTTAAAAAAAAAAACATTGCATTTTTCAGTTTGTGATCATGGAATTCCTTCTGTGAGGCGAACGTGCTTCAGCCCAAGCCACTTCTCCGTCTCCATGGTATCTTGATGTCTGATTCATTTTCTACTTACTTACTGGTACACTAGCAGAACTTCCGGGAGATAAATTTGGGGACCGCCCGCAGAGAGACCGCATGGAGCCCCACCGAAAACCTATGTACAATTCATCTCATCCTTCCGGGCGAGTTTGCCGGGCCTGAAACAGAGCCTAACTCGTAGTTTCATATCTTAGGTCATAATTCTAAGGCTTCCCAATACTGGTCTCGCTTCTCTTTGCATGCAAACCTACTTCTTAACATAAAAAAAGGGAACTATTCATGACGTCGCACAACATTGAGTAGGGTGTTAGAGTGCAGAAGCGTTATTGTTCCATTGTCAGAATCGAGGCCCGAGGTTACTTGTGTAGACTGCGTTCAAATGGCAGTTGCGCCCTAAACTGCGATGGGCAAATAAGACCTGCAAGTGCAGTGTGACATTGATTGATAAGGACAGGCTGAGCCCTGCTGGTTCCTGTTGCTGGGTGAAATGTTCCGCAGCCTAGACGAAAATTCGTTGATGGCTAGACCCCGATAGGTCCATGTCAAAAACCGTTCCTGGCTGATCTCTTTCCACGGTCAAGGATTAGAGAGCTTGCCTGGGGGGCCTGTCTTATCACAAGCTTATATCACATTTCCGATTCCATGCCGTGGTTCTGGCGGGCCTGGCGGACCTGGCTAGTGCCTCAACTGCACGGAAACATTGTTTGGCATACTCCGTACTCCGTACGCGATATTCCCACCACCTACTAAGTACTTAAAAATGGGGTTGAAGATACCAAAAATGCTTCCACTGTGGGTTTGGCACCAGTATTGTCTGACTTAACAAGGGGCAGTTAAGTCCGATGAAAACCGTGCCATCCCTGCACACAAGATAGAGATTACGGAATCGAATCTGGGGCATCGCCAAGCCGTTTCTTCATGATTCCGGTCAGCACCTAACTCTCTTTAGGGAGAATGACGGCATAACTTAGTGAATAATGACTTAGCAACCAAACCTTCTTCTACCTCTATGTATGTACTAGTACGAATTGTACAGACACATGCGCCGCAGGACGCGACAGGGGAAGGTTGTGAGGCCATCGAATCATCTTAGTATGCTTTCCCCTGGCTCATCCGTACATAACAGTTGTGTGGTTTCGCTAACATTTCTTCAAGCGTAAGCGGGGTCTCTTCTGGTTCCTTGTTGAATGCATATAGGAGAAAAGGTGCCAGTAGAGCGACGAGAAGCTATGATATGCTGACCATGACGTAAAGTTGTAAAAGGAAATGCTTCGCGCTGTGCTCGCTGTGTAAAGCTCCCCCCTCGTCCCCATCTTCAGGGCTCAGTGAACAGATCATAGTGGCGAGGATCTTATGGCGAAACTTCCCAATTTGTCACCTTCTCGAGACATCCGCCAAAGGTGCCGGTGGCATCTGAAGAGCCGGGTATGCCATATCGCAAGTGATAGTTCACATTGATTCGATCTCTGATTCCACTTGACATCATGACATAATGCATTTGTAGCCTGCTTCCAACTTTGGTTCCGGCCATTGTATTCATTATGCGCTAATGAATGATTAGCAACTCAACCGTCGTTGTTCGTTTCATGATGTATAAACTATAGATACCCTGATATCTTTGCCCACGACGTAAATTCTCCGCTGTATGTATGCTGCAGTCAGTCAAACTTGGAACGTTCCTAGACTCTGTCCTGAAATCATGATATGGCGTGTTGTGACTGCATACTTCGCCACGTGTGAGAGGACATGATTCAAGCACCCCGAATGTTCGAACCCCAGATACTCACGAACCCTTAGTTTAAAATAAACTCGTTCGTAGATCATAGTTTCGTATTCCGAATAGCCTATCTTTTAGCTCTATAATGCCTTTTGTAGCGGATGCGAAGTGTTTCTAAGCAGTATTGGGCTTGGCGATCATAAACATTTTCGGGATCTCGAGAAGTTTCATGCAAGCCACACCAATGCACACACCAGTATTGTGATGGCCTTTGGCATATTCTGCGTATGTCGTTTGCTGTGAAGGATGCACTTATTCCTCATTTGCAACGGTAGTTGAACTGATCCTGAATATAAGCTGCATGAGTGAAGGCACGTATTTGATACCGGCATCTTAGGATGAGCGGCATAAGTTTGTAGTATGCCCAAACGCGCCCAATAGTATCATGTCGATATCCAGTTTCATATCACAATTCGTCATCATCTGCCTGCTATCGTAGCCTATGAGCGACCTATCTTATCAGCCGCGGGTAGCAGATATCAGGAATAGTTTTGCCCACATGTTCGTTTCCTCAAATTAGCTGTTGGATTTCCGCTGTCGGTCAGTAACCGCCGCATGTAGCCAAATTTGGGACCAAATCCAACCTTCGCCTGGATTATACAACAATCCATCTTCGAAAAGCTTTACTTGGAAGCACTCGAGGGCACTTAGCTTCTCAAGTCTCACGCGTCTTATCAAAATTCCTATCTCACCGCCTCTCTTGCAGGCCAATGCTACCGTGATAGCGGATCATCATGATGACTTCGCCTTGCCTTACACACGTAGACCCTGGTAACAACTTCCGTGCTGGACATGCGGGAAATGCACCTAGTCGTCAGGTAACGTGCTTCGTCGCTCGCACAGATACCCACGTGTATTGAGGTTAGGCGTGTGAGCTCTGCGGTTGTGTCCTAGAAGCCAAGAACTGCCAATCGCTTCGCACAAAATCTTTCCGCCCCGTTCGTCTGGCTTACTGATTCACACAGACTCCGAGTCCTGTCTGAGATATAACTTGGTTTTTTTTTTCTTCCCTCCCATTGCATAGTGTAAGTTGCATAAAACCTGCTTAGAAGTTTGCATTAGGTACACCGTAAAGAGGGAACTATCCAGGAAACATTTTCCGCCCATGCTAAAAACGCCCACGTTTCTGTCCTTGTTCCTCTGTTTCCGCTCCTTGAAAGCTGTTTCTGTCACGCTGATGGGGCCGGGTTCCTGCCTGGTCCTGAGTGTTCTGTAATATTTGGGGGGGCTCGACTTCTGCTCAACGTCTACCAAATAGTACTGTGCTCGGTTGCAGGGGACTCGTCGGAGAGCGTCTTGGCGGCTGGGATCAGGGACGGGGGGTCAAAGCAACAGTCTAGCAGCACCCCTGACGATGCACCCAGGCACACCAGGGTAAGCCGTTTCAGTGGCCCCTGTCCCTACCTAGGTACATTCTAGGGTACCTAGGTGGCCTAGGACATGGTACCCCTTTCCAGGTGCCTACTACATTTAGTAAACTCTCTTCTCAGAACTCTTCTGGCATGCAGCCCCGATGCCGTTATCACCGGGGTAGCGTAGTATCGTGGCTTCATCAGTTGGCGTCGCACTATACTCCACTAAGGCACCTTCTACAGCCGGTCTACAGCAGAAAACGCACGCCACACGGGGGATTTGGGAAATGTCCCGCTCGACATGTCTTACAGCAAGCGATCATCACCACGAGGACTGCCTCATGGGGGCCCAGAATAGATGGCCAGGGTTTGACAGTAAAGTTGGGGCTGATGTACCTCCCACATACATACCTCGCTCGTCACTCGGCACGGATTCCTTGAAGAGACACACATTTTCGGCTCGTTTCACCCAGAGAAAGGACTGGGCACAGGTTCTGCACAGGTCTCTTCCACACCCTGCTGGTGACATATTCTACATATGCATGGGATGGTATATCACCCGCATTAAGCACCGGTATCTTCAGATACCTGCATCCGTCATATAGTCTGTTTCCTGCTGCTATATGTTCATCTTCATATCACACCCAGCCTTCGAAGTGCCTGCATTCGTTCCCTTGCCGTCTGTCTCGTCTCGAAGAGGGAACCTTGTCAATAGCTCACCTCCGGCTAGGTACGCTTGACGCACGCTCGTTCCTTAACCAAATTATATATTGTACTCTTATTCATCATATTTGCCAACCTATCATTTCCTCTTGCGAACGGTCTTTCTGGGTTCATTCTTCAAGCAGACACTTGTTTCATTTCTTTTTGTAGCTTACGATCTACCTGTATATTGGGTCGTCTGTGGGGATGGCCCATATAGCAGCATGCATGATGGACAGCGAGGGTGAGACCAATAGCCTCCGAAGCTATATATCAAACACCTTTTCCACCAAAACTTCCAACGACTCTGTAAGCCTACCCGCAACATCTATATGATCATCTGTTGAAAGTCAACATAGCTCATGGATTGTTCAACGCAGTTGGTCTCCAGCTACTCTGCTGATGAGAAGAAGTCGGCTTGGAGGCCGCACAACCAAGAAGGCCGCAAGTATCAACTGTTTCCCAAGGATAAGCAGCTGCCGCCGGTGACGATAGCCAGGCCTCACGATCCAGAGCAAGCAGCTCTCACTGTTGCCATGGCACCATCTCCGGAAAAATCAGAGAAGACAGAGAAATTAGGGATATCCAATGGACTTCTGCTTAGAATCAAGCAACAGAACTTGACTCGACGGAGGAAAGTGAGCGTTCCTGAACTTGGACCCATGACGACGGTACAGGAGGTTTCGATGGATTCTCGTAAGTTGTGCGTGCAATTGAGATTATCAGCCATGTTAACGACGTGCAGCTACTATCCCAGGACGGCCAGCTCTTCACGAACGTTCTATCAGTACTCCTATCAGCACCCTGCGAAGCAACCTGCGTGCAGAACCGAAAGAGACATGTGAGGCATCCGGATTGAAGGCACAGAAGGGCTCCTCGACCCTCTCGAACCCTCCTGCAGTGCCAGACAGACAGCCTCTTTCACCCAAGGATCTAGCGCCGCTCACAATTCCCAGCCAAGTGGGAGCATTCTCAGCACTTGGTCGCAAACCCTCGCGGGGCCGACTAAGAGGAGGGTGCAGTCAGCAGGACCAACCCGTGCGGCCTCCACGCCCAGATGAGTCGCCACTAACTCGATGCTTCACTCCTTACACTCCCACTCCTCTTTCCGCCACGACATCGACAACGACGCCAAGGTCCGCTACGACGTATATGACGACCCCTACCATTCCAACACCGGTATCAGCTCCTTTAGAATCGCGGCGGTCTCCGTCCCCTCTGGAGAAGACACACCAAGCCACGATGCCTACAGGTTCTACAGACCCCAAAGCTGAATCCGAAATCCGGCCAGCCAGTGCTCCGAAATCCGGCCACAGCAGGGGCCTGTCAGACTCGGGAAGCATCATGGAGCGTGGGCGTCCTCGAAAGCGAGCCGACGGTACTCCCATTGGCGCGACTCACAGAAGGACCGATTCCAAAGGATGCCAGAGTATCGACCGGAAAGCGTTCGAGACACTTCCCCAAGGTTACAGGCCCAAGGACGCCGCGACCAATCTAGACCAAGCAGAGCTTGGCCACCTACAAAAGCAGGCTCTAGGGCAAGCGGCGAGGTTTGAATTGTTGCGAAGGGATGATGTGGACAGTCTCTCCAAGGTAAGCTGACCAACACCTCGACTCACAGACCGTGACATTGTACAAGAGACTAACAAGGGTGAGCAGGAGCTTCGCCAGCTTGACGAGAGGTGCGAGTACCTCCGCCACACTTACACATCTCTCCGCTCCGGGCGCCGCAATCTCCAATCGCGGCTCTGCCAGTATCTACGCTCACCGCGGGTGGCCAAGTTCAGCTACGAGGCCATGCTCAAGCAAGAAGAGACGTTGATCGAGCTCGACGCCTCCATCGACGACTGGGTGACCAAGCTCGAGCACGCCGAGAACCGTCGCACGCGCGTCAGACAGAAGCTCCTGGAGCACGTCGCCGCCGCCGCCATGTCCGCAACCTGCGGCCTCGGTGATGCCAACACATGCCTGCAACAGGCAGTGGGATTGGGGGTGCGCATGCAGCCGACTCCCACAGACGTCTCGACACCGCCTCGCAGCCCCACAAAGGGTGCGACGTTCCTCGACTGCTCGCCATCCCCTGCATCCTCTCCCCAGCGAGTCGTCGCCCGTGTGCCCTCGGCGATTATCGAAGAGGAGACCGAGGATGCCAAGTCGCACCGAGCCACTCGTCTCAGCAGCACGCAAAAGTCGGCGCTCGAGCGAATGGAGAGCATCCGTATCTACGCCGACAGCGACGTCTACGCCCTGCTGGCCGACGTCGAGAGCGAGTTCACCAAGCTCAACGAGAACGACGGCAGCCCTGAGCGACCGACACAGCAACAGATGCGTTCTCGTCGAAAGGGACTGCATCACGCCCGCAGCCACGATGTCATGACCCAGAGCGAGACAGCAAGCGAATCGAGGAGCCCTAGCAGACCCCAACCGCTGGTTTCGCCGCCAATGAAGAGCGCACCGGCGCGGTCCGGCGACATCTTTCTGACCTCAGCTGTCTTCCAGCCCCAACAGCCCACCGCCAAGGCATAAGTCTTGTCTTCCGTCCACCCCCCCTCACCACCATTGAAGGCTGCGACTCATAACTGCAACCATACCACCATCTTGTATGATCTACGGCTTTACCCCATTTGAAATATTGCACATATATACATTCATTCTCACGAACCACTCCTTGACACTCATGATTCACGACCGCGACCAGCGTCTATCATTTGCATTTTTGGCGCGGACGGCATTCTCTCCCAGGAAAACCCTGGTTGGCTTTACCCATTCAGACGTGTAATCTGGACAATCCTTTTTTGACTTACATCATTTTATTCGAGTACTTTCCCTTCTCTCATATTGTTTATCTACTAGTTTCCATACATGTACCATGTCTAGGTGTTTGGAGGACTGAACGGCAGCCAAGATACCCAGTGCGCTAGGTACCGTATCAGATCAAATGCATTTTTGTAATTTAACGACCGAACTCGACCTGAAATATACAACTTATGCTATCATGAAAATCCTGTTTATTCAACGTGCCTCTTGCGTGATTGTGCCTGATGTAGCCTTCCTTACTTGGTAGACTCACCACGAGTGACACTACGTGCACCAATTGCAGAATCATCTTTGCACTCTTTTCCTTGTATTCCTGGTATCTCTCCCCCTAGATGCTACGCTGGCTTGCCAACTGTGCTGACCAGACCTACCGCCAACCGCCGATCGACTGGGCTCGCAATCCGCCAAAGCTACCGAGTATTTACTTCCAAGGACACCGGCGGCGGTCAGCGAGCCCTGAGCTGCAGTTCTGTGTTACATTGACAGCTGCATCCAGCTTCGCGGCCGTTTCTATATTCGTTTCATGCGAGTCACGAGTGCGTTTCCGAAGGAGCCATAAGCAACTTACACTACTGCGACGAAGATGCAAGCCAGGCCCTTGTCGATCAAATCCTTACCCGGGCCAGCTAAACTGGGTAAACTTACCTGAACCCCCAAGCCACCACCATCACCATCCTGTACTCCACGTGTATCTGACGTGTGTTATACTTGTCAACGAATCTACTTAGAACATCAGCCACCGGTTTGGGGGGGCTTTCAGCAGCTTCACTCGGTTTGCGTCTACATAACAATGCACCTGCATTTATTTATATCAATTCGTTATCGTTAATACCTTTCTAAATTGAGCCGCGTTTGGCGTTCAGCTTCTGCGCCATCAAGCAGCAGTGGTCTAAAGACCGACTGTATTCGATTAGGTCAAATCTCCTCTCGGATGTAAGTGCCGTGCCGCACGTGTCGCTATCTCTAGGTTCATGTAGACGTAACGCTAGAACACAGGGAGAAGCTGTATTCATCACATGACAACAGACGAATCGAGTCTCGGGAGGGGTGCGAGGGGTCGTGTTGGTGGTGATGGTGGTGGTGGTGTGGATGGAATCCTTCCCGATCGACTCTGCATCTAGGTGTCTGTATCTGTCTGATCTATCTTGGCCTTGCTGTCTTGCATTTGCATCCTCCACACAGGTAGCTTATCGAAACCTCAACCAAATCCCTAGAGCCTAGAGGATAGAGCTCGTAACATTACTGTACTCAAATAACGAACCTAGCTACTAGGTAATGTAGCCATCGTAAAGTTATGCGCGATCCAAAACTCGATCTCGATGATGATGGATTTGTTCCTTTTCCCGACCACAAAAAGTAAAACAGCATCAGAAACCCGCATCCGCTCGACTCCCCGCACCGAAACAGGTACCTAGGTAAGCAGATTTAATCCTTCCGTGGCTATGCTGCGTAGAAAGCTTGTCGCATCGTTGCTGAAGCTTCGGGATAAACCATGTACTTACTACAATTATCAGACCGGTACATGCATACCAGTTCCTCATATTTCCCTTCCTCCTTCCTGCCAGTCTACCTATCTGATGCGACGGCGAAGGCAACGACGACCAGGTATAGTGCAAATACCTACCGACGGCACTTCTCGACTGCGACATGAAGCTTTAACCTAAACATCACGAGATGTAAGTTGCCGCCCCCTCGTTACCTCGCTAGGTAACCTCCCATTCCTCCCATTCGCTTCCTCCATTCCCCCACTCCCAGTATCTAATCCTTCATCTGATCTATTTCGGAGCATCAAGAGATATTCTCGGGAGGAATTACCTTATGTTCGGATAACGAAGCGGTCGTGCGTATGGCCCGCTGGGGGGAACTTACCGACCTTGGCAGAAAGTAGAGCAAGGTCTCCAACCAACACCTTGCTGTCCCGTCTCAAGTCCAGCCGCGTTTCAGACGACGGATTCATTTTCCATACATGCTTACTTATCTCTGACATCTTATCAGCTTGTATTATGGTGTTCGGGATCAGATGGTAAGCCTCATTGATAGGATTCTACACGTCAAATGGCATGTGGCACATGGCATATCGCGGCAGGCAGGCAGGTAGGTAGCACATGTGCTCGCACGCCGCCGCCTCCTCGTTGTGGCTGTTTTCCTGTGAAGCCAAACCTTGAAGTCTAGATGCCTGGGCAAATCCTCAGCGAGTACAGCGTGCCCACATGTAAGGCACGAGGCGTCTTGACAAGATCTCACATCTTCGGATGGCATCTTTCGGCAGGCAAGCAGCACACGTGCTTATACCATTCCTCCGTATCGCCACTGTCACCTCGAAAACTAGGACTCGGGGTCTAGACGTCTGGGCAAGTCCTACGTAGACTCGGAGAGCATCCAATCTTTGCGCTTTGGTTATTATCACAAAGGATGCCACTTTACACTTGACAAGTCCATCCATCAAACATCAGGATGTGTCTCGTCGCGTGCATCACCAACGTTGTACCGATCCATCGCTGTCCAGCGAGCGGCGACCAGGGCAAAGCTTCAAACCTGTTGCCTGTTGCCTGTTGCACTCGTGTCACAAGGCTGGTGCAGTCGCCACGGCTCGGTCGCTCGGAGGCGCTCAATCTAGACCTTGACCTTCGAGGGGCCCTCGGACATTTTCATGGTGCATGGAGGCCACGCAGGCGAGGGGTCCAATCTAGAGCTCGTAATCCGATACGTTTTGGACAAGCTCTCGGGCATTTTCCCCATAACGCATGTGGGTAGGTGGTAGGTAACGTGGCAACCATCTGTATGAGGACTCTGGGATATTATACCTACCCACCTACCTACCGACGGGACAGGTATGTATGTATAACAAGGCCTTATAGCAAGACCTTGAGAGGCAGCATATGAGGCCACCCTCCCGAGACCCCTCACGTCCCGTCCCGTCCCGCCTGTTCGTGCCATCCACGGCCAATACCGACACGGCATGTCCCCCGTACAACACGGCACGATCAAGCAGCCCCCAAGCCGAGACGCAGAGCACGGATGGGGAAGCAGATCACGGGAGTCGAGGAGCCCAACGGGACGAGGCGGGGTACACGGCCTGAGATTTCACGGTAAGGGTTCTCCTGGTCCCTATTACGTTGCACAACCAGCACAGCGTTGTTTTCTTCCCATATCCGTGCCGTAGCTAAAGTGCTCGCATGTGTGGTCGCAGCATCAGTAGCGAGTGATGGATTGATTGGACCTGGTGCTCTGAGAGTCCTGACGGGCTCCCGAGTGATCAGTGCGTAAGTGCTTGCATAAGAGCGGCACAGACTGACAAAAACCCGGCAAATCCCAACCCCGGATTTTCCTATACAACGCGAAATGTAGCATGAGAGTTCGAAGTCACGGACAAATGGATCTAGCCAACGGGTGAAGAAGAAACCTCATGATGAAGGCCCAAGCGGCGACGAGCCCGTAGATTTCATATCGTGGTCCGATACCCTCTACGTCGGCCTACCTTCTCAAATCCGTTAGCTGGTATGCAGACTCATCAACTTCAAATCCAGACCGTTGAGTATACTGATTAGTCCTGCAGTGGTATCATGTAGGTATGCCCTCTGTAGCATGCCATTCACAGGACTGGCACCTTTCGGTTTGAACCTGCCGAACCAAAGCAGCGAAACTCTGGGCCACCATATTCACCTCAACCACCTTGCCTTGGTCTGTTCATTGTGAGATGAAACCACAACTGAAGGTCTATCCAGTGACGGACCAGCCCTTTGGTCTCCCTTCATCGCCGTTTAAATCCGGGTAATCTCACCACGGGTCAAGCGTGTGTCCTGTGTTACACATTCGTTCCACCAAGGTCGACAGCATCCCGTCACGTACCTTCTGCAACCAAAATGGTAGAGTTGAAGGTTAGATCATGCACTCCACCGACGCAAGACCATTGCATCGTCGGCTACTCGACATCATGAAGTTTCCGGCGGCGTCCCATCAGGCGGAGTCCCATCACATCTGCGCGCCGGCCTGCAGAGCGCCAGTGCCCCAAGGGGAAAGCGACTGCTACGGGTCAGACAGAAGCGGCGATCGCAAGAGTAATCGGTTCCCGAATCTGCAACGCCTTTCACAGCACGGTGCATGAAGGTGAGGGGAAATGGTATGCCGAGCGCGTAACATGTAGTCGCAAGTCACAAACTTCGCCGCGGCCGAGCGTGTGTGGAGGCAGGTATCGTACCACAATGACCTCCAGTCTGCAGGGTCATCTTGGGGGTTTTCAAATGCGTACCAGCGTTACCGTGGCACTTACTCGTCGGCGCAGGGATAAAACCCACAACTGAGGAGGTTACGAGTATATGCCACGACGAGAGTCATGTTTCTCCATGTGGCATCCAGGTGATATGTGCATAGAATACGACATTGGAGAGACCTTTCTTGACCCATCTCCCCGCCGTTGGGTCCCGGGCCTCGGCAAAGAGACCCAATTGACATAAATGGTCACAGCCGATATCTGTTCATCCATGGTGAAGGCCATGCAAATGGAGGTATAGAACGTAGACATGGATGTAGACATGCACAATTCGCGTAACAAACCCCTAGCGAATGGGGCACGTCACACCGAACACTGGAGATAGTCAGGGGAGCATAGCAACAAGCAGATAGCAACAGGTTGTAGTAGATGCGGGGAGATCCAGGGGTAATAGCTTAAGTACCCACCCAATACTTACTACACCACGTTTGTAAGGTCGCATTGCATCTCTTCATGTCTCAGCAGTCAGAAAGTTAGGACGAACCGCCCCGGCGATGTGGTAGACGTAATGGGTGGCAGACCCTGTGCCATTATCGAGCCGATAATTGGACAATTGCAGGGTTAATTAACAATGAGGTGACTGAAATCTGCACGACGAGATGCATTTGGCGCACACTATATCTATACTGGACGCAGTGTCGTGATTCTGATGGAACTTGCATATCCATTGTCTGTGTTCTACCTCTGTTGATAGGTTGACATGCTATCTTCGAGAACGGTGGGCCACCGTCGGAGGCGTTCGAGTGTTCGGCGCCGTAGACCCTTGACCTCGTCAATCATGATGAGCCGGGATGAAGGACATTGGCCTGCAGCAGAGCGGCCCAGACCCCCTCGTGCTCTTCCGCAGTAGCCTCAGCAGAACGGCCCCTCTCGTCTTTGAGAGCGCGAATATCATCAGATAGCGGGGTCGCTGGCCGTTGCAGGTTCATCGCTTGTGCGATCTGGCGAAGCGGTTCAGGAAAGGCATCTGTGCGCAACGGAGAACCGAGCCATAGCAGCAGCCAGACGACCTCTTCCCTTCCCTGCTCGAGGGCTAGATGAAGACCGCTCTTG
Organism: Astrocystis sublimbata; assembly: GCA_022453515.1. Taxonomy (NCBI): domain Eukaryota; kingdom Fungi; phylum Ascomycota; class Sordariomycetes; order Xylariales; family Xylariaceae; genus Astrocystis; species Astrocystis sublimbata. The sequence continues at coordinate 575,688 of JAJNNY010000001.1, read as the reverse complement.
TTGCCGCCCAGAGGATCTTGGTAGCGAATCAGCTGCGCCGGAGAGGCCCCGGATTCTTCTTGCTCAATGTCCCGAAGCAGATCAACGATGCCGTCGACATCACCCTCGCTGCACATGACATGCAAGGCGCGCGCCGGACGGGCCTCCGGATTCGCCTCCAAGTACGCTTCTTCCGTTATGGCTGGTAGTATGTCCAGTCCCTCCTGATACCCGCCTTCATTGGTGTACCGTGTCATTATAGACACGCTTGGTGTCGCTTGGAGGAAGGAATTCGTCACGGATGGTCCGCCATTATTCTGAGCCAAGGCTGTGTCGCAGGACGGACACTTCAATGATATGGCTACTTCTGATGATTGGTCAAGAAGACATTGCCAATGGAAATGGCAATTACAGGTGAGTTCCAAATCATCCGGTACAGTCTGCGGGCCGGCGTTGTCACCGTCCTCATCTTCGACCTGGACAACAAGGGGCTCCTCGCATGCCTTGCAGACTGACGTGGCTGCCATTGTCTTTGAGAGATCACTGGTCAATCGCACATCAGGACAGCTCTAACGGACGGTCGGAAAAGACGGAGGTGGTTCGATGCGGCTGCCATGGCTGTGCTAACACGATCACCAGCGACGAGCTAGGTAAACCAAGGGCCGCCGTGAGGAGCATTATGTTGGCATTCGCTGTGCTCAATCCACATCGCGTGCGGATCCATGTACCGAGTAGGTAAGTCGGCAGACAGAGACATGCTGAAAGTGCAAGACGAGGTCGATGGTTGGAGTTGTGATGATTTCGGACTTACCGACTGAGGGCTCGATGATTCAGTTATGATATGCTGGAGGCCTCCCGAGCATGCAGGAAAGATGATCTTAGCGGGAGGGTTACGCAGGGGGGGCAGTGTGTGACCAGACGCCTAGGGTGAAGCTTGGAAACAGAGTGAATCTCTCGTTGGAAAATATTTTCTACAGGTTGCACCAAGACATCGGGATAGCTATACTAATCGCACGAAACGGGAAAAGACTGCGAGTTAGACAACGTAGCGTGGGTGGGCGAGGTGGGCATCAGCGCACGTACATACGGAGTATAGGAGGTAAGTAGTGGGAACGACCCTCCGCCCAACTAGTGCACCACAAACGCTAGGTGCAGTGTCGGCGTTGGATTTCGACGCATGGCCCACGGGCCACAGCCCCGGAGTCGGTCAATTGTGGTGGTGGTGGTGGTGGTGCGTGCACTAAATACTACGTTGCCAACATGAATTAGGTAAGTAAGTAACTTGCGCTGATCCCCTGAATGGATATGCCACTCAAGCCACAGTTGATAGGTTAGTAATCTGGCCAAAAAGGCACCCTTTTCATTTGCTAATAGGGGTCTTATGATTGAGGTCCTCGTTGTGCAAGTGTTCACTTTAGACTGTGCGTAATTACTTGGAAAGAAGACTACACAACAACTAAGGGGTTATACAAGATACCAAGGTATTGACCGTATGTGGATCGATTACGTACGTGATGTGTCCATAGACACTTTTCGAGTGATCATAGAGTGTCGCATGCGAGCATCCAATTACTCGCGGGGACGAAGTGGTTGGCTGGGAACAGTTGCCGCTCTGAGCAATGATGTGCCCACAGACAGGACGTTGCTATAAGGGTAGACTACTAGCCGTGCATTGCATTGCACATCCGTACACTACATACAGCTGAGCTATGTTGTGCTGCATCGTGTGTAAGCAGCATTCACACATTGAACTGAGGTAACCGTCAACAAGGTTTGCGAGCTTGATATGCGAGATATGCTCTACTATTTGGCCTCCGAGGGGCCTCTTAAACTCCGGATAGGGCAGCCCCATAGAAGGTCTTGGCGAACCTAGTGTAAGTACGCTTGGCCGGGCTGTGCAACGGAGGGCAATGATTGGCGCTCGGGATGACGCTTTTCATTGTTTACTTGTCTTATCAAAGACTTCGTCTTGAGTCTCAGCCTACACTATGCAAGCCGCCTAATCTCAGGTAGGTAAGACGTCAGGTGCTCTATACGAGTAGCCGGTGGACCACGACGTTAGACGAATGCTTGGTTGGAAAGCGTTGATCTACTAGTGCCGTAATCACTTTATCGTGGCCATCTACCCACAGACTAGGAATTAGGTTAGCATGAATTCAGGCCACTTCTTGGGCAAAATCGCATAGACATCATGTGCAACTCGATCTCGGCTATTCGGTAGCTCAGCCGATTTATGGAAACCAAGCTCGGTATTTCCTAGTCCCAGGATCGGGGCTAATACTGCAATGCCATGACTACATGGTGTAGATGTGGGAGAGGTAATACTATGAGCTGAAGATGTTTCATCCGAACGACCGGGTCTACTGTAGTGTCGATTTAGATCACCCTCACTTTTGCTCTTAGATTGTTGAGCTAGCTTTCTTCCAGCCATTGTCTAGCTAGCTGTGCGCCAACGATGTGTCTCTCCGTCGGCTTGGGGTTCCACAGTGGCTTGTCTACTCCGTGCTGGCGCCGTGACACTCAAATCCGCTGGTGGCCGAAGCTAGAATATACTCACGGCAGTTCTTTCTAGGTCGGCCGTTCCGCCATGACGAAATTGCTTGGACTGTTCCCCGGAGCTTACTGTCTCGTATCAAGGTACATGTAGATGGTGTGGAAGGACGGCCCCTCCCTGAGATGGGAGGATTGAATCATCAGAAATTTTTTTCGCCTCTCAGCTGAGCCGGGATAATGATCTGTCGGGACTAGGCTGGCGCCGCGGGATCGGGAGAGCTAGGAGGATCGTTCGTCACGGTGAGAATCCATTTAGTGCGAAATCGGTTATTCGGGGTTGAAGTTCGCGAGAAGTTCGTGCGGCAAGTGTCCCCCTCCTCGAGTGTTGTAGACGTTTGTAATTTAGCCATCCATGTTTAGCTGAACTTTGCTTGTATGCTAGCCTTTGTAGCCTTTGTAAAAACCATGGAAACTCATATTTACCGTAGACTATTGGCATAGATAATAACGCATATTGAAGAGTTTTTCGTAATAGCTTATCCAGAGCTGCCTTTTAATTATCCAGGGAGCGCCATCATGGATGGTATATGCTGTACTCATACATGAATCGCTCAAGACAAAGTCATCTAGACTTTGTCTAACCAGGAGCCTCCGTTCCAGTGCGTCTTATGGTGTTTTTTTCCCGTTCCCATTGCCCATTTCCCGCCGTATGATGTCGTTGGGGGACCAGCCCCTTTTTTGCTTTGCCTGCCAAAACCAACCATCGCTAATCCAATGAAAATGTCGCCTCAAATGCTGATTTTTGTTGATCAACCCTCGCCGAGGGCAGCGTTGTTCGCTTGTCAACCGTTTCATGTAATAGGATGCACGTTTTCCCCCGCCATGTGCTGTAAACCGCGATCATTATTGTATAGATATTATATCGTCAATGGCCGTGCTCGTAACCAGCGTAGCACCGCTCGTAGACTTGGATCTTCGGCCGTCCAACGACCCATGGTTATATCGGAGGTTTGGAGTTCTTGGTAGATTGACTCGTCTGCGATCTGCGAGAGTTCCTAGACATCGTGTTAGTTAGGGTGCGTTGTCCATAGAGTGTCGTGGGAAAGGAGCTGGATCTATCGTACACCTCGTAGTTGCTCATCACAAGCCCTGAGTTGTCGGCGGTTCGAGGAACTGGGTCGCTGCCCCTGGAGAACCTGCTCCCGGTATTCGATCCATCTCTGGGCTGCCGCTTGACGAAGGTATATCTTTTGCGCTTCATGCCTGCGAGCAATAGCATCTAATAGGACTCTGAGGCATTGTCTAGTTAGTAACAACAAGGGTGTTGGTGCTTTGGGTTTGCCCGGAGGATTGCTTAGACGCACTGCTTCAGCTCTGCCTTTGCTTGCTCGTCTTCGCCGCCGCGAGCCTGGGGGACAGTGACGTCTGCCGCGCAATTTAGGATGTGTTGACCATCTAATGCACATTGTCGTAATGCCGCCCAACCCTCTGTGTAGTAATCCTCGTTGTGGGGTGGCTCCGTCGGCGCGGCCGCAATATAGTACTGGAGAGTTCGAAAGTCGGAAAGAACTTCGGCAACTCGTACCGTCCGGAACTCGTTCACTAAGGGGGCTGCTGTTAGTCACGGAATGACAGTGGCGATGGCCTCAGAACGTCGGTATCCCCGGTTTCGGTAGCCGACATGCTTCTGCACTCACACCCGTCCATATTGTACAGCTGAATTCCAAAGAGAAAAGGAGAAACAGTCGCAGAAGAATCGCTGGGTCATCAAGTTGCCGGTGATTGCCAGAGGCTGTCGTCGAAGGGGAGTATTAGGATAGCAGCTCTCGATAGTTATTAAAGAATACCCGGCGGAAAGAGGTCGCCAATTGACGTAAAGGGCCAAGGGAGCAAGGAGCGGAAAGGTTGCTGCAGGTTCTCTTGCAGCTACGAGGCCTGTGTTAAAGACACTTCATCTTGGATTCATGCAACTTCAAGAAAGAGCAAGCAGTCCTTGTATATTAATTTTTTTCCCCCAAGACGCACGCTTAGACGTAGTGTAGCCATTGCTTAAGCTTAAACCTGAGACTAAGACAGATTCGATCGATGTACGACGAACTCCCGACGGGCCCCTTGGGTCACGGTGTTCCATAGAGATGCAAGGCAGGTTAGACTATAGACCCGGCCCCAAATCCCGACCACAACACACAGCAGGCCGGCACCGAATCGGAGTTTCTCAAGACGCAACGAATCCCTACAGACATCTCTCGAGCTCAAAGATGGAGTATCCCGACAGAGCTGGACGTAGATCCTCGCTTAATACTCCGCGCGCGAGCGAGACACCTGGGTAGCAAGGGCTGATCCGCAGGGACTCGACATACTAGCCAGGGCCAATCTCGTGGCATTCGACGCCTCATCTGCAAGGCCCTCGTCAGACGGTTCTGGCGCTCCAGCGCTCCACATCCCAAATGATATAATCACTGTCACTGTATATGTCATGCCAGGGACTGGCGAACCGCAGGTGATAGATACATTGTCTTCTTTTCATGCCCAGTGCCCACAGGCCACCCCAGAGCGCAGCAGAGCAACCGCAGAGCAGCGCCGAGAGAGAGACAGGCCGCACGGTATTCAGCGCGCCACTAACGACGACGTTAATCCCGTTCGAGCGTGGTTGTCAGGTGGGAAATACGCAACGGGACTGAGTATTACGGAGGCTCAGAGGCTTCAGACGGACGCAGACGGATATCGCGAGGTTGCGTGGGATGTGTCGGCCCAATGGCATCACGCGGTTGCGCCTAAGCCACGACAAGCCCACTATAAGACTACAGCTGAACGGGAATTATATTGCAACATGACGACGGGGCCTGTCGAGCCTGTCACTGGCGCTGGGGCTACTGCTGGGGCCCTGTTAGCCGCTTTCTTGGGTCCAGCAGCAGATGCTCTAGTCTCGACCACGGCTGCCAGTCATCGCCGTGATCTGCATCCGCTTGTCTTCCTGGTGCTCATCCCAAGCCGAGCCAGAGCCAGATCAGAAACGTACAGCCGTACCTGGGCAGCGTTGCCTGCATCCAGCCTAGTCGCCAGTCGCATCGACAAAGACGGTTTTTGTTGTTTCATCATCGCGCGTCCTGTACTTAGCTACTTACACCAAGGGTAGCTTACCATCATCCCGCATACAGCAAGCAAGCATACATCCATGCGGTGCTGGTGCTGGCCTGCGACATCACTCGGTACGCTTCACAGCATGATCATCGTTGGCTGGCTGGCTGGCTGGCTTGCTCGCACCGCAGGCTGTACGCATATGCATAATGGCTGACTGACTGACTGACCATGTACAACAATATAATAATCCCCAGGTAAGATTCGGAAAAGCATGCCGGACCGTATAGACTGACTCGAAATAGTCATTAGCTGCTTCTTTTTACTCGTAAGCTCTGCGCTGTCTAACCACGTCCGTCCCGTTATTGGTATTATAGGTAGCCAATCTAATACTCATCAATCGCTACCATTTCCATACGACCGCCTCTCCCAGAATATTTTCCAATGCGTCTGCATGTTGTGTACGTAACCTACCTACCTAGTCACCTATGTCTCGCAACCCCTGTCTGTTATTTGCTGATGCCAGATGCCAGACACCAGTATACCCCAAGCAAGCCCCAAGCCCCTGTCCTCGGAACGAGACCGTCCCAAGACAGTGGGACAAACTTGGCGGCTGAGTCTCCCGCTCGTTCCTAATTTGGACCTCTCCATTCTCTCAAAAGTTCCCAATAACTACCTGGGTAATTATTGAATCGGTGTACCTGATTGGTAATTCTGTACCGCTGCCCATCGATGCGATCAAATCCATCGTGCTCCAATGAAGGCCGGCTGTCATGGGCTCTACAAATATGCCCAGACGAGCAAGTGTACGGCTGGCCTGCTGTTCAGCTCCCCCAATTTCTTATTCCTCGTCATGCGCAAGATGAGCTTAGAATCCCAACCATGCAACGTGCTCCTCGTCAAAGGAACTGCGGTGAGTAAATATATCGAGGTTCTTGCGAATTATTACTGGGGTCACAATGAAAATCGATTTGCTGACGAGCCGCTTGATTGGACGCCACTGTACTATTGCACTCAAGGTTTTTGGGGACACCCATCATTCTGACCGGGCCCCCATATTGACAGCGCTACAAGTAGTGGCAATACAACCCTCCCTGGTCAGACGCCTGGTCAGACGAATCATCTCTGTCATCCAGTCTCAGCTGTGTCAGTTCATCAGCCTTATGCCCACCGCAGCTGTGCCCACTAGTCCTTCTCCGCAATAGCCTGTAGCCTGTCGTCTATCTCATCTTCGGTGAGGGTTCTAAAGGAGGGATCGGTCCCTTCCTTCCCGTCCGCCCTGGGGCCCCCAACTATGCCGATCTCTATCTCGCCCTTCTTAAAATCCATGCTGAGCACGGTGCTGAGGGTGGTGATGGCCAGCTCTACGACGTCTTCCCAGCTACCTTCGGCATGTTCTTTGTTCTTGAGCTTCTTCTCGAGGTGGTTCAGCGCCTCTTGTTGCTTGGGGCCGGCTGCTGTGCCCTTGTAACCAATGTAATAGCCTGCGGGATCACACTTGAACAGTTGGGGTCCAAACTCGCCATCCAGTGATATCAGCGTCGTCGAAACACCATAGGGGCGCATGTATGCCTGTCCGACATGTCAGCATCACCGCTCATGACCAAGCTCATAAGCAAGGACAGAACTATACCCGCTGGGTGTACACCTGGCTGATGTTGGCCAGTCTCTTGGCCAAGGCATCGCACGGCATCTCATAACCAAACTTGTAGCGGAATTCGGCCGCCTCACCCTGGGCCCGCTGAGCAAGGGCACGCGCATCGGCGATAGATCCGGTCATGACGCAGCCAACGGATGGCGAGATCTGGAAGATGTGGGATACGGACGAGGGATCGATCAGTTTGTCCTGAAGGATGGGGTCAGCTTCAGCCTCAGGTGTATCGAGGTATGTCGACGGCCCGGGGTAGCTGGACAAGCTGAGAGAGGGACATACAGGGACCTTCTTCTGGGATAGCACGACGGAACAGTCCTTGCCCCGGACTCCTATGGACATGATGTTGGCGGCGGTGATGGCCTTGAATGCATATTCTAGATAGGAATAGATCGATCGGTCAGCCGCAGAGTCCCTTGCACCGCTCTCCCTCGCAGATCTCGAGGAGTCGCATCAGGCAGGGGGCTCATATGGAGGGGTGCTTGCTTGTGGCAGCACATGCTTGACGTACCGACTTGGTAGAGCCTGCCCTGCTCGGAGAAGATGGTGATATGCCGGTCGGTTGCTGCTGTCAAGAAGCCGTTGTCAGTATGACTGCAGCCTCATGATCGACGTCCACCCAGACTGCATCCATACGTACCGCCCGACATGATGACGAACACTCGAGATGGAGACGGCGGGGATTGACGTGAGCTGTGAAACGGAGGTGGGCCAGGATAGAGGCGGGCTAGGTCTCGGTAGAACGGTAGAGCGAGAGACGTCGTCGACGAGTTCGGCAGGCAGAGGGAAGAGGGAAGAGGGCAGAGGGCAGAAGAGAGGAATGGTTGGTGATGATGGCAATCAACAAAGGTGGTGTTGACGACAGAGCTGACCTTCGTACCTTCTACCCAGGTACAACTTACGCGGTTGAGCTGCCTTGAGAGTGGGAGGGAGAGCTTGGGCCACAGCCCACCTCGCCCACTTACGTACAGAGGTGTCAGCCTAGGGGATTCCTACCTAGGTACCTATCAAAAAGCTGTGGTGGGTCCTCATGATCTACCTAATGCGTCTAGCGAGAGATATTAGTTTGTCCGTTTCATGAGCTTAAAGGTGCGCATGCAGAATGCGATGGGTCGGTCCACTTATTGACCCCGGGGTCTTCTGCGGCCTGTCCCCCCCGGCCCATTCCATCACGCCTAATGCTGTGCCTTAGAGTGGTAGGCGAGGTAGAGAGGGACTGTAAGGTACGGTGCCTAGGTAGGCGCCTCAGGTGGGCCTGCAAAGTTGGCATATGAAAAAAAAAAAAAAAAAAAAAAACACAACAGAAGCCCAATCTGCAACTTGCGATAATTCGAGCGATCTCATTGGCAGTCGGCCTCAAGTTTTGGTATAAAGCCGCAAGCTTGGATCAGTTATATACAATCCCGCATTGACGCTAGAGCGCCTAGTTCTCATGCGCCAGGCTCTTGGCTCGCCTTGAATTGAGATTCTTCCCTTTCCACGGATCATCCATGGTCCAGACACAGTGAAGCTACCGACTCGCCTACCGCATGAGAAAACCAAATCTCACCAAAACAGGGCGAACCCTCTCCAAGACGCTCATTGTGTGCATGATCTCGCCGCAGATCTCTTCCTCTCCGCGCCTGTCCAGTTTGTAGCAGCAGCCAGCCAAAGCGAGCAAGCAAGCAACCGTACGCCGTCCGAGTGCGAGTCCCGGCAGGGTCTGTCTGCCCAATCTCTGGCCATGTCGTCCTTCAACTCCACCGGGGATGCGCCAACGCAGCGAGTTCCTGCCTGGAAGCGATTGGGCCTCAAGCTCAAGCCTGCATCTGACGGACAAAGCCATGACGTTACCCACCATCCCACCACCACCACCCCCAATGCTACCGCCGCCTCTGCCTCGTCACTGCCCAACAACAACCGGACCTACCTAGCCGGCGCAACCCCCTTTGCCACGAGAGGAGCCTCTGACGGCGCCCCTGCATCAGATCACCAGCAGTCTACCAAGAGGGCGCGGCAGGACAAGACCCCTTCCCGCGACCCCAACAAGCGAGTGAAGTCCGTCTCCTTCGCCGCCGACACCATCGACCGCCCGCCGCAGACTCCCCTCTCCAAAGCCACGCGGACCAAGGCCAAGGCCAAGCAACAGAAATCGGGAGCAGCTGCTACTCCCCCCACGCCCGTCAAGAAGTCGGCCCCTGTCAACCTAGAGCCCGCGCTCGCCTACCTGCGCGCCTGGCACACGGACCGCGCCAGCTGGAAGTTCAACAAGAACCACCAGACCAAGCTCCTGGAGCAGGTCTTCGCGGGCGCCGACGAGACCACCATCCCGGCGGTGGACATCAACGTCTTCTACGACTACATCCGGGACTTGCAGGGGGGCGTGCGCACGCGGCTGCGCGAGCTCGCCAGCGGCGTCAAGGCCCAGGACATGGAGCAGGGTGCCGCCGCCTTCGCGGCCCCGGCCTCGGGCAAGGAGATGGCGGAGCGCAAGCAGAAGGAGTACGAGGACGTCATCAAGACCTTCCTGCAGCAGACCACCAGGTCGCCCGAGAAGCGGCGCTTCGAGGAGGTCGAGTACGTCCTCCGCACCACCGACATGGAGATGCAGCGGCGCGTCGTGAAGCGCATGCGCGCCGAGGTGGTGCTGGACGAGCTTTCGGAAACCGAGAGCTCGGAAACGACTACGACTACGACTACGACGACGACGACGAGCGGGGACTCGTCCACTACGGAGAAGGGAAACAATGCCGAGGATCAGCGTCTGCAGCTGAACGACGAGCCGGGACAGAGGACGAAGCGGAAGAGGAAGCTCAGGACGGCGGCCGTCGAAGAAGACACAAGCTCGGAATCTGAGTCGGAAAATGATTCTGATTCCGACACTAGCTCATCTGGTAGTAGCAGTTCGAGCTCATCTGGTTCGGACGATGAAGCTGAGGACGAGGGTGCCCGAGCAAATGAGGATAGCTCGTCAAGTAGCTCATCGTCGTCCTCGGAATCTGGATCAGATGCCGAGGATTCAGACGATGATTAAGCCCGATTAGAGTTGATGTATATTTGTTGGCTCTTTCTTGCTTATACCCATTCTAGGAAAAGATACTCACACAAGCTATTAATGAAACTATCACGGATCAAGGGTTGTTGCGTAAATTTCGTTGAAGTAATATTGCCCGACTACCTCTGTAGAACTACCACTGTATGACTACTGAAAGCAATCAATAGTGTCGTCACTTTTTGTAAACCTTACTTAGGAATGTCAATCCATAAACGTAATCGCCACGCTCATTTGAATGCAATCCATGTTTCTCCACTTTAAAAGAAAGAGGAAGCAAGCAGGAAGAAGCAACACTGCAGGCCCCAAAACGCCCGGACTCCAGACATATATATAATGTGCATATACCGCTTGAAGGAAAACATATATTCCTAAACATGATCATAAAAAGAACCCAGTGCGTAACACCTCCATCATCGAGGCTCCCACGTCTTGGGCCCGAGCACCGAAGATCGAAGACCGTTGGGCATGGTAGTTGGCCGGGATTGAACCGCCCTATGAGTCAAAAGGGTCCTCGATAGTCTCGTAATCGTCCTCGGGGGGAAGCACGAAGGCCGAAGCGGCCAGCGCGGCGGCCAGCACAACGGAGACGCTCGCGCTGGTGGTGCATAGGTAGAACGAGTAGTCGAGGTTCCAGCCGGGCACGACAAACTGCGAGTCGTGATCGTACAGCCACGCCTTCAGACGGAATGAATCAGCATTGTCCCCCACTCCCCTGTGAATTGGCAGACCTCACGAGGACCCTATCGAAGAAGAAGGAAATGAGGTGGAGTAAAACTCACGATGATGCCCATACTAGCAAACTCGACAACGGCATCGGCCATGAGGAACCCCCCGATGAGCTTCCATCCACTCTCGCGCTTGAACTTGCCGCCGGCCAGCACAACCAGGAAGGTGACGAGGGTGGCGAGCTCGACGATGGTGGCAAAGGACAGCAGGAAGCCGCTGCTGCGCCACAGGGAGCAGAAGGTCTTGTCGTCGCGGCAGTCGGCCTCGCTGGGGAAGGGCCGGCAGGCCGGGTCCGCGACCGACGAGCAGCTCTCGTGCAGGCCCAGGTGCTTGGAGAAGGTCGACCCCGTCGCCGCCGTCACGCTGTAGGTCACCCAGTGGGTCGTGAGGAGCGAGGCGAGGGTGAGGGCCGTTGCTGTTGGGAGGGGGGGAAGAACGGGGTTAGCGATCGGCTCTGCAGGGTAGGTTGCGCGCGATTGTCACGGCCCAGCTTGCGACGACATGGCATGGCGATTGGCATTCATCTAGTCTTGCTAGAGACCGAGATGTGTGCTGGCACTGGCACAGGAGGGTGATGATTCTCGCGCAAAGATGGCAGGGCATGCAGCGGAGGGGAGATGGGAAAATGACGTACTGCAGGCGAAGACGCCCAAGGCAACAGAATACACGATCTTGCGAGTCATGGTCTTGGTATGCGCCCGGACGCCGTCCAGCGATGAGCTCGGGGCCAATGTTGGAGCTCGAGAGAGGCGATGGGAGATCCCGAGCAAGATTGAGGATTTTTATGCCTCAGGAAGCGTGAAGCGTGAAATACTAGGTACGGCAAGTAGCGGGCAAAATGGAATGATGGTGAGATGGTACGTCAGGTGCCTGGAGAAGCACAAGGTTAGGTACCTTTTTAGGTAAGCAATTGTTGGTGTACGGTACTACCTGCAGCAGGGCGTGTCAGCTGCGCATTCGAGGTGGATCCGATCACCATTTCGAGTAACCCGGTCTAGCGATCGCTATTCCCCTTCTGCAACAACGTGCCAATAATCAATAATTGCAACCCACGACCTCTTCCGACATAATCATGGTAAATTGAAGAATGGCAGGATACTCATGAACTTACTGAAACCCTCCATCTTGACGGGCTTCTATAACACCTTCAAGGCTGAAGCTCTAAAACGGAAAGGGGAGCTCGTCTTGAAGGCATCACTTATCGCGTTGATGGTTCGTGAACTTCAAACATGGGAGGCGTGGGTGCTACACCCGCATCGGCTACGACCCTAATGACGCGATGCATGGTTTCTGCATGACTGCGCCGTTCCTTATCGCCTCTTATCAGAAACATATGACCAGAAAAACATGATCAACTGTGGGTGGGCAGCGATCAGACAACCTGATGATTGCGAACAACAAAACAACTATAGTAAACAGCAAGTAAACGGCATCTGTGAATGATACTCTGCTTCTCTGCGACGTAAAAGTGATAGGAAACTTTGCGTGCAGTTGTCTCTCAATTCCCCGTCTGGGACACATCATCACGACGGTAGCCGGGTAGTGTGAGACTGGATCTGCAGGGCGATTATCACCCAAATGTATGACTGCAAGAGCAAGCCCTCTTCTCTGCTTTCCCTCTTCCCCTTCCACTCCTCTCTTTCGTCTGCTTTCTTAAGCTTGAGGGGAATCTGAAAGGTCAAATACGAAGTAAGACATAATAAATGTCGCTGAGACTGTCTCACAGCCCCTGGGCAGTCTGAAAGTTGGTGCTCCCGCCCCCGAGGAAGTCTTTGTCGGTCTCGTTTGATCTCCTCAATTCAAATGTTCGTATTCATAACAATATGGTATCTGGATATTGCGAGTGGATGGATACCATCCATATTCGTTCTTTGTCGTTTGCTCCGTGCAACGATGGACAATGTGGATTTGATCTGAATATCTGGACACGTCCATCACTGCGGCGTCTGCTATTCCTGGCCGTGATATCGATGGGATTAAAATTTCCACCGTGATAGAAATATATACGGGCTGTAATATTACTATCGCCGAAGTGGTGGCTTGATCATGTTGTTTCTGTAACGTTCCTATTAGCACATATCCCATATTCCCTCTGTCTTTTTCAACAGCCATGCATTTTCTATGATGATGAGCAACACTTCATAGCCGTTGTCCGCTTGCCCGAGGTTCGGCAAGTATACTTGCAGCTGCCCAGTGCTATCATCGCGATGGAGCGGCTAAAGGAGTCGCTGTGATGCGGCGTTCAGGATGCCCTCATGAAGCGTATAAGCCGCGGGTCCATACCGAGGCTTCAACAAGCCGAGCTCCGAGCTGCTCAGCGAAGGGGCCGGCAGTCCCTGATAGCATACACTGCGACACGACCCAGTCACATCTGTGACTATTTGGCATATTCGCAATTTCAAGATGATCGATACTGCTTGCAGCTCCTCATTGAATAAAACTATGCATCTTCAGTCAAGACGGACCAGTCCGTGGAATTCTCCGTAGGCTAAAGGTTAATGCGACTGGCGTAGTCGACTTTGGTACTTGTGGAGCTTGATGGTAATTGATGGATGATTGTTCGATAATTTCCCCACGAATGGGGCCGACCCGGTTGATCTCGGGCGACCCCCATATTCCCCAGCTTCCTGGAGATTTTCACACCTGTCGTAGCCCTTAACCCCGTAATCCGAGCTGTCAATGATTTGGCCTTGTGTGGTCTAGATGAGAACGCCTCGCTTTCAAGTCCTAATAACCTGTCTTGAGCACCTCTCCGAGTCCCCGAGACTCGGATTTTCAAGGTGAAGTTGCATGCACGCTACCCAACATATGCTGCAGTAAATTGAGTTACAGACGAACCATTTTTTTCAGACCAAGGTTAATTCCACGTGAAAACTAGGCAGTTATTTTTGGTATGCGTGGAGGGATATTGTTGTTCCTTGTCACAATGTTGGAAGATTTCCTGGTGAATGATTGGTTTCTCACTTTCACTGTGCTTGACACATTTCCCCCTTGCTAGTTTGCGGTCCACCTTCCCCCACAAACCACCAAATATCAGTCTAGTACCGTTCAAGGATGGGCTCACGCTTGCTGGGGAAATTGGGGTTGCTTCAAAAAGAACAGATCTAAAGATACAGTACATTTGACAGTTAAGTCCAGCTGTTGGCAATGCTAGGAGGCGAGAAACGATTCAAGTATAGGATGCTCATTCAATGTTTGAATAAGAAACGTGAGAGAGAGAAAAATTGCAATTGATATAGCCCTGGGTTGCGTACCTAGCTTAAGTAAATGGGGGGTTTCTTATGTATCCTGCTGAATATGCTCCTGCAACGCATGGGGCAGGTCACCTAGGCTTAGTTAGTGATTCTACAGTCCAGTGGCTGGAAGAATTATGAACGCTGATTTCTGCGATGCCCTGCCCAGCATGACATGCACCAAATCCTGCACCGCTTTTATCGGCTCAAATACCGCTGGGTATTCTTGTCAATCGCCCACTAGCAGCACCCCTCAGGTATACCACGGCTTAATGTCCGAATCTTGAGCCTCAGCTGAACGGAGCCGTCATACGGCATATCGCATGCTCCGTTGAGTGACGCTCTCGTCATTCCTAGGTACACTTAATAGGGCTTCTGCGCCATCGTCGCCGTCCATATCAAGCAACGCTTTCTTGGCGCTTATGCCCAAGAAGCAGCAATCAAGGTCAAATTTTCGCTGGGATACGGCATGATCGGTTCTTTGATCATGTTGTAGACTTATTGGTGTCCAAGAATTTCGCGGCTCTCAGTTCAATACTGCGTGGCCTCTGTGTTTTGTGGTAACGGAGTGGGAGCTTGGAAATTTAGAGGCATATGCGACGCTGCGGGTCCCTCTGGGTTATATAAGTCACCATATCTTATCCGCCAACAAGATGTTGACGCAAGTTCCGATGCCGGTTCATCGGACTGATTCGAACGGAACTGTTACTCTAGATATCGCGATGGACCTCGACTTCAAGACAGCTTCATCAACTGCAGGGGATGTGAAGACGAACAGTCGGTTACAGCGAGGGGATACTCGGACTGCTGTAATCGTCTATGGTCCGGGCCAGGAGAAGATAGTGTCGATATTCGCCGACGTGCTCGGAAAGCCGTTCCGGTTAACACACAGTTTTCAAGCCATCAGGACTGCAGAGCAAGAGTTGGTGCTTGGTATCACGGCTGGTAGCGCGAGGCTCAGCGTGGCTGCTCGAGATCGCAATACCGTGGTCGCCATACATGTTCACAACGTCGATCTAGGGATGCCTCCGGATACGTTTCTCTCTGCCCAATGCGACTACGAGTTCTTGTATACCGATACACGATTCTTTCGTCGGGACCTGGCTCGTTTCATATCCTTCACTCTTGGTCAGATCAGTCATCACGAAACTCTCATGGCAAAACCTCGCACGTTTTTCATATCGACAACATTCCCTGACGTCCGAGCTGCTTTACCTAACATCGAAGTACTCACCGTCGGGTGCGATGCTGTCGAGCTGCGCGTGGACTTGCTTGAAGAGCCTCTCCAGGATGGCACATTTGCCCAGATACCAAGTTTAAGTTACGTCGGAGAACAACTCATGCTCCTCAGGCAAAGGACCGAACTACCTATCATTTACACCACCCGCTGCACGAATGAAAACGGCCGTTTCCCTATGGAGAACCCAAGCCTGTTTTACGAATATTTATATCGCGCGATTCAATGGGGCGTTGAGTACATCGACGTTGAAGTGTGGCTGCCGGAAGACCTCCGACGGAGACTCTACGAATGCCGGGGAAACAGTCATATCATGTCGGCGTTTCACGACTTTTCGGGCACGTTCAAATGGTCATCGACATACGCGCAATCCATTTTCGTGACATCGTGCAAGTATGCACACATTGTGAAGATGATTGCTATTATCAACGACCACAATGATAATTTTGAGCTGGAATTCTTTCGATCTAATATACGAGCGCAATACCCGACATCACCACCGTTGTCTGGTATCAACATGGGCGAAACAGGACAAATATCACGAACTTTTAATAAGGTCTTCACTCCTATCACTCATCCGCTACTACCAATAATTGCTGCACCAGGCCAGATGAGTGCCGCAGAGATCAACGCTGCCTTAGCATCTCTGGGCCAACTCCCAAAGAACAATCTTTACGGAATCACCACATCGTTTTCTAGGATACAGGCTCCTCATGCCCCTTTTTATGAAAAGTGCTTCAATGAGCTAGGCTTGCCGCACAATTTCGCGGTTGTTGAGAGGCAGTCAAAGGAACCTTCGAATATTGAAGCTTGGTGTAATCAGAAGTCATTTGGCGGAGCATATCTAAGCCCTGCCATCTCGTTTACGAGTCTGATGCACAATAGCAAATTCTTTACAAAGCTCAATAACGGGTCAGGGCCAAATGTCACAGAAGCAGCGCGCATGATAGGGATGGTGGACACCATTGTGGTTCAGTCTAGACCGGCCAATTCTCCGGAATCAGCGCCTTCGTCCATTCCTTCCAGCCCTCATCGCCGCAGCGATTCCTCGCCCATACTCTCTAATCTCACCTACGGACTACCTGCTTCGTGTTCCCTTTTGTTTGATAACGCAAGTTGGCGCGGCATCGTTAGCACCCTCACGCGTGAACTTGCCCCTTCAGCTTATTTTGGACGCACCGCAGTTGTGCTAGCTTCTAGTGCCGACGACGCTGCCTCTGCAATGTATGCATTGAAAGCCCTCCGCGTGGGGAAAGTATACACTGTTGGGTTTAAGACCCCTCTCGCTCTGGCGCGCAGCTTCGAAGTCGAACATTTCAACAGCCTCGAAAGCCTGCAACGAGCAAGGGAAACAGGGGGTGAATCTGGCCCCTTCGTTATTATCTCTGCGCTTGGGCCTGAGAAGTCTACTCTTGTGGGTATGCTGGTGCGTCTCTTTGGGGGAGCAAGAGAGTCTTCATCACAGATACGTAAGGTCTTCCTCGATCTCGCTGACGGCACGAGGAAGGACGACCCAAGCATTGTTGCAGAACAGCATGGTTTCGCTGCATACGGAGTAGAGGACACGACTGCGTTTACGACTGCAGAGACCGTCAGGCTGCTCGTTGGGCAGAACGTACCGTATAGCTTTGTACGATTAACTAGCGGGAAAGGGATGTTCTGACCTGTTCCAATCTCTAAGTCCATTGCGTTCCAACTATGACCTTAAGGTCTACCAGGCTCCCTTCTACGCGATCCCATACCCAATCATTGTATACTTATAACGGCGGAAGCTTTGTTGGAAGAAGTCCAAAGTCTACTCGAAGACCAGCGCCACAAGTGTCTGTAAGCATGCCCATGATGCACTTACTTCGAGCGTATGGTGCTGATCATAAAAGCAGTCAATATCACACCGGCTTATATGCAGGACTATCATTTCGTTTTCGCACAAGTCGGATTTTTGAGACACAACGCTCACCCTAAATGTTGACCTGGATCTCTGACAAAGAACAAATGACCAACGTTATCCCATTATCGATAGATCCATACCCAACATGGCTGTTCACCACAGTCATCAATGTATTACTCATTTTCCTGATTCGCAGCATTATGACTGCAATGCCATGTTACTTGCCACCCGACAGGCTAAAATATTTCATGCGAGGTCCTTTACTGTTAAACCTTAGTTATTCCTAAAACATAGAGCATAAGTCAATAATTACCCTTACGCCTTATTTATCCAAGAGTCGTATTATAACCTTTTCGACGAGTCGCACTTCATAGTCTTGCTTTTCTGTCATTCAAGACAGAAACAGGACACGCTTGGTCGCTGTTCAGCATGATTGCTGTCGCTGGAAGGAGTTGTATGATGATAGCGAATTAGCCTCGGATTATAGGTCACTGCACCCCAGGCGGCATCTGTGCCGTATCTGAACATGTGCCTCTTGTATTGGTTCCAACGCCTTGGCAATGCTACCTTAGATTTTCGGATCTGCGGGGATGAGAGCCGTTAACGAAGGCGCACATCCGCCTCCAGTATCTCCCCATTTTCTTAACGTCCAGCCAGCATGTAGCCCACCATATGACAAGGCGTAGTGCAGGAAGAAGCAGATTCGGAAAACGCTGGAAACCCGCTGCTCACAATCAAACGCAAAGATGATTGCTTTTTCACGTAGCTGCGCCCCCTTTAATGTGTCTCTGGTCACTCATACTATTCTAGTCCGCTGTGTAAATGTCCTCGCATGTCGGGCCATATCTGCGAATAATATCATGCTCTCCGTAACTCCGCTCCCGCGACTCCACTCGTGATCATCACAATGTACGCAATAGATTTCGGATCCCTTACCTATCTACCTTGGGTTAGGTAATATTAAGTACCAAGGTAAGAAGTAGGTAGCGAGGGCAGATACGGGCAACACTAGGCACTTGGCCCCTTTGGTACGCCCTAAGGCGTGCATGATGGCGCGACGTGTAATGTGTACGCATAATTCGATGGCGATGCGGATTGATAATGATTCGAAATCAACCACAGCCGCAACTCAACGAGGATGATCCCAAAACCCGACCTTTGAACAAAAGCACATTTGGTATGCGTCATCGTGCCTGACCGGAAGACTCGACTATCTGCAACTGGTATCGAAAGGTCAATTGATGCAGGTGAGTGACCGCGCCGTCACATTCAATTACCTATGTAAGTAATCGATGCGAACACATATAGCCATGGTCGACCGTAGTTAGACTGCTTTATCTATACGTAATCAGACCCCCAACCCCAGGCTGACCAAGGACTCGGGAACACTCAATGGCATGTTATCTACTCGTACCCGGTACTGAGGCGAGAGGGCGATATCAGACAATATTAAGGGCGCGGCAATGTTTATGTATGCTGCAGCTTACCGTACCCGTACTCGCCAATCAGCTGCATGTGGCGTTCACGAAACAACTCAAGCGAGCTCAGACAGTCGAGACAGTCGAGACAGTGAACGTGGCGGCCGTCGACGACAGCGTCCTACTATCCAACCTCGCCAACCCAAGCTGCTGCTGCGGTCAGTAGATCTTGGTCATTTCCAACCACCCTCCAGCATGTCCAATGTCACTGTAGTGTCGTACCAAAAGGCAAGACTCGCCCTCGCCGGGGCAATCCCTTCTCATCTCCGCGACGTTTGCGGCGCTAACCCGCCCGTCGGGCCTAATATGGGCAAACCTCCAAACCCTGACATGCCTGACCAGCCGTTGATTCCACAAGGCCAGCCGAAGCCAGCTTGCACGATGTTACAGAAGCCCTACCCCTGGCCCGCATATTAGCGCGCCAATTGGACCTGACAAGCTCGCCTCCAGTCTATTGACTAAACACTTCCATTCACCTGTTCACCGCGAAGTACCTCTACCTTGAAGTGTTCTAAATCAATCCATGTGGAAGCCGATCAGTTCACTGACAGCTACCTAGGATACACTCATCTGATCTATCAATACTGAGGTATATCTCAGATCAGCCGCGGATTGTCTCGGTATAGATCCGATGAACTACAGTTTTATGCCAAGTGCCTATGTATGTATGTCAACAATCCAACTTGAAGTCGATGCCATATGTCGCTATGTTCATTGGGTACTGGACAATAAAATCGCGATTGTCAGTGGTCTATCAGAGCCAAATGAAAATCAACTTATCAGTTCGTAAATCTTGGGAATGGTAGATCCCCGATCACATGATCAATGTCTCAAATGGGTAGACGAGCGTTCTAGTTCGGACAACTCCAAGAAACCAAGCTTTCAAACTCTTGTGTACTGTCATAAAGAAACAATAATGTTAAGCTTAATAGCATCCTGGCATGAACACGTCGCGGATTGTTATGGACCCAAGGTCCCTTGAAGAACGTAACAGATTGTTTTAAGCAATATTGGTTTCGTTGAAGTGTTTCAAAACTCGACGCAAAGCCCAACCCAAGTTATTATGGGGGTTGCGTCAAAACGCTATTGTAACTTGGTCATATTATTGCTAAGAAGAGGCGGCTCGCTCCGCTAGGGTAGCTGCTTAAGATAGAACCTGATTAGGCGGCAACTATCCCGCCTGATGTGCCTACATCGCGGAAACGTGCTGCCGTACCATAGTCTCTCAAAACAACCTTGCCAAACTTGGTGTATTCAGAAGGCAAACTTAAGGAGTGCACTTCAAAAGACCTCATACGAGCCAGGACGCGTACTCTTCCATGCGACCGATCACCCTATTCCACGCAAACGTAGAAACTGGGTGTATGCCCGAGCGATGTGGAAACCGTGCATAAGTTCATCGTTAGTCGTGTTGTTCGTGCTGACACTGCGCCGGCGAACGTCTATGCATTTGCCCTTAGATCAGACAGCTTTGATTCGAGCTTTAGCTGTCAAACACTCTGACGTACCGGCAGATACTGCGAAGCACGTCTTCCTCTGGTCTGATTGACTTTAGCGCCTGTCAAGCAACTTGGCCGACATGGCATCCCTGCGCATGGCCATGTACACATACAATTTTTCGAATAATAACGCTTTCTCCAACACGAGCATCCCATGCGTCCCCGTCATGCTGCAACAGTGTGGCCCCGCTGCAGCCCCGCGCTGGCCTGGCAATGGAGGTTTCCCGTGAGCCCGGAAGAGTATAGTCGACGGTTTGGTTCAAGGGTATTGCGAGCCTAGCGTGGCCACATGGGGCACCCTAGAAGCCAGGCACAGGCACGATCTTGTAATATGCTATGTAGGCGTCCGATGAGGGTCCATACATAAGTTAACTGGCACTTATTATGTGATCTGTCTCCGTCAGAGACTCGTACGAGCTTAAGAGCTACAGTTATTACCATTCGCAAAGAGGTTTTGCCATCCAGATGGTACGGTGATTGGTCAAGACATATTGGTTGACATCAATAATACGACCCGAGAGACCGGTATCGAGTATGAGGAGGAGTTTGGCCACGAAACGAACGCTTTCGTCGTTGACTGGGTTCGATCCCCATTTCCGTTCACTACACGGTGTAGCCTCGAGACTTCCAGCAAGCTGACAACAACACCTCAGCTTTCCATGAACATGACATCCGTAAATACAGGCGGTCCTCAGTCGCTCGTCATGTCCCGGCCCCAGGTGGGCATCGAACGCCTGCCGACTCGCCGGATTGCCAACGAGCCGCGAGAATCCATGAATTGTAAATCTTGCCGGAGACGTAAGGTGTGTGTGTCCTGCTCTTCTTTCCTTCAGGATCCTTCGTGTCCACCGAAGTATCTACTATCGAGCATCGAAGCTAATCTACTGGCGAATAGATAAAGTGCAATCGGTTACGCCCATCCTGCGAAGCATGCCAAATTTTCCAGTGTCCATGTGTTTATGGTGCGTCCTCAAACTATAGTCTCTGCTGATACTCTTCGTTTCGTTCCTTCCACTTCCCATCCAGCCACTGATAATTCTTCTTTTGCCGATTCAGATGCCGTTCCGAAGAAGAGGGGTCCTAAAACAGACGTACTTGAAGCTTTGCTGAAGCGTGTCGATGGTTTGGAGGCGCAGCTCAAGGACAAGAAGAAGACGATAGAAAGCTCATCAACCACGGAAGAACCACCGCTATCCACAAAGTCTGGAGCATCCGACGACAACCCCGAAGCGACTACTTCGGGCTCAACACCGCCAGCTCTCGAGACAACATCACAACCCAAATCGAAACGGCCAGCTCTACGTGCATCAAGAACACCCGAATCCGGATCCGAAAGTGCACTGTACTCACCTACTGCTACTGACATCATCCCCCCGAGTATCCGGTCAGATACTCTCCTTGACACTTATTTTCAACGCTTGCACACGAAACCATACCACATTTTAGACGAGACATCTGTTCGACAACGGATGCGCCATGATCAATTACCTCTATACCTATTGCATGCTATCTACGCAGTTTCATCTAGGTGAGATTGCAATAGATATGAGCCATGAAACATCGTTATTGACTACTTCTAGATACACACCACATCCCACAGGATACCAAACGGCTGTCAGAATGAGCGAGGACTTTGCTTCAATGTCCAGGAAAGAGATAGACATCGACGAGCCGGCTATCGATAGCCTGCAGGCCTTGTTACTACTCGTGATAGCCTACATCGCAGCAGGGAAAGGGAAGAAAGCATACATGCTCCTCAGTACGTAATGTTCGCCGCTTTCAGAGCGACCCCAGGCTTTAGTTCCACTGTTGCGCAAACTAATTCAACTATAGCAAATGCCATAGGCATGGCCATGGCCTTGGAGTTGCACCGCGAAATAGACGCAAACAATCCCATCGGTCCTTTGGAGCGTGAGATAAGGAGACGTCTGTTCTGGTCATGCTACTTACTAGATAGGTTCCTAGCATGCGGTTCGAAACGTTCATGTCTTATCGCCGACAAAACTGTTCTGCTTAGGTTGCCATGCTGGTTTCCGACACCGGGTGGCTTGCCAGTCGAGGGCGAGTTTTTCCAAACAGGCTCCAATATCCGATCCCTACAGGGCGGTGGCAGAAAATTCCAAGGAGGTAGCGCCATGCTCATCGATATCAGCCGTATCTTGGGTGCGACGAACCGTTACCTCGCCGCCGGCGGAGTCAGGGGCGACTCGCATTTCCCCTGGCACACGCTCTCCAGTCTCTCCAAGATAAGACAGGATCTCGATATCTGGGCATCTGGCACCGAAGACGTTTTCTCCAGCCTGGATACTTTATTCGGACATCCCGAATGCACAGTCTTAGTGCTCAGTAAGCTTGTGTACCATCTGATCTACTGCTTGATATATCGGCCCTTTCTACCCATCGACCTTGCGGAACTTGCTGTATCGGGTCAACACCAGTCATGGCAAATCGAGGCTACGAATATGTGCTTCCTTCATGCCAACGCCATCACCGAATTGGCCGAGTTGGGAAAGCAGACTGGGTCAATAGAGTGGCCTGCTTTTGTTGGCTACTGTATATGCACTGCAGGGACAGTCCACGTTCATGGGACCCATTATAGCAGGGCGGGAGCACGAGGGGGGGGGATGGGTGCTTTCGCCGCATCTGCCGAATTTCTCTCACGCGAGATGCAACAACTGAGCGATCTCCGATTTGTGTGGGCGTGCGTGCAACATCAAAGAGAGACACTGCAGAATGTCTGCAGCGCCCATACGGAACTCGTCAAACATGTGGCAACAAACTCGATGCGATACCCGCCAGCGTTCAACCTCGAAGACTTCTTCAGCCGCTACGGAAGTATCACAGTCCCCGGGGGCGAGACATACCACTTCGATTCGGCAAATCTGAGTCTTGCCGACGTGGTAGCCGACTTTACTGCCGACGCATACACTGGAAATGAACTATATGCCGCACGCGACAGCAACGAGCCTGTGAGGCCGAATCTCAAGAGAAAGCTCACAGCCGATCTAAATCTCAATCGACCTGGGCATAGCAACCCTACGTCGTTGAACGCTAACATGAGCAATGCAAATTCCGTTGGCCCGCCTGTACCCATCGCCTCTTCTCGCCGTCTTTCTATTGCTGCTGGATCCCAACGCTTGCCCATGTTTCGGACTCCCCTTTCGGTACACCCACTTCCTGAAGGAAACCAGGGACGAGATAGAATGATGAGGGAATATGCAAGTGGAACGCCAGCAACACCAACCTTCCCATCTGCATCAATCCAACACATGTCAAGTATCCCGGAGGCATCGATCCCTGGCCCCCGCAACTTCGCAAATGCTGCCCAAGGTGCGGAAAATGACGGCACAGCAATAGATCTCAGCGCCTACGACCCTATGTTTGGCACTATGCCTACGAATACCTTTCCCTCCCCTGCACCTTGGCAAGCCGATGAAGAAGGCGCCGAAGGAGCTGCGACAGCAATTACTTCGGATCCAAAGGGAGACGATGGGGGTACGGCCACGGGGGCGGCCGATGAAAAGGACCCCTTCCTGAGCCTTTTGGAGCAGCTTGCCGAAAACGAAACGGTTATGGGGCAACGCAACGACTTGGACTTCATTCTTACCGCAGCTCAGGGCTGATTACATTACATTGGTTTGGGTTTGACGTCATTACCGCGCGGTTACGTGACATGAGTGTATTATATAGTAAGCCGGCGTTTGGCAGGCAGTATTGCTCGTCTAGGAAAAGCTGGGTTGGGTTTTGTCTCAAAAGCATCATTTGCATCAAGGGGTCGGTTACGGAGGGGGGCTCAAGACTTGTACAGTCGTTACTGGACTAAGCATTGAATGCGTTTAAACTACCTAGGTACCTAGGTACCTGGCCTCGGTTGGAATCAGCCGTGAGTAGATAAGCGTAATATTGATTTTTGACGAGCTCAGTATACTAATTGTTCGGTTACACTTTCCCACCCCTTAAACCATGTTAAGATCAATACTAGTCCCGCAACCGAGCCCAAAACCCGAAGCAGTGCCGATACTACGATGCATTGTGGAATCTCATACGATAAGAGACCAACTTACCAACCTCACAGTTAGTTCAAACGAGTCATGTAAAACAGGTGGATATACATACCTGTCGTGGTCAAGTTCCAGTTTGGATTTGCTGACAGCTGGTAATGTAGGGTACAGGGAATATGCTGTACCTAGGCGCCCACGTGCATCATACTGAAACGATCTACTTTCTATAACGGCCCGTACAAGCGCACCAGGTCGGTTCCATGCAGTCGGCATCTAAATGAATCATAAAGTGCAATCGTGTACTTACCTTGATGAGTAAGAAGGTATTAGTATTACGTGTATGTACTATTGCACTGCTATAATTATCTTGCCGGTATTATTGAGCTCAATTGTCACTATAGGCACAACCCCGCTGTGACTGTATTACCTACCTACCTATAAGTGATGTGAATCGCCAGTCAATACTATTTCTCGCATCTCTATCATTTCTTTCTTTTCTTTTCCCTCTACTTCCCAAATCTCTCAATGGAATCATCTGAGCGATTCGGCTGTTGCCGAAGGCCTGCCCTTGAAGCCCTACTCCACCATTACAAATGGCCCAATGAGTGCTTTCCGGCAGTACGGGCCGTTACACGATGAAAAGGCTCTAAGCCAGGGCCAAACCTCACCCTGTAGTTTTCAAGGTTCTCCTTGACACCTTCTTAGCTGGGTTATCCCTAATCAACATACCGCGTGATTGATAACGCATCAGCCCTTTTTAGCTTAGATATCAGAGTCAACTTATAATGATAGCTTCAGGATAACGGCATCTACAAGAATTGTTCCAAAGATTTTAAAAAAGCGATCACAGGGCGACATAAGTTTGAATGTTTATCAAACCTTACTAACCAGACTGTTTTGATACCACATCTAGTATGATCTCGCATGTAATCATATATCCTGTCACAGTCAGAAAACGCAATCAAGCCAAGACCAGATGAGTGTGGATGTCTGGATTCAGATAGTGCTTCAAGGACCCCCACGCGACATATTTAAGAGGGTAACAGCTGTAACGTAAGTGCCAATTTGACGTATGGACCTGGTACAAATTAAGATTTTAGCAGGTATCCAGGATTGAGAGTTCTGCAGCAGAAAGATCTCGAACGATTCCCTGCTTTGTCGCCGATCATAAAGGCTAGCTTATGGGGCATTCCCACATGGCTTGTAATATGATGGCAGTCAGAGCCGAGCCGGCTCCTGTTCCGAATCATTATATGTCTAGAAAGTCGAAAAGTTGATGGTCTGAGAGGAATTATTAAGCGACCAACTCTTGATCCGAACACTGCCCATCATTGCTTTTTCTGGCAGGAGCAGAAAGATAACCGAACACTTTTTACTAGAGATACTCGTCATCAAACCAAGTTTTATCAATATCAACTACAAGTATCAGACCCGAGTTCCAAACATAGATAGCTTGTGTACTAGGTTAAGTCACGAATGTATATGTCAGGGATCCTGTGTAGATTGAACCTAAGTGACACTTTGACTTCAATACCTTGGGAGTATGTTCCAAGCTAACCTGGCGTCGAAACCGAAAGTCGCATAGATGCACCCATATCAAATCATGAAACAGACCGAGACATATAATAGAACAAAACCTCACCGTCTTATGATCTACGTGTACATACATATGTGGTCCTACCTTGAATTCTCGCACGTCGATCAGTTGGCAGGCTGTCGATAATCCTTGTGATATGTGCTTACCTAAGTTATCTATACAATTTGTATGTACCTAGGTAGCTTAAGACTCTCTCGTTCGTGTCATCGTGGTGGGATGGGATATAGCTCTGAACTGCATTACGGACTATGGAGTGCAGGAGTGGCATGTCGAGTTGAGCAGGTATGATCTGAAGTCGCTGGTAGTAGATGAAGCAGCAATAACCGAGTCCAGCTGCCAGAATATTGGCCGTTGAATCACATCTCAAGCATCAAAAGTTTAACCAACTTCATTTGCTAAGTATCTTTTTAGGTTGGGGTGAAACATATCTTTACTGAAGCATGCATTTCTCACGTCTTAACTTCGGTTCTAAAGCACACCAGAAAATGGATCACCGTCAATGTTGTGAAGCTCATCAAATTCGTTGACCTAATAGTCTATCCCATTCTAACACCGGTATAATCATCCTGTAAACCAGTACCAGCGCCAGTGCTATAAGATACCCAACCATTTAAACAAGAATCCCCCAAATCCCATGAAAAGTCAGATAATTACCCAATACGCGTCATGTTGTCATCACCAGCCGAATTGCTCACAATGCAGCTCCACAGAAGGCCCGTCTACACTTATACAGCTAGCCGTCGTGTTCCTCACAGTATCCACGAGACCTGTTGGGCCGCATACTGCAACAAACACCCTCTTGTCCTTGGCCACAGAGGCTATTGCCTCTCTGACCGAGGCCTCGATATTCGGCCGGCCGTACAGAACGGGTAAGGTGAAGCCCTTTGTTGCCAACGATGCGTCCTCAATGTATTCTACCCGCTCGCCCTCCTTGCCCTTCTCCACGTCTAAGGCTGTCTTGTCGAGAGCGACAGAGGACGTTTGGGCGCTTAGCACGGGCGACTCTAGGGTCTTTTCCAAAATCGAGCCAGGAGCTGATGTAGCAGCCGTAGATGCCTGAGACGACAAGCGGGGGAGGGTGGGAATGGAGGGCGTCGAGCTTGTCTCAACTCTCGTGAGGTGGAGTTTCAAGGCGATCTTAGGGGCGCATTCGTGTGTGATCATGTCATTTAAATGGCGGGTGAACCAGGTCATGTTGTCTGCGTTAGAATTTAGCTGGTGTTGCTGGCAAATTGAAATGAGGTTTGAACTTACCACGACCGCGCGCTGACCATATGAGCTCAATTCGCTTATTCGAGTCGAGAGTCATTCTTCGAAGCATATCTACTGCAAGACCGATGGCGAACGTAGCTCCTGCTCCTCCTGCGACAAGTACCACTTTGTCGTAATCCATGGGGTCCGGGTTGGTTCCATATGGCCCTTCGGCTGATACCTTAAGACTTGCACCTGGGTTGTTGCTGGCGTGTCGGTGTAGGTCTCTCGTAAACCCACTGTATGTGTTGACGACTAGTTCTAAGGGTTCGGTAGCAACAATGGTGAAAGGATGTGTCTCAAAAGCACGGATCTGAGGCATCCAGACGTAGCAGTGCTCTATTAAAACCAAATTAGCATATACACAGAATGTCGGTTTGGACATTTCGAATACTCTGGCTCTGGCTCGGTCGCCCTGGGCCAACCCGCAAATTTAGAAGAACAAAGAATTGAAATACTTACTTCCAGGTCTCGCACGTGCAATACTCTTCTTCATAACAATGCGAGTGCCGCCATTTGGGAGTGGGAAGATTGTTGCTTCATTGTTGATGCTGTTGTAAGCCAACCTCGCTACTCGGATCAGCCGATCGAAGAACCAGATGGCAGCCATCAAGACCGTCGCTATCAGAGCTTTATCTTCAAAAGTCGGTCTGTGCAATCCCAAAGTGACAACGATGACCACAAAGAGAGCCAAGTGGATGATGTAGAAAAGTTCGTAATTGAGTCGTCGCAGAGTCATGCCAGCGAGGACTGTAAAAAGCGTGGCGAATCCGAGAACGATACCGGCTGTGACAACATCCTCTTGAAGTAAATAAGTCTTTCCGGAGGTCATGAAGGAATATGTGTACAGTACGCCATCTGTAGTAGGATGTTAGTCATTGCACTTGAGACCTGTCGCATCTCAACTGAAGTGGAGGGCTGGCGGGACAAGACTCTCGAGAAAGATTGTATTGGGACAATACAACGGGGAATAGAGCGAGAAGGTGAGGTTTGAGAATACTTACGGAGAGCAGTTTGTAGAAGGGTAGTGTACCCAACAATCTGGTGAAGGCTGTTCAGTCGCTCATAGGAGTAAGCGCTCAATAAAGCGAGAGGCGTGTTCTTCAGCGCTAGGAATACTAAAGGCTCGCCGTCAGATACTGTCTTGGTAGAAGCCGTGATTCATTCCTTGGAAAGCGCAGATAGTCATTGAAATAATCAATATGCCATGAGTAACATGACCCATGACTTTGGTGTTTATGAACGAGAAGTAAGGGGCTGGTTGACGGAATAACACTACTTACCCACAAAGACCATGTTTCCGGTGGCCATCCTACGAAAGGCGTTAGCATTAGATAACTGGGCATTGAGATGTGATTGACTCACCATCCAAATCGTGCAGCAAGGTTTCCAAGCTTGCTACAGTCGACACGGTAAAAGCTGAACAAAGCATTCAAGGCTACATAAACAACTACAAGCCAAGAATGTCCGACAGACGTAAAGCCGGGGGCTTTTCTCAGGCTAACTCTTCGGAAAACTCTGCTCCAGCTATTAGTAAATGAATGGGTTGACAGTATTTATGTATAGATACCTTGAAGCCGCTGTTATGGGACGATAAAGTACGGACTGAGACGTGTTCCGTGTTACATAACGAGCCCAATGACCGACGATGAAAAGCACCATGAGAGCCACGAGGGATATGGCGTAGTATGTCATGACATCACCGTTGACCTTCAGCCGTGCTGCCATCCACGATTGGTTGGACGGCATTTTGGGAGCAGGTAGTGGTGCCGTTCCTTCGGTATGCGAGGGTAAGAAATGCTTAGGGTCAAGACAGACTTATCCAAACGAGATGTTGCCGTAGATCGAATGGATCTGACTCCTGAGGAGGGCGTGCAGGTTTGAGGCCGGCTTCGTCGAAGCCGAAGCTGACAGACAATATCCGGATGGAGATGTGAAAAGGTGCTCTCGAGGCAGAGTGTACGTTGTTCCTGACGATCTTCAAACAAGAATAGAACGTCCTCACCGGCTATTGTTATATGCCAAAAGCATTGGCTCCTCCAGCACTAGCCCCATACCACTATGTCACCAAGGGAATGAACCGAGGGTGCTGCAATCTACATCACAATCATGCCGCTCTGCAGTGTAGGACCGAGGCGCTGGCACGAGATACCAGGTCTAGCACCTTGGCCGCCTCTAGTTCTCAAAAACGCCACCGATAGATGAAACCCCATCCCTTGACTAGGTGAGGTGTAACACGATGTCGAGTGATGAGGTTCACTTTGATCTCCACAAGTGACGACAGTTGCAATGACCGCCATGACACCAGTCGAAGATGAGACCGGTGACACATAACACTCGAGCAGCAGGTCACTTCCTAAAACAGCCCCTCGAATCCGTCCATCCGGCCCTTTCCAGCATGGCAAACTAGCTACCTACTGACTTGAGTAGGGAGCGGTATAGAATCTTGGTTGTACACGACGATCAGAATAGATCGTGCAAAGTATAGCGCAGCCGCTGCTGCAGGAAATGTTTGACAGCATGCCCTGCGTAACAGGTCGATATTGGACCCTATCTACAGGATCAAACATTCGACATCCCT
Source organism: Astrocystis sublimbata (assembly GCA_022453515.1). Classification (NCBI taxonomy): domain Eukaryota; kingdom Fungi; phylum Ascomycota; class Sordariomycetes; order Xylariales; family Xylariaceae; genus Astrocystis; species Astrocystis sublimbata. The sequence goes on along the minus strand of JAJNNY010000001.1, from coordinate 545,962 downwards.
GATTCCGTGGATCTGGACGTATTCATCAGCCGAAAGGTGTTTGAATTGAATGGTTCTACCCTGGCAGCAATTTGTGTGTATAGCGTTATTGCTTTACCTGGAAGCAGGGGGGAAGGGGGGGTCGATAACGATATGTGCCATCGTCGTCATAATGCCTAGAGGTTTGCATATGCTCCGTGTAAGAGTGAGTCGCAAGTACAAGTATTCGGTCCTCCTCCGGACCGTATCAAGCCCACTTCCACTTCAGCTGCCCATGAGGGGTGCCATCGAAAAGTTCCTTGGGTCAGCATGCCACGCATGTTGAGGCTGGCACGGAGAGCTCTCGGGGATAAGTTGGAACAGTTGGTAACTTGGCAGAAGATCGGATCCACAATCTGGATATGGTACCGAAGATTTACCCGTTACCAGATCGCTACGTTCTGGTGACGGACCACGCACGGCCGGCAACCTGCAGCATCTCCGCTTTGAGGCCTCGAGTACACGGTTTTCGGTGGAGAGGCACTTCAAAAAAGCAATACCACCAAGGTAATATATCTGACGAAGAGAGAAGCGGAGGCTCTCGCCAAGTCGGCCGAAGACGCCATTTCCATCGTTGCAGATCCCCGATTAGGGCCGGTGTTGGAGACTGTGAGAAGCGAAGCGACACTACGTCACTGAGGGGTCTTCCTCGGAAGGCTACATCATCGTGAAACTCACATAGGAATCATGGCTTCAAGATGCAATGTGAGGGCCAACAAAGCACGAATAATAGCAGTCCGAGTCGCGAGCGGGTGGTAGAAACAGGCTGCCAGGCCAGCGGCAGCAGGGAGCCGTCGGCGTGGTGCTTATTCCATTCCGCGGTAGCTGGTCTTGTCATGTTATAGATATTCCCACGATGGAACCTCTAGTTAGCGAGTTCGTGGCGCTCCTGCTATTCATTTGGATGGTTGAAGCGCAACAAGGTAAGAAGCAGTCAAAATCAGGTCATGGAGTAAGCAGATTTGACTTAGCCAGCGGAGTGACGGCTCGACCTCTAGTATTTTCTTCTTCCAACGCACAAAAGCTCTACTCCGGTGCATGATAAGTACGGAAGCAGCGAGTGCGTGCTTAGATTGAAGCCGCAAATGCTGCATCACCACCTCGCTCCGTCGGAGTCGAAGCGTATGTTCCCCGATGCATCACAAACTGGACAGGCTGGCCGTTCTGATGCCACCGACGGATGGGTGCAGCACCACTTATGCGCTAAACTAAGTCCTGTGAGACTGTAAGTTCAACGGGTGGCTCACGACCCCTGACCCCTGGTCTGGTGTGTGTCGTGGCCTGTGCCTGGCGAGCGGCATGCCTGGGTCATCGGATAGGTATAGTCCCCTCGCAGTAGGAAGAAAAGATGGCCTTGCTTTGAGTGACCAGTGGTGAAAGAAAAGGGAAATATTCTTTGCGCAACGCATTAGGGATTACGCGTAAATTGGCTAGCGGATTGGCTTGTTACATTTGGTACATGTGGGTTTACTACCTTAGGTACCAATACAGAGAACAACTTCTTGCTGTAAATTTTCTCGGTCTCCGACGTCCATTGTAAAATAAGTATGCCAAGCACGGAGGCGATAACAAGGCAGCATGCATCAACAGTTTTCACCTGTCAGGCCAACTTAGCACGCAAGATATCATCCAAGAGAGAGTCCCTGCGTACCTAGGTACCCATTCCCGTGGGTTAGCAGCTAGACTTAACATGTTGTCTGAAGGCGCAAGCAGGTTACTGTACATCAAGATTAATATAATTACCCTATCTCCAAAACATGTGGCTTGCGACTCTGCATGATTTGTTATCATTTGTTATCATACCAGCGACCTGGGTGTGCCAAGATACCTACTTGCTGCAGCGTTTTGGGTGGTGCAACTGGACGCCACCTCCACAATTTTGATGGCACCGCTGTTCCTGATCCGAAGGCTAAGTTTAGGTTTTACTTTTGGGAACGCAATCTAAAGTGCCTACATTTGCAGCTGCATTAGAACATAAAGAGGAGGTAGCATCGAGCTAATCTAATCAACAAGTACCGACTTGGCTAAGTATTTACCGGAATCCGGGGAACCCTGAATGAAGTATTGCCCCCGACAAACTTGAACCTCACAAGCGAATACCCTCCCGCATCAACAATTCTGGCAATGAGCCGGGCTCAAGATATTGGTCAACGAAGTCCTGCATAGCCGCTTTTTGTGCCTCTGGAACTTGTTTGGCTATGTCGATAAATGCGAATCGAGCATTGAACAAATGGTGCAGTATTGTGTTGCGGTACTCGCGGAACAATTGGGTTCGGATACTGACACGCATATCCATGTCTCTCTCGCTTATTATTGCTACCGGACTTTTCCCGTCACTGAAATTTGTTCGGCGGGCATTGTCAAGCTCGCTTTTCAGAGACTGATTTTCCGTAATCGCGCCCATGTGTGCGAACCGGAGACACAAGTTCGCAGTCTGGATTGTCATTTTGTCGTCTCCCGTGTTTCCAGTAACTTCTGCAACGATTCGCTCCAGCATCTGAGGCGTGTCAAAGGCGACATCCGTAATGCCAAGGGCACGACACAGTCTCTCGATGCCGTGGTACAGCCCCCGTATCTCTGTGTTGGTGGCTTCAACGGCTTCCCAGAACTGGGTGAGAGGTTCGTTTTCAGCAACAGCTAGCCGCGCCCAACGGTTTCTGAAATCATTCCTGGAATCTCGAAGCTCCTTGCAACGGTTTTGTAGGCCTGTTATGTCTTGGAATGTAGTGTTGTCTTTCCCAGACGCTCTTTTCTCGAGCGATCGAATCGTCTCGTCCCGATGCTCAAGCTCAGCTTGTAGATCCCTTATCTTCTTCAAAAGGTCATCTGGATCATATGGCTTTTCTTGCAATGCAGCGGTCTCTCTGAGCCTTGTATTTTGTTTCTCGAGAGACTCACACTTGGTTCTACAGCCCGCTCGCTCAGCCTCTAGTTCCGCGATCCGTCTCTGAAGAGAGTCTTCGACAAGAGTGTCCTGTGCTGCTGCCAATGTAACCTTCCTAAGCCTCTCCACCTCCTTCTCAAGTTCTTCATTAGTAGCGCGTAACCTAACGCATTCCTGTCTCTCCACCTCCGCGGTGGTTTTGAGATTATCAAAGTCCCTTCTCAGTTCACGAATTTCGGTCTTGAGACCATTTTCTCTTTGCAGACCCTCTCGATGTTGTTGTTGGTACATTTGTGACTTTTCTAGGTGATCGGAAGCTGTTTGACGGGCCGTGTTGAGTGCTTCCTTCGTGATTTCTAAGTCCCTTTGCATTTCCACATCCGCTAAGGTTCTGGGCGTCCTCAAATCCACATTGCTAGCATCTTGACGACATCTCTCCAGTTGCGCTTGGAGATCTCGTATATCATCCTGGAGTTTTGCTTTCTCCTCCTCGGCGATGCGAGCGTCCAACATCTCGATCGCACCTTCATCCGTTACGCTTTCCTGGAGGAGCTCTTCAAGCTGGGTTTGCATAAGTTCAACTCTTTTGTCTGCTCTTGCGTTGATCTGAGCTACTTTTAAGATCGTATTTTCGTGTTCAGCAACGAGTCTGTTGAAGTATTCAATAGGTACAGAATCTTTCCCAGCGAGTTTCAATTTGAGGCCTTCGAGCCAACCCCCTTCCCTCAGAGATCGAACTTTCTTTGCGATTCGGTCCTTCTCATCATCCGACAATGCTTTTTTGCCCACTTTCTCAACCTCAGATATCTTCCTCTTGATCTCGTCCTCGACGGATTCCTCGACCCCTTCAGCGGGATTCAAAAGGCCGCCATGGCTGGGAGGAACCTGAATTTGGGTGGGATCGAAACCTGGTGGAGGCCTGGCAAATCCGTGAGCCTCCAAGGTATTCGAGTTTCCAGGAGGAGGCCCAGGCGTGGAGCTACCCTGATTGGCGTCGGTGCCTGAACTCCACATCTTGTTATGGCGAGGAAGATACAAAGGGTGATTTAGTGGGTGTAGTGCACTAGGTTTCGAGTCGAAACTATTACAGTTGTATTAGGTATTAATAGTGAGGTATGCTATCAGTCTTCATTTGCTATCTAATCCCTGGGTCGAGCTATGTGGTTTATATACTCTGTGAGCCTATGGGATATACATGTCAACCCACACAACAATCAAGCCTCGACATCAAAAAAACCTCATTGATCAAAACTTTTCCTGTATAATGATCTTTCTCTTGTGGCTTGTATTGGTAGCAGCTATCACTGTAGTCGCGATCTCTTCCTCCTACAGAGTGAACAACGCACCTTTGATTGCACCTTTGACAAGTGTTATTACAGAAGGGTATTCAACAAGTGACCTTGTTTATTATGAAACTAAGAACGTAACAATAAGATTATACTAGTCTACAAAGCACATTGATTTGTGGGTAAAGGGACATTTCTAGCTAGCAGCTACATAACGTTTCGACTACTGCCACCCAAGTCAAATGGTCTCATGACATGTATCCAAAGTAGTGCAAATTCTAGAGCAAGTATATTAAACGTGTAGCAACATACACGATTCATCTATTATAGTCTCTCTGTTCCTAATGCCATTATTTTACAAGACAAGAACGAGTCACTAAATGAAGAGTTACAATCATTTAAAATATGCTACCGTATGGGTGATCAAATGACTTTTTATGTATGTCGGATTTTCTTTTTTTAAGTAAAGGAGAATGAGGGCATAATGAACAAGAAAAGCAATAGTAGTGATAATAATCAAAGTCTCCTTGCTAACCCAGGCAATTGCGAGCAGCTAGTTACTCTACCACTAGCAAGCCTTCACTACTATACCAAGGGGAAAACGGTCTGCTGCAAGGGCATCTGGGGCAACAATTCTCTTGGTTCGAAGAAATGTCCAGAACAGGAGTCTTGGCCAGCATTTCAGCAACTGTAACATATTTATTCGAAATATATAATCTACTAAGTACATTAACTTTGAGATTAATAGTGGGCATTTAGGGACAACCAGTTATGTTTAATGAGATATTGTAATCACGTCGGCTGATGGGCGATCAACGCACGCCGACCTGCTTAGGCAAGTTCTGGCAAAATAGTGTAACGATCGGCTTAAACCAATTACCTACCTGTAACGCCGTTTCGACTCGAGAGACTGGATGTATAGTTTTTTTTTTTGGCTAGACCAAAGAATTCAGGGCACACAAGGTTTCCTTTCAATCAGACCTAGGTATGAGTGATAAATGGCGGGGTAGTTCAAAGGGCGTGCAACATGAGTTGCTCCGGATCACATAACCACGGAGGATATTTGAGCATCCGGTCCATTGGGAACAAAACAGGGAAGGAATCACTGGTTCGATGCTGCAGGTTGCTCACCAACAATTGAAGGTGCATCGAATAGGGATGTGATTATGTGATGCTGACTACTCAAATGCTCCCACTACTTAAGTAGCTTCGATTCCTTCTACCATAGGCGCAGAACGTGGACTTAGATACCTCAATAGGCCCACAGGGATAACAAAGAGGGCACTAACCGACTTCCTACAGTTGATCATTCATTATCTCTCTATTAAGTATACAACACATATCGCAAACATTAGTGCAGGCCCACTGCATAGCCCATCGATATTATGGCTACTCATGTCAAATTGAGCGTCACTCACTACCGAAAGCCCGAGCTCACGCATGAGGCATTTATGAAATGGATCACCGAAGAGCATATTCCGCTTGCTATGCCAGGCTTCAAGAGATGTGGGGTTGTTAATTACTCGATTGTCAGTTTGTCCCAACGTGAGATAACACTGCCCTGATTATTGACGCCAGGATAGTTCGAAACTCCAAGTGATATGAATACAGAGCTGAAAGTAGCTATGGGCGGACATAGAGCAGCGTGGGACTATGCTGACTTCGACTGTTTCATCGAGTACGCATTCAAAGACCGCGAAGCCATTGGGCAACTGCTTACAGACCCGGACTTCAACAAATCTATCGAGCACCAGGAAGATTGGGTGGACACGAGCAGGGCTCTGATGTCTATTGGGTACATCACACCGTACCTACTGGAGTCGGGAGAGGCCGTGAATGTTCCGGGCTCCAGCTAGTTTCATAGCCAAGTTCTGCTTCTGATCATTAGTTAGCTTTGTCGGACAGTCACAAGCATCGTTGCAACCATTCAACATTGACAGCGGCGCACTGGGAATTCTAGGACTCGTGCTTCTTCGTTCAACTATAAATGCACAGCCAGCTGCCTATCAGGCTACAGTAGACCATATGACTCGATAGATGATGTGTGAGCTGAGCTAGATGTACGACTTGCGTCTGCCGCTTGCCAACCGGACAATGTCATGCAAACCCCGCCGATCCCATCTTCAATGTAAAGAAACAAGGCAGATTGCAACAACAGTCTCGAGTATCATATGGCAATGCTCGGACGTGATTGTTTCAATTCATGCCAAATATTTACATGCCTCTACTAATTACAGCTTCTCCCAACGGCCTGCAATGCCACTTTGATTACAGAGTTAAGGCGCTGAAGTGCTTGAACACATCTTTGTTCTAATTGAACCCATTTTCCCTTGTTCGCAAATATCATTTGCTGTAGAGTTTGGTTGTTATACTCTTTCAGCTCATGGCTGGGTCCCCCTTTCAATTCAGAGACAAGGCGCTGAAGTTTTTGAAAAGATATTTCCAGTTCTGTTTCGGTCGCAATAATTTGCTGTAGCTCGTGATACTCTTTCAGCTCACGGCTGGGGCATTCAGCGGATTCTTCGTTGTGGTCTTTTTTGGTGAGGGGCTGTGGGGGCTGCTTCTTCGGTTGCTGATGGATTTTCGCCATTATGAAAACCTAGGTAAGCTTGCCGAGGCTAGAATGAATTAAGATTCGAGCTTGATATCTATAGTTGGGCAGTGAATATGTACTCACAGTAATCTCGGTTTGGAGCAGAGAATGTTTCTTTGATTCAAAGGCAGTAGGACTCAGCAACTATCGATGGGAATCAAGTTGTTGTCTAGCAGACAGAGTATGGAGATGGAAAATCGGAAGCCCGAGAAAAAGATCAAACTGAACAAAAAGGTAGCGCACGTATACATTTAATACTGGTGGAGGGGCTGTGACTACCGTATTTTAGCTCTATGCCCGCAGGAAGCTCATATCGGCGCAACACCATCGCCGTTCCCGTCACTCAATTAAACGATGCCTTCGATGGCGAGTTGAAGGCGCGGAACAACAAACTAGGGCAGGTCGACGCCATCCTGGATATGGACGAAGATGATGCAACTATTGAGAGCCTCCGTGCGGCCCCCTGAACGGCTAAGGCTAAGCATCTTACCTTTCATGGACGTATTAATGAAGTCTTCTTTAAGCCATTGGACCAGAACTCACTGACTTGGCTCTCGAGTGATTGTTTGGATGATGACCATGTTTCTACTTACAGGCGTTGTTGACACATGTGAAGCGTGAGGAACGGGGTTCCTAACAGCCCGTGCCGCCCTCGCCTCCCCGTATAACTGAGTGCCAACACTCCATGGAGGTATCCGTGTTAGTGTAGGTGATTGATAGTAGATAGCTCGCCCATAGTACAAAAATCCAAATGAAGTGCGCTTTAGATTAAAGCACTATCTATATTGATTCTCTATAGAGTATTCTGAATGTATTGTTCATTATCTAGTGATTTTAATCCCATTCAAAAGTAAGCCGTCCATTAGCTACCTCGGGTAGGTTCTGCTGTTATTACGAGATTATATTGCAGAATGGTACCTAACTAGGTACCCTAGGGGTCTAGGTAGGCGAGGTACATGTACCTTCAATGTTGCAGCAAGGATGTGTGTGACCCCACCATCCAACATCCCACCTGGTGGCCAACCCCCCGACCCCCCACCAGTGGCTGATGTGGGGCCAGGAATGGAGCCCACCTTTTGAATCTGCGCCGGGCCGCAAAGGCTCCGCGAAATTTGCCTGGCTCCGAGCGAGCATCTTCAATTCGAGCTTGCACTGAATGCTCCGTCCGCGAGACCCAGCACGCGGAAGCGAGCGCCCCAGCCAAACGCCATCATACCCTACTACCTTATCGACCATTGGCCCCCTCCACGGCTCCCGTCTTCCCAAACAGCCACCACCATGGAGACCCGGCAGGTCCTGCGGCCGCTGAGCAGCCTCACCCAGCACGCGACAGCCACGGCGACAGCATGCTCGGCCGCCACGCGCGCCCCAATTCTCAGATCCCTCGATGGCCGGCGCCACCAGTCGACGACGTCGCGGACGAAGAAGATGCTCAAGATCCCGCCGCACCCGGACTTCCTGACGCCGCGGTCGGGGGAGAACCACATCATCTTCAACCCGCCGTCCTCGGCCGCCTCGGTCTACCACACGCCCTTCAAGTTCCTGCCCAAGACGGACCCGCGGCGCCAGTCCAACATCACCCAGCTGCTGCGCTCCTCCGGCGCCGACCTGCACACCGTCGCGCCCTTACCGCCGCTGTCACACCCCTCCGAGGCGAACGAGAAGAAGTACCACGTCACCAAGGAGCAGGTCGATGAGATGCGGCGGCTGCGGGAGACCGACCCCATCGAGTGGAGCGTGGTCAAGCTCGCGACCAAGTACGACTGCTCGCCCGTCTTCGTCATGATGTGCTGCCGGGCCAGCCGCGAGCACACGGACAACGAGTACGAGCGCAGGGAGGCCATCAAGGCTCGGTGGGGCCCCATCCGGACGAAGGCGCGGGAGGACAGGAAGAAGCGGAGGACGCTGCTGCTTCGAGGCGCTCTGTAGTCGCTTGCGGCGTTGGAGTTGTATATGGTTGGAGCCACGGGTCCTATGGTGCAAATCTGTGGTTATTAGGGAGGGGAAAACCCAATACGGACGGATTATTCGACCAGTGACCTCTACAGGCAACGCAGATGAAGAATCAAAAGAATCAGCAGAGCCAATCTGTATACTTGTAAAATCAAGGGATAAATCCGGGTTTACCCCCCGAAGAAGCCAAACAATTATGTATATCAAACATGTACGTCAAAGCCAATCATGTCACAACTCGCTACATGGTCATTGTGTCTGTGCAACGGCTGCATGTGCTTTCCTCGCGAAAGGAATGTTTTCAAATGCTTGGAATGCTCATTGCTCAATTACCTATCCAAAAAAAAAGAAGACTCCTAACCCCATGACCATATGCATGCCGAGATTCATATGCCTACCAGCCAACCATATACAGTGCTGTGACCCAGAGGATACGAAACAAAACATAAAAACAATATTGGAAATTTAGATCGCCTCGCTGTTGCTCGGCTTGTCTTTCGCGCCTGGTATGACCCTCAGACACCAGCCGCACCAGCTCCTCCTGCCACCGGAAATCTCGCGCTCAAGGATCTGACCCCTGTGCTTCTCGTCCTCCCACTCAGGCACACAGGCGCCTACGCGCATCATCCGCACAAGCTTCGTCTTCACGACGCCTCCGATGCCTTCGATTTCGTGACGGGCATACCCGGGCCGCAGACCTAATCCCCCCGACACCATGCCCACCGAATGCGACAGGGGACTGGGCGTGCGGTGGAGTTGGTTGTGATTGCCACTTTCGCTCCCGCTAGCGCTGAAGGTGCTCATGGGCGAGCCCGTGGTGAACGAGGACGGCGGCGACGGCGTCGAGGCGGGCGACGAGTGGTAGTGCTGCTCTCGCGCGTCGGCGGCGTCGCAGTCCGTCTCGGACTCGACTTCGTGCGCTCCGAGACACGAGGCCTCGCGGCCGCAGATGACGCCTCGGTTGCCCTCGCCGATGCCCGTGCCGCCGAGGACTTCGCCGTATTGGTTGCGCCAGCGCCAGATACTAATTTCCATACCTTGTTATTAGAGCTTGTTTTGTAGGCCTAGAGACGATGTAGGGAAGGGAGAGAATGAAGGCATTGGTATTGGTGTACGAGGGTAAGTAGATAGATAGACAGATTACGTACGATCTGTAGTCCTGGTCTGCGCCGAGGATGTTTCGGCCGCAAGGATGGCAGAGCCAGACCCCGTCACTGTGGCATTTGCAGATGGCCCGCTGCATCTCGTCGGCGTCCATCGGCGTGTCGGGACGTAGGGGAGGCCGTGTGAGCTGCGCTATCGGCGCTTTCGTGCACGGGATGCAGAGTCGGCGGTGTCTGTCGCGGAACGTGGAAGGGCCCGGGGGCCGAATGACGCAGTTCTATGGTTTCAAGAAATAGTTAGTTACTTGGACACAAGAGGCGTGTTCGTGTGCGTTTGGGTTGTAGGTCACGACTGCGCAACTACTTACACGACAGACTGGCCTCGCGCAGCGCCGGCATTCTGCGACCATGTCGCGAGCGCAGCACCCCTTACGCCGATAGCCCTCACTTGTCGCCATGTAGTGCCAATTCATCTCGTTGTCTTCGGGCCCCAGCGGAGGCTCCTCCTTGTAGCAGTGCAGGCTCCGCGTCACGAGCGACCTGCGGTACTGCAGCAGGTTCTCGCGGATCTGGCGACATGTTCGCGAGAGGTTGTCGAGCGTGTTCAGGTCGAGACTTGACACAATTACCGAGACAATGCTGTGCTTTCGGTCAGTTTCGTGATGATGATGCTCTCTCGCCTTCTAGGTATATGCGCTTCGCTATTGCCAAGCCGGAGTCTACGGGGGTTGCGTGTGATGTGACGTTCAGAGGCAAAGGAGGATGGTTGCACACTTGGCCGGACTGAGACCGGCGTGCGAACAGGTTGGAGAGCTGGACGAGATAGGTCAATTCAAATATGGCAATTTACATACGGATAGCACCCAAAAGCTTCGGTCGTCCGGTTTCTGTTCAGATATTCACAAATGTTCTGGTTGAGAGCGAGGTCCTCGTCTCCGTTGACGGTCAGCCTGTCGTGGGAATGCGTGGCGGTGTTTGCGGCGGCAGCGAGCAGCTGCTGCTGCAACTGGAGCTTGGCCCTTTCGCTGTCCCAATCACCATGCGATGTTGGCTGGGGAGGATCGCTGTCCTCGTCTAGGTCTACAATGATCGCCATCACCGCCGGTGCAAGACGTCCAAGTTGCGAGATCACAAGGGGGAGACGGTGGGGAGTCAGTTGGATTGGAGGCGTATGGGTATGGGTATGGGTATGTACATGGAGATACCACCGACGAGTAATACCTGGCCGATTCCGGACCGGCTCAACGAATGGAACGAATACAACAACAAGATGAAGATGAGGATGAGCAGAGAATCAATCCCTTAGTTCGACGATGGGAAGTCCGGAGGAGGCGTTTGAGACAAAACATATAAATAGAACCCTGAGTGCCTGAAGTCCAGGCGTCATGCTCTGAACGACGCAGCTGGGAAGCTCGTCATGCGTGTGCGGGCTGCGCGCGTCGCATAGAGCATGAGGATCCCTCCCCACAGGCGGCTGCGGCTGCGTACCCGCCTCTACCACGTTCGTGATCCCCACCCGAGACCTTTCAACTGCCTGGTCTGGCTCGTCTGGCTCGGCTGTCCGAGGGCTTGCACCATGGGAGAACTGTGGGGTAGAGTAGCAGCTGCGAACTACTTAGGTAAGTGACAGATGTGACCGCCTGTCGGAGAGGAGTGCTAAACGGCCGGCTGACGACGAAATCACGGGGTAGATAATAAATACAGGCAGGGCATGAACTTTGAGCTGCCTCGAACGTCAAATCAGAAGCAAGTCGGCGTTTTCTTTACCTAATACACGTAGGCAATCTCAAGATGTACTACTCGTGCTGCTCAACAACCCCCAAGGCCCCGAATTGTAAATACTGCTGCAGTGGACAAGCCTGCAGTAGGTAGCGAGGGTAGTGCTATTGTTACCCATGCACCCGAGCACCCAGCCCAGGGGCCAGTGCCGTGCCAGGGCCTAGGATGCTAGGTTAGGTCGATCATGTGATGGTATCCTCAGTTAAATGTTGAGTACCTAGGTACGTTTATAGTATTTCCCCTGACAATGCGGTCAGTTACTGTTGCTGGTTATGAATTCTTAGCCTTGTCACCAGTGATGTCGTTATCTCATCATGGTTGATTTAAGGCAGGAGCGTAAGAAACGAGGTTGCGGTTTCGATGGCGGCCGTTGTCGGAAGGCGTTGATATTGCGCTTAGATTCTGTGCCACTCGCCGTGGATTTCATAAAGCAAAAAACTGTCCACTCCATCACATGTGTTGAGGTCTCGGCTTGCAATGACATCAATACAGTTTCTAGGAGGACTAGGGCATAAGCTCGTTGATGGCTTCCCATAACCCGCCCTTCTGATACGCAGAATCAGGAGAAGGCTCAGGCGGCCATTTCCGTAGCGTAGTTGTCTCGGCCTTCCCAACAGCCTCCGCGACTGACCTAGACCAATGCTTCTGTCAATGGTTTTCAACGGAGAGGAGCAGGCACAGAATTGGCATACCCCAGCGCAGCGTGTATGAGAAAGCCTTGGGCTTCCATCTCCTCGGCGATTTCGAGCTGGTGGTTGTCCATCAGCTCCGGGTTGGGTACCGCGACTAGCTTCGAATCGACCTCTAGAGCTTCTAGTATACTGCCGGAACCTGATGGATTGTGAGCCGCCAGCGTGTTAGTTGTGGGATGCGGTTCTCACGGACCTGCATGCGAGATTATCACTCCGCGGTCTCTCTTACCACCCTCGCCACCATCACTTTTGGAAGCCTGGAGGTAATACTGCTTGAGATCAGGGGCATAAGAGAAGGTCGTGATGGTTAAGCTGTCGGTTTCCGGGACATTGTCAAATTTGATTTTATTGAAAAAATCCAAGTCTGGTCCGCATTGAACGACGAGGTCTGTGAAGTTTAGTGCTTGTAGTGTTTCAAGGAACTTGCGAGATGCAACCTCTATCAGGAGACTGCGGAAGACGGCTGTAGCACCGATCGTCACGAACGCGGTTTTCGAAAGCCGAGCGTTCTTCTTGTCTGAGAAGATTTGTGACATACTGCCCCCAGTTGAGTGTTCGACTCGACGCAGTGAGGCTTCGATGTGCATACAAGCACTGGCACCTCAGCCCTCAAGTATCGTCCACGGTGGCTTGATTCTGATTCAACTTAAGCTTGGAAGACTTACAAGTGTCACCAAGTCACTGCGTTGTAAGGTTACGGTACCTACGAGTAGAGGGATCTAGGCGAGCTCGGGCGGGCTAGGTACTGGGATCTACCCCACAGCGAACCCCACCGAGCATTGGCGAGTCCCCGACCAGCCCATTGCCCCATTGCCCATTGTGATTGGAGGCTTGAAAGTCCACCCACCTCCTTCGCAACTCCACTGAATTTTGTCTGCATTGGCGTCCGAAGCCAACCGTCGAATCGTCGTCCTTCGAGCGAGCCTCCAGCTATTGTATGGACGGTCCGCATCACATCCTGATCGACTGCCATGGCTTCTGCAGTTCAATCGATGCGGATATGCCTGCGTGCAGCTAGCCGGCGAGCTGCTGCTACCTCGGCAGCCGTTGCGCCACGCCCATGCCCACGCCCACGCCCATGCCTCGCCGTCCGACCCTTTTCCTCGACTCCCCTCCAGCGTCAAGCTGCGGCCAAGAAGGACGACATCGACCGAATCGAAGACGAAGTAGAGGACATAGCTGATGACTACGAACCAATCAGCGTGGAGGAGTTGCAAGAGGCTGCTGAGAAAATGCGCAATGACAGCGAGTACGGTGACGCTAGGCTATTACAAGATCAAATGATTAACTCCATAAACAACTCCGTTGTTGACGCAATACGCGTACCGAAGAAGAGGCTTCCCGAATTCTGGTTCGAGGACGAAGCAGACCCAGACCTTCTGCTTGACGAGGCGGACAGCGAAACGTTTGACGAAGATGATATCATGTCCATGGCACATGGCAAGCTCGAGGAATACCGTGAATTCAGGGAATACGCCCGTATTGCTGCCTGGCAGATGCCTCTCCTGTCAAGTAAGCGCATCCAAGTGTGCAACCAAACCATTCGTCAGTTACTCAAACGAGACTACAGAGTTGGCCACTCCTTTCGTGGCACCTGGCTCCCAACAGCCCCTGCGATTTCGATATACAAGCTACATGGGAGAGTTCCACCCTGCAGAGAAGAAGGTCGTGGTTGAATTCTCCCCCCGAGATCTACCTCTGAATGAAGCGCAACAGCAGAAGCTGAGAAAATTGCTGGGACCGCGGTGGAACCCCGAGACCGATATTGCCAAGATGAGCTGCGAACAGTTCGAACATCCCGCGCAGAATAAGAGATATCTTGGCGATGTCGTCAACAAACTCGTCGAGAATGCAAAGGTATGTTATATCAACCTCGAGAAGAAATCTCTTCCGGGACGGTAGTTGGCTGACGGAACTGCTGTAGGACCCCACAGATATGTTCGAAGACGTCGCGATAGACACGAGGCATCACACTTTTAAGATAAAGCCCAAGTTCCCCAAGGAATGGCGGATGACAGAGGAACGCCGACAGTTCCTCGAGGACACAAGGCAAAAGTCCTTGCTGCTGGATCAGGCGAAAGAGGATAATGGCACGCTCATCGACGGCACCCGAAGGATTGATACGTTTTTCAATGCCCCAACACCCAAAGCCGAACCAGTCTCTGCTCGCTTAAGCCCACCAGTCCGTCCTCTGAGGTATCAATCCCAGCGATTGTCGCCAAAGTCCCTGGGGCGCTAGATGTTCCGGGACACATTGTGTATACTTCTGTTATGTAGAATATATTCGCTCCAGGAGCTTGTACAAATGCAAATCGCGATGCCTATGCAAAGCATTCAATCCAACCAACAGGAACACAACCCGATTTTGGAAATGTCATAAGTAGACAGACAAGCGAGGAAATGATTACTGACAAACCTATCTACTACCTACATGTATATAGGTAGGTAGATACTAAGTAGTTATCATGTGCTGCAACAATCAACTCGTTTCTGAGGGTAGCTTTCGTCGACCTAGTTTCAAAACACTCTTCGTCGGATACCTGGGCACATTCGATTCCCATAGGTACCTAGCTCTAGATATTGAGCCATCTACGACCTCATGAGCTATGAAATTGAACACCTTAGGTACACCTGAATACCTTCCATTGGGCAGGGTTCAACCTGCAATGTTTGCTCACACTTGTGCTTACGTAACCTCCATGTAGGGCAGGTGATTGCTCTAGCAAACACGGCTGCGGAATGGCAGCAAGGAAGTCAGCACCTGGGCACGGACCACCCAGCAACTGCAGGCAGGCAAGCGGTCTAGCAACTACTGCCGCCCCACACCGCCCCAGGCCGCCTCTCCTGTGGGTATAAATATCTGCCCTCCCCTCCCAGAACTTTGATAGATTTCTTCCTTTCTTCTTTAGCTCTCTTTGCCTTTTGGCTTAGATCAAGTGTAGTATCTGTTCTTTTCAGTTTAATCTCTGAAAGAGTCCTACTGGACTCAATCGTGATTATTCTAATTTTTATCACTAGAGAGCGCATCCTCTGTGCTTGCGCATGATCGCTCTCACCGTGTCCCTGGTATTACACTGCCTCCAGGCGACGCGAACCCATCTTTTCATTGCAATCTCCAGCTTGTCTGCAGATGTGAAGAAGAGTCAACAACCACCTAAGCTGCCAATGGTAGATCTTGGATGCGAGTGTGAAGCGGCAAGCATGATTTGCAGATCTACAAGGCAGGAAGTTGACCCAGAACAAGTTGGTTAGGACATGGATGTGTGCCTCCAGAGGCTGTTGGAAGAATTGGAAGTGAATTACTTGGGTGTGAGATCACGCGATCCGGTCGGCGTCGTGAATGCATTCCCGAAGTCGTCACTACCATCTGGCATTCACATGAATTAGGTACCTAGGCAGTCCAGCAAATTTGCACTACAATCATTGTACCTAGCGTTGAGAATCTACAGGCAGTTGCACCCTTCTTGCCATTTAAATCGGATGTAATTTGTGCTTTCGAGACTTGACGTCAAACCTATCATCGTCACTCATCCACATCGCTACTGAAATTTCTACTCTGCATACCTACCTTAGGTACTCAACAAGCTTCATTGTACCGTGCAGCAACATCAGTAAAGATGGCAAGCAACACCAGTGCCAGCATGATTGACCCTGCAATCTTCGAATATCTCAAAGCTCATGGCGAGGAGGAGATTGAGGTTGGTGATAAACTGCACCAGGTATCTGCTGCCCTCAACCGTAACATCTCGACTTGCCAAGGCCTGCTCAGCCGCATCCATTCTACCCCGACCTCAAAACGTAGGCAGTCCTGGCAAATGAAACAACGCTTCTCTGCCTGCTGGTCGCTAACAGCTTTGGACAGTGGCACCGCTGCTCAAGCAGATAGAAGAGACTGGCATCCAGCCCGAGATTGAAGGCGTGGGCGAGCTTGCCCAGTTCGCCTCCAAGTACCCGTACTACAAGTCAGTGCATTTTTCGCTCGCTAATATTCCATTGCTTTTGAGGTACTGTATCTAACTCGGGCACTAGGTACAATAACCGCTGGTCTCGCAGTGTCCAGAATGTGGTTGGCACCATCCTCATCACGGGCTGGCTCGGTGGCATGGGCACCGAGTCTCGCCCCGGCGAGCTAGGCCGCCTTCTCACCATCGAGGAAGTCGGCGAGATCCTCAAGGGTACGTGACCTCCCATTTTAACACCTTGATGCTCGTAGCCTCCATTGTTATGTTTACCTACTAACACAATCATGTCCCAGTGCCTGTGAACCTCAAGGACCGCGACTCATTCCACATCACCATCGAAGAGTATCTACTAGCACTCACCGATATCACCGAGGAGCTCAGCCGTCTCGCGATGAACTCGGTGACGATGGGCGACGTGGCGCTGACGGTGCGCATCAGCAGCTTCATCAAGGACCTGTTCGCAGGCTTCCAGCTTCTAAACCTTAAGAACGATATCGTGCGGAAGCGTGTCGATGCCGTGAAGTACCACGTGAAGAAGGTGGAGGATGTCATCTACGACCTCTCTCTACGTAATCTTCTTCCCAAGGCCGAGGAGGCTTGATTTCATACGACCATGTCCTGGCTACAATATGGACATCCGTTCCTTATCGAATATCACGGTCACATCTCTAAATTACCCAGGACTTGAAGAAACTGAATTGCTAGGGTACTTTATAGTATAGATTACGGCATGATAGCTAAAACTGCTAGCCTGTCTCTTCGAAAATAGTTGCATTATTACAACACGATCTCGAATAATTGACCGGGGCAAGGATGGAAATGATGGGAAGATATAACCACTGCTGACCTGTTCAGCTGGGTTGCTGGGGTCAAAAATGGGATGGCGGGAGAGCCTCTTATGTATCTCCTTATCGCTTATCAATATTTGGCTGGCCTGGGGCATCTTAGCCAGGCACCCAGGCACCTGCGGGCCTGCCAAGTGCATGCCTACCACCATTACTGCTAGGTTACATACAGTTGGTCATCGCGACCCTTAATTTTGCTCTTCCGCGTGTTGTCCACTGCTTGATGCTCTCTCTAATGGAGTAAACCACATACCTACCTACTCGGATCCGTAGACCAATCCTTCTGAAAATCTCTAGACACAACACATGGACCCCTCGCCATTCCATCTCATATAAGATAAGCGGCGCAGCAGCGATTCAGTGCTCATGGCGCAAACTACAGGGAACGGCGCCGCGGCGCAGGAGCTGGCGAAGACAGACACACCGACGCAGGCCGTCCGAACGATACAGTCTCCCGAGGCACAAGCGATGCGCCACGCGCACACGCCGGTCCTCCTCGCCTTCTTCGCGATACGGTTCCGCGCCCTGGTCGCCGACCCCGTCTCGACGATGCAGACCTCGCTGCTCGTCGTCCTCGCGATACAGGCCGCCTACACCATCCTCTGCCTCCCTGCCGCGGGCGCCCCGGCGCCGAAGACACTGCGCAAGCTGCGGCCGGGCGAGAAGAAGAAGACGGGCGCGGAGACGGGTGGGCCGAATCTCGCAGTGGTAAGTTATTTGATTTCTGGTCCCGTCGTCACAATGGACTGGCAGTGTCGCGCGCATACCTAGCTAGAGCTGACTGACTCTTCTACGAATTATTAGACCACCCTCGCAGCCACCGTACTCACCATCTTCTCCGCCGGTTTCCTCCACGTCCTACTGGTGCTTTTCGGTGCCCCGTTCCTGACACACCTCTCGCATACCTTCCTCTGCTCTCTGCACCTGTCGCTTCTGGGGCTGTATCCCCTGTTCTACGCACGCGGTGTTTCTGGAACAGATTGGGTCGAGATCATAGGCGTGAGGGCTCCTTTCGATGAAGCCTTCGGTGGTCTAGTTGGGGCAGGCGTGGGCGCTTGGCTTGGAGCCGTGCCCATTCCGCTGGATTGGGACCGCGAGTGGCAGAAGTGGCCGGTGACCATTCTCTGCGGCATCTATGCTGGGTATGCTGTGGGGAAGGCTATAGGGGGGACGCTGGCCTTTGGGAAGAGGTTTGGTGATGTTGAGGAAGCTTGAAGAGATATATACCATTTGCATAGAGCCATATAGAATGAATATAGATTTAAAGTATCGTTCTTATTTCCTCCATGTTGATGATTGAGATCGTTTGAGCAATTAATTCATCTCATCAGCTTTAGGTACACTCTAGTTGTATTGCAGATTTCAACTCACCAACCACCCACCCACACCCTTTAAGCTATTATATGTCTTCTATCCCACATTCAGTGAAAGATTCTACCACGATTGTGAATCAAAGAACAAGGGCACACCCCGTACCATCAAGTACTCACTTCTAGTTATACTAAACAATAATAGCAAAGCACAAAAATGCAAAATCTTAGTCGTACCGTGGATCGAACACGGAACCTTCTCGGGACTTTGATCACATCAATGTGAACGAGAAATCATAACCATTAGACCATACGACTCTTTGAATCACCACAATACCGTTGTTGGAAGAATCCACATAAAATGCGAATTATATCGTTTTTTCAATATGTCAGTCTTACACTGCAACCACTTGCCATTGGTCACGGTGGGAAAGAATCAGACACAATAGAACCATGTACCTAGGTATACACATACACACAAAGCTTAGCATGCACTTCATTACTCTCATGAACCTTACCAAATGATCATTTAACGCCGGACAACTCTTCACAATCTTGCGCACTACAATTTTGTCAAACAAGTCCATCTCTTGAGCCTTTGGGTGACACTGGATATCCCCCGTCGGCCCCCATCACATCAAAAAGTCGGACCATGGGCTTCAAATCCTGTGATGCATTCTTGCAGGATAGACAAGAAGAAAGACTTACCCTAAACATTGTGCGATATCACAGGATATGATTGCTCAATCTTCGTCGAAGCCATCCGGTAGCCCAACCTAATCTACACATGATGTGGCAGCGCCACTCATTTGAAGGCTACCATCCATTATACCCGAACAGCCTACATAGACGCTTTTTCCACAGAATGGCCCTGCATACCATTGAACGGTCGTCAAATTACACTTCTTCCGTCCTCCTCGTTTCCGAAGACGCCGTAGCATCAGGCTTAATCAGAGGTGTTTCGCTCCTCATGCTGCGCAGACCCGGCGTCGGACCTGTGGTGTCGATACTGTAGGTGTAGGTATCAGTGGGCGCGTGTCTGGCCGGCGCCACGGGAGCAAGTGGCATCGCGTTCGGGTCGTTGAACTTCATCGGCGACGGCGGTGTCTCCTTGGATCGGGAAGATCGGGACTTGAGCAATTGCTTGGGCCACGATAGGAGATTGTGATGGCTCATGAGGCCGTGGAGTGTCGGCAGACATGCTGCAAGGATGGCAACGGTGCATTCGACGAAACCCCAGTAGAGGTACTCCGTAATTACGACTGAAGCTTTATGTTAGGGCGCATGTTGACATTCCAAAGGGTACTGATCGACTTACGGATCGAGTCACTGCCGGGAGCAAAACCGATGTTGACTGCACGACCTTCGATAATCAGGCGAGCCAGCGATGCCGCCAGGGTTCTGAACAAAATTTAGCCTCCGAATGCCAAAGTGCGGGATGAACGAAGTAGGGATAGACGCGCAGTGCCACCGAAAAGAAGCAAAGGGTTGGGAACAGGAGGTAGTCAGGACTCACACTGAACCAAGTAGGAAAACAGCAGATATTCCCGCCTTATCCCGAGTTGACAAGTTTAATCGCCAGACCTAGCAGCAGTCAGCCTAAGCATCACGAGGAGTAGTCGAAAGGGTTTAGATACTTACCAACGGGATAGGGATCAGAATGATAGCCAGATCCGCCGCGAAGTCAGTAATGCAAAGGGCTAGCACCACCAGCATGCTCCCCGTGCATTTCGACGCAAGCTCGTTCGTCGAGCCCCAGTGCGCAGCGATATCTAGTTTGCACCCGAACAGCGATGCCAGGGAGAATGCGACGGCCCAGACTGCCACGAAGACCACGATTCCAATCAGGAGAATGTTGGTCTTGCTTCTCTTGTTGACGCCGAAGATGCGCATGTAGAAGAAGCAGAAGCTCGATTTCACGCAGCCCAGTGTCAAAGGCAGCAATATCGCATAGGCAAACTCTATCTACAAAAACTATCATCAGCGCTAATGGATGCTAGGAGATGCGCGGAATGTTTTTACCTTGGAAGTGGTGGTGAGTTGGTAAGTCACAATATCAAATGGGTCGCCCTCAAAACCGTCGGGTAGTTTTGTACGGTAACCCAGAGCATGTTGAGTCGTGCCGTAAATCATAGATATACCAATAGCAATCGTCGAGATCTATTGGATTCAACAGAGCGACGTCAGCGTATCGTTCCATAAACATGATTTCGGCATGGCTACTTACAACCGCTGGGATTATAAGCCAGTCGTCCGTCTTGACTCCTTGATTCCTGCTCGATCGCGACCAGAACCTCAGCGCGACGACGACGATGTCCAAGACGGACAAAACCACCGAAGCAGCGATGATATGTCCTGGCGTTTCGTAGTATGCCTGAGCTTGCTCCATTGTATCCATTGTGAATAACGCGCCGACTCCGCAGAAGAACTTGGTGATCGTACCGCGCCTGGTGCAGTTTCGGCTTCCACTTACATGTAGTAAAAGACGATGATGCAAGCCACTTCGGATATAAAACTAGGTGGGCGACACCCCGACCAAAACACCAGCGGAGAGCGGGTCGAGCGGGTGACAGATAATCTGGACGGAGAATAGCTAGCCCATTACTGCGCGCTTTAAGAGGGCCAGTTATTGCCTGGGTGGTTGGAAGAACCCTTGCCATAACTGGGGAAAGGGGAACTGCTGCTGAACACCAAGATTCGGGGGAATCGGTATCTTAGTGGCGGCACAGCGTTATCCTGGCCGACGACATGGGGGTTGTCATGATCCGGATCGGGACCCTTTCGCGAATGATCACTGTAGCCAGTCGTTTCACAGAGTCACATACAGCCGGTTAGGAGCAAGGGGAAGGATTACACATCCAAGGGCCCAAGGTCACAGACGGGGTGGGACATTCTCGTAAGTTGCATCTGTACGGCCAGGTTACGGTACGGTCGCATTCTACAGCGAGTCATTTCTCGTCAGTGCAATGCAATCGGGTAGCATCGAGGCAGCGAGGGCTCACGGGTCGTCTTATGTCAGATTCTGCAGATCTCTTCTTCTTCTTCTCCGTCTTCCGTTGAATGCTCACCTACCACTACGAGGACAGAAAATGCAAAGCACCGCTCGTCTAGCACCGCAATAGGCGAATTGTACCATGCATGCCTAGGCACATACAGGGCTGTGCCACATCCATGCAGCTATCAAGTCGGGGGGGGTGCGTGTGGCTCTTCCGTACACCCAATTACATTTCGTCGTAGGCCTACACAAAGCTTATTCGACGGGAGTCGAACAGCTCTATCGATTTTTACTTCGGGTCAAGGTTACTACTTTCGTTGCCTGACCTGCACTCACTCCTATCTTGTGAGCCAATAAGTTTCAGCTAAATCCGTCCTCGACGCTGATCAGCGACGTGAGACCTTTTCATAGATAATTCGCTACCAGCTCAGCGTAACGGTAGCATTGCATGCCTTGAATGTGTCACAATTTGTTTATTTACTTCACCGCTTGTGTAAGCAGAGGAACTGTGAAGGTAATCGTTTTCCGACCATAATTAGGTACGGACAGACATAGAGCAAGATCCAACCAGCTTCATGTATGATACCCCTCCAAACATCGCTGAGCAAACCCCCACAATTTCAAGGCTACTACTCTATTCAGTGGCACGTTTGTGCATAGAGCAGGTGTTCTCAACCCCGTCGGGAGATGCGATCTCGTCGCCTATACCAAGGTCAGTGTCTAGTAAGGAAGACATTGATCGATGAGGACTTACTGCATTGAGTGACAGGAGCAGCGATCGTCAAGCCTAGGAAGAAGGCGAGTGTCACGAAAACTGTCTTGAACTGCATTTTGAGGGCTGAGGAATCGAGCACTGGTGGTTGTTGTTGTGACTTGTGGGTTGTTGTGCGATGTTGCTGTGACTTGAGATAAGAATTAAGTCGGACTTGGGATGTGGAAAGCAGGCTATTTATATTCATCATCTTTACTTATCTAGGCTGTGGGTTGTTCTCGTACTCCGTCCATATCTTCTGCACGAGTGACCACAGATCCTCTGATTGGTAGCCTTTCGAAGTTTCCATTGATCCGTAGCGTGATCTACAGTCCTGTCGAGTCGGTGAGAACATCCTGGTGTCCTTTTGTATATTGCATGCATCGACCGGGGATTTCTTACATCTAGGACTCTGTTGTGTTGCATCGAAATCAGGTTGAGGAGTTGCTGCATGCTCCTCATCACAGCTCCAGTTGGGATGACGGTGGAGCAAGTCTTGTTGCTATCAGAGCCTTCGGACCTTGCCTCACACGCTTTACCTTTTCTCCCTTCGACTTGAAACACTAAGTATACTATCACCTTACGCAGTACATCTCAGGTCAAAGCATTGAACTACCATGACCAGAATGGAACCCGACGAGGAGAAGTCCTGGCTTATTGAGGAGTCGGATGCTCCTGGCAGCCTAGGAACATCGAGAAAGCCCAGCACGAGAGCGACTACGCTCAAGAGGATATACTTCATACTTCTTCACATAGTTATCATTGTTCTCTTCGGCATCGTCACATGGTTGCTATTGTCGAGACCTACGAAGGACTACGGTACTGCTACGGCAACCCAAAGCTGGTGTTCGTGATTCATACTCCATGCGTCTTCGGAAACAAGCTCACGTATCCCTAGCTCCCGTTCATCAATACGTCGAATATGAGATACAAAAAGAATATGCATCGGAGGACCCGCACAGCAACTTCTCCGGTCCTCCCTCGCCGGACGTAGAGCGTGCATGGGATGATTTAGAGAGACGTGAGCAAGCCTCATCACTATAGATCCTGTGATAATGCTAATATAATGCAGCCACTTTCTTCCGGGTGACTCGAGAGGAGTTGGAAAGAGCCGGGTCGTCGTTCGATCAGATTGCCATGTTGGCTGATGGCGGATACGTCGCGACCCTCGGCGTATATCACGAACTTCATTGTGTCGTAGGTTTCCTCCGCTGCTACCATTTGTCTTCCAAGTCTCTAACACCATGCCTGGCAGCGACAAATGCGATTCTTTCTATGGCGAGAGAAATACTACCCGAACCTCACGCAACTTCAAGAAGACTATCTCTACCACCACCTAGGTAAGTTCGCCCTGCTAAGTATCAAAACCACATCGATGAGCTCGATTGGTTTTCGAGCCTGCGCACAGTGACTGACGACTTTTATCAGACCATTGCTTGGAAGCCTTGCGGCACGTCGTGATGTGCCACGGCAACACGGCGTTGCGATCGTTTGCTTGGGTCGATCCGTCGGCGCAGTTACCCAAAGCACAATCCAATTCTCAGAGAAGCTGTGTCAAATGGAGCTCGATCCACGACTGGAGCGAGTCTCGGATGGTGCCATACAACCCTGACCTTGCCAGACCATCAGGTCAATAGTGTACACTATATTGTTAGAAAAAAAATTGAACATGCTAGAATTTTGATGTGGACTTCTTTCGGCCAAGTGATCAAATGCTGCAAAGACAGATTCAATATCACCTGTCTCCAAACTCTCAATAGTGTTTAGATACGATGATTAACACAGGTTACTTACTGACACTGCCTGTATGATGAGTCTTCCATGTTGCTAGACCTGATCAGAAACCGCTATAGTCCTTATTCGTGCACCCGCCCGTGCCGCCTACCTTGAATTTCATCACATAGAATCTCAAGGTCTGACGACCCAGTCCGGCATTGCATCCGAATTACACGGCAAAACGACTCAAGTATTTTGAACGCCACACCTCCACATTATCGCAGCCTGCATGGATTGTCGTCTGCATGGTAGGCTGGTCTGACTAAGACGGTACTTAGTAGTGTCATCTGTCACATGAAATTCAATGCAGACGCAAGCTTACATGATTGAGCACATGCCAGGCAAGCCAGGCTGGGTAAGGTCTTGTAATCGATTGGCCTCTGCGTCCGTGGCGGTGTCAGAGTGGCAGAATACATATATGTACCTAGCTGTAGATGATGACTGATAACGGCAAGTCGCAATTGGATGCAACCGTTACACTCGACCTCTACTGTCTCATTTTGCGGACCTGCGGCACAGACAAACGGCAGGTGGGATCAATGTATCCGATTGGACATCGAGATGTGTTTGTCTCACGGCTCAGCACCGTATTCTTTCAATGAAAGTACCAAACATTAGTGGTCTGCAAAGGTTATCTACATCCGACCTTTAGGTAAGGACATGGTACTTACATGTAAGTGCTACATATCGCGCGGGGCTTCCAGGTTGCTGATCCTGAAGGCATGCACGTTGACGGCGTTGGGGGCCATGACTGCGACTTTGATTATCGTGGAATTGTAATGACTCATTCAAACTTGGAAGTACCTACCTAAGGCGGCATATCATCACATGTGTATCCAAGCAATTTCCATTGATCATTGGCCACGATCCACGGAGATAGGCTGGACGCCTGAGCCTCCGCGTAGGCCTACCTAAATAATTCCCAGGTACCTGAGGTATTGACAACCCGCAGACAACATCCTCACAACCCCCTTTTCCCCTGCCAACGATGACGCCCCCCACCATCCGCATAGCCGTCATCGGCGGCGGCCTAGCAGGCGCCTCCCTGGCCAACGCCCTAATCCGAAGCTCACATCTCTCCGTCCACGTCTTCGAGTCCGCGCCCGAGTTCTCCGAGCGGGGCGCCGCCATTGGGCTATCATGCAATGCACAGCGAGCCCTGCAGCAGTTCATCCCCTCCGCTCAGGAACTGCTAGGTGCAGCCGGAGCGGTGCCTATGCGCTCGTCGCGCGTCATGATGGTGAGCACTGTACCACCACGCAGCTACCCTCTTCCACACGCTCAGTAGTATCGAGCCAGATGGTAATTATTATGTAGGGTTGCGGCGCTGATGCCGGGGCGTTTGTCTGCGATGTTGGAGAACACGGCGATCACGAGCCGTCGCTCGTGGTGCATCGCCCCTCGCTTCTAAGAGAGCTGCTGGCCCCGTTGCCGAGGGAGGCTCTCCACGCGAATAAGAACGTGACGTCCATCCAAGAGACAGCCACGGGCGTAGAACTCAAGTTCCACGACGGCGAAGTAGAGACGTTCGACGCCATCATCGGTGCAGACGGCGTGTTCAGCATCGTCCGCCAGCACGTCGTGCCGCGCGAGGAGTGGACGGGCACACCAAGCGGCTTCTACGACTGTAGGAACGTGATCCCCTATGAAAGGGCCAAGGCCGCCATAGGCCCTGAGTATTTCGAAACAGACAGGCAGTACGGCTGGGCCGGTGACGGCGCGTACTTCCTGCACGACGTCCTCGAGGACAGGAAGATGGTGCAATGCATCATGTCGGGCGTGGAGAAAGAGTCGCCGCCGGATCGTATACACAAGCTGACGAGAACGTTCATGGAGGAAAAGCTGCGGACTATGCTCGATGGTCCGATCGCTGGGAGGATGATGGATGTGGGTTTTTCCTATGCCCGATTGATGTTGCGCAGGCTAACTAACCCATGATGGAACAGATATTGCTCGACCAGCCGAATCCGGAAGGATACTCGGCTTGGGAACACAAGGTGACATCTACTTATGCCAATGGGCGCATATGTATCATGGGCGACGCAGCTCACGCGATGACGCCCTGGCAAGGGTCCGGTGCAGGGCAGGCTATCGAAGATGCCATGGTCCTGGGGGCGCTTCTGAGCAAAGTATCCTCCTCGGCCGATATTCCGGCAGCGTTTCGGGCCTTTGATGCTGTGAGGAGACCCAGGTGCCAACAGATCATTGATTCGAGCCGCGGCACGGGGCAGATACTGTGTGGGCAGGACCCCGATGTCCAGTTGGACGCGAAGAAGATGAAAGAGTCGCTGGACAGTAGATGGAAATTTATCTATGCCCTGGATATGGAGGAGCATCAGGGACATGCAGTCCAGAAGCTGGAGCAACTTCGAAAGGGGTAAATGCCGGGATGACAAGTGAGCCGGCTACAGATCCTTGTGCCAACAACATGTATTGTGAGATCATAAGCCCTTCGTAGGCTCTTCGCTTTTATGTGGACGTGTTATTGTTGTACTCATAAGCCACACTAGAGTAATCACATAGGCAACTGTTCAAATGCTTCACGGTATCTGCTCAATCTCCTTCGATGCAACCTTGGCTAACGTCGCTTCCTGCCTAGATAATTGGACAATCTGGACTGAAACCTCGATTGACTAAAAGCATTTGCATACACACTCCTCTTAGTCAGCTCCCATCCAACCTCCATTTGCCCAGCAGCTTGATGCACTCCTCGAGTTAGTGGTCACGGCGGTCCTGGTCACACTGCAATCGAAGTCAGTTATTGAATCGTGAATGACGCATTGAGCTCTCTTATTGAGAGGACGGACTGCAGAATGACGGGAGAAACGATGTATTCATGTATCTCGAGAAAAACAATGGGAACTTACATCGCAGAGACGGTTCCAGTGACGTGTTTGGTCGAGTACGACAA
Source organism: Astrocystis sublimbata (assembly GCA_022453515.1). Taxonomy (NCBI): domain Eukaryota; kingdom Fungi; phylum Ascomycota; class Sordariomycetes; order Xylariales; family Xylariaceae; genus Astrocystis; species Astrocystis sublimbata. Next base: position 519,104 of record JAJNNY010000001.1, on the reverse strand, counting down.
GCTAGTCTGGGTGACGGTAGCCTGAGGCCGGGTGACCGAGACTGTGGCGCCGGGTTTCTGGCCGCTACACACGGTCGAGGGAGCGGGGGTTCTAGTAATCAACTTAGTGGGTAGCTCAATAGGACAACGATCAAAATCGATTGTCGTAGACTTATAAGTATCCATGACTTACACTGTAGCGGTAGTCGTGAAGAACACTGCGATGGAAGGGTTAGCAGAAGACTTTTGGATGGCGAAACGAGGAGCGAAATCGGACTACGACTTACCATTCTCCGTAGTGGTTGGCGTAGGTAGGACCGTGACGGCAGTGCTGGTCACCGTGAAAGTCGTCTCGGTAACAGTAACTGTCGTAGCCACGAACACGGTGAGGATTTCTTTGGCGCTGGCCGTCGGGGAGTCCGCCACCTTGGGGGTGTCGGTCGAGTGGAGAGGGCAGAAGATGCCTGGAATGCAAGGTGGATCGGGAAATGAGCAAGTGAGTCCGATGCAGATCGTCGGAGTCGGCCTCTTCGTCGTGTAATGGCACACGGCGGTTTTTGTTGTTGTGGTTTGATAAGACTTGGTAGTCGTCGCGTCGGTGGTGGTGCGAACCACAACCGATACTACGGTCGATGTCGCCTTAGGCGGCGTCACTGTGACTGTCGTTGTAGCTCCACTGCAAGGCGTCGTTATAGTTCCAGGGTTGAGGATCAAGGTCTGTGTTTGAGTTCCGATAGTTGTGAAGACGGCTACGCAACAGAATGTCAGCTGAGTTTCTAATTATACAACGCTAGGGTAGAAGACTCTGAGCATCAAGCACGCACTCGTTGGGTTGGGTGTACTGGTGATTCCTATCACCACGGTGGGAGTAGCCTATGATTCGACGTTAATGCTTGAGATCTGAGGCAAAAGTATTTTGAGGGTGGCTCACGGTCACCACCACAGTCGATGGCGCAGCACTTGTTAGGTTGATGACCCTCTGTACCGCCACGCTCGCCCCCGAAATGATGATCTTCCATTGACCCGACGACATGGAAGAGTATGCGATAGAGCTTACTAAAGGTCAATATATTTATACAATCGGATCAAGGGCATTTGGATGTATCTCACCATGTTGATTTCACCTCTGCGCCGTCAGGGGTCGTATTGATGGAAGTACAAGTATACTGATGTCCATCGGGGTCAACTAACGCAGGATTGACAGATTCCTGTCTGCAACCTATTCGGAATTAGTATCCTCTATATTTTAAGGTTATGATAAGTTCATACCCTGGAAGATTGAAGTGAAAACGAATGACTCATCAGAGGTAGTATCGATATTGTAGGAACCGCCGTTAGAGTAGTCCACGCCGAAGACGGTGCATGCAGCAGATGCTCGAAGAGCCAAGTATCCTGCTAGCAGGAAGACCTTTGCAATCTTGGAAGCCATGCTGATATTTTCCTCCGGCTCTGAAGATGGTTTACAAGGTTGTCTTGAGGTGCGAGTCCGCGCAATGCGTAGGGAGGGAAGGTACTTTTGTAGTGTTTACGTTGGTCTCATAGCTACGAGATTCCGTATATGCGAGCTGCCAATAATGACTGTTTAATATCGGTTGATACCACGCAAGCTAAGAATAGCAACTTCAGGGTGCTATCATGTTGTGGTAGATGACCATTGTAGCTAGAAACGGAAGACCCTACTGGGCTAGCGATGCACACCGAAGCGAGCAGCAAGATGCGGACATACTGTTACATATGACAAGGCGGTCCTCGGGTCGATACGTTGCTATCGAGGCGAGACCTAGACCTAGGTCTAGATCAGTTGTCCTATGGTCACCTGGCATGGGGTACGGCTATTAACAAGTAACTCAAGTAAAAGCATCGAGTCAATAGTTCATGCTCGAGAAGAGGATATCTATATCAGATTGCGAATGAAAATACTAAAAAGAACAGATGCTATGCTGGGCTCTCATTTAAAACAGTAATCCATCACACGAGAAAAACTGTGTATTGAATATAGCTGTGAGCAGTTCATATGAGAACAAGAAGCGAAAGTGAAGAGATGCACTTGAGGGACTTGACGGATGCTCAAGGAGTAGGATTAATATAAGACTAGACGCATCCTCGCCTCGATCCGACATACGGGTATGCTCGCCAAGTACAAATAGTAGCATGGTCGTATGTCTGACGTACGGTTATTGGTTCTGGTCAGCGTCTCCTTCGGAGCTCGTACCATAGATACGACTCAAGAGGTCTAATGGGACGATATAGCCGAAGTGAAGGGAAATGATAATGTAGATATTCTGTTGCATAGATTCAGTGGATTTTCACTTGTTTCCTGTATTTCGCACTGTTTATAGACACAATTGACTGCAGTCAAGCCTTCTTGAGTTGGACATCTCCATGTCAAGTCAACAATTGGAGTAGAATCTAACAAGTTACCTGATCGACAGGTACGACAAGGCGGTCCCGTCGCTAGCTCACAACGCCTCGGTTAACATTTTGCCTGAATCTTGCATGGCTGCATCGTGGATGCCACCTCTGCATTTCAGCTGGATACGGCATTTTTGGTCGGGAATTCGCGCTTGGCGACTTTTGAGTTGGAGTGCGCAAGGGTGCATTTGCTTTTGAAGAATCACACCTCTTACGCGTACTTGAGATTCCATTTGTGAGCTAACAATAATAGGCGTTTGCGCATGTTCTATGATGTTGGCTTTCACTTACTAAGGCGCGACTCCTCCACTAGGCTTTTTTAGCTGTCAAGCTCGTGCGTCACTGTCGAAGTAGTGAAAGCAATGTAACATAAGGTCCAAAGATAAGTACCGTTTGTAGAAAGAGAGGATTATCGTCAATGATCAGTGAGCGTTTGGCCACGATATAATCATATTACAGCTTATTATCTGATGTATGTACAGTGAATCTTCATTGACTCTACCAAAGCGACCTTATAGGCCGTTGAGCTGAGTCTGGGCATTGATAGCATCACCAATACTGACGTAGTCAAGCTGCAGCGCAATTAGTATCAATATAGGAGGTTGGAGGGTCGGGCAGACGAAGAAACTTACTAATACCACGTTAGGAACACGCCCATGTTGTCCCTTGCATGTGTCGCTTTGCGCACTTATAGACGAGACCGAGTTTGTGTCGCCCGCATGGGTAAGGTCAGGAAGGTCGATGCCCAAGATTTCCACGTTCCTATTGTGGTTGGCGAGGATCAAACGGCCATCAGCCGAAGCGCCAGCGGGTCGGTCGATATCACAACCGCTCACTGCATGAGAGAATTAGCTGCTGCTATTCTGGCTGACTAACCAGAGATGTGATCTCGACAGTTACTTACACTTGTCCTCGAGGGGGTCGAAGGGCGTCTCGAAGTAATACGCAAATTCGTCCAAAATGTATGGGACCTTGCTAGTGTCGGAGTTATAATCTAGACGCTCATCAGTTCCTGTGTCAACGAGATGACAACTCGCAGTAGAACTCACCCATGAAGACGACGACTCTGTTTCCGCTAGAGATCATATCTCCTAGCGTTGGCCAGTCGTCCAGTCCAAGCTGGCCCGAGGGAACAAAAGCCAACGAATCCAGTCCTGCAGACTTGAAGGCATCGTCAAACTTGGTGATGTCAATCGCATCTTGGTTGGTGATGAGGAGCGTCACCACGTCGTCCGGGTGACCGTCAACCCATGTTTTCACCGTGTTCAAATAATCCTGAAGAGGGCCAGCATTCAATAAATCGCATGACTACGGAATCTCATTAGCACACTGTATTGGCTGTCACGGAGCTGGTCGTCAATTCGGGGTGTGTGATCCTCTAACTCTAACTCTGATGTCTGGGCCTAGCAGCTGCCTGTTTGCCCGACTCAGAAGTGTTTTCTCATGGTCAACTTACGGTGTGGCACATTTGAATGGCACCGTCTTTGTCGTGCGTCTGAGTCGTCATAAACCGAATGCCTTGGTCTAGCTGCGCCGTGACCGACGTGAGTTGGTTGTCCGAGGGCCCGATTCCCACGAATCCCGAATTGTGTGAGCCGGCGAAGGTGACTTGGCTGTACTTTCGGTCGCAGTACTCGGCCTTCCCATTACAGTCGGCAGCGGCGCCCGCGACCAGGGCGAAAAGCGAAAGCGACGTGACGGATCGCATTTTCAAGGACCCTCCTTAGGCAAATTGACAATATACCAGAGAAGTAAATGATGCACTGGTGCACGCGCTTAGCTCCAAACCTCGCAGAATCTTTGCGAGATTCATCGCGAGGATGCGCATCAGTCCTTATATACCCACGTATAGGTGGCGGTTTGATCCTGGAATGGCTTCACATGGACAATGCCAGGGCACGTCCAGGGGCGAACTACTCTTCAGGTGGAACAACGACCAACGCATCTTAAAGCACCCAAGCCCATCCTACTGCATCACGAGCCAGTAGCATGCTGGCTACCGACCTCAAACGGCAACTACACAATGCAACCTTCTTTATTTGATCTTCAATCAGCGGGAGGATTGCGATCTAACGGGCGCCAAAGCATGCCCGGCCGCCGATCCTCTCGTAGCCCGCAGCGTCCATTCACGAGTCCAAAACTCGCCATGTGGTTAGGTAGGTGTTGATGACGACCTTGCGTTCATGATTGGTACGAGGGTTGAGGGAGGTTCAGCACCCTAAATAGGGAGGTAAATAAGTAGTGGCCAGTGTATGGGCGCACATACGTTGTCGCTTGGGCCAGTTATGCTATGTCGGGAGAAACCTGTTCTGCAAAGGTTGAAACATGGCATGGTCAAATGAGAGCCAAAGAGGTACGAACGAGGGGGCAATCTTGCCCGTTTTGGCAGGCAGAACGAATATAGTGGCGGCGCGTGATGGAAATCAGCACTCCCCCCAGTCAATCCAGGCGCCAAATTGATTGACCAAGGGGAGTTAGACTAGGTTCCTACTCATAGGCGACGAAGCTAGCATTTCAATTCATTCCCTCGAGAAAAAACAAAGCTTGAAATATTACAATTACAATGGCCTGCTTCTTCCAACATGAACCTCATTCCTTAATAGGTGATTTTATGTAGACAGCTTGCACAATTGGTAGACTTGTCCAATTCGATTCTTCAAGGACTTACTACAACGGATTATGTCAACAATAGCGATTAGCAATATCGCATCAATTTGCCGATAATTCGAAGCCACCACCTGGTTGACAACAACATACAGGACCTTCTCTCCTGTAAACAATCACTCAATTGTCAGTATATCGTATACGGAGGTAAATACCTAGCTGGAGATAAACCCTCGGCGGAGAACTAGAATATATACTCGTATTGAAATTAACAATGTCGGAGTTTGGATGCGAGAGTCCCTAACCCCGCGAGGTTAGTTAGAATTAAGCTTAATCAATGTGGCAGATGAATCATCACATTTCCTAGCTGGAAGAATTGAGACATTACATCACATACAGAGAGGTCAACTTACCGGGGTATAAATAAGATATACTATCATTGGCCGATCTCGGCCTTAGCTCCGGGCCTTTTACCATGTCGATTTCCATAGAGCTGGACGAACACAGCCAACCAGCAACAAGACGATAGATACTTGGGTAAGTAGGGGCAGAGGTAGCACGAGAAACCTCCTCGTCGCCAGAAAATCGCGATTCGAAGCAAGGCCTGCTCTGCTCGTAACAAGCATGGCCCTCGCCGACATGGCGACCGACGAGAAGCAGCAGCCTGTGCCCGCGCCGGCCGCCGCCGCCCCTGTTCAGAAGAACTACAAGGGCTTCGTGGCCGGTGTCTTTTCCGGCATCGCCAAGCTATCGGGTAAGTCGGTGTCCCTGCCTCCCCCGGCCCCGGGCAACATCCGTCCACCAAACGCCTTTCTTGACACAATAAATACATACCAACAACTCACTTTCTCTCTAGTCGGCCACCCCTTCGACACGATCAAGGTCCGCCTCCAAACGACCGACACCACGCGCTTCAGCGGGCCCGTCCAATGCACCCTCCAGACGTTCCGCCATGAGGGCTTGCGGGGGTTCTACAAGGGCGCGACGCCCCCGCTGGTCGGCTGGATGTTCATGGACTCGCTGATGCTCGGGAGCCTGACCATCTACCGGCGGCTGCTCGCGGAGCACGTCTTCGTGCCGCACTCGCAGCTCAGCACGCCGCCGAGCAGTAGGGAGGGCGCGCACGAGGCACACACCCTGCCCGTCGCCCACTTGCCGTCCTTCGGCCACGGCATCGCGGGCGTGCTGGCGGGGTCGACCGTGTCCTTCATCGCGGCGCCCGTCGAGCACGTGAAAGCCCGTCTGCAGATCCAGTACGCGGCCAAGAAGTCCGAGCGCCTGTACCGCGGGCCGCTCGACTGCGTGCACAAGATCTACGCCGCTCACGGCGTCGCCGGCGTCTACAAGGGGCTGGCCGCGACGCTCATCTTCCGGTCTTTCTTCTTCTTCTGGTGGGGCTCGTACGATGTGCTCTCGCGGCTGCTGCGCGAGCGCACCAAGCTGTCCGCGCCCGCCGTCAACTTCTGGGCCGGCGGGCTGAGCGCGCAGATCTTCTGGCTCACGAGCTACCCCAGCGACGTGGTCAAGCAGCGCCTGATGACGGATCCGATGGGCGGGAAGCTGAATGACGGGACGCCCAGGTTTAGGGGCTGGCGAGAGGCGGCGCAGGCCGTGTATAGGGAGGGCGGGGCCAAGGCGTACTGGAGGGGGTTCGTGCCGTGCTTTTTGAGAGCGTTCCCGGCGAATGCGATGGCTTTGGTTGCCTTTGAGGGCGTTATGAGAATGTTGCCATGAATAGAGACCGAGAAAGATACCCACGCACGCGCATGCGTCGATAAAAGCAGGAATAAGGTTCATTGGATAAGATATCATAGAGGAACAGCGACAGACATGGTGTATTATAGAATCCCACAGCGATATTTAATCCTTACTCCTTACTCATTCACTGTTCTTACTGAATACTGTACACCATTGGTTGCTGTCAAGTACGATCAACTACAGAGTTTGTCATGCACAGGTAAATGTTTGCCAGTCAAGAACACAATCTGCCTTGAGATATCGAGTTTTTCATTTTCCGACATTGGATGTGCGAGTCTGTTCTAGTTTAAAGCCCATACTCCCGCTCCTTTTTTGTCTTGTCATGTCATGATATGGTGTCGTAAATAACCCGATTACTCGTCATCCTCATCCGCCTCGTCGTTGACGACGTTGAAGAACTTGAGCTCGTAAACACCCTTGGAGGTGGAGACGACACGCAGCCAGTCACGGAGCTGCATCTTCTTCAAGAACTTCTTGGTCCTGTGAACAAGCATGTTAGTGAGTTTCTGTGAGACGACGCGGGATGGTTGTGTCCCTCGGTTTGTATCGGGGTATGGGTTGCACGAACAGGTACTTGAGGTAGCGACCAGAGAGCTCGTTGTGGGCGGTGATCTCGACCTTGCCCTCGCCGACCTGCTGGATGGTGATGGTGTCACCGAGGTTGCCGACGCGGCCGTCGACCTTGATCTTATCCTGCAGGAACTTCTCGAACGCGGCGGTATCGAAGATCTTGTCGCTAGCGGGTTGCGAAGCGTTGATGACGAACTAACAAAGCGGCGTCAGCACCATCGCCAGGATACTCAAAAGGGTTCGGTTATTGTAGATATGACTTACCTTCTTCGTCTGCTTGCCAGCCTTGCCGGACTTCTTCTACATGTCGCAAATTGACCTTAGCCTACTGCATCACGCCATGATCTCGCTGGTGGGATCGCCAGATAGAGACTGGGCCAACAGCAAAGCGGTGTCAAGGTATACATACTGTCTGAGGAGCCATTTTTGCGGATGGGGTTGATGAGGATGGTGTAGAACGCAAAGAAGTCGAATCCTGCGTCTGTGGAGTGGTTGGGCGGCGGTTTTGTGGTGGGAATTGGTGGTGACTGGGGACTCTGGAAAAGTTCGCGAACGAGGGGGGATTTTGAGCCTCGAACTTTTTTGGTGTATCGCAGAAAGGTGAGGTGGATCCCGCACTAGCCTAGCCTAGGGCATCTCTTGGGACGTGGCTCGTGTGTCTGTGGCTGGTGGCTAGGAAAGGCGTGGCTTAGCTGCAGGGTACATTTACATATTGGATGTACTTACTGCGGGGCATGAGACCAACAATCCATGATCCCGGGCACGCGTGGCGCCTGGCTAGGAGCTCCCTCGGCAGGCTAGTGCCTCGGCAACTGATCTGTGTCTCGCGTCTGAGCATTCAATTGGAGCTGTGACATCTACATTTGCCAATCCTAGGTGTGGGATAGTTGTGGATTCTATAACTCTCCCCATCAACAAGCTACAGGACGATAGCAACAATAATGTGCTCAATATATGTCTGCTAGCGAGGTGTGCAACGTTTATCGCCATTCTTGAAAATCCAAAACGATCATCACCTCACGTAATTCTATAATACCCTCCATCAAATCTCAGTATCTATCCTCACTCTGATAACGATGACGACGGATACCAAGATACTCCCTTTTGAGGCAACGTCCTTGAATGAGATAGGGCAGTATGCTTCACGGGTTCGCGCCGCCTACGCATCGCAGAAGACAAAAGACGTCGAATGGCGTCTCGTGCAGCTGAGGAGGCTTCACTGGGCCATCAAAGATTACACACCCAAGATCCTCGCCGCTCTGAAGCAGGATATCGGAAAAGCAAACGGCGAAGCCATCCTCAACGAGGTCCATTTCTCCATCTCCGACCTCGACCTTGCTCTGAAGAAGCTGAAGACATGGGTCAAAGATGACACGGATCTGGACTATCCTCTTACTTTCGTGCCGCTGAAGCCCCATATCCGCAAGGAGCCCCTGGGCGCCGTTCTCATCATCGGGCCTTACAACTTTCCCTTCATGCTGAACATATGTCCTCTGATAGGCGCCATCAGTGCTGGATGCACGGCCGTCATCAAACCTTCGGAGAGTGCACCCGCAACTGCCATGGTCATCAAGGAGATGGTTGAGGACCGCCTGGACCCAGGCTCCTTTTATGTCGTGAACGGCGCTGTCCCGGAGACAACAGCTGTGTTGAACGAGAAATGGGAGAAGATCTTTTACACGGGCGGCCCTGTCGTCGCGAGAATTATCGCCAAGAAGGCTGCAGAGACACTGACGCCAGTAGCCCTCGAGCTCGGCGGCAAGAATCCCGCCTTCGTATCCCAAGCTGCCAACCTGGCTTTAACAGCGCGTCGACTGATGTGGGGAAAGTGCAACAATGCCGGCCAAGTTTGCATATCCCACAACTATGTGTGTGCCGAACGCGATGTGGTGGATGACTTCATCAAGTATATCAACGCTTCGGGCAAGGAGTTCTTCCCCGATGGACCCCAGGCTAGCCCGGACTACGGGCGCATTGTGAACGAGAGGCAGTTCGATCGTATCAAGGGCATGCTGGACAACACGAAGGGCAAGATCGTAATGGGTGGTGAGACGGACCGATCCGATTTGTACATCGCACCTACTGCCGTACTTGTTGACTCTGTCGATGACCCAATGATGGCGAATGAATCTTTCGGTCCAATCTGGGCTATATACCCCGTTGATGATGTCAACGAGGCTATTAAGGTCATGAACAGGGTTGACCCTACGCCCCTGTCCCTCATGACCTTCGGTTCCAAAGCTGAAAATGAGCAAAGTAAGTTATCTACGAGGAATATGACGCCCTCATACGATACACTGGTGATAGTCACATAGCTAACACCACTACCTACGCAAAAGTTCTCAACAACGTTACCTCCGGCGGCGCTACCATAAACGACTCTTACATGCACGGATGTGTATCGACTCTTCCCTTCGGCGGCGTCGGCGAGTCTGGCACGGGCGCGTACCACGGGCGCGCCTCGTTCGACTGCTTCACACACAGGCGCACTGTAGTATCGACGCCCAACTGGATCGACAAGCTGTTGCGCGTGCGCTACCTGCCGCACTCTCCCAGCGAGCTGCGGCAGTTCGTCTGGATGAATTCCCGCAAGCCAGACTTCGACCGCGAGGGCAGGGTGTTGAAGGGGCCTAGCTACTGGCTCTGGCTTATATTCGGCCTGGGTGGATCCACGGCCAAAGGTGCGTTGTTCCGCTGGTTCACGGTTCTTGTGGCCGGATATGCGTATTACACTCAGTCGCACCAACACCTCTTCAATCTTCTTTCGTAAGATGTAGATGAGTACATTGTTGTATCATAATGGTTTTCTTTGTATTGAAGCGCGAACCACTTGTGCACATATGGACTAGCAAGAAAGGACTCAGGGGGGGCTACTGCGCGATCCTCTCGTTATGGACGAGCTTAGACTGACATCAGGATTTTTCGCAAGGTCCGCAAGCTTGAAGATGAAATGCGATGACGCTCTTCTGATCGTTTCCTGCCTCTCTCCACGAGTAGGATGTAAGCTCTTGAAACGTAGCCAGGGATAGTGTCTATAGAGAAGCCAATGATATACCCATTGCCGCAAGGAGGTGCGTTTGTATGTTGTTTACATGTGATTTAACTTTTCGTATATAAAGGACCTCCCAGCGGACCATCCCCTATTCTCATGCACTGAGAAGTAGAATGCCTTTTACCACTTTTGCTAGGAACTTTCGTGGCTGCGAAATCAGACGCAGTAATAGTTGAAGCTTCATGCAAAGTTGCTCTAACTCAAACATGGTTCTCAGATAGGATTGCCTCTCAAATCTTGCTGCCAAATGGCCTAATGATATGCAAGATATCATGGATATGCAATTGTGGTATCACGACTCCTCCATGTACGCGTACGTTTTAAACAGCTGTAGGTCCAAAACTGACTATTGCGAGGCTACCGACCAACGAGGGCGTCTGCTAGCCTGCGACCGCGGGCGCCGCCCAAATATAGAGTCTCGTCGCCATCGCCGTCACCCCTCGCCAGCTCGACGGCCTCTTGATACCCCCTTACCACCATCTCCTCGTCGACGCGCAGTCCATGCTCGACCAGAGCCTCGATAACACCGCGCACACGCGCAATCTCGCGCATCGTAGCCGTCGGGATCTCATCGTTTTGGCTCGAATACACATTCAACCCAATGCTCTCCTCGACTCTCGTGATCGCCGTTGTCGCCGTCTCGGCCGCGGGGCCCTCGCCCTCGATGTGCTTGCTAATCCAGATGAAGCCGTTGACGCCCAGGATGACATCGATCTTCTCAGCGTCGGCGGCGGCGCCTCCACCGATGTCCATGGCAAAAGCCTGGCGGCGCGCGCGCACGACACCGCCGCCGCCGCCGGTGCCGGTAACGCTCATGAAGAGGCCGTTGCGCAGCTTGCCGTACTTGAGGGAGCGGGTGTGCAGGACGGCGCCGCCGTCGCCGTAGAGCTGCTGGACTTCGGCGACGAGCAGCTCGCCTTCGGAGAAGAAGGTGCGGATCTGCAGCTCGTCGGTCTCGGTGCGCCGCCGCTGGATGCCGCCGGGGAGGTTGATGGCGGACAGGGGCAGCTGGGCGAGCAGGGCGGCGCCGACGTCGACGCGCCACCGCCGCGACTGTACCTCGACGATGCGACCGACGACGAGGTCGCCGATCTCGGGCGTGTAGCGCGCGCGCAGGGGGCGCACGGAGAGGAGCCTGTTCGTCTTGGCCAGGGTGCCGGCTACGGAGGACACGATGGCGGGTGGTTCGATGGTGGTGTAGGTGCCGTGGCCGCTGGAGGGAGGCATCGAAGCGTTAGCCTAGTCTGATATAGACCTCTCAACTGGAGATGAGATGAGAGAGGACCAAGGCCCCGAGTCGCAACATGGTCGACGGTGTCACATACCGCATCCACTGGGGATCTTCTGTTATTATCTCGCCCGGGGTGACTATGGCGTCGTCCTCAGACCGGCGTATGCGCTTTGTAGCTCTCCCCATGGACACATCGCCCTCAACGTCGACGCCGCCGTCCGAGTCGGAATCTGAGTTGTCGCCATAGCGGGTATCGATTGGGTTGTAGCCCGGCGGCGGTGCGGGCTGTAATATTGTAATTGGCATGTTCGGATCTGTGTGTGTTGTGTTGGGTAAGGCCAGGGTCTCGAATTTCTGATGAGTTCGGTGGTTCGAGGCGTGGGCGGTGGGCGGTGGGGAGTCGTCAATAGTGTTCTCGTCGTGGTTGTTGTGATGGAGTATATTTACCAGTGGTAGAGCTTGAATGTTCCTTTGCAGCATCTAAAAAAAAGCTGCAGCTCCAGGCCAGGTGCTGTACAGAAATGGATAACACGGTGCCCCACCAAGCCCCGCCAAGGCAAGAGCTACAGGAACCCCGCGTCCAGCCCGCGTGCCACTGTAAGACACCTCTAACTTAGCGCACCCACCTGCCGACTCGAGACCCACCGCCATGTATCCCCCAACTTGTAACAGGCAGCTTTGCATGTGATCGATCATCTTGTCCCTCCTTCCCAACTCCAGAACCAACCATGACATGATAAGTACGATACCATCACCATCCACCCTGGACTATTCTACTTTCCAACTCTGAGGGGCGTCGTCGCCATCATGATCATAGATCTTAGGATGTGATGATTGGAACACCTTTATTTATCCTCAGCCGATGCATACGTATTGACCTACCTACGTCATTGTACACTCATTGTACGATAGCAGCCTTGAGCCATCGCGAAAGTACTACCTAGACACATCTCGTGATGTGAAGTGCATCCAACGCATCAAGACATGTCCACGATGGATGACCGCAGATCCTCTTTCGTCAATCGCGACGACCCCATTCCAACTATCATACTCAACGACCCATCACCCCGGTCTCAGACACCCGAGCCCTCGAGCCACGATGCCTACAACTCCGACACCGACACGCCGTCGCGAAGCAGCGGCATACGCGGTCGCTTCTCGGCCTTCAAAGAAAAGGCGCGCATACAAGATCGCCTCGTAGAGAAGCTGCTGGCGTCGGTGGTGCCGCTGGATGATGGCGAGTTCCCAAACGACGATGGCGGCGGATACGCGGGGCGGACGGCGAAGCCCAACTTCACGCTGCCGACCATGTCCAACAACTTCCGCCGCTTCAACTCGCGCATCGGCGTCGTCTTCGTCTTCCAGGCCCGCGTGCTGCGTCTGCTCGCCTGGCGCCGGCCCACGCACACCATGTCGTTCCTCGCCGTCTACACCTTCGTGTGTCTCGACCCCTCGCTGCTGCCGCTGCTGCCGCTCGTCGTGCTACTCGTCGCCGTGCTCGTGCCCAGCTTCGTCGCGCGCCACCCGGCCGCCGAGTTCAGCGCCGCCAGCGCCGCCTATCCGCAGGCCTGGGCCGGATATGCCGCCCACGGCCCGCCCCTCGCGCCCGCTGTCACCGTCAAGCCCGTCAAGGAGCTGTCGCGCGACTTCTTCCGCAACATGCGCGACCTGCAGAACTGCATGGAGGACTTCAGCCAGATGCACGACGCCATCGTCCGCCTCGTCGTGCCGCGCACCAACTTCAGCAACGAGGCCCAGTCCAGCGCCCTCTTCGTCGTCCTCTGCGCCACCTGCCTGTTCATGAGCATCGCCGCCAACATCATGCCCTGGCGCCTCATCTTCCTGGCCGCCGGCTGGGCCATCACCTGCGTCGGCCACCCCTGGGTCCAGCACCAGCTCGAGGACGCGCACAAGAACCACCTGCACCCCCAGGAGGAGAAGGCCATGTCCTGGGCCGAGACCTGGGCCGAGCGCGACATCATCCTCGACAGCGCCCCCGAGACCGGCGAGGTCGAGATCTTCGAGCTCCAGCGCCTCTCGGGGGGCGGCGAGTGGGAGCCCTGGCTCTTCTCGGCATCGCCCTACGACCCCCTCACCCCCGCGCGCATCGCCGGCGAGAGGCCGGTCGGCACCCGCTTCTTCGAGGACGTCCAGCCGCCGCAGGGCTGGGAATGGAGCGAGAAGAAGTGGGCGCTCGACCTGTGGAGCCGCGAGTGGGTTGAGGAGCGCATCATCACCGGCGTTGAGGTCGAGACCGAGGGCGAGAGGTGGGTCTACGACATCTACGACGAGCAGGCCGAGAAGATCGGCGTCGCCGAAAGCTCGACGCTCGATAGCAACAAGGCGAGAGGCACAGACGCAACGCCGAAGCGTCCGAAGCCGAGCTGGGAAGAGGGCGAGGACGGGGATGGCAGGAGGGGCGATTGGAGACGCAGAAGGTGGGTGAGGCTCGTCAGGAGGAAACTCATCAGTAGGGATGCTGTGTCGTAGGGCGGCTGCTTCGGTCTCTTGTAAATCGCAATCCTACTTTCCATACAGCCATAACAGCTAATGAAATTGTCCATCCATGGACTCGTATTACTTCTGCTTAGGAGTAGTCCCAGAAACTTGGTAATTCTTCCCGGGTACGGCGTAACTAATTGTCTATTGTTTTCTCTTCACGACCCGAACGAGCACCTTCTCACAAACACAACTTTCAGGCCAATAATGTAAATTCAAGCTCTTTTCAAGCCGCATATATCGCGTTGTTTGTATGACCAACGCGACACCCCTGGTACGAGTCATTACTGATCACCATGGAGATTACTCATATGAGGTCACACACATGCACATGCACACACACACACACACACACACACACACACAACTTCATACCCATACCCATGTACGATATCTATCCCCAGCCCAGACAAGCGGAGTCTTTTGCCACGCCCCCCACGCGCATCTGTGTTGTTGTGTTGTCCGTTATGCTTCGCTGAGTAACACCAACTTCCGACTCTTCATTCCATGGTTGATCAACAGGACCGTATATTGATCGTGATATTATTCCCCACGAGATCAACTCGCAAGGTCTGTTCTGGTAGCGCCTTTTAGCCAGGAACAAATACAGCAAATCGACGGACAGACAGACAAGCAGATACACCATCGATGGTTTCAGTCCTCCTCGCCACAACGAATATATCTAGACCGCTACCTAGGACAGGACGGCGCTAGAATATTCATACAACACAGAGGTTGAAGTGAGCGAAACTGTTCATCTGGTTTGCTAGGTGAGGTATGTTGTATTTGGGCCTGAGGTCACGTCACGCATCTAATCACTCAAACTCACTCACTCACCCACTCCCTCGCTTGCTCACATGTCCATTTCCCAATCCTAACCCTTACCAGCCTCTTCAAGAGTTATAGCTCTGTTGACGTCTCATACCTAACTACCTACCTTACCTACCTATAGGACAAAATCTAACCTGGGCATGGATAGCCCATTTCACTATCAAGGCAGGCACGCAGAGATCTCATTACCGAGGTAGATAGATAGATTCTCCTCTCTATCTATCCATCTCTCTCTCTCCCTCAGAAAAACAAAACACCATCTCCAACCCTCCCTCAATCTTCCGCTCCCATATACGCAAAAGATCGACAAATACCCCGCTGCGGCCAGAGTACCTACCTACCTATCTCAAACTTGATTTTCAATCGCAATTACGAAGACCTAACGAACAAAAAACACGGAGGAGAAGGGATAATTCCCAATAACAAAAAATGCCATAAAAACCAAACTTTCTAGAAAACAAATCCAACCATCAACCATCACCATACAACTAAATACGATAACATCAACACACTCACTCCCACGCTATCCCGACCTCGACCCCAAACTCAGCTCCATCGCTACCTAGGAAGACTATGGCCAGCGATTCAGAGCACTGGGACTCGACGACCTCGATGGAGGTCATGGCGGGCGTCTTCTTCGGCATTTCCGCCGCCCTGCTCGTCATCGCCCTGCCGCTCGTATTGTGCAACTACTGTCGCGTACGCCGGCAGTCTGCGAGAGAAGGACGGTTGGAGATATAGACGTATAATGATTTGTACACCTACCTATATACTTTAGTCAAAGTGATGTGGTGCGATAAGGTATGAGCAGAACGGGTGAAGCTGTTTGTTTTGTAATCTGTGGAGTGAGACGAGTAGTTGACGGAGTATCACGATCGGAAACCGAGATGATGGCCATTTTATCTCATTTGGAGATTGTCACGGTTCCGCCTTTAGATCCGGTCGCTTCATGGTTCTGCTATTTACAGGTTCAAGGACATAGTTTCTGTATGGATGTGAAGGTAGGTATGTGTATGTATGTAGGTAGTTGAGATGGAAGGTTGCCCTGTGTTCATTCTGTCTCTTCCGTTCATGACAAAGTAAAAGTAATATGCCCGCTGTTGCGCCGTCTATCATGCATTATGATGAATAGGGTGTCATGCATCGTGCCCCCAGCATCAAAACAGAAAGCAAAAAAAACACCGATACAAAAATGGCGCCGTATTATGCCCCAGGAACTCCTTTGCAATCAAATGAAAATTAGGCCCATAACCCACGAGTCCGTGACATGTATGTCTATGTCTCACGTGGAGATGTTCAGTGTCTCTTGTATTTCTACAAATAGTGTTAGTCATTTGATAAGTCAAGATGTGAAGGATTTGGGAACATACCTCTTCTACTCGCCTCCTGTTCTGAGGGTCTAGAGAGTTGGTGGCGCCCATCAATGTCTGTCCGATAGCCTTGCTGGAACCAATGAGTGGGCGGAAGATGATGGTAGGCGCGCGTTTCAATACAGCCTTGGCGGCTCCCTGGGCATTCCCGCTCTCCATTACTTCACCCGGCACGGCAATGATGGCATCCCTCGCCATATTCAGGTCGCGAGCCAAACTCGAATACGCACCCCTGAGGCCTTGTACAACACCTGTCGGTTGGTGAGCGTATAGACTTATCTGTTCAGGCTCTTCCGGTTCCGCATCGCCATCGTCCCAGTCAGCAGATTCGTCAACGTCGGGTTGTTTTGTCAGAATGCCTTCTGCGCCCTGGAGGGCATACTGTGTGCCAACAGCTAATTTTGCACCCAATTTGACAAGTTCTGTGCCTGTTGTTTTGGCGAATGCAGTAGCACCTTTTCCTAGGCTACGAACGATCCTCCCGTCTTTCTTATATTCCTTGATGGGGATTTCTATGAGATCCTTGAAGCCGCTGCCGACATTGACGAGTGAGCGAACAGGGGCAAGACCAGCAAGAACTCCAGGAAGCTGATTTCGCTTGACATCGGGCATCCACGTGTCATTGAGTGTTTGGCCTAGCCGGTCAAATCCGGAGGCACCGTATACGATAGTACGACGCAAGACCATCCGAGACTGATCTAGTACCACAAAATTCATGAATTCAGTGGTATGACCTGATCGAAGACCCGCATAATCAACCCGTTTTGGCTTGAAGTCAAGAGTAACAGGAATTGACATGATTTCTGCCCTTTGTATGAAAGGGACATCACTTGGTGAAGCATGGATCGGTTTCGATTCATCCTTGAACTCGAAAAAGCGGGTGATGAAGTCGAGAGCATCTTGGTCAACATGCAATCGGAGAGGAAGTACAGTAGCTTTAAGCACGATTTCGGCCGCGGCTAGATCTGGATGAGGTTTGACGTTGAGGATCTCAAGGTGTACCATGCTTGCATTCATTTCTCGCTCACCCGCATCCTGGTCATACGTAGCGAATTTCTTCCACGTAGAGGTTGGAACGTGGTCGAATACCACTAGATCCTTAACACGCACGTCGATCGAGCTTTGTGTCTCGCCCGATGCTGGCGGGAAACTGACCAGATCAACGTTGATGCCTCTCAATTCGAATGTGATCTTGTGTCTTTTACTGCGATGTAGCCTTAGCTTCTTTTTTGTACGATATGCACCGCCTTGTCGACTTGGGGTCGCCGTCATTGTCGTGGTTGCAATCGATTCAGTCTCGGTGGCGTTGTCATTGAGCTCTTGATTGATAGCCTGCGCTAGTTCACGAGGGTCTCGGTTTGCGGGGATGCCGATGTAAATTGAGTTGAAGAGAAAGTCGCCGATGACCGTCTCCTCATCGATAATCTCCATGTCAGTTCCAGCGCGAGCGCGGTCTTGTCTAGTTTGCCGTTCTGTAGCCGTCGTTTCGATATCATAGACGGCCTTTGATATGACATCACGTGTGTGATTCCAGTCGTACCCATCAAAGAGATTCCAGATGAAATGAACGTCGCGAACGCGGACAGAAAGAGGACTTTTCACAACCTTGACATCGTTGGCTTGATCATAGGCGTTCTTATTGGAATTCCATCGATGTGCGGTTCCTTCAATGACCGATCCATTGCTGAAGTAATTTTCATGGATGACAAGGTCGTCCTCCTCATCTCGGTCTTCTGGCTGGCTACTGAAGTTTGTCAATAATACGCCGTCAGTAGTATCCTGCGCCGTAGTTTTCGACGGTGACAAGGGGTCTGTGGTATCTAGTAGCTGTGAGTGACTGGTCGAACCACCGTAGAACCTAGAATCGACATCAAGAGGGCTAGAATAATCGGAGCCCTCAAGATCGAAATCATCACCTAGTTCATGAGCAAGAAAGTCATCGTCAAAGTTGTAGTCTCCTTCTGCTCTGCCGAAAGCATCTGCCGAGATAGACGCAAGCATATCCTGCATCGGAACAACATTGGTTCTGTATTTGATTTCCTTCTTTGGCGGTGTTGGGGGCGCGAGCGCATTGGCAAGGGCAATCAGAGTCTGGGTTGAGTCGGCACAAGTTTCTAGTACGAGGAGATCATCTCGCACTTCCACGTCAACCCACTTAGTACCATCTTCCTGGTTTGCACCGATTTGAACTGCGAGCTTTGCAGAGGATATATAACAGATATCGACAAAACCTTGTTGGCAAAGATCAACTACCTGCGGGGTTGCCGTGTTCGAAGGTAGCCGCCGTGAAGTTGTCGCCGGGCGTGTGGAGTCTTTCAAAGAGATATCATCAACAAGAAGTATAGACGCTTTGTTGAGGTTCCCTATCACGTTTGCATCATCTGCCGCGAGCGCAACCTCAAATCGGGTATTTGTGAGTACAATAACCATTTTCGAAGGAAGTCCGAGTGGATTGAGGCCAATGAGACAATCGTGAAGAATGACGTCAATCTTGAAAGGCTTTCCTTTACTCTGCTCATTCAGAGTGCTAGTTGTAGGCTTTCCAGCAATCGCAACGTGGGCATGCTCTCCCAAATTTGCAACTGATGCCGCCAGAGACGCCTCAAAATCTTGTGGTGTAGCATCCTCTCCTAGATCTAACAGGTCCATGATAGTTGTAACCCGATATTCCAAATTCAGGTATCGTGTTCTGAGTTTGATGCTAGGTTCGATGTCGTCGCCGATCATCCTCATGGTAACAACCGGACCGTAATCTCCTATATTGGTAGGTGGTACAGAAGAGAGCAGCTGTTCGGTATGGTTACGATCAAGAGATACGGCGCCCAATCCGACAGCCACGAGCGACGGCATCGTGATGTGACCCACCTCGAGACTTTTCAAGGACGCCCGCATAACACCGATCTTTTCATTCGCGGTGAAATTGACATCCATATTACGAACAAATACCAGAGTGAGAAGGCCAGGACGGTCATCCTCGGGCAAATATTTTGTTACCGTAGAAAGGCGAGCAAAATCCTCGCCCAAGGTAGACAGTATCTGAAGTTGCTGCACTTGATCAACCTGGATTTCGATGTCATCAACATTGACGCGCAAAACGGAGCCTTTCCTGCGCTGGCGAAGGAGCGTATCCACCATTATCTCGTCATCACTCTCATCAAATTTGTGTTTGGAAGGGATGATAAGTTCGAGAAGACGCTCCAGGTCCTTATCTTTGGGCGTGTTCAGAAACTCGACTCGTGTGTTTGTTATAACAGCATGCACCGGTGGATCACCCGACGACTGCCCGGCGTAGGGACCCGTGATTTGAATTTTAGATATTCCAATCCCAAGGCCCTCTTCTCGGTTCACTAGCTTCAGTGCACTGCTGTCAAGCGAAATGCTGCAATCTTTCCCAATAAGATCCAAGCGAGCTCCGCCTATCCGCATATTGATTTTGTTGTCGGAGCTTGCGGAGGTATCATCAGGGCGTATAGGGGCGTCAAATCGAACCCCTCGAGTTTTTCGTGACGATTTTGGCGGGCTTCGCAATACTGGCAGACTGCTTGCAGTCATCGAAGAATTGAGATTAAGGAACCCACTCAAGCCTCCAAACCAGGTAAATGTTTCATCTAGCCTTGGGAGATCTAACTTGATGTGGAGAGGAAGTGTCTTTACCTCGCATTTCGTCGAATCAGGTGATTGATGAATTGTAAGAGAGATATCTGAACCTGCCGAGGGGAAAGCGTCTCTAATAGAGGATCGCATCTGAATGCGTTGATCGAATGAAACAATATCATCATTGGCATACCCGAACTTGAATTTTCCAATGTTTACTGAAGTCGTAGTAGTCGAAGGTTGTGACTGTGAAAGATGAATTTCAGAATTCTCGAATGTGGTCGTGAGAAGTGTATCAGCATCAAAAGTAGGCGGGCGTGTGCCAAAGATCCGCTCAGGGGTATCCGCAACGCCAGATAGAACTTCAAGGAAATGGATGGATATCTTCTCGAAAATGACTTTGATGTCAGGAAGAGAAGAAGGCTCTTTATCTGTTTTCGCTTGACCACCAGATTCCTTTAGCACGCCTGATAGTCGCGATACAAGGTTAATGAGAAAGAACGCCGTGGGAAGATCGAATTTGACCTCTAAAGGAGACAGCGCGACTTCTATGGACCCATCGACCGCTTGAGGGGGGTCATCAACTTCGAAGCCTGATGCTTCGAGATCCGCCATTGAAGCAACAGACTGGGTTGTATTTTGATGAATCGAGAAGGCACCTGGCATTTGGCCAGCAGCAGAGTACCCCATAGATCGATGTGCTCGGGCTCCCGGACCACCCGAATCTAGCGTCGAGGGACGATCAGACGGTGGCTTTGTGATAGAGGGATACCACAGATGTAACAAATCTGATGAGATGAGTTCCTTAACAATCCGGGTTGGTCCTTTGGGAGTGGTTGCCTCCTCCGGCAGGTCATGGACGGCCGAAGGGTCTCGAAACTGGGGTGAGCGGCTATGCGTCCCATGAGGCGAGTCATCCAGCGTATGCACGGCGTCACGAAGGTTGTCCACGTCCGCTTCCGATTCTAGCACAGCGGCTTCTTGTCCGGCAGTATGAGGCTGCTTCCCCAATGGTGCAGTAGTCATAGTAGACGGTGAAACCGGAGAGCGCGTGTGTCTTGGTCTGGGTGAACTCTCAACACTGGAGGGCTGGTCCTCCCATGCACCGGGCATAGTCTGGTCGATCTGAGATGACGTTGCATGTGAAAATGCACTCATATACATACTCTCTGCCTCCTCGTGACTGAACAAGCGTGACTGTGCCAGATTTCGTGTAGTTGATGTCGGTGATCCAGCGCTCTGACTAGACGAGGTGGTAGGATCTACATCATCGCTTACGGGCCCCGTAGACATTGCACCCCAGCGGCCCAACCGGTCAAGCACATGTTCAGATGAAGACGGTCCAGGTGGCTCAGTCCATAGATCTTGACTAGCTATCACTGCTGACTGCGCCGGACGAATAGATGGTGCTGCCCTTGGCAAGCTGTGCGTTGAATTGTGAGTAGTGGGTGCCCGCGGAGTTGATGGAGTAGACCTTGTTTCCTCGTCTTCTAGGTCGACTTCCGGGTCGTCTCCCAAGCTACCAAGGTCATATGGAATATCAAAAGCATCTTCGCTATCCATCATGGGTCGATATTGGCTATACCCTAGATCCGCAGAGTCGGCCAAATGCCCGCCTAAGGGAATTATTGGTTGAGACGTAGCGGTTCGAGACAACGGTCGGTGACTCGTCACGACTGGGGATGCTGCTCCCGCAGAAGAGGGCATGGACGAGGTTCGGGACAGTGCTGAAAAGACGTCGGCCTCAGATATAAGAGCAAGCCGTATCCGGTTCAGTTCCACGAATCGCTTGCCATTTTTGTGAATAGCAGCTGAGCCAAGATCAGCAGTGCTGTCCCCTATCTTGGCTGTGGTAACACCCTCAGCATTGATCTCGTCCAAGGCTAATCGAAGCGTGACTACTTCATTTGTCGATGGATTGGTTTCCAGAGGAACTTCTACGTCGAGGTAGCAAGCCACGCCTTTGATTGTGAGTTCAAGTCGGTCTACTATACCCTGGAGAAAGTTGGCGAGGAAGGCGGGCAGTGACAGGGACTGCCCTGTGCCAAAGCCATAGTCGTCTTCGCTGCCATCTTCGCTGCTCGACGCCGATGCAGCCAAATCATGGGTTTGGGCATTGAGCGCAGCCTGGAGCTCTTCCTTCTCTCCGCGGGGCTGAGTTTCCAGAAACGACTGGGCCAGGTCGATGGCATGTGGGACGGCGTCGTCGTGCGGCGATGATGGGGACGTGCGGGTGGCAGTCTGTCTGTGTGTTCCTCTCCGTGTAGCCTTCAACTCTTCTGGGGACACGATCCTGAGTTTGATCTCGACGCCATCAGCTTCGACGCGTATGGGGCTCGAATGGATGGCAGCAGGGACGGTTACGCGAAGTGCTAGGACCTTCGCTTTCTGGATCTCGATGGACGGGGGCAGGTTCAGGAGTTTCTCCAGTTTCTATGGACGGGTCTCAGTCAGTCCTCTGCTCTGTGTATTGGCTCAAGGCAACGGCGATGCAGTGGCGGGGGTTGCCAACTCACCTCGATCTTGATGCCGACGTCTTGCCATGTTAAGTGACCAGCTTGGCCCCATGCAACGTCGATTTTGTCTAAATCTAGAGCATCGGTGTCGAAGTAGTCTAATTTGTACAAGACATATCGAAGCAGACGCTTGGGCATGCTAGAGGTCCAGAAGGACTGGAAATAGGCCGCCATGGCGGGCGGTGTTCGGCGTGGGCCAGACTCGGACCAGACCCGGACTTGATTCACGGAAAGGCAAAGTTCACGGAAACAGGAGGCAAGTACTGAGTCGTGACCGGTGATAAGGCAGGTAGAGGAAACGGGCTCGGGGGCCTGTCTCGGCTGTCAGGATCAGGATGAATGGCTAGCCTAGGCTTCAGCAGCAGTGACAGCAGCGACAGCAGCAGCGGAAGCAGCAGCGCGTGAAGCGCGCGTGGGGAACATAGGTTGTTGTTGGTTGATCACGATGCCCCGGCGCTCGGGATGCGGGGAGAAGTGCATCTCGATAGGTGTTGAGAGCGGGCGAGGCAGGCAGCTACAGCTACCTTAAGGTAGCTTGTATGGAACAAGACACGGAGAGTAAGAGGTAGATGAAGACCAGGAGAAATGGAGTGATGGAGGTCCAGGTTGGCAGAATACGAATGCTAAGGCTCAGGTCAGGTTGGCAGTGGAAGTTAGGTCAGTATGTAGTCAACTTTGGACCCAAGATTGGTTGCATAACGGCCCCAAGGTCGAAGCCCTGAGGTCGGGTGCCCAAAGCTGTAAGTTGATGGGGTACATGTACCTACTAGTAGTACGAGTACAGTAGAGCTGCTGCGAAGGCGGGCACAGTGGTAATCTAGCACCCTTAGGTACCTAGGAGGTACAGCACGGGAGAAGCCAGGCTCGCCAGGGTGGGACGCCCCGATGACGAACAACAGCCCGCACCCAGGCTCACCTTGCCTAAAGTGCGACGCCCCCCAGCAGCTGACGAGGTCCCGTTCAGGCCCCCGTCGCCGCCAGCCAGGCGAGACAGGGAACAGGGTCGCGCGCTTCAGTCCCGCCCGCTGCCACTGGGGCTTATTCTGAACTTGCTGGCGTGTGAGGTCGGCCAGAACAGGCCAGTCTATGTACATACCTAGGTGCTACATCTAGATAGATTCTCATCATCTAACTAAGTCAGAGGGTATATGTATATGTGTATGGATGCACATAGGTAGGTAACGACATCAGCTAGCTCAGATGATATGGCCATGAACGGATTCGGCTCGTTGACGGCATCACTTGATCAACAATGCCACCTCCTGTAGCGCTACCCAAGCGTGCTAAGTGACAACCTTAGCCCCTCGCTCGCCTAGGTAGCACCCTAGATAGCCTGCGCTAACGGGGGTAGCAGATCAATGCCCGCCCGGGCGCTCTGCATCTCTTATCGATTATCGAATGAGGTAGGAGGTACTTAGCACTGTGGAGTGTCTAGTGGGGGCGGGGGTGGGGGGTCGTCCTTAGTAAACGAGACTGGATTCAGTCATATATCATAGACCTACCTTCCTTAGGTTTACTTTTCATCTCGCCGAAATCGACCACAGATGAGTTGTCATGGCTCCCGTTCCACTCATCAGTTTGGGAGTCTACTTTCTGCATTCTCATGTCTACTAGCTGCTCCACTATGTATATCGATCTTAGATTTGGAGTTCATACCGAGTTGGAAACAACCTACGCAACGACCTGTCTTAGAATCTATGTCACAGTTTCTTATATCTCAATGAAAATATTGTCTCAATTCCCGGTTTCACGCATCTATCCCCACAAAGCGAAAGTGAACTGCGTTTGTTTCATCTACGCAGATGTACCCTTACCGTATGCCTGAGCGATCCTGTTACCCACCGACTCGCCGCTCCAGTACGCTCCCGTGACTGTTCCCAAGGCAACAAACGGCGCCGTATGCTCGCCAGCCAGCCAGAGCCCACGGCTCGGTAACCCTTCCCTCATGATCTCAATGTCTCTATCGCCCTCCTGCAATCCCACTTGAAAGTTGCTGTAACTGCCATTGCCGGCCAGATCATCTTGTAGCCATGACGTGGCGCAGCAGCCCACCGGCTGACAGTCGGGGGATGTGTCATCGTAGTGCGGCATGCGTGAGTAATAGGGGCGGAACCAGTCGTACAAAAAGGCGTCTTGCTTCTCTTTGGACGGAAGCTTGGCCACCTCGCTGGTCAGGAACCTGGACTGGTCCCCATACGTGTAGAACAAGAGGGTAGGGTGCGAGTCCGACGGCGCGAAAGACGACAGCTCCACGATTTCCTGGTTCCAGCGATTCGGGTTCGAGTCGGGCGCGTAAGTAGGCGCAAGCAGCAGTACGAAGCCCTGCGTGTCATTTTCGGGCTCATCAGAGCGCCAGAATGCCTTGGGGAAATGAATGTAGACTTTCTCGAGGCAGCCGTAGCCGATGTTGCCAATGGCCTGCGACAACCGCGTCGGCAGTGGTGGGTTGAAGGCGTCCAGGTGCTGCTTAAGCCAGCCCAGGGGGGCTGTGCATACGACCTCGTCGAACTCCAGTGTCTCCCCAGATTCGGCGAGTACTTTGAGTGTTGCGTAGGTGTCATCATTGCTGCTCTGGATCTTGTTGACAATGGTATTATACTTGATGCTCGCGCCCTCTGAGGCAGGCTTGGCTATGACTGCCAGAATCTTCGCGTATGTGCCCGAGCAGAACAAGTTCTCTTCTATGTGTTCAGTCAGAAGTTCACCTCGGGGCTAGGGAGGGACATAAGGGGGCTTTACCGCCGTCTATACATTCTTCTAGCCAGAAATACTTCAGACTTTGGCTAGTGACTGTCATACGCAAAAGTCAGGGACCGTGATTGTAAGAATGAGAATGGATATTCATTCAAGGCAATAATCAACGTTGTGATCCGCAATCCATATTCCCAGGCAGTAAAAGAAAGGGGCATGATGAATTGAGTGGCCGCGCACCATGATTTCCAACATATGCACCCCATGATTCAGCGATTTGGAGCAGGACCTTCCGCTTCGTTTCGTAATCGGGCGAGGATCTAGGAACCCTGCAAGCGAATTCTCTGTCGAAGAAATTGAAGAGACTTTCATTGGGATCAATTGTTGGACAGCTTTGGTTGCTGTGGGCGAAAGCAGCACCTATGATCTCCCACATCAACTCTGAATAGTTATCAGCGTCAGGTGGGGAAAAGAACCTCCCCTCGTCATCGATAACAGACTGTTTTCCCGACGGGGCACCAGTTGCCGTATTGGTCTTCTTTGCAAGGTCTAGTATCGGGTTGTTGTTTGTGCCATGTATCCAATTTGGCCCAGCACTGTAAACCAGAGCAACGACATGTTGTTAGTATGGCATCTCTGCATTTCTAGGTCTGGACGCAATGGGAATGGAGAGTGGGACAAATCTTAGAGACGAAAGGGGCCCATGACATATATAGCACAATATGCATAACATACTCTACGAGAAGGCCTGGCGTAAGAGGGATCTGGTGAACTCGACCGCCCAATCGGTTTCGTCCTTCGATCAACGTCACATTGAAACCATGTTGTAGCAGGACATCAGCGCAACGTAGTCCAGCCAGCCCGGCTCCAATTATACCGATGCGAGGGATCCGACCAAGGATTTGCGCTCGGCGCTAATGAAAATGTGAGTCTAGTGATACAGAACAAGACGAGAAACTCATCTGAGCAGCGACTGTTGAAGGGAAGGTTAGACGACATGGTGTGGCGTTTTCAACCGCAATGTTCGTCAACACACTCCCACATATGGAAGCTTTCGAGCTCTCAGCTTGTGAGAAATACCTTGCTAATGTTGATTGTGGACTCGGCGGGTTGGGGCATATCTTCCGTGAGGTGATGAGAGATTGCAGACTGCTGATACAGGCTGAGGTCCCTCCAGATGCGAGAAGTGCCCTTTTCGGCAAGACTAGTGAATGAAACTGTATGAGCATCCATGGTCACCTGTTACTTATAGAATCGGGAATCGCAAAAGTGTTTTTGAGCGAAAGGATAAATGGCATAGGGGAATGAGATCAGCCAACAATAAAGCTGGCTGCGTAGGAAGAAGCCGAGCTACTCATTACTTCGCGAGCACGGATGATGTGTATCTTGGCGCTCATGTATTTTATATAGCAGACGACGACGAAGCGCGGCACATGATATCACACAGGTTAAGATCAAGCCTTAACCGCAGCTTGCAGGTTCTAGGCAAGCCACAGATATATCTGTACTCGCATAGGCAGCTATTGTAAAGCTTGTGTTCGAAGTAAGGGGGGGTTGGACAGGATAGTCTTGGCAGTTGCAACAGCATTTTGAGATGTGTACAGATAAGATAGTGAAGGACAATGAAGTCGACCAACATAAACTTGGCCGATACGACCGTACAAGGATGTACAAAACAAATGCTACGAGAAGTGAGCCGCATGGAATTCGCGTGTTTCTGAGACCTGATGCTGCACGGATAAGTCACGCCTTGCGTTCCTTGGGTTCAATTGGACAGCACTAGCTTGATGAACGACAGAAGTGGCCTGACAGGCTGTTATCAGACAGAAGAGAGGAAAAAGAGAAAAAAAAAGGAGATAGGACTTCGACGTTGTGTTGTAGCGCGGGTGCCCGAGTGCACCGACAACGGAGCCAAAAGTCGGACGAGACTTGGGAAAAGAAATCAGGCAACTTACGACGGACGAGGGCGATTAAACTAGCGTTTGTGCTTGTAGGATAACATACACCAGTCGGAATGGATATCAAGCAAAGACCGGCTGAAAACCAAGATATTCTCTTACGTAGTGAACAACTGGCGTCACTTGAAAGTTATCACAAGGCCATTGTCGTGGGAAACCCCTCAGGATTGTAGCACTGCCACACTGCACATTTGGTGCATGCCGACGCTAAGACGACCGGCGGCCTCAGTTCTTATCTAATGATCAAATGGGGCTTCCGGCCCCGATAATAAGCGAAGTGCAAGCCTTCCAAGTCGAGTCGACGGCACTCGGCAACATGCTTCGAGATTAATTGCGATTATCCCCAAGGTTAGTAATAAGGATATCGTGTATGGCTTGGAACACAAGGGTTGCTGCACAAATTGATGTAGGGCCGTTCGTTTGGGAGTATGGTAGTAGCCACTCTTACGGTGGCTCCTTATGGATCAGCCTCTTCAATTCTCAAGAAACCCACATTGGCACAGGTATCGCGGGTATCACCTAGATACCGAAGGTGGCGTCGCGGACAACAAACCTATGCCGCGAGTCTTCACTCCAGGTAGGTACTGTATAGGCCGGGGTAGATAGGTAATTGACGGGGCATGTCTAAGCACCTTGGATGAATTAGTAGCTGAGCATGTCGCGAGGGAAACCTGACGACTGACTTGCTGCCCGATCTAAAAAGTAGTAATGAACTTACTGTACCTACTATACTATACTGGCCTTGTTCAGTCAAGCTTGCAGTGTAGTAAACCAACCCGTAAGGTGTACATCTTATGTATGGCTCGTAACGATTGAGAGGGTGTAGCGCAGCGCAACCCTTCACGAACAAAGCGCAGGCCTGCACGCGTCGGCAAGAAGAGAGAGGAGATGGCATCTAATCATCAGTCAGTCGGATTCAATGAATAGCACGACTTACACATTTAAGAAGTATGTATAGTACTTACTAGTCACGCATCTGGCCAGCCACTCCCCCATACCCCAGATTGCATGTGAAGGTGAAGATCTGACTAAGGCTAAAACCAGCCTAGCTGCTCCCAGGTCCGGGGTTCCCGGCACGCGATTCATTCGGGGCCGCCAATCAGAGGCCGACTGAATGCAATCGTAGGCACCATGGCGGGCCTGGACGGTTGAGCCGAGGCTCGTTTACAATGTGTCTTAGCAGAAGGTACCTCGTTGCCATGCTTTTGGTAGGCGGGAGAGTAAGTCCTCACCGATAGGGCTCCACTGACGTCGTGGGGGATGTTTGTTTCTTACCGACGAATCTGACAGCCGAAGAACATATCATGGATATTGTACTAGTAACCTGCTGGGTTGGAATGCCGAGGTGGTCATCTGTTAGCTTTCCTCCTACTCTCTCCATTTTCTCATTGTTCTTTTCCTCTATTCCATTCTTGGACCACGCACTCTCTCTCCATCGTCCTCTTACAGCAGGCCTCCTTTCCACCTAGACTCTCTACCTACCTAGGTAGACTTAGACTCTTCAGCGCATTCAACCTCCCGAACCCAAACCAATACCCACCCACCATGGCCAAGACATTCACGCGCGACGAGGTCGCCAAACACAACACCGAGGACTCGGTCTGGTTCATTGTCGATAGCAAGGTCTACGATGTAAGCGACTTCCTCGACGCGCACCCCGGAGGTGAGGGTGTTTTACGCCAGGTCGCTGGCCAAGATGCCACAAGCGCTTTCTACAACCTGCACCGACATGAGGTCCTCGTCAAGTACGACGACCTCCAGATCGGTACCGTCGAGGGCGAGAAGCCCACCGTAGTCACACCACAGCCAGGTGGTAAGCAGCCCTGCCATTCAATCCCACTCCTCGGAATGGCAAATACTGACTCTGCGTGCTCTACTTAGACCTCTCCCTCGTCCCCTACGCCGAGCCTCTCTGGCTAACCCCAGCCTTCAAATCCCCATACTTCAACGAGAGCCACCGGAGGTTACAGAAGGCCATGCGCGTCTTCAACGACAAGTACATCACACCCGAGGCTCTGGCCCGCGAAGCCGACGGCAAATACATCAGCCAGGAGCTAGTGGAGCGCATGTCCAAGGCTGGCATCCTGCACATGCGCTTAGGGCCGGGCAAGCATCTCCACGGTGTGGACCTACTAGATGGCGCCGTGAAAGGCGAAGAGTTCGACTACTTCCACGACATGATCATCGGCCAGGAAGGCGTGCGCTCCAATGCCAGAGGCTTTCAAGACGGCCAGCTCGCCGGCATGGTCATCGGCCTGCCCTGCATCATGAACTACATGAAGGACGAGAAGCGGAAGAAGGCCCTGATGGACGAGATGTTCAGCGGGAAGAAGTACATCTGCCTGGCCATCACGGAAGCGTTCGCCGGGTCTGACGTCGCGTCGCTGCGCACCACGGCCACGAAGACGCCCGACGGCAAACACTACATCGTCAACGGGACCAAGAAGTGGATCACGAACGGCGTGTACTGCGACTACTTCATCACGGGCGTGCGGACTGAGAAAGGGCTGAGTGTGCTTCTGATTGAGCGCGGCGAAGGCGTCGAGACGAAGCCGATCAAGACCTCGTACTCTCCCGCTGCCGGCACATCTTACATTACGTTTGACAACGTCAAGGTTCCGGTCGAGAATCTGCTCGGCGAGGAGAACAAGGGCATCTACGTGATTCTTAGCAATTTCAACCACGAGCGATGGAGCATGGCCTCTACTTCCGTCCGCATGAGCAGAACTGTGGTCGAGGAGTGCCTAAAGTGGGCGCACCAGCGCATCGTCTTCGGCAAGCGCTTGATAGATCAGCCTGTGATCCGACAAAAGTAAGTTCCAATGCCCTCTCACTCACTCCAATGTCAACCAAAGCTAACAACCACATTTCAACAGGCTCGCAAAGATGATCGCATTAGTGGAAGCAAACCAAGCATGGCTAGAGAGCATAACATATCAGATGTGCAACATGCCTTATAGCGAGCAAGCCAAGCATCTGGGTGGCCCCATCGGTCTCCTCAAGATGAGCATCACGCGGGCGGCTCACGAAATCGCCGATGAATCCGTGCAGATATTTGGCGGCCGTGGCCTGACGCAGTCAGGCATGGGACGAGTGATTGAGATGTTCCATCGTACCTACAAGTTCGACGCCATCCTCGGCGGTGCCGAAGAGGTCTTGGGCGATCTCGGCGTTCGACAGGCCATGGCAAAAATGCCCAAGAGCGCAAAGTTATAATCAGACAATTTTAGGAGAGCGGGGCAGCATATGTGTTCAGGTAGAAATAAGTGATTTAACGTCGCATTGCCGGCATGGAGTAAAGACAGCGTTTTGTCAATTAGCCTCATATGTAACATAGCTTGATATCAATGCATTCATGTTAGAACACATGCAGCAATGATTTCGGAGCGTTCACGCACAAGACGATGCAGAACGATACTTACTTTTGACTTCGGACCTACTTTTCCTTTAAGGATAGGTTTAATACAGTGTTCCGATTCAAAAACCGTGAGTGTAACAAGGCAATTCGATCAATAATTTAGGCCAAGCTAAGGTCCTCAAAAAAGTATCTAGCTATATCAAACATGAAGTAACACCATCTGCCCATAATCCATTCAGCTAAAGTCTTCAACCCCCCTTCGACAGTCAGAGGCCCAAAAGATATCCATGCTTTACACTACTATATCAAGAGACCTGCTAAAGATAAATTTCGCACTTGGGATTGCCTATCCCTGCTGGAAAGACAGACACCACTGAAAATATGCTGCGGCCATTCGTATTCGGGTTTATGGCTGAAAACCGTGAGTCAACATCTGATGGGTCATGATTTGGCGATTGACCAGTGGCAGACGTCTTCGTGCTGGAAAGGGCACTTGCGTTGTGCTATTGCGGGTTGGGCTCCCAAGTCGCGGGGGGCTCCGTCGAATCCTCTGGGGATGCTGTTGGTTAAGTGGGTGATGGTGAGGCAGATGCTGGGGTCGATGATGAGCGGCATCCCTGGCGCTGACATTATGATCGGGACCGTGCATGACATCGTTGAAGTACCGCGCTGGGTCGCCGAGGAGCGTGTGGGCCGACGACTCCCGCTGGCGTTTGCTGGTGCCGCATTCTTCACATACAATCCACACGACCTTCTCGGACGAGCAACGGCCTTGGCGAATCGCGGTCCTGGCTATGCTTTCGGTCCTCGAGGTATCCATTCCCATTGACGATTGCGACGAGATGGACGGAGCCCGGGTTGATCTACCTGCAGTCGACGGGACCGAGCTTCCGACAAGGGACCATCTTTTACTGGGCCGGTGTTCGTCGTCCTTGATGCAACTCTTGTCGGTCTCGGTGGGTGAGAACGATGGGGTGCTCAGTAGAAGTGTTCTGCGCTTCATTTCACCTGGGGGTCCTTTCTCTGAGCTTTCTTTCTCGGGATCAGGATTCACCCCCATTGTGTGTCCTTGCTTCCCAATGCGAATGAATGGAACGAGTAAGAGTGGAAGACTGGCGAAAGCAGTGGTTGCGATAAATGTGTGTGTATAGGCAAGCTCGGGTTGAGACCAATCTGCTTTTCCATCGAATGAAGACCAGATTGAAGTAGTCACTGCGAGACCAAGTGGGACACCAAGTCGACTCGTGGTCTGGAGAAGCGAAGCCCCGACTGAATGGTGTTCGCGAGGCAGCGAAGATAGTATATGGAGCTAAATTTTGTCAGATCATGTCTATACAGGTGATATGGTTGTTGAGTCTTACAGATCCAACATTCATGATCCAGTCCATACCAACTGTGCTCAGCATCAATGATGGGAATATCCAGAGCAAGTAGTGGCCATCATGCCGAAGAAAAACGAGAAAGATGTTGCTGAGAAAAAGGGCGGAAGCCGCGAATGCCAGCAAGCCCGTGCCAGGAACTGCATGCATGAAGAGGCCAACAAGTGGGCTTGCCAAAAGTCCAACGAGGGCTTGTGGTAACAAACGAACTGCGACTTCGAAAGAATTGAGGTGTTCAAGTTGCTGCATGAACATGGACACCCAGAATAACTGCGAGTAGAAAGCCATTGAAGCCCCCAATGTGCAGATAACGACCTGAAGTTATCAGTATTATCCACATACAACATGGAAAATGAGACGCACCAATGTCACACTCCAATGGGCCCATAATGAAGGAGGGATCATTGGTCTCTTGGAGACATTTTGCCAAACGACGAAACAGCTCAGGAACAGCAATCCCAGTGTGAGGAGAAGAATGACGGTGGGTGTTTTCCAGGGTTCGGGACCCTCAGGACCAATAGTAAGAGACACGGTGAAGAGCAAAACACCTGTAATCAATAGAGATAGCCCAGGCCAGTCAAATTGCATGATAGTCGTCATGACTTTGGGGGCACCAAGCATGATGATAGATGGTTCATCACGAACCGTCGTTTTGTGTAGCTCCGATTTCTGTAAGTTGATCTCGGGCTCAGGAACAGTGGGAACGAATACCCAAGCCAAGACTGCGATAACAGCGAACAGGCATCCCAAAGCAATGAAAGAAGCCCTCCAACTCATCCTCAGAGCAAGCCCTCCGGAACCCAGCCCCCCGATGATAGTTGCGGCAGGTGTGCCCATGAAGAAGGACGAGAATACCATGTTCCTTCGACGAGAGTCCTCCGGGTATATTAGACTCAGTATGCCCAATGCGATAGGGACATTGGCTGCACAAGCGATTCCAGTTAGACCAGAAACGACATCGAGAACAATGCCGGTCTGTGAGAACGACGTGCACACAGCAAGCAAGGAGAAAGCTGCCAAGCTGGCAACGAGAAGTGTTTTGCGAGGGAGTACTCGGCATGTATCGGCGATATAGCCGAACGGTAGTAGAAAGGCACCAGTGGTGAGTCTGCCGAGGGTGAATTGTTAGCATGGATGGTTGGAAAAGGCATCAGCTACTATATACCCAGAACTGGCAGTAGACCAAGCCAACTCGGCTGGTGACATATCGAGCGAGACCGCTATAGAAGATGTTACGACGACGATAGATCGTTGCAGGAAGACGGGTGTTGCTGCAGCGAGGGCGATCAAGGCAACAAACAGACACTCATGAGCAAGGTTTTTGAGGCATTCCGGCCGACCACCTGGAGAACGTGTCGAACGAGAATCGGGCAGTTCATCGTTGAGACACACATCGTGCATATCATCGGGTGATGGCTCGAGAGGTGGTCGGGGAAATACCCAGGAGTCTTTGTTGAACATGATGCGTACCTGGGTGGCTAATAGGAGGATAACAGAACGATCGAATTAGAGATTGGAACGAAGAAGCCGACTGATCCAATAGACCAAGAACATCAAAGAAGCAAGCTGATCAATTTGTTAGCTGATAGACAGAACACTAGGCAGCTAGTTCAGCGAGATGGGAGAGAAGTGGTAAATGGGAAGAGGAGGGGATCAGGAACATCATAACAGACGTGTTGATGTTGCCAGGTATCTAGTAGGCAACGAGCAAGTCGACGAAAGATCACGCATGGAAGGCATCGCTGGCATTGGGCAGGTGACGTGGAAAATACCCAACATAAAATTTCGGGTGGCTCGAGGCAACTGCCACCTGGTCGCTCTCGACCCTCATACCGAACACCCAGCATTTGATCGATACCTAGGTAGTGTGATTCCTTTTCAGGATTAAGGCTGTTGCATATATCGTACCTTCTGCGAGTGCAGCAGTGGTATCCATGGATGTAATGTACGGGTACATAGCTTCTGAACCTGCGCATGTCGACTATCAAATATGAGGTAGGTGCCTACTACCTCGCCACAATCAATATGATGCTGGGGGTCGCTGTGGTCCACTCGGCTAACTTATAGACGGCAGCGACAACGGTGGTGTTTCCTTTGGTGCTACTACCTAGAGATGCTTATAATAAGGAGGAAAATGCGGAAGGCAGGCGGGCGGCTGGTGGTTTTAGTAGCAACGCTTAGAGGTGATGAGGTTCGGCAATGATATGAATTCAGTTCATCGTCTTATTAATTCATTGCCAGCGCCACTGACTGGGTTGAAAAAGTTGTTCGCTACCTTACTATGCAGGTATTACGGGTGCAATAGTACATTGATCAGTTTGAGATGTCCTCGAACGTGACATCGCCTTTCCGGCGTAATGCTACGAAATACGCTTCCTTCGATTCCTGTGTAGTTAATCAGCTTCTGGAAGCCCGCAGTGAGACGAATACAATGCAGTTGGCTTACCGTTCGCGACGACTCCGGTTTCTCGCGAAACACCTTGTCAAACATTTTTTTGAGTTTCAATTCCAGGTCCTTATCTTCAGACCCTTGATAGAATTTGCAAACGAAGTGGCCCCCAGCCCGAAGTGTGTCACTTGCAAATTGCAGCGCGGCCAAGCAGAGGTCCTAGGTGGCTGTGTTAGCATTCCGAGTCCTCATTTCCAACACTATCCTTTCGGAAAGGGTCGTAACCAACCATACTACCCGCGTGGTCGCGGAAAGCCATGCCGCTCGTGTTCATCATCCTGTAATGCGGGTTACTCAATGAGTTGCTGGAAAAGCCGGAGGTTTGTAACCAGGGAGCTGACATGTCGCTGAGCACTAGCTGTGAGATAGTCAGCAACACGGGGGTTTGAAGAGCTAAGAAGTGCGGTCATTCCTACATCGACGAGCTTTCCATCATCCCGCCTCCTTGCATGATCCAATTCAAAGGATTCTGCCCGTTCAGCATCGATATAGCTGGGTTTCTCGGCAAGGACAGCCTCATCATCTTCATCTTCAGACGTCTCCTCGTCTTGCTCTGGTGTACGTTCTCGCTGCGCAAACTCGGCCAGGTAATCCTTGACCATTTTCTGCACAACAGGCGATAGAAAATTTCCTTGAATGGTAGACACCCCTTTGGGAGGTTGTGCCGGGATGAGATCGATTCCAACAACTCGCCCGTAGGGTTTGGTTCGTTGCACGGCAACCTGTAGGTGTTCAACGATGGAAACGAGACTTGGCGTGCCGAGACACTCTTACCTGAGACCAGCTCCCAGGTGCGTAACCCTTTCATATCCTCAGTATGGCACTTAGATGAAGGGTTGGTAACTCACGAGATCAAGAACTGTTTGGCCTCTTTTGAATAGGTTGTACTTGGAGTCCATCTACCGAGTAGCGCACGTAAGTCAATGCATAGAGCCTGCGTTTGACGAGACAACCTACTTCGAGCAGTTTGAATGCGGCACGACTCTTCAAACCCCGGACCTTGGCCTCGCGCACAAAGGAGTCTTTTCCTTGTCGTTGCTTCCATCGCGAGTTAGAAGACGACCACCGTGTACAATTGAAGAGAGCTGGCGCATGAAGATTAGGAGCCGAGACCACCCAAAGAAACGGAGTCAGATTGGCTGCAGTCACAGCCGTCTTCATGAGCCTTCCATAGCGAGGCGCTACAACTTGCATCAACGCCTGCATAGCACATTAATTCAGTCTGCCTAGGCGACTATTGGCTTGTCCATGTCAATGTACCAACGGCGTGAATGAAGAAACCGAGCCTGGTGCAGAGCCTACCTGAGTAGATCGAAGGAAAGGCGAATGTTGACTTCGATAGGAGAGATTTTCATCAATGCGTTATTCGAAGCTTGGTAGAAACCTTCTAGCGGGTATATGCCAAACCCGGCGACACGCACGCTTTGTGGGGCTGCTGGATGTAGAACCTTAACCTTCGGAGGACCCGACCTATGAACACCGACCGCCCCGGGCCATCTCCAGTGCTGACTATCCCCCAGTAACGAGGCGGCGATAGAATTAAATGATAGGTAACTTCTTAGTCCCACCGACTACTCTAAAGACTTACTAGAGGTGTACAAAATTAACTATTTAATTTTAACATCACCTTTGGCATATACTTACTACCTAAGGTAGGTATTTACCTAACCTCAAGTAGGAAACCCCGCGACCAGCTCACACCCGATGCTATCTCGGGAATATCTACATCTACAGACCTTCTACTGTGGTGATAATTTAGCAATTGATGATAGGGTCATTCACTCGATGCTGTACGCGCTGGGGTCTTAAGTAATGCTGCCCACGAGGCGTCCCGGTACCATGTTTCCTTTCTTTCGGGTATGAACATAAGCCCATGTCCGAACGAGCCGGATCTGTGCAGGATTACTGCGATTGGCCTTGGCAATTTCAAATCCTCATGCCGGATGAGGCTGAGTATGCCGAGATGGTTCTCCGGGGTTTATTAGTTAGCTCGTTCGTCCCTATTCGTAATTGGAATTGAGACTTTATTGTACTCGAAAGTTTCGATATTTTCTATTTGGTCCCGATGAGAGGCTACTACTCTCAGAAACAAACACGTGTGATCCTATCAAGTTTGGCACTGACTGACTGAGCTTGGACAGAGGCTCAAGTCCTTCGGTCTCAGCAAAGGCTCACTGACCGGGCTCATCGTCATCACAACAACAAATCACAAATATGGCCCGGACGAAGAAGAACACGAAGAAGGCCGCCGTGCCGAAAACAACACGGCCCTATAATGCGCTCTTCGTGACCATTCTTGCCGTTGCCGCGGCTGCCGCTCTGTGGTGGATGCGCATCGAGACGGGCATGAAGGGCATCCCGCTCAACTTCGTTGAAAACGTCGAGGCGAGGACGTACCCCAACGGCATGCCCATGCGGACACACTACACAGGCATCGAGGCCATCGACAACGGTCTCCTGTTCCTGGTCGCCGCCTTCATCGCTGGGCCTCTCGCATGGGACGAGGGCGTACGGCTGCACCAGCTGCACTTTCTAGTGCAGTTCTTCGCCGTGATTGCGGTTTGGAACGTCGAGGCCTGCCGCGCGAGGCACTCGTGGAAACTCGTGAGCTTGTAAGTTTGAGATGTTCAATTCCATTTTTCTCAACTCTCTTGTAAAGCAAAGAGATTCCGTCTCGAATCCTCCACTGCTGGACATGCACACAAGAAGGGTGACTAAAAAAGGACAAAACCTATCTCGAATTATATACTAACTATCCCTCCAGCACCGGCCTCTTCGTGCTCTTCTACCAAACCATAGCCGGCGCCGCCATCATCCCGCTGTACTACATCGCCTTCCTGCTAACGTCCAGCTCCGACGCGTACTACGTCGGCGGGCGACAAGTCACGCCGTCCTACGCGCGCAGTCTTCTCCTGAGCATCAGCGTCGGGTACCTACTCCCGACGCTGGCCATGTACTACCCGTTCTTCCCGCCCTCGGTGACGCAGTTCCTCGTGTTTCTCTGGCAGCCGTCGCCCGGCTTCGTGAACATCCTGCTCTTCACCGGCTCCCTATGCATTTCCGCCGTTTCTTCGTCCTCCGCCCAGGCCCCCAAGACGGCGGACGTCAAGCACCTCAAGCGCATCTACTTGGTCGCAGGCCTGGTCTGCGCCATCAACCACCTCGTCACGCTCTACGTCTGCGCGACGTCGACGCACCCGCAGCTCAGCTTCACATACGTGTTCCTGCCCGACAGGAGCACGATGGAGGCCTCGACGACGGCCGGGCTGCACTACATCTTCCAGATCGACTGGTGGGGCTGCTTCCTGCCCACGCTGCTCTGGGCCTGGATCTCCGTGTCCGACGTCTACCGCCTGCTGCTGGGCGGCGCTGGTGTCGGGCCGCTCATCAAGTGGGCCGTGTACATCGTCGGGCTGACTGTTGCGCTGGGGCCCGGGAGTATGCTGGCCGTTGTGTGGTACTGGAGAGAGGAGAAGCTTGTTGCGCTCGAGTCCGGCAAGCGAGCGAAGCCCAAGACTACTTGATTGAAAAGCTAATTCCTCACTGTTTGGGAATTGGACAAATTTCCGATGAATGATGGAATACCTAGGTAATTTTCAGATGCGGAGACATGGCAGATCATTTCGGGTTGAGATGGATGTTGTTTGGGCATTCAAGTAAGAAAAGCGAGGGGGTCCTGTGAGATATATGTCTCTGAGTTCATTGTTTTAAAATAGGAACATAGAAGGTAGGCGTCACTCAAAAACTACGCGGTGGGTTTTGGCATCGGGCATAGAATGTATTCATAACAATTTTTCCTCGCAAAAAATGCAAATAACCCAAATTACTCCTACTCCTACAACCATGAACCATCCATGCTGAAAAACAATCCATTCCATGCGGAAACCATTATTTAACGCCATTACCATGCAATATCAATAGCGAGGAAACCTGGCTCGTGATGCGCCGCAGACATTTTCTCAATGCCTCATCTAAAGATCTTCACCGACCGAGCTTACGCAAGGAAGCTAGCACCCACGCCCCGACGGTCTCGCTTGAGAGGAGAGAACGTAGCAGTGCCCGCGAAGGCGTTGAGCTTCTGGATGCCCAGCGGCGCCTTGCTTCGCTTTGCCCCGAGCTGCGTCTTGACCGGCTTATTAGCCGCCTGCTCCTCTCCGTCGTCCTCGTCGAACAGCGTCTTGTTCGACCCGAGGACCTTGCGCTTTTTCTTCTTGGGCACCTCCACGGTCGGGTTTGACTCGTTGCTCTCCGCGTGCGAGGGGGCGAGACTGAACTTAACAGTCGCCGTCTTTTCTGCGGGTTCGGCCTCTCCGGATTCATCATGATTATCCTGTTGTTCGGGCTCGGCGGCCTCGGGAACCTTCTCAAGACTGCTCTTTGTCTTGAGGATCTTCTTGGGGGCCTTCTGAGTCAATGCATTCTTCCTGGCTGAAGGTGCGTCCCCAAGGATCTTCTTGGGTCTACCGCGAGTCTTCGGCGCCACTTGGGGGTTCTCGGTCTCAGAGGGCGCAGTAGCGGCAGGCGCGGGTTCAGTAGAGTCGGTGACGTTTGAAGGTTCGTCCGTGCGACTCGGCTCTGGCTCAGATATTTGCGAGGCCGATTGCGGCCCAAGAATAGAATCTTCCAGGACTTCATCGTCTTCCATGTTCGATGCCTCCTCACTCATGCTCGCGTTCTTGTTCCGGTTGAGGAATGGGGTTATCGAGAAAGTAGACTTTTCGACAACCGTTGGTTCGAACGCAGCCTTTTTCACAGCACGCCGTGCCTTCTTGCCGTCCTCGGCACTGGGTGTGTTGATTTCAATGTTTGTGAAGTCGCCCATGCTCGTTTCCGGGGCCTTCCTCTTACGATGGGCCTGTGCTTTGGAGCCTGGGTTTGCGAACTCATCACGACTGGACGGCCGCGTCTGTTGTTGTTGCTGGGCCTTCCGCAGGTCGCCCTGGGTCTTCTTGAGTTCTTCTTGCATATCTCGGTATTTTGTCCTGCCCTTCTCAAGTTTCTTGGCAAGCTGCTCGTTTCGTGCTTCCAGCTCGGCTATGGCCGTTTCATATTCCTGGCAGCGTTTATCGGTCTTCGCTTGAAGCATGGCAGCACTCTTTTGCGCCTCTTCGAGCTGGGCGCGGAGCTCGTCTTCTTCTGCAGAGTTGCGGGCCGACGCTTGTTGCGACTTCTTTGAAGCACGTTGTGCAGTTTGTAGCTCTTCATCCAATCTCTCTTTCTCCTCCTTCTCTTCTCTCAGTTGTCGTTGAGCCTCTTGCAATTTCTTGCGCAGGTCGGCTTCTAAGCCCCCTCGGGTAGTGTCTTGGTCTTGTAGTGCGGTTTCGTGAGTTCGCTTTTGCTGTTCAAGCTGGTCTTGTAGTCTTTCACGTTCGGCGGTCTCGGCTGTTAGACTCTTCTCTGTTTCGCGAAGCTTCTTGCGAAGGTCATCCTCCACCCGATCGTTGCTCTCGCGACTCTGCATTGCCCGGCGTATCGCCTTCTTCTCGTTCGCAAGCTCGACTTCAAGTGTGTTGACTTGGCGCTCGAGGGAAAGCTTCTCGGTCAGAATCGCCTGCTGTTGGTCGACTTGAGATCGCAAGTGTTCGATTTCAGGCTTTAGGTTGGCCAGTTCGCGGGTCAGGGAGAGCTTCTCGGCAAGCACACTGGCAGAGTTGTCATTGACGGAGCTCATTGACTGGAGCTCAGCCTAAATAAGGTTAGTTTACAACGCCGCGATGCAAGTCAGAGTGCGCGTAATCTAGTCGTTGACTTACTCTGAGGCTGATGTATTCCCGCTCTTGCTTGCGCAGCTCCTCCTCCTGGGAGCGAACCATGTCGACTTTCGCCTCAAGCTCGGCGTTCAGACTGTCGCATCGCGAGGCCAGCTTCGTGTTTGCGCTGTCGTTCAGGTCGACTTGGTCCTGCAGTGCGGCATTCTCGTCGCGGAGTAGTAATATGCGAACGCGTAGGCGGCGGACGTCTTCGTCTTTCACCAGGATATCCGTGTCGTGCGTGTTCTTCTGGTGTTTCAGTTCGAGGTCGTGGATCAATTGGATGCGCTGAGAACGCTATACAAACACAGTCAGCACCCGTCAGGTCTGCGTTGTGTTTTAGAAGCATTGCTAGTGGCGCAAACATACCCTTTCGCCATCCATGTCGCCCGGTTGGTTGCGGGCCGGTGCCGCCTTTGCCATCCTACCCATTAAGCGGGACGAACGCGATGTGAAGGATGAGATTCTGATGATAGATATGGCGTTGTGTTGTGGCGGGATAGGACGAAGCTTGGTTGCAAGACTCTGGATATGGCGGGACCTAGGGCAATAGTTGTCGAAGTATACCTAGAGTGTGCCTGTACCACCTAATAAGAATCTTGGAAGGCGTGGATTAAGAGAGGGCGGATGGGGAATTCGGGAATGACGAAGCGCCGGAGCGTGTTCCTGTGGGGGTACACAAACAAAGATCAACAAAGTGCTACTTTGGGCTTAGTGCGAAGCGGAGCTGTGAATGTGCATGGGCGAGCTGGCGGGTCCCGGTCTAGTGTGGCTGATTAGCTGAGTGGCTCGAGTGGCGCGAGCTCTACAGGACTTACCTAAGGTACAAGGTGACGCAGCGACGTCCAGTGGAAAGCACCACCTGCAAGACTGCTAAGCCACGGCAGTTACAGCGCTTTGCGCAGCCTGGAGTTTCCATTGAGGACACCTTGGCCTGCAACCAACACCTCCCAACCTTCCAGCTACAGACAGCCTGCCAACCTACCACCACAGCTTCAGCTCTCTGATGGGACATCGTGAAGCTGGATTGAAGCGACATTGCTCGACACCAATTGCCTCTCTGCTCCTACCAACCAACAAACCCACTCGATGTGCGAATTGAGGCAAGCGGACTCCTTGTCTCTCTAGTCCCGTTCAGCTCAGCACAGCACTGCCAATCCGGTCGTTCCCTTCGATTTCCCTCGACCTTCTCAACGACGACACGATGCGCTGGTTGCCGGCCCTCCTCTCGCTGGCCGCCCTGCCTCTCGGCGCCTTTGCTGCCAAGTCGTCGTCGTCCTCGGCCGACCGCTTCGAGAAGTTCCACACCCAGGCGGTGGCCTCTTCGCCCCTCAAGCTCGCCGATGCCAGCTACAAGAAGCTCACGGTTGCGCCCCGCGACTACTCGGTTGCCGTCCTCCTGACCGCCCTCGACGCCAAATACGGCTGCCAACTGTGCACCCTGTTCCAGCCCGAGTGGGATGTGCTCGGCAAGAGCTACATCCGGGGCGACAAGGCCGGCGTGTCGCGCTTGCTTCTCACCACCCTCGACTTTACCGACGGCCGCGAGACCTTCATGTCGGTGAGTGCGCCTCTCGGAGCAGCCGGACGCCTGTCCCTACCTGCGTAGGACCCGAGCATTTTCCTCATAGCTGACCCGACGAACTCATACATAGCTCGGCTTGCAAACGGCACCGGTCCTCCTGCTCTTCCAGCCTACCACTGGCCCCCATGCGGTCGCTAATCCCGACCCCATCAGATTCGACTTCGGAAACGGGTATGTAACCAACCCATCGACAGTTCTTTGCGCATGGTCCTTTGGTGGCATCAACTAACACGTCCCTAGCGTTCCGAATGCTGAGGGAGTCCGTGACTGGCTGGCTCGCCAACTCCCTGACCGTCCCCATCCCGCCGTTTACCGGCCCGTAGACTACCTCCGCTGGGTAGTATCCATCGTCTCTTTCCTTGGGATTCTGGGTGCTGGCTTCAAGGCTTGGCCGTTTATCTTACCAGTTATCCAGAGCCGCAACGCGTGGGCTGGCTTGAGCTTGATCGGCATCCTCTTGTTCACTAGCGGCCACATGTTCAACCAGATCCGCAAGGTGCCTTACGTCGCTGGGGATGGCCGTGGTGGGATCAGTTACTTCGCTGGTGGATTCCAGAGTCAATATGGACTTGAGACGCAGATCGTCGCTTTCATCTGTAAGCTTGCCACCACACCCTATTACATAAACAGAGATAATTGCTAATCCTCAATAGATGGCGCTCTGTCTTTCTCCACGATAGCCCTTGCCCTGAAGGCCCCAAGAACCAAAGACAGCTATATGCAGCAGGTAATGGTCATTGGATTTGGCATCGTGTTGGCTGTTATGTACAGCTTCTTGCTCTCTGTTTTCCGAATCAAGAATGGAGGATACCCTTTCAAGCTTCCCCCCTTCATGTAAGTTGACCAACCAGTCTAGAAGCGGAGCTCCAGTCGCATACTAGAATAGCTATCGCTCTCTTCGCGATGCACATAGAAAGACTAGCTTGCTGGAAGACGGGGCATACGAGCGTTGAAGTCTTCTCATGAATCGGGCCTGGAGATGGTCGAGGTGCCTGTAGCATTGTCATCCCCAGCAGCAAAGACCTGAGAATAAAGATAATGACCACAGATCAACAATCACCTGGGCATTCCCCCTGGCCTCAATCAGTGCGATTAAGTACAGATCGCAAGTCCCGCTCGTTGCTCTGCATCAAATTGTTTGCAATTAAGACAGATGCTAAGCTAAGATTACAAGACTGTCTAATGCCACCTCCTAGCAATATTCCTTTCCCGCGATTCTGGTTGCATAGCATATTATCGATGTTTGAGAACCTCGTGAGGTTTGACTAAGCTATGATAATATAGTCTGAAGGACCTAAGATAGCGAGAAAATGCATGCCACCGCATCAGTCAGAGAAAACCTTTACTCTCCCAGTCGTAAAGCCTCACTTACTCAATCTTGAGCGGCAAACATCTACGGTTGTTGTGATACTGTAATTCATGCACTATTGCCATTGAATGACTTGGAATTTGGCGCGGAAGCCATGTGACGCCCTCATCTAGCCACTTTGTCCTACTTACATAACAACTTCGGCTCGTCGTTCCGTATTACCAACGGGGCGGTGCAAAGAGAGCTCAACCACATTGACCCTATGCCGCTCTTTGCTACAAGGAGCCTTGTATGCCCAAATCATAGAGAATCGCTCTGGCTCCGAGTTGGCGGCTTTAGCCGCGCGTGCGCCGGCTAAATGGAATGCCTTGGATGTCGAGCGCCGAGTGGAATCCCCTACCTACCCTCACTTGTTTCGAATAACGAGTCATTTAGCCAAGTAATAATGCTACTTGTCAACCCCAACCCTCCCCAGCTTTTCGCCCCGTCTGTCGTGGGAATGTAGCCACCGGCTGCTCCGCGGTATGTTACCGAATCGGAACCAATCTGCTGAACAATATCCTGCACATGGGAATCGGAAAACGTTGGCAATATACAATATGGCTTCTAATTTGTTTCAGGGGTTTCGAAATGATAGACATTCGCTACAAACATTGTTGCTGTTGCTCTGATTGCCTGAGGATTTTACCGTCGAAAAGCACCGCAACATGAGCCGGGGGAAGCCTCAAGCATGGCACAAATTCAAACTAAGGGGTTATACACGAGGGCCTGATCTCTCTACTTCTTCCGCGCAACGCATACATCGAAAGGTGTGAAGAGGCTTTAACAGAGCCAAGTAATAGGGACCAGCTCTATTGC
This sequence comes from Astrocystis sublimbata, assembly GCA_022453515.1. NCBI lineage: Eukaryota > Fungi > Ascomycota > Sordariomycetes > Xylariales > Xylariaceae > Astrocystis > Astrocystis sublimbata. The sequence continues at coordinate 475,351 of JAJNNY010000001.1, read as the reverse complement.
AGGGCGAAGATAGATTAGATTGATTAATATGCTGCTAAGACGATCCTCCCCCACATGTGCTGTAATGGTCCGGATTGGCGGTCACGCCAATAGGAACACGATCTTCAAATGGCAGTCCATCTATCATGAGGTCTAGACAGGACACAATGTGGCATACTTGGCAAGTTTGCCGCCTCACATGCTCCGCGGCGGTATTAGCTGATGCAGCGTCTCTTCGGAGCCTAACTACCGAGTACGTATCATGAGCGTGAATAAACGGGCCTGGTTCCTGATTGCACAGGTGGTGAAGACGTGGTATTGCCCCTTCAGCAAACGGTATAAGAGGTGTCGGGACACCAGCTTGGTCACGGTTTTGTTCTCGTTCTCATCACGCTCATTCCTACTCGCCAAAATACAACAAGGGTCACAGTAAAAATGAAGGGAGAGATCGCGACAATCCTCTTGGCAGCGGGCGGTGCTCTCGCTGCCCCGTCTCACAAGACAGCACGCAAGCCTGCGGCTGCTTGCAGCTCAGCCGTCAAGCTTGACGCGAGCACAAACGTCTGGAAGAACTACAAACTGCACCCCAATGCATTCTTCCGCGGTGAGGTCGAGAAGGCCGTCGAGTCCATGACCGATGCCTCGCTGAAGGAGCAGGCTGCGAAGGTTGCCGACGTCGGTAGCTTCCTGTGGCTGTAAGTCTTGCTTGTTCTCGATATAATAGGGTGGTTCAAGAGCTGACGCGGAACATAGCGACACCATTGCGAACATTGCCAAGTTTGACGATGCCATCGCCGACCTTCCTTGCGAGAACATCCTGGGTCTGGTCATCTACGACTTGCCCGGCCGTGATTGCGCCGCCAAGGCCTCCAACGGTGAACTCGCCTACACCGAGCTCAGCAAATACAAGTCGGAGTACATCGACCGTAAGCCACATAATGACCCAGACCTCGTCTGAAATGGAGCATCCTAGCTGACACAGAAATCTAGCCATTGTCGAGAAGATCAAGGCCCAACCCAACTACGCCTTCGCCCTCATCATCGAGCCCGACTCGCTCCCCAACCTGGTCACCAACGCCGACCTGCAGACCTGCAAGGACAGCAAGAGCGGCTACGAGGAGGGTGTCGCCTACGCCCTCGAGCAGCTCAACCTGCCCAACGTCGTCATGTACATCGACGCCGGCCACGGTGGCTGGCTAGGCTGGGACGCCAACCTGGACCCCGGCGCGGAAGAGCTGGCCAAGGTGTACAAGGCCGCCGGCAGCCCGTCGCAGGTGCGAGGTATCGCGACCAACATCGCGGGCTGGAACAGCTGGGACGAGAGCCCCGGCGAGTTCTCCGAGGCGAGCGACGCCGAGTACAACGCGTGCCAGAACGAGAAGTTGTACCTCGAGAAGTTCGGTGCGGCCCTCAAGACAGCCGGCTTCCCCAACCACGCCATCGTCGACACGGGGCGCAACGCCGTCACGGGCCTGCGCGAGGAATGGGGCAACTGGTGCAACGTCGACGGCGCCGGCTTCGGTGTCCGTCCCACGGCCGACACGGGCTCCGACCTGGCCGACGCCTTCGTCTGGGGCAAGCCCGGCGGCGAGTCGGACGGCACCAGCGACGAGGGCGCCACGCGCTACGACTCCTTCTGCGGCAAGCCCGACGCCTTCAAGCCCTCGCCCGAGGCTGGTGAGTGGAACCAGGAGTACTTCGAGATGCTGCTCAAGAACGCCGACCCCAAGTTCTAAGCGTCGTGATGGACCGAGACGTCAAGCATCAAGCCAGAAAAAGAATGGAAGACACACTCGCTTGCTCGATCTAAGCCCTGCACATTGCCGTGTTTTGTATCCAAGTGTACATAAGTAGCTTTTCCTCAATATACTTAGCATATCCAAACTTGAGAGTAGTACCTTCGCTTTCCTTTTGCATCGTCATGCATACGTGACATCGCATCATAGGTTGTTCTGTTGAAATGTCAGCTGCAATGTGTTGCAGTGGGGCCAGTCGGAGATGGATGTCGCTCCTCACCGTGCCACTTGTGTTCAGGTCAGGGGGTGTTATTCGAATTTAATACAACTTGCAGAGGCGCAGTTGGGCGAACTTTCCCGCGCAAAAGCCAAGTCTGATAAGCCGCACCGTCCCGGTTTTTTAAAAAGGGGATGAACGCGCTTGTTCCTGACTAGAAACTCCACGTGGAAATAGTTACCAACTAAATGACGTATGTGAGCTCCAATCGTGAGAATACTAAGCCCTATCACCACCACCACCACCACTACCACCACTATCACCACCCGGCTAACGGCAACGCTAACACTACCGGTGCTACAGGTGCTACCGGTGCTACCCAAACACGTAATTAAGGGACGGGCCGATAGATGTAATATTTCGATGTTGTCATTTCGTTTTGAATTTGTTCCAACTCCGAGTCTTCCGTCTCGCTTTTCTCCCTTCGTTGAATCGTGACCAGATAGATAGATACCTGGGCAGTGGACTTACACGAATGTCGCAGTCGGAAAGCATGGAGTCGGGGACGAGTATGACTCCTCCGAGGAGGAACACATCGCGATTCTCGCTGAGCCGACTAGAGCATTTCACATGGGCCAATTTCACGCTGCCGATGTCGACGGGCGGCCTCGCCCTGCTGCTCGCAGAAGGCACACAGGGCAACAAGTTCCCCGGCCTGCAGACGATCGGGAAAATCGTATACATTCTCGACCTCGTCATTTTCACCCTCGTCGCCTCGGCCATCACCTATCGCTTCACCAAATACCCGGGTACGCTAAAGAAGTCCATTGTCCATCCTACTGAGGGGCTGTTCCTCGGCACGTCCACTCTCAGTCTGGCCTCGATCATCAGCGGAATCGCGAGATATGGGATTCCGACGAGCGGCGAATGGCTCATCGTGGCCTATCGAATCCTCTTCTGGATATACTTCGCCGTCACCTTCATGATCGCTGTGGGCCAGTACGCCTTGCTGTTTACGTCTGCCCGGCTGAAACTAGCTGATATGACGCCGGCTTGGGATCTGCCGGTGTTTCCTTTCAGTACGGATATCTCCCCTTATTGACCCTTTTCATCATTATCCATCTCCTCGATTCTGACCAGAGTTTGCTCCTTTGTCGCTCTTTTGTTTTACGCCTGTTTAGATCATGTGGACATTCGTTTTAGATTTCATGGTCTGAGCAGTTGCCTCTTGCATAATAATGCCTTACACGAGGATGGACCTTATTTTGAGTCCAGTTAACTGACTGCAATCCCCTAGTGCTCTCCGGGACGATTGCTGCAGTCGGAGCTGGACATCAACCGCCGGAGCATGCCCTCCCTATGCTCGTCGCCGGCCTTGGTGCGCAAGGTTTCGGGTTCCTCGTTTCGGTGCTCATCTACGCCTGCTACGTACACAGACTGATTCAGTACGGGTTCCCTGCGCCCAACTCTCGGCCTGGGATGTTCATTGCTGTTGGTCCGCCCGCGTTCACGGGTCTAGCGATCGTCGGCATGGCAAACGCATACCCAATCCACTACAACTCCTTCGGCCCCGACGAGATCACTATCCAGGTTCTCAAGGTCCTTGCAACGACAGTATGCATTTTCATCTGGTTCCTCAGTCTCTGGTTCTTCTGCATTGCCGTGGTGGCGAATTTGGCTGTGTGGAGGGAGATGAGCTTTCGCCTGAACTGGTATGCTTTCATCTTTCCAAACGTTGGCAATACAATCGCTGTCATCACGATCGGCAAGAATTTGGAGAGCCCTGGCTTGCTCGGTGTTGGTAGTGGCATGACTGTTCTGCTCGTTATCGGATGGATATTGATTGTGATCAATCATGTCCGGGCTGTGTGGACGGGCCAGATATTAGCAGATGGTAAGGACGAGGACTTTTATGTAGACGAGAAAGACCACCGTCACCTGAAGAAAACAGGAAGTGATTCCGAAAAGCAGGCGTAATGTTTAATAGTAATGACACTCACCTCCATGCGAGACTTACCATCTTCATCTTGATGCTGTGTGTTGCTCATTATTTTGCCTAAGCAACACATTACCCCTGGCCCCTACAAAGCGCTGTCATCGGCTTATAGAGAAAGTGCAAAGCCAGCTGTCTTGGTCTCAATCTATCTGGACTGTTGTCAATATTGCACGTTGTACTGTTTCTGTATTGGAGGAGGATTGTATCATCCGACCTTTGATGGGAAGGGATGTCAAACACTCTCATACAATTTGAAAAGGAGAACAAAGCTATAGGGCTCTTTTTGAGTGTCGTATATTCCAATGACACATAGCACGTATTCGCTTATTTACGTATATGCACGTAATATCATGAGCTTCTTGAACAAGGGTACAAAATGTAACGCAAAGTGTACGCTCTCGGACATATTGTGTTCGTGTCGCGTAATGCAATTTGGCGTCGGCCCGAAGTACTTTGATGCGTACTTTGATGCGAAAACACATCTAGGGAGTAGAATAGGACGAGCACCAATCGATCACTAGGGTTCCAAAACTGACACTGTCTTTGGCGTGAGTGAGTATTCGTGTCCAGTGTTGTCACTAAACCATAAGCACAAATGCCGATACAGCTGATCATTGGCCGTGACGAATGCTAGTTAAGAAGATGTGAGTGGCCCACGCAGAGTGTTTTTCGACGTAGAAAGTATCTCTTTTTGTGCTGGCATTTCTCTGACCTCCCGAAACGCTTCCATTTGACACTATTCACTTGCGAAGTCTCTTGCGCGTAGACAGCAAGTCATGAGCACGCCTACTTGACTTGTGGAATCAAAAGCAAAGCTACCTGCGACCCCCAGGGTCACTTATGAAACTTGAAGCCACACTAGAATGGTCACTGCGCATGCCTTATGACAGACCCGCATCGTGATGAACTATATGATAATTCTTATGGCTCGTGGGGTGCCGAGTAAAACCAACACGGGGGCGCCACTTCCAAACGGATGCCAAATGATGAAACCTGAGCTTATTTTCGGAAACGTTACCAACCAATCAATTAACCACGCTCACGCCAATGGTCATATGCTTCATTACGGAAAGATTCGGTCTGACCAAAATTATGATGTCGTAGCATCAACATCCATAGAGAGCTGGTGAGTGAGAAAAACTGCCCCCCGGTGTCCTATTACAACTGGAGTATTACTGTACCTAGCGGCTAGATCCATTCAAGAAAGATAAGACTAACGTCTGATCATGACGAGGTATATGTGGTTGACATATAGGTTTAGGTTTATCTCCACCCTGGCACTGTATCCTGGATCGCGCGGAGTTGCGGATGCCTACTTGTACTTTTGCGTTAAAACTGTTAGGAGTAAAATCGGTTCTCACCATCTCATAGGTGGATAAACAATCGTCTTACAACGTGCGATCGATTATGCCCTCATACTGATTCCTGGTCTCCAATAGGTTTTGCGCTAAGATTGTCAACCCCAGAAGCATCATCTTATATCGTCGCCAACTTCTAGCCGACTGCGCCGCTACCGAACAAACGGGCGGCTGGGGGCTAAGGCTCATGTATCCGGCTTGCCGGCCCTTGAGGGGGTTGGGCACATGAATGAGCCAAGCTTTGACCGGACAATCAGTAGAAGATCCCAGTTGTGCCAAGATAACCCGGCAGTGTCCCTGTGCTCGGACTCTTATACTGTAGGCCGAGACTTGACGAACGGTATTCTGGAACAATTCCATTGTATCACACCAGGGGCGAGCCAATACTCTGTTGCCCACACAGCGGTTCTAACTTTCCGGATTCAGGGGCTGGATCCGCGTTTGGAATGGAGAATCACTCGGTCGTTGCCGGGTGAGTTACCGCGAACGATCGACTAGACCTTTGAGAAAGCGCGAAGGAGTAGGTTGCTCTGTGATATTTGGGGAGGCAGGGGTGAAGTCATTGGGAAGTGTAGGCTGCTTTAGCGGCTGCAGAGACAGCAGTAGCCAAGGTTGCAATGAACCTATCGCGGGGGCTCTCCAAATTTCCAATCCGCGGTCCTGGGTTAACAGGCCTAGTAATGAGGCCTTAGAAGGATGGGCTACCTGTTCTTTGCTGCATGAGACGACTGGTGCAACAGCTTCTGAATCCCTTGGCAATGCATTCGCTGACCAGGTGAGCCAGACGGTCGGGAAATCCGAAAAGACTGAGAGAAGTGATGTGATAGGTCTTGATACAAGGTGCAAGTATTACGGTAAATGTGCGATAATCAAGGCAGATCCCTTTTCTATCGCGTCTTAAAGTCCACTGGCACGTCTACGATACCCTTACAATGGCCCATACAATTAGCATATCGTATTTTAAGAGCGATGCCTTAACTATATCGTGTGTATGTTTCATGAGGTTCATTATTAACTAGCTGGTTCTAGAATGTCAGGTCGGGGAGATATACACTAGGCTCTATGGTAATTCTGCCTAGTATAACATGCAATAAGTGTGGAATTAATTCTAAAAGATCACCAAAGTCTTCTACGTTCCGTATCCGTAAGCTGTATTTTGCGATTCTTTTGGGGACGTTGATGTTTGGTCCAGAGAATGCAAGGCAAGTATGACAGCTTGATAGTAGGCTAGAGCACACGATTCGTAGTATCGACATGCCAGTGCCGTTTCCCCCGTCGTACCAGACGCGCCTTTGCTTCCTTGCTCTTTCGCCACGAAAAAACACTCACAACGAGTCGAGTGAATCCTGTGGTCTTTGCGTATGATTCGACGTGGATTGGCTGATTTCGGACCGTACCAGTATGCTATTTTGAGGTATCGGCTTGGTTGTATTGGCCCCTCTCCCAATACTGGTCAGGGCAATCTCATCGGGTTCCGATCTCGAGTTCTCATCCCCAAATCGGACATAGCTGTTTCCAATGCGACTGGCTTTCGACTTTGCGTACCATGTACCGGTACCCGTTGTGCTTCCATCTATTGACTTTCCAGTTACCTTGTTACGCGCTCGACGGTATAGTGGGCGTAGACTTGGAAGACAGGCTGAGACTATGCCGAAGGAAGGTTCGACAGACGATAACAAGAACACATCGGCCTGAACCCATGTAACATCGGCCTCAACCGTGAATTTGTAGAAGGCCCAGATACGTACGGCGCTGACGACGCAGACACTATAATACAGTTAGCATACGGTATGCTAGAGGATTGTCAGGATGACTTACAGGCCCCCCAGACCCATAACTGCACAAACACCGATCTTCTTTTTGCGGTTCATTTGGAGGCCTAAAATCTCGGGTATGGGCACGATCAAAACGAGAAGGTCGGCGACCAGATTGAGCACTGTAAGGCTCAAGAACGAAGCGTTGATATCGACACACCACCCTTTAGCGCCAATGAACTGGGTCCAGAAGAACTCTGTCGGCTGGCATAGAGCGGCGGCGACAGACCAGATCGAAATTAGGTATCCGGCACTAAAGAATGCTGCGAAGCCCAATCGAATGTGGAACCAGGTTGAACCCCTCTCGAACAATCGGCGATAGAACAGCAATATAGAAAGCTTCGTAAAAGAAACGCTACCAGCATAAATGAATGTGTAGGCGTATAGTAGCTTGTTCAGTTAGTGATATGATGGTGGCCACGGTTTCGGAGAGCGTCTTCCTACCCGAAATATATCTGCTACGTCTTGCGGATGGTGTGCCCATACATGTGTCCCCGCGCCAGCTTTGGCACCCAGAATCGTGATGGCAAGAGTGCCGTATGTGAAAACCTAGTCTGGTCAGGGCATTGCGTCGTTTTCCGGGAGTTGTGCTGACTTACCAAGGCGACCACCATCAGATAATCATCGGCCATCATGCCAAAGCGTTGGAAATTTCTAGCCCATACTCTCAACACTAATGCGAGAGTCGCAAAAGCCGTAGAGACAAGTGCGACCGCAATAATGGCTGTCTCCTGGGATTCCTCCAAGTTGATGCCGGCTGGCGGAGGGCCAAAACCCGCAATGATAGCTGGATCAACTTCCATCGTAGATGGCAGGTTCTTCGGACTAATCGCTGACACCTAAGGCACGCAACAACCACGCCAAGAAAGTACACAATGAAAATAGATAAGTCAGAATAAAAAGGTCAAAGCGAAAGAAGGAACGGTAGATGTTTGTATTACATGGGAGTAGTGGACTAATGAGACGGGAATGATCTGAGATCCCAAAGGGAGATGGAGGTGCCTAAAAAGAGATCTTCCTCATCATCCTTCAGAATGCTGCGCTGACATTGCATGATAGCCCACGTTATTCTCACGCAACCTCGCTCACTCTTATTCAAAGATCATCACGCGGAGTTACAGGGGCCTGAAAACCGTATGGATCCCCGACTGGATTAGATTCGCTGATATTGCGAGGCCCAGGGGGAAAGCAAGGGTCCCTGTTAAGAATGTCCATCTCAGATCGGTAAGTACCAAGGATAGAATGAGTGGCCTAGCATTTTACCCAGAGCCAGAGACACGGGATTATGGATGGTACAACTCCTATGTGCAGTCGCTTATATTTACCGTATGGTTATGAAATCCAATACTTCATCCAAGTATGACAACACGAAAATGACAAGCAAAACAGGAGCATCACTCCAGCACGTGTCAGAGGCTGGGGTAGACAAAAGCGACACAGGTCCCAGCACACCTCTCACAATCTGTGTGGGTTTAGTCTACCTTGGCCTGTGCACGGGGTTTTCGTTTACGCTGTAAGAATATCCACATTTTCTGCGTACCAGTTGCATTGCATTCTTGGTATTGTTAGTCCTGAATAGGTTAGACGGTCGTTTGAGAGGGCTGACGAATGACCGTTATAACATAGATAGATTATCATACGTGAGGAGTCCGACCCCAGTTGAATACTTAAACGTTCATGGCGGAAGGACTTGGCAAGATGCCTCAAGGGTCCAGGAATAGTATACAGTGCTACACGACACTGTGCATCTCATGCACTCTCAAGTACGTACAACAGGCGGGCAAGTATGTAAGCCATTTGCTTGATGAGAATGTGAAAATGCTATTTCTTTCATCTTAGAGTTGAGCAAACATGCTCCTTATCGCATTGTGGCGGTCACTAACTCACATCCGACGTTTTCAATCGTAGCTTAGGTAAAGCATGTAATGGCACAATACACTACCTATCTAGGTACACTGTGGACAACAAATACACGTAGCAGCGGACTCTAGTAAAAGGCCAGTGAGTGGTATTAGCCGGCAATAATGAATTCGTATTGCGCCAGCGACACCTGTACAGTCGCATCTCGCGAAATGCTCGTTACAACGCATGTAATGGCCTCAAGGTGCAGGTCACAAATGGGTGGACTCCTATAGATTAGATATTTGCTATAATTTGATCGACGAGGGACCATAGCAGTGATAGAGATGCAATGTCTACAGAGTGTACGAGTAAGCTGTTGGGTGTATCATTTTTACTACTCATGAGCCCACAAGACCGTGCTCACAATCTAAGTCCGCGACTCCGATCCGTCTACGAGTCAGTGCGTATCTGATTATTCGTCTTGAACCGACATGGGACAAAAACCGCTAGTAACAGGGATAACCAGGTACCGGAAAAGGTAGATCGATGAGGTTGTAGATGGATATATGTGTACCTGCAGCTTCTTAACCTAAGGCAGGGCCCTAAGCTTGGGCGAGCTCGGGCGAGCTTGGGCAACTCTCGAGAGATTATAGTCTCCAAGTAGAAGGCCAGGTTTAGGCCAACCCTCTCTCGCCTCTTTATTCCAGAAATGTCGTTCCAGCCGATATCATCCGATGTCAATGGCGATCATATCTATAGTGTGTGTACATGGTTCGGATGTTATATTCAGGGGTCAGTTCCGTGTATTACTTAATCAAAGACCATAATACCCGCCGTCTTGGGCCCCGGCCTGTGTGTGACCTTCCCCTCAAAGTAGTAAGTATATGCCATTACTAAACCCAGCCGTTAGTTTCTATACACATGTGTGGATGTCGCATGTGTATCTTACACTATTTCATTGACAGCTCTCAATATCATGTTATACCCCACAAAGTCGAACATCGTACTGCAAACTTAGGTACAGTAGGTAGTTAAGGTAGTTAGTTGTCTGTTCTAGTGGAAAGAAACTCAATGTTCGGACCACGGGCCGACAAGCTGGGTTAGGCCTGTGTGAATAGGGCTAGGATGTCAACTCTAGACTAGGATCTAGGTTGCTGTTAGTATGTAGTGTGCAGACTTGACAGGCGAGACAGGGTATTATTTGCTACCCTATGGCTAATTCGACACCTACAAGGTGCCACCAGTGCACGTAATGACCTCGCCGTAGATGATACGCCTCCAAAAGCTTCTGCCAAAATATTTCACAGTATTGAAACCAACTGTTAGTGCTCGAATATGGTCATTTCGAGAAGGGCATTATTTAGACGAGTAACACCCGACGGTGGAACTTGTCCTCTGTTCACCTGCTGTATTCGGACTACGCAATCCTACGCTAGGGTCGATCAGGCAGTTTCCCCTTCATCGTCCCAGTGCCAAAATGCTTCAAATTACTCCAGGACACACTGTACAAATATGTTAAAGCTGGAGTGGACGAAACGATAGATGGCTGAACTTGACATACTGCAGTAAACGGAAGGACCGCCGAAGCTTACGTGGTAATACAGACTTGAGACAAACGCTAAGACTCAAGTTGGACCAAGACTGAGGTCTCCCTGGCCGGAACCTAGGAAGCCTCTATGGGCCTCGCCAGGGTGCTTGCTTGATTGAGGTTGCGTTGAAAACCCTCGAGCATATTGAGAACCAAACAAAATCATTTTCGTTCAGGGATTTGGCTATGGCTTGTCAGTGGCATGCACAGAACATGCATGCCAACAATCTTGGCAGGGCAGACCGAATGGTCTGCTAAGTATGCATCCCTCCCTGACGAGCCTGAGAAGCAAGAGCTCATAAGAAAGCGGAACCGCTCTATAATTTTACTTAACAGTCCCCATGTTAGATACCTCGTTGTCGTCTCGTTTATCATCTGATCTTCATATACCTGTTGAGTACTTTGACTATTAAACCTGATCGAAGCAAGATGCCTTCGGAGTATGCTAGTAAGATCCCGAGCCTGATCCCTTTGGAGAAGGCGGGCCCCAAAGCGTACATTCGGTTCGTGTTTCCCATTGAGCTAGGCGATGCCTACGACCCAGACGAAGTCTTCGGCATACTCAAGCAAGGCCTGGAAAATGCCAAAAAGCGGATTCCGACCCTCGCATGTGAGGGCGTCCCAGACACGGAGGCACAGCAGGCTGGTGTACTCAAACTACAGAAATACGACGACTACGACACAATCACCAAGAAAGACTTGAGAGCCCCGGAGGCTTTCCCTCACAGATATGCAGATATCAAAGAAAAAGGGTTTCCCGTGGAAGCCTTTCCCGGAGACTTATTATGCCGTCGTTTCACCTGGCCTTCTCCTGGCGAGAGGCTTCCCGTGGCCGATTGCCAGGCCAATTTCATTGCTGGAGGCTTGATCTTGACTTGCTGCTTCTTCCATGTTTTCGGCGACGCCACGGCATACTACACCTGGCTTGAGACATGGGCCGAAGAGTGCCGCCGACTACAGGGCGAGACAGGCTCTCGTAATGAAATCCCAGATGAGTTCTTTACAGATCGAGAGAAGCACATGAAGCCGTCTGGTCGAAATGCAGGAAGGCCGGAGGACCATCCCGAAATTCTCGTCTTGCCCTTCACCCCAGAGGGCGCGCCGCCAAAGATGGTCTCACGCGAGCACGTCGGGCAAGTCTTCCGACTCAACGCGGAGCAACTTGCTACTCTGAAGGCAGATGCAGCGCCGTCTAACGCATCTGATCCCACTGATATCACCTGGGTTTCCACTAATGACGCCCTCTCAGCACTGATGTGGCGCTCAGTTATGGCAGCACAGTTCCAACTGGACAACCTTGAGGGTGATCCGATGTCTGTCTTCAACATTTCAGTCGATGGGCGATCACGTACCAATCCGCCCGTGCATCCCCGGACATTGGGTAATTGGCTAGGATGGATCATGCCACAATTACCAATCCGCAAGATGCTCTCTCGGGACAGCGTGGCGGATCCAGCGCTCGCTATACGCAAAGCTGTCGCAAATCTCAACGACCAATACGTCGATAGCTTGAGCTCTTTGTTCGAGAGCCTCGTGGACGTCAACCGTTCTGTAGCCACCGCGTTTGTCGACGTGCCTGGCTGTAACTGCGTCCAAACCTCCTGGATCAATCTTGGCATTTATGGCCTTGAATGGGGAAAGACCGTGGGCGGCAAAATTCAGGCGGTTCGTAGCCCAGACGTCGGCGTGATCAACGGTGGCTCTCTTGTCCTGCCAGCCTTGCCAGGCGGTGGCATCGAATTGATCATCGGGGTCGAATCGAAGAGCTTGCCCCGCTTACTGAAGGACCCCTTGCTAGCGAAGTACGCGACAGCTATTACCTTGTAACGGAGATCGATAGACGTCCAAAGTTGCATAGGGCCAAATACAGGGCCATCTAGAGTAGGGTTTATGCCCTTGGTCACCATGAACCCCAACAGCCCACATAGTAGACGCGTGGATCAGAATGCGTTGAATTTAGCTAGTACCAACCGTGGTTCGTCATGATCGGTAATATCAATTCTCTGCCCAACTTCCTCTTTCAGGCAAGCCGACAATACAATGTTGCTGTCTATGTTCTTGTGAGCAAACAATGACCGATTCATGCCCATGGATCCGGGTGACTGAAGATGGTGCGAGTGGTGATGAAAACTTACTATCGCGAATATGTGGCGAGTGCCTGGTTAGTTAATTAGTACTCAAACATGATGCAAGGCTACGACGCTGTGTTCATGGTATGGCAGGTCGCATACTACTCGAGCTACTTACTCATACACAGCACCTTACGTGGGTTTCATCTCCCCCAGCCGGACCAACGCTGCCCGTTATAAATACAAGGGTCTTGATTCTTACCCCAGGATAGAATACTGCTGGTCGACAGTACTGTACCAACACCATTTAATTGTAGGGCGAAACTCGTATGCATATGCGTAAGGTGGGTTCATTGGGCCAAGCACGGACGAACGCCTTCCGTGCGTGAAGCGAGCTATGTCCTGGTGTCATGAAAGTTTGTCACACAGATTTAGAGCCGCAGACATCGACATGCGGAGACAAGCGAGACTTAAAAAGCTTGTCTAACATCAAATCGACCCATCACCGGTTTCCCATGTGCCTATCAAGTACTTCTGGACGTTGTCTCCGTTGAATTAGGGGGTCTGGGGGATGCCTTTCTCAAAATAACTCAGTTGGGATTCCGGCCCCTGGGACCTAATTAGTGCTTTCGGTCTATGTCTGTGCATTTACCGACTCAAGTGCCGACACCAGCCCCCCCAGTCGAGCCAGTATGCATCTCAACGGCGTACACAAATCGTTCGCATCTAACAACCGTCATACTTAGCTTGAGCTTGCTTGAATAGGTGATCACAGTGCACAAATTCTGCAATCCGGGGCTCTTGGCGGAATTGCTGACTTCTGGTTGCTCACTATTATGAGATTCTGGGGGTGGGTAGCCCAAGTCCTATATACTACCCATCTCCAATTGGCATAGGGTTGAGACCATTTCGGTACGATTACAGGAATACTGCGCATTCCATTCAGACCTCCAATAATGATGGAAATTTGTGCTGTTTACATATAATATAGGAAACTCGTCGCGGTGCTCATTCCTGCTCTTTTGGCTGAGACTAAAATATGGGTAGAGATGACCCCGACGCCCGACATCAGGAATCACACATAAGTCGTTGCAGGGAATTGAAACATGACCTAAGCACAATGCTTACCTAACCATTTACAAGCATGTTGTCTAACATGAAGCAGGATTACAATTATGGACTACTCACGTGACCGCGGCCTATTAAACCAACAATCTCATCATTCCCGGCTCGCCCGGTACGGATCGTGGGACGAAGAATGAAACCACATCCCGCGATTCTTGCGCATTGGTGTAGCTCTCCGACTCTCCGACATTGATTTCAGACCAGAGGAATAGCATTACGCGAATTCTGACATCTGAAGTTTGCTATAAAAAAAAGAAGAAAAAACCTATACTGTGTAATCCCATCCGATCAGTAAGTGAAAAAGGATATGGAGCGGACCTTATAAGCCCACCTTCAGCATTACATATGTCAGAGCTACTTCGCCTGTCATACACTTCCTAACCTACGCCGACAATTGTACTCCTGGTTAATTCCATAAACAGGGGTTTTCTAGATAAGTCTGGATGAGGTATATCAAAGAGTACGGAGGAGGAACGCTGATGCAATGCTCAATGGTTCCCAACTACATCATCAGTGACATGTTTAGTTCGGGTTGAAATGTCGCGCCAGAAAAACAATCGTGTCTTTACACCAATATATTCACTTAGCTGCATGGTGTTATCATCGTAAGATTCAGGAGATGCTGACTGTGGTTTATTCCCTCATCTTTCTAATTAGGATAGATCACCTCCCAGCGTGCCAGGCATCCCCTTGGTCGGCCCGTTGGACTGATCGATTGACGATCACCGTTGCCAAGGCTTTAAGGCCTGTCAGACACAGCAGCAGGCTTGTTGCCGAGTTGCCTATGCGTACAATAGTACCTCGGTACTTATGCCCTAGTGGTTTTACCCACAAGCAAAAGCTCCAAGCTGGAGATTTTCTCAATGTTGGTGTCGGACTCTTGAAAACGAAAGTCACGATCGACTTAATGTGACGATTAAAGCACGAGTATCTACTTATCTCAAATTTATCGGCCGGCATGGCATAAGGTAAGTAGCATGCAAGACAGAGATTGTCTCGCACCCCTGCCTGGCCTTTGCGTAGTAGCTTTTAAAACTGGAGCCACCACGCAAGAACCACGTGTTGGATCCGCCCAACATACATCTTCGGCTATGTCCGTGGGGACCGAGTTGACAGGCCACTTAGACTGGGTTGAGATGGGGAATGAGCCCACCAAACCTTGTTGGGCATAGCAGTACATACCTAGGTACCTAGGTAGCTTATCTTTATACTGACGATAGCGGGGTCATGCCCGCAGGGAGTGAGGCAATGGGCGTGGTGGGTTGCTGTAATAGTAGTTACTTCTACCAAGCTGTCGTACAGTTAGTTCCAGTGACGTGACAATGAACGTACCTGGAGAGGTGGAGCGAAGAATAGATGAGACGGTCTTCAGTCCAACATCACTGACTTATTGATATGGGTGAGGCGTGCCCGTAGTGTGTGAAAATTAAACAATTAAGTATACACTTCGAAATAAAGCATTATTTATTAATCAATCCTTTCTAGCAATAATTACTAATTACCGTTGGTTATTATCGGATTATATAGAACCTGTTTTGGAGAGTTTATTTGTTTTACAACAGTTATCACACAATTAGGCAAAACACTAGTCTTCACCCAGGTAGGTAGAGGGGTGTTGAATTTTTTGTTTATTCTTCATCCCGCATGACGGGTACTAAGAAAAGGTCTCAACTTTTTTTTCTTCGCTCCCTTGCCTGGATTAATAGGTATCTCCCCTCTTCTTGTCTTCAAGGTAGGAATCAAGGTCCCTCTCATCTGAGTGGGCTCTGGACTATGAGCACAATCTCTGACGGACCAAGCAGAGCATGAACATACACGATGCTAGGAAGGCGGGCGCGACTCTGCGCGTTGGACCGGAGCTCGAGGTCACGAGCTACGGATGTCTGAGCCACTTCCTTGAGAACGAGGTGTATGGGAACTCATGGGACTCGATCTACTCCATCCTGAATGATGAGTCGTCCCATGGTGTATCATCATCATCATCGATGTTGGCCTTCCTCTGCTTCATCACAGCTGCAGGCACAACGCGCATGCCATCATTTTGAACGACAAAATCATACATTATCGGTTAAAGCTTTACAAGGCCAACAATAGGAACTTTCGCGGGATGTGCTTCTTCACAACTTGGAAGTGGCCGCGGGCACGTCGAGCAGTATCTTCTCCCACCACGGATCCAGGAGCACCAAGGCTGTCGCCATGTGCCCATTGGCGGCATGATTCTCTCGACTATCGATACCTACTTGTCTGCTGAGACTTGTGAGGAAATATTGACGCCAAAAAGCCCACACATCAAAATGTATGTCCACCTGCTATGCTTACACTTAGTCGCATGGCTGACCAAGCTCCAGAAGGCTCAATGATGTTGAGATCTTCACCAACATCAGTGGCAGCCACCGCTCTCTTCGTTAGTTAGACGAGCGTGTTGCTCTCATCTCGGAGGCTACCCGCAAGAATGGGAGGAGTCTATCTCTACTCGGACCAGATCGGTGTAGATCATTGGTCAAGAGACGCTTCTTCCCCGGCGTCGCAGCCGACCTTGGGCGCCAGTGAGATGGTGATAGACTATACTACGATGGTTGCGCCATGATCTTTGTCATGGGGATCTTATTGGGCAGTCATCTCAATTCTCGGATGAGGCTACGCAACTTTACCATCCTCCAGAGCTGAAGGGAAAGCGTCACTAAATATTCGCAGGCTTAATGAAGTCGAAGTTGTCGCTGTAACAGTGGACCTAGACGAAGTCAGAGCTGCCCGGTGCACTCCTCCACGAGGCCAACAAGTGGTACAAGCTCAAGAACATCAGCGCCTTGAGGTGAGTTTCTGTCCGAAGCGCAACGATGATGACCTACTTTTCTCGCCGACTCTTCCGCGCCCGCCACGCATCTTCTCGAGGAGGAAATTGCCCCTGGTCCCGCGTGTTGGTTGTGGGACTACCCTCGCAGGTCCCGGGCAGCAAGTTCCCAGATGTTCTTATTTATAATGAATGGAGCTTGTTAGGCGGCAGTCGTGGATCTTAATCATTCCAGGTTCCTCGGACGACATCAATCCTATCGGCTCGGTAAGTAAGGTCAATCTTGTATGCATCCTAGTCCCTGATATGCCTTTCTTTGGCCACGCTACCCCTATGCGAGCCCGTCCTGTCTTCTCATACCTCTTCAGATAAACACACCGACGGTAGACACAAGCAGAGAGTCGCAACCCCAGCTCCGCGTCTCCGAGGCAACGATGAGCGGGTCGAGGCTCTAAGAAAAAAGACTGGTAAGAGTAGATTTAGACTTAAACAGCATTCCGTGGATCGGGATATATCGATCCGACATTGCATAGCAAGGCCTTTCTACGCCATCTACAGTACAGGTAGCAATATGGGAAATACTAATACTAGAAAGCACATTGTCAATAGACTCTAATTAATATCTAAGCTTGAGCGCCAACCGATACGGTTCATAACAGTCCATTTATCAGTTATCTAGGCATGCGAATCTTCCAAGGCTGTATTCCTATAATGCAACTTCTTAAGAATATTTGCCTATAGGGTGCACTATTACATAGAATAACCATCTGATGAGATGTATTTATGAAGTGATACTGGCAAGATATCTCTAGAAATGGTTGAAGTGTCTTATTTGGCAAATCCTCATTGATTTTAGAGCTTTTATATTGCAGAGACCAAATCCATTTCTTGTTTTCCTCGGCTTCCTCCGATAGTTCTGCTGCTGAGTGATAAGTGTTACGTTGCATCCAGTTACCAAACATTAGAGCCCACCAATGGTGGGCACGGGATGTTGAAGGGCTCGGTAAGCACGCTGTCTCTTGCGGGAATATTCCTGTTGGCCGAAAGCCGCGAGACTTGGCCGAGCCCAATAGCTAATCTAGCTCGAATTCGTCGTGGGAACGAAGAGGAATCAAGTTTGATGCAGTTCCCATATTATTTCGCTCACTCAGATTCTCAAGCTGAAACTGTAGTTACTATAAGCATTTCCGCTCCTCCGGATAATCTGCCTAGGTATATTAAAGCGAAACTTTCTGTAGGTACGCAGTCACCGACCAGTTAATGAAACAGTCCGTCCTGTTGGGATCTGGTCGATCAATGAGCAAGGCTGCCATCAGCTGGAATCTGATGTGAGCAAAGCTGCCTGAATACCCGTTCAACATTGGACGAATATCTAACATTGCAGTAAATTTCAAATTTGTGTGCTCCTAGAGGGCTTGGAAAATGAACCACATTTTTGGGAAGGTGGTTGAAACCAATCATACAAGGTTGGTGGCATTGAAATACTGGAAGCAAGGATTCATCAGGGATTAGCAGTGTGTTAGACCACCTTGCGTCAAGCGTTGCCTTTCACCATAATCAATGTCTGGGAGTGTTGGTCTGGCTTTGATTTAGGCGGCAGTCCCTCGGAATTGAGGGGGAATAATTCGGAAGAAGCAGTCTTGTTTGTTCTTACAACATGCGAGTAGTGTTTCCTCCCATATTCCCCCATTGGGCAGGAATGCTGGTTACATCTATTCTTCCAACTTTGTGGCCACTTAGTGACACCTTGATGCTTTGCTTCGAAGATGGCATAAAATCACAGTATATTTGCCTTCTAACTGCCGGAGCATGAATATTCACCGGGATGGCACTACAATCTTCAATAGAATTGGACAAGCTTCATGCATACTATCAAGCGCCAAGTCACTCCGCACCAATCTAGCTCTGACGCTGATATTAGCGATACGTGGCAAGCTGAAGTCGGTGAAAGCACTCTCAATCAAACTGCGTTTATGTGTTGATCACTAATCGAGACGGGTAGTCTCCCCGACATCGGTATCATTGAACAAATGTCATCTGGCTGGTCACACGGAATTATGTAAATTGTATCATTGCAGCAGACACCTGCACGGAATCATCCGACCAAGAGAGAAAAAAGCAAAATCACGTCAATTGGCCAGGCAGTTCGATGTCCAGTCTTCCCATCCTTGTTAGTAGGGAATAAATTTTTTTTAAATGATACTAATCTGGTGGCTGCCTGTACGTCGTAACAGTAT
Organism: Astrocystis sublimbata; assembly: GCA_022453515.1. Classification (NCBI taxonomy): domain Eukaryota; kingdom Fungi; phylum Ascomycota; class Sordariomycetes; order Xylariales; family Xylariaceae; genus Astrocystis; species Astrocystis sublimbata. Next base: position 456,599 of record JAJNNY010000001.1, on the reverse strand, counting down.
CGATTCATCCTTAGTGTGATCATTTCCATTGCCATAAACCCCCGATTAAATTTTAGAACACAAAATTGATCTGCATCTTCATGAGTGACACAACAAACATGAACAGGAGAGGTTATGACTCTGTCTCCCAAGTCATCGTGTCTATGGACTTGAAGGTAGAGACATAGCGATATCTTGCGTGCTGCGAGTCCGTAGAAGCATGAAGTGGTCTACTCGCGAGTTGTGTTTATAAAACACAACTCCCCTTTTACACGTGCTGTTAGATGCTCGAGGTATCTGGCGAGCTAGCATCCATTATTACTAGGTGCAGGTGGTTTGGTATGACTGGTTCATTAGAAACATTTGGACTGAGACTTGCACTCGGATTCGCATTATTATCTCACTTCCCTTGATCTTGCTCTCTTGTGGTTAGCTAATGCACTCTGTATTTGTCGATCATCGACTGATTAGTGTTCTGTAATTCCATGACCAGTATGGCCCTACCTATGCAATTCTCGTATACATATTTTCGTATCGGAGGGGCCGTTGAATGTGTTTACTAGGTATAATTATTTAGACGTAGCAAGTAGGTACGCAGGACGACTTGTTTGATGATTCCAAAAGTAGCTGCGGTTCTGTGTAGTAGGCCAAAACGCGCATCTAGGCTGAAAAACTACAGTCTTTACAGCTTTTTCTGTTACGAGTCATTGGCGACTATGGCTATCACGGGATTTCGTAGTAGTGGCATGACAGTCGTTCGCTTTCACAACTTGCCACCACCAATGTTTTGTGCCCACGTTTACCCTGGTCGACCTTAGCTCAAAAAGGTGAACCAATTGATCCGCAAATGTACCGTGCACGCATATGAGCGGGACTTTCCCTTCACATGGTACGTAGACGTCTACCTATGCCTATATACAGTTGACAGCAGTTGTGGAGTTCGGGCTTTGCATGGGCAATCAATCGCTCTGTCTACTGACAGGGGCATGCCAGCACAGACAGGGGGTAGGCATGGTGCCGGCATATTTTCTCTTTTCGACCCAATTGAACGGTCATTGGCACCGTCATAGCGGTGCGCAAACATTTATATCAAAAGTCTAGCGAGAGTTAAACTTTCTTTCAGCTGAAAAAGTTTACCCATCCATCATTCGATATGAAGGCCACCTCGGTTGCGTCTGGCTATCATGCTCTTGCATGCCTTGCTATATCCCTTCTTTGGGGCTTTTACGCACGCAATGGAGGCCTTAAAGCGAATATTCTAGCTCCATTAAACGGCAAATTGAACGACAGCATCCTACTCAAGAACGACTACACCGGAGTATTTTTCCTCGACTACCCGATTTCGCTCCTAGTCGCTTTCTTCTACTTCGCTACCGACGGGTCCGATGAGGGGTTCCAGCTCCTTGTATTCGAGGGTTACTCTACACTTCAGTCTTCATTTGTATGGCTGTACGCAGAAATGATGCGCCCAGGCAGCAAGCCATGGACAATAGCAACGTTCGACCCCCCTCGCCCCCTGCTCTGACAACATGAGTCCACTAGCGTACTAACCTGTGGTATTCAGACCGCTTTTCTTCGCGATGCTCTCGCAGTTTCTGGGCGGCGCAGTATCTTTACCGCTCTACTACGCCTATCATATCTTATGGATTGACAATGCAGAAATCTTGCGGGTCCGAGATCCAGATGCTGCCAGTGCGCTGCCCTTCAGCTTTCTTCTGGGTGCTGTTCTACCTGGAATCCTGGGATGTGCGCCAACTTGGACTGGTCAAGAATCACGCTCGCCCCAGGAACATCAAAAGTACTTGGCTATCTTTCAGGTAGACCCCCTATGGGTAACCCTGACGCAAACCCTCCTGGCCACCTTATTCCGTTGGCTACGGTCAAGTGAGGGTAGTCATTTCATCCACGATCCGAAAACGGCACACATGTGGACAAGGGCGTCTTATCTCCTCGCAGCTACTACTTCGACAATAGGTCGTGTTTACACGACTGCGAGAGTATACGCTAGTACTGAGGAGGGGACAAATCTAGCGCGGATGAGGATTCCATATCTCATGGACGGCCCAACTGGTGGGATTCCGGATACCTTAGCCAGGGGCACGTTCCTGTACCTTCAGTTTGATATCCCAATCTTTGAGCTTGCTAGCATGGTCTGGGCATATGTCCTGCTCTGTAAGGTGCCCAGTTCGCCATATCAGAGCACACAGTCGGCCCTCAAGCTGGCCCTCACAATGCTGGTGGGATATCTCACAATTGGGGCCGGGGCCACTGTGTCCCTAGCTTTGTACGTTCGCGAAGGCCTTCTGCCTGAGAAGGGGAAAGCTGCAAATTAGGTAGTCACCCGGGGTCCTTGAAGGATCTTCATGCCCCAGTCTAGTGCATGAATGTGGTTTTAATTGACCTTTAAGCTTATTTCAGTAAGGATGGTTAATTGCGACCATCTGTTGTGGAAGTGCAGTTGATACTTCTAGTGGAGAGCCAACGCCGTTGTACGCGGTGAGGTCTCAACTTTGGACCTTGAGTGTAAATGACCGAAGATGTGAAAACTTGCATATGCAAATGCACGAACTACCTAGGTAGTATGCAGGAAATCCCACATCTGGTTACTAATACTTGGAAACCATGCCAAACAATGAGTTTTTGATCGACTCGGATTAGTCTCGGTTTGTAACCCTGTATTGTTTTATTGTACGGCTCCCTACATAGAAAGAACCGAGTACCCTAGCTTACACTCAGCGTTACATTGCATTCCAAAGCAGAGACCAAAGATCTGGACGCACACCATGCCCTCCCTTCAATGGACCACGCATACCAGGAGACGTATCAATTTACTGCATCTAGCTCATTCGACAGGTGCAACGGGTGTGTAACAATATGAAGTGACAATATGAAGTCTGTTTTACTGCTTTACACACAGAGACTCCGTGTTCTCATAGTCTATTCTCCTAGACCTTGCCGTTCATGCCGTTCTTAATACCCTTTCCCACTAGCATCATGATCCCTACTGAGTGACAGCAAGGATAGATCTGCACGATGAAAAGATCTGCAAGCTGTCGAACCCATCGTTGTCAGCTTCTGAATGGAAGGATTTCTGACATCATATCCGAGAGGAACCCCAGGTCGAAATCCCACGTTGTTTAGATTAGCGGTACAATGGAACATTCTTTGCAAAAGGACCCTGGCCGAGCCTGGCTCGCCTGGGCTGCATGTCAGCTTTCGGTCAGCTGTCAAACCGTGGGTAGCGGATAAGTTCCCGAAATTGTAGGCTTGGCTGAGTTACGTGTTTCCGGAACCATGGTACCTAAATCTGCAACCCGCTTACTTGATCCTCGCCTGTGTGCGACACCAGATGCGGTGTATCATTCATGGAGTGGTCGGTATATTTATTAAAAGCAATGATTATGGACTGGGCAGCGATCCTGGTTTGATTGAGCCGATGTAACACTGTCAAATACATGGGAGCGGCATCGTACACGTAGACGACGATAATTAGGTTCTGACAGGTCATCAAGAGAATAACAAGAGTCTGGTTGAATGGATTCTTTCACACGTGGTATTTTAATCCATGAGGTGTGTTTGATGTCGCATATTTTCATAGGTGCCCTTCTCTAAAGATCAAAGACTTTGCTTTCGCATCTGATCGATAGCTGCCTAGCTGCCCCCTATCTGTGCTGTCATCTCAAAAGACGATGGAGAGAACGCCATCAACATGTAGACCCGGAGATACCTGCATCGTTACTGTTACCATTTGGAAACTCGTAAAACGCCCCCTCCTCATCCTTTAATGACTCGACGGCTCGTCCGAGAAACAATCTCGGTCGCATCTAGTCACTACCCTCCGAGCCTCCCCTTCTCTCACCGCCCCCTGAGAGCTAGGAACCCTCCTCGTATACTCGTAAGGATTTTCATCGACACCACCATTCTGACACTATGCCTATCAAGATGCGCAGTTCGTTGGACCATGTGCATTGCGGCCCTACTTCCGGATAGGATCCGGAGAATAGTCTGGGTGGTTAAAGCAGCGAGGATATCTGGGCCAGGGATAGGGTTGTTTACATGGTGGAGAGACATGGGCCGTTGCCGAATGCATCCTCGGTCAAGGCTCGGTGTATATGTACCACCTTGGCGTGGAATCAATTAAAGAAGCCAACCTGGGGCAGTCCTGAAGCCCGCGAGGATGAAAACCAGGGCGCGTTCTGCACTGCACTGTTATAGGAAGGTGTGGGTTCTGTTGGTGTAAGTGACCGGCATGGCGACATCGATTTGGCGAAAGCGATTGGCATCAACCACCTCGACCACCAGCACTACCCTGCCATATATTGCACGATGCCATGAGGATTTAAACCGCCAATCAAACGTACAACACAGTGGCCTGTCAAAGGCCGACACGTTGGGACTATCTTGGTGTATGGTGCGCTTTAATTTCCGCTTAAACACTAGGAGTCTAGGAAGCCCGATGCTCAGACGCCGCAGGGACCAGAGCATCGGGTCATCATCGTATGATAGCTGCCAGATCCACAACTCCGCACATGCCTGCAACTGCAGAATTGAAACGTCAAAAACCACAACCTCGGGTCTGTGACGAACCACAGTCTCGGAACTCTGATCAGTACATAGCGTGACCGGGGCTTGAGCCTTCAATCCAACACCACACCACACCACATACACCCCACGACACACCAACTTCCAGCTCCTTCTATCCAACACTAGATTATTATTATCGTGAGCCATGGAGAAAACCAACACATCGCAAGTCGAAGTGGCCATCATCGGCGCAGGTACATCAATGCCCACAAGCTGCAGTCCTGGCATGGAGCCTATATGCTGACACTCTGTCCAGGCTGGTATGGGTTGGTTGCAGCCAGAACGTATCTTCGACTCCGGCCGTCAACCAACTTGATCATTATTGATTCGGACAACACTGTTGGAGGGGTGTGGAGCAAGGATCGACTATACCCAAATCTTGTGGCACAGGTCCAACATGGCGTAAGAAAAAAACCTAATGCAACCATCAGTGCTCAATTGTCTAACATGTTTGGAAGTTGTTCAACTATTCCGATACACCTATGCCGCGGAATGGGGGCAACCCAAAAGACCCCAAGGTCACAGGTGACATGATACATTCTTATCTGCAAAAGTACGCTGAAGACCACGACTTGCTGCGTCTCATACGGTTCAATACATTCGTCACAGATGCCAAGCAGCATGAAAAGGGTTGGCGACTGTCGCTCAAAGGCACCGGCGAAGTGATCCAGACAGAAAAGCTGTTGGTAGCAACAGGAGTCACATCCATTCCTAGTCTTCCCGATCTAGACACCGCAGCAGGCTCAATGCCCGTAATTCACTCTCGTGACCTGGGTATACATCACCATGAGCTCCAAGATGAAGCGGTGCATGAAGTCGTTGTTGTCGGTGCTGCGAAGTCGGCATACGATGCTGTCTACTTGCTTCTCAAGATGGGCAAGAAGGTCACATGGGTAATACGTCACGAAGGCGGCGGACCTCTTGGAATACTGCCATACAAGGTGCTAAATATGGTCAACGCCGTTGCATTTGCATCGACTCGCCTGATGTCACATCTCAGTCCCTCCATTCTGAACACTAAGGGCCCTGTCTACAAGATGCTCCAAAAGACGCGGCCAGGTCGCTGGTGCGTGGGCCGTTTCTGGGATGTCCTCCATCTTAACAGCTCAGCCCACGCTGGTTACAACAAAGGGGATCAGGTGGCCATGCTGAAGCCTGAAATTGATCGACAAAGGTGACTTTGATACCTAACGAACCACGTACAGGATGATGAGCTTTGATGCTAATGGTTAACAGTGTCTTCTGGTCACATTCCGGACTAGGAATTGTCACTCTCGACGATTTCTGGCCGACGCTCCATAGCCCCAATCTCACCGTCCGTCGAGATGTGGTTGACGAGCTCAAAGGCAGCACCGTCAAATTTGAGTCTGGTGATCAGACAACTGCGGACTACATGATCATGTGCACCGGTTGGGGCGACCATTTCGGGATTTTCGACTCGGAGCACAAAGCGAAGATTGGTCTCCCAGCTTATAACGACCATATAAAAACTTCCTCGGAAGGCCAGGATATTGACTGGGAAAAATACTATGAGGCAGCCAACAAAATAGTCGATGACAAACTGCCGTTCATCGCCAACCCCCCAAGACTGAATCACATGGAGTCACTCGACCCTGCCCTTCAGAAGAAATGGAATCTGTACCGACGTGTCGTTCCGGTATCGATGGCAGCGAAGGGCGACAGGTCCCTTGCTATTCTCGGACAGATCCACACCATCCAGACACCTCTCGTGTCGGAGGTCCAGTCGCTCTGGGCCATTCTGTATCTTCTGGGGGAAGTCAGGTTGCCAGATGTCGACACAATGGCGAAGGAAGTATCGCTCTGGAACACTTGGACACGCAAGAGATATTTGATTCAAGGGCAGAAACACACCTACTCGCTTTACGATTTCATCTCGGTAAGGCCCCATATTTGTCGAGACGTTCGTTAGGCCATTCACTGACTTGTTGTTTTAGTACATCGATAGCATCTTCGGAGACTTGAAGTTGGACAGCCGGCGTAAATCGAACTTCGCGTCAGAAATGTTCAGCCCTTATAGGCCTGCGGATTTTGATGGCTTCGTCGACGAGTATTTGAGGACTAGAGCAGCATCAAAGATGCAATAGGCTGGTGGTGTGGGCGGGGCGCAACCAAGGTTAGAGAGGACAAGGTATACATGGATTTTAGCGAGGGGAAATATGGTATGGCATCTTTTGGAATATGGGATGAGATTCACGGCCTTGGGGTGAAGCCACTTTGATGGCTGAGGCATCTTCAATATGATGCACTTAAAAGTAAATTCATTTTAATCGAGAAACATAACAAGACATATTGTAATAAGCACTCCTCTCTCATTCGGTATGACTTGGAGTTTCTTAATAAGTTTTGAGCTCTCACAAATGTGCGTGAGTATTATCGCCAGCTAGACTATATTATTCATACACTGGATTCTATCAAATGCCGTATCGCCAATTTGCGGCCTTATCCCAGACTTTCTCGCGAGAAAACATCTATCAACCACGTTTGTTCCCGAGTGAGCGCTGAGGTTCTGCCTTAGCCCTGCTGTTTAACACGAATAGACCCCAATCTTCCCTCTAATCGAACCTGGAAATGATAGTTCGATGTCTCCGATACCACTATATTAATGCTGACAAACTTCTACAAACAAGACATAGGTATAATGCACAAAATAATACAGAAAATCGTGCAGAAACTCGCTCGGATCAAATACAACAAGTATACACTACTGCGACTTTCCATCGCTCAAGACCGACATATCGTCTTCTGGTGTGGATTGAGATAGCTCGTTTTCTATCCAGCTTGCAATGCTGGCAACAGCTTCGGTCGCATCATTGAGATGCAGCTGGAAAAAGCCCTGTAACTGTGAGGGAGTAAATGTATCTTCGGGAACCTGGGACGAAAACTGGAGAGCAAGCTCCCGTAGTGCTTCGGGCTCAAAGCCAGAGGGCTCCCTGTGCATCTTCCGAGGGTCGTGACGTTCCTTCGTTGGGAGAGGAAAACTCTCAGCATCAGGTGTGAACATGCGAATGAACATCTGTTGTGCTGACTTTTGGCTAATAGGGCCGAGCAAAATCTTCATATCGACGCGTCCAGGTCGTACCAAGGCGCTATCAAGGCGGTCCGGTTTGTTCGTAGTCATTATCACGATGCGGCCCTCGGCCGATCCAACTCCATCTATAACGCCTAATAAGCCAGACAGCGTGCATTTTGACTGAGCGGCAGCTTGGCCCTCGTCCTTGTCCGAGTCACGATTCCAGATGGCGTCGACATCTTCGAGCAAGACAATACACTGAGGAGGTATCTCTTGGAACATTTGCTCTAGATCCTGGTCGCTCGCGACACAAGGGATCTTCACCTCATAAAGGTCGAGACCAAATTCTCCGGCTAGAGCCGTGGCAAGCGACGACTTCCCTGTTCCTGGAGGCCCAAAGAAGAGATAGCCTCTCCTATACGGCATGCTGCGGCTCTGGTAAAGCCTTTTCGTGGCAGGGTCCAGATATTTTCGGATGTCGGCCAGTAGGGCTTGCTTCAAGGCATCGTCGAAGTGGACCGTCTCAACTCGGCGGATTGGTTTTCGAGCCTTGGGTTGCCATGACATGCCGTATCGATCGCGAGCGTATATAATGACGAAGAATTCCGTCTGTCTGTCGGCATACTCCTGGCACGTATGCACTAGTCTCTTGATAGGTTCAGTGGACCAGCCTAAACAGCCAAGAGTGAGCTCCTCGTTCCCAATACCATCGTAGGAGGGATCGCTCATGGAAGCGTGAAAGTTGTCCAGCGACCGAGAAATGAAGTATAAGCACGAGCCATGCCAAAAGAAGGTTGTCTCAAAATGTGGGAGGTACTGGACTTCTCTGCGCTTCTTTTTCAGCAGCGCAGCCCTATCCGCTAGATCCCCGGCATGGACCTGTGTCCGCGCTGTAAAGGATCGAATTCCGCGATGCTGGACGACATTGGCCATGACCCAGCTCACTACAATGTCTGCAGTCAGCAGTTGCCATATTTAGAGTAGAGATAGTATGGCCCCAGATTTTCAAAGGGAAAAAAAAAAGCAGTATGAGTATAGACCAATGGCAATGGCTTCGGTGATGACATACTGACATTTCTGTTCAGAGGGTCTCGTCCCGGGACGGTGACGGAGGCAATGAGAAATTGCCGTATCCAGCTATACGATTCGCGCCAAGCCCCTTTGATGAAGCGCCAAGCAACGGGTGCGACGCTGGCACATGCGGCAATGGACCCGAGGCGTGTAATGTCCAGCCCTGACGACCATCGCTCCAGCACATCCTTGACGAGCCCGAAATCATGGGCGTTGGATGTCCATAGGTTGTGCGCCATGTTTACCCACGCACCCACGCAGGTATCCGTAGGGCGAACCGCGTGCGCGCTTCAGCGGAGCGGGCGAGGCCAGACGAGACCTGAACCAGAGCATAAAAAGAAGGGTGAAAATACAATTATAATAACACACATAAGTCAAAGATATACAATGAATTCACCCAACCCTGACCAGCAACATGCTTGTAGTTCCTGCTCACGCCACAAGCAGACTGTAACTTATGGCAACCTTGGGAATTGATGGGTGATGCTGAAGGAATCTTCTGGCCAGCTGCACTGTCACCGAGATTTTGGCTTCAGCTCCTATTTCCCTCCAGCCACAGCAAGCTTAGTGCACAGCCACATTAGGTACTAGTAGCTGAGGCAGTTCGCCTTCCAGCCTGTAACGCTCACGCTAGCTACCTCGGTACTTAATTGTTCACAATGCAACATCATCTACAACTACGGTCCAACACCTGTTCGACTCGTCTCCATTGTCAACAATGTGCACGAACTAAGTATCACCTTATGTCCAGCTATCCTGCATTTATACCCAGATTCCTGTTCCATATATCCAGGGACATTCAGAGCAATCTCATTGGGTGTTCAACAGCAGTCCGCTTAGCTATCTCATCCGCACCCAGTATAATTCCGAGGTCGTCTATATTACCACTCGGCTCGGACCGAAATCAGTCCCGAACCAAACGACAATCACATCACCGATTAAAGCGATATTGATTTCCTTACATCTGTGATCAGCCTGAGAGTCTTGCTTACGTGTAAAGGCATATCGAGTATGGCGGAGTCATACCTATCAATAATCAGGTAGGCAGCTCCCCGAGTCTAGCTCAAGGTGTCATTAGAAGTTCGCCCCTCACCCTCTTATCAACACTGCTGCCTACGACAAGTGGCACCTTGCAGGTGAAACTTGGAGTAGACCGATCGAAGACTCATCCTTGTCGGCATGCCACGTTGCTGTGACCAATCAGTCTGGTAGGTTGCACTGTCGCCATTGCTTGCTGTGCCCATTTGCTGCCTTGCTTTGCTTGACACATAATCACATAGCACATCTGTAGCACCGATACCCATGTCCCGAGACGCGTATAACCTCTAATGCCAGCTCCAGCTGTTCCTAGTTAAGGCGCAGGCAAAGAATGTGCCTTTGATGGGTGATAGGTTTGCCTCCTAGTCTGAGAGCACAGGCGTTAATTAGTACTACATAAATCGAGGCAAACAGCAAGCTAATGGCAGTGACAGGCGACGTTGTTGCTGCGCCAAGTGGAGGGAATTCGAGTAACTATCAGGTCCGATAGCCACTCAACTGATGGCCTCGTGAGGCTACCAATCACTTTTGCGAGACTGAGTCATTGTTGGTGAGGCAGAATATGTATCGCCTCACTTATCACTAGAGATCAGAAGCGTGGCGAAGGCCAGAATGCGAGGAGGTCATGCCTGGCTTGGTTACAACTTGTGTGTAAAAATCGAAAGAGATGGCACACCATGGTGTACGAGCTTGCTCGCGTATGATGTTCATGCTGATTTGCTGTCCAAATGAGGACCTGTTGGTTTAAAATATGATCTAAATGGAAGATTGAGGTAAACGGATCAAGCCGAATATATATCATCACATAAGTTTGAGAATCCTCAACCGAAGGTGCTAAAGTAAAACAAAGTGACTAGGGATGAAAAATGAACGGCGGCCTTAGTAGTAAACCCTGACAAAGTTAGGCAACGATGTCTCGCCAATCTCCGGGAATGTGCATGAATGGCCAGCACACTTTGCAGACTGCCCACCAAATACCTGGGTGGTGGTGGGTAGGTGCTTTTGTGCCGCATCCCCATCCCTACTCAAGAAACTACTTGGCATATCACATTCTAGGTGCAGCCATATCAAACCTGTGACCATCACTGTCTGGAAGGTCTCATTATTTTGCAATACTTTGTCTCCCTCCACCCAATAAAGTACTGAAGAGAAAATTAGGCAGAAAGCAGTGACTAGTTAAAGGCTAGGCAACACGGGTCAATGTTACTGGGCTAGTCTCCATCGCGCATGGGATGGTGTCAGATTGAGAGTTGTGAAATCTGGGAGATATATATAGTATATAAGTAAGCACGCTGTTTGGCGTAGCAGTCGGTAACGAAGCGGATAATAATGGGCAACACAGTCGTCCATTGTTATTATTGTTGAACATATAGTATTCGCAAGACAACTGGCTCTAAAGCGATTTTCCAGACTGTAGTTGTTGCTAGGTATAGCAACAGTAACATTTGCCACATGAGAGAAGTTGTAATTAGTGTGAGAGAGAATGCCTGCCCTGTTGTGAATGGCATTGAAAGAGCTGTGGTTCGCTTACAAGAGAAAATTCTAGATAGAGAACAAATCCCATTCTATTAGAGGACCATCTCAATGATGGGAAACTCGAAAGTCCTCGCTACTGTTAGACGCCATGTCTTGTTGTCGAGAACCGCTTTCTTCAAATGTTCAAGGCATCTCGATTCTATGAAGTGACCAACCTTGGCTTAAATAGCAAAATGCCGATGCCATCAGTCAGCTGCTTCCGCATTGCGAAAAGCACATCTTCTCGGCTGGCTATCTACTCTCACGAGATCAATACGAACCCTCTTGTTTTCTACCACAGACAGCAACAAGGGCTGTTTGTTGCTGTTATCGGCATAAAGCACCAGGTAAGTCTTTCTGCGTGAGTGAGAGAGGCTATGGTTGTCGTAGTTCCGGTTGTGACACATCGACGATCGGTTGGGAGGTGTTCGGTTGACAAATCCAGGCACGCGCATAATGGAGGATGCAAACGACGACTGGGCGCCCAACGAGCAGGCAACCGGGCCCGAATATCCCATGATAGGGTATGAAACTATGTATGATGAGATGGTTGACACAAATGCGATTTGGGGAAGCAGCTATGGAGGAGCAGCCACGCCTTTCAACCCGATGGAAACGGACATGAACACCGACCCAGTTCGAGATAGTCCCGCGCTAGACCAGGCAAGTGGTCAGGGTGGGCAGCAGCAGCCTCGAGGTGAGTCACAGCCTGAGAGATCTGACTTGATCACATCGGTCACCCCCCGCCAGCGTATTAGCGGCCAGGCGGCGTGGCACTCACGGGTCGACGGCCGCCTGATTGGATCTGAATACGGCTGACTATATAAGACGATGGGGGCGCCCAGGGCGCTGAGGAAGGGAGCGACGAGGATAACTGGAGGTATATAGTTGAAGTTTGGCCAGGACTTGTCGACGACATTGGTGACGCGGAAGGTAAGTGGTCCGCTAATTCCGTTGATTCCGTTGATTTCGTTTTCCCATTCCACGCCACCCGCATGCGCGCATCCGCGACTGGCCCGATCGGACAATCAGGTCGCGAAGGAAAAGGCGTGTGCCTCCCTTGCCGCAATTAGTCATATCCATGGCTGTCTCCATGCCCTTGCCTGAGCTACGTAGTACTGGCTGCTACCTGGTCCCTCACGTGGCAAGGCGGCGAAGTCGCGTCGTCGTGTTTGCCTGGGGCGAGGCCGCCACCTGGTCCGTCCTCTGGAAGAAGAGAAGTTTCTATTTTTGGGGGCAGCTGTGGCTGAGCATGCGAGCGGCTTCGGTTCATTCCGCGTCATTGGGCGCGGCTTGTACGCACTACCGAGTACCGGCAAGCCATCTGTGGCTTTGTTAGTGGCCTGAGGTACGAAAGTACCTACTACTGCCCCGGTCTAGGTGGCCTCCCTTGCGTACAGCCATACGTACAGCACGCACCTACGCGTATCCCCTTGAGCCACCCTAGCACCCCAGCCCGCCAAGATTATTTTATTTCCCTGTCTCGCCTGCCTGTCCGTTCGTCTCCCTCACTTGAAGTTACATCGCCCCCCGCCCGATCCCCAAATCCCCAAATCCCCCTGGGTCGGCAGTTCGCCTCGCCAGCTCTTGATTCGCTCTCGCTTTGGTGTCCACGACACTTCAGCGCGCTATGGGTCCCTTCGCAAGGTCGCAGCAGCCAAGCAGCGTCACAGCCATCCCGCATGAGCTGAAATATCCATTGCCGCTGCGTTGCATTGCTTCCCCCATAGCACTGAGCACAACAACCCTGACCCATCGGCCCTCGGAAGAGAAGCATCCAAGCATCTACACCATACTCGTGCTACCAAGGCCTAGGGGCCTAAGACATCTATCCCTGGGCCCAAGCCGACCCAAGCAGCCACCTCGGACAGGCTCGGACAGGCTCGGATGTCGATGTCGCTGGTGCCGTTGATGCCGTCGATGCTGTTGTTGTTGTTGTCCTCGTCGTAGTAGTTGTCGCTACTGCCGCTCCGCCTCAAATATGCGTCGCATGCGATCCCTCTGGACGTCAAAATTGCCTTAAATGCCAGGCCGCTAACATCCCCACCCTTCCCTCGTCACAGCTATTAAATCAGTTGCCGAACACATTTACCAAGTCAACAAAGCTTTTGAGAAGAGCAAGATAGACTACCATCTCGTTGTGCAAAAGCCCGTCTCGCGAGACGACCTCGCACGGTTTGGCACGTGCCGTCGCTACGTGCTCCCCCGCCAAAATCGAGACAGCGAACGTAGCCGCCTGCAGTTTCTTCGCATCTTCAGCTGCGACCGCTCATATAACAAAGCCCTGGACGGTTATCACTACAAGATGAGTGTCGCCTATGAATCGCCCAGGAACCCCCTACCAAGTCGCTCCTCCTCTGGCCAAGGTCATCATGACGACCGCCACGATCTGCACGTCCCAGGCTTCAACCCTCTGAACCCTAACGGTGACCCTACTCTCCTCCCGTCTTCATCACCTACCCCGTCAACAAACAGTCTGGAGCCCGATACCCCCCCTGGTGATGGCCTTGCGGAGCCCGATATCGCTTTTGCTTCGGTGCCCAAACTTCACGGCCCAAAGGGCCCGCCCCGCATGAAACCTATACCGAAGCCTGAACGACAAGCCACCAAGAATGACCAAGGGAAGTTTATCTGTACCTGGAAAGACTGCGATGCCGCTGTGAGGGAGTTTCCACGCAAATGCGAGTGGAGGTACGTTCCCCTTTGGTTTCCCACTTGCTAAACGGTATTTTGCTAACCTTTTCGCAGCAAACACATGGACAAGCATGAGCGACCCTACAAGTGCCTCGCTGTTGGCTGTGAGAATGTTCCTGGCTTTACATACTCAGGGGGGCTTCTCCGGCATGAGCGTGAGGTGCACCGCAAGCATGGTGGCCCGAAGAACCCCCTATACTGCCCGCACAAAGGCTGCAAGCGCCACAAGGACAGTAGTTTTGCGCGCCTCGAAAACCTTAACGAGCATCTGCGAAGGTGTCATACGCCGAACGAAGGCGACCTGGCACCGCAGATCGAGGAGCTGACCCCCCTCCCCAAGTCAACAAACAATCGAATAAGGCAAATATCTGTCGATGCATCGTCTCCGTTCAATAACGAGCTCTCCCCGGTCCTATCCACGGCCAGCCCTACTCCCGTGATCGGCAACAAACGAAAGGCATCCGACAACGAGGAAGTTTCACAGGAGAACAAACGTCTTAAATCGGAAAATCATGAATTGAAAAGAAAGATTGAGGCAGGTCATCTACAACAGAGCGCCATGATGGAGCAGATCCAACTGCTAGAAAACGAGAGGGATGCTCTCATCAAGCAAATCCAGAACACAGATTTCGTCCGCCGGGGGATGCTCTAAGACTGCTGTTCGCCGCCTCGCAGTTCCAAGTTGGATATGAGGATTATCATTCTTGACGCCGAAATCCTATATCGAGCTGAACGTTGGGGTATGGTTGCTTTGGGATAGCTTCACAGGCGCCAAGCCACTCATGAAATTGTCGCGCTGGCCTGGTAAAGTCATGAGTCATTTTATGCCGAACCGGCCAAACAGCGCAATACACTTGATCAGAGCTTCCCGTCTGATTCTTCTGCTCGTTATTTTTCAATTATTATCTGTGGCACGGAAGCATAACTTGCTACGCACGACTTACTGAACGAAATCATGCCACTCCACGATGAGTCTCCGCTACTATTACATATTAACGACATTATCATTGTTTTCCATCGGCGTTTGTGGCCCAGGCAAGAACGAATGTTACAGATTCGGCGTTCCTCGGATGCGCTTTAAGATTTCCTGGCCGGAATCCTGGCATGTGTATCACGGAAGAGCGAATCGATTTATTGCATATGGAGACTCTTTGGGTTTCCTTGGGAGTTAAAGTCTGCCGCCGTGCAATGTGTTGCACTGTTCTCATTGGTTGCAGAAAGAGGAGAATATCTTACATACACGGTGAGTCTGTTTGTGGTTGTACAATAGGAGTCAGGTGGTGATACCCCTTTAGATAAAGATACGTATTTTGGCCCGCGGGTCACGTCAGATTGTTGGTACACTGAATATTACATCCTGTAATTAATCACTCATACTACTTCGTGGTATCACTACGACTTTCACTCTTACTAGATGCAACAGGTTGTAGTTTACACTAACCCATGATCGTACTACGATTATTGCTTACATGATCAACCAATTATTTGAATATCGCACTAGGTATGCCACACCCTTCTTTTTCTAATCTCGTCATTGCTTCCTAACATGATGACACAAGACTTCTGATAGTTGCAGTACAGTACGACCCCCTACCAGGAGCTGCTGAAAAGGGATATCTATCTTGAATTCGCGAAATATCCAATTTCGGAATTCCGTTCCAATCATACTTTCGATACCAAGATTTGAGAGAGAATGTCGCGCTGGTCCGATACTGTCCACCTCAGTCATCATGAGCCGGGCGAGCCGGCGTGTCACATGCTGTTGAGTCGCTGCGTTCCGAATGAGATTGATTATGTCATGAGTACCAGCGTGTTCCACAACGGTGTTGCTCTTCGCATCATCGATCTCGTCCTCTATCTTAATTTTCAGACAGTTCATTCGTGGATCCTCTGCCATTATGTCCAGTGCATTCACTGCCTGCATTGACGGACCAAGGCGGAGAGGCTGCATCCCGACAATTGTGTGTTCCTACCTACGGCATAATTGGCCTGTCCAGACGAGCCCATTGCTGCCGCAACAGAGCTAGTCATGACGAAGAAGGCGAGATCATCGGCGATCAGAGTCTCGTGTAGATTGATAGCCCCTTTAACTTTGACCTCCGTCGCCTCCCGCCAGTTTTCAATCGTCATAGAAGAAAACATCGTGTCGCAGATAACAGCCGCCGCATGGACGACCCCTCGAATCGGTAAAACATGTCGAGTCTTACTAATGACCTGCTGCAAGCCTCCTATATCGGTGACGCTTACGCGATGGACCAGCACTTCTATACCACGCCCCCTCAGACGTGACACGGTCTGAGCAGCAGCAGGGCTGTCAGTACCGGTCCGTGAGATGAACGTCAACTGCCTTGTCCCCCTTTCTGCCACCCAAGTTGCTAGCTTTGTTCCCAGAGCACACAGGCAAAACTACCACAATGTAGGTTGTGTGACCATTGAATGTCAAGGGTGAGAGGCGAGGGGGACGATTGTACCTCCATATCCGAAAGCACTAATACCGATACGAGATTTTGTACGTGAAGCTGGAATAGGAGTAGGTCGAGAAACCACCTTGACATTATAGCCGTTCCAAGGTACTAAGAAAGAGAGATCTTGTGAGAAACTTCCCAGTTTCCATATCGATCCTATACATAACATGAATCGAATGATAGCGCGAATAAGGTCCCCATCGCGCTGGTAGCTGAAAGTGGTTTGAATGAAAAGAGCACCAATCCCATCAGCTCTTCCATATCCATTCACGGCCTCAGCAAACTCATGGCATCGGTTTATTGGAGACACAACTCCTAAACGTGCGGTGTTCATCTGCTGATGTACCGTCATAATGAGATTCACGCCACCAACGATGGCGGTGCCGCATTCTTCCGCGTGCAGAGAGTGACAATCAAGATTTAAAGAATATGCCGATGAAGAACAAGCCGTGTTCGCCATCATACTTTGATGGAAGCATTAGATTCGTGCAGCAGAAAAAGGGGTTGCTAGTTTCTTATCTTGCACCCTTAAGGTTGAATGCAAGACTGAGGCAAGTGCTCAGAATCCCTCGATCCACGCCTATAGCGGTTGACACATGCCTGAAGTCGGATGCTTTCATAGCCATATGTTGATAATAGAGCGAGAAAGCTCCGATAAAACAGCCAACTCTTTGACTAGCGGCACACTGAAGTGCAGTACTACTGCTTTTTGAGGCCTCGTAGACAACCTCCAACAGCTTGCGTTGTTAAGGGCCCATGTACAGTGCCTCGATAGCTGGGATTTGGAACATCGTGGGGTCGAATTGGGTGGCATCTCATCGATGAAAATCTCCAGATATATGGGAACTTCCAAGCCTTTCTAGATCTAGATGCAAAAACCCATAAATATTAAAGCGGGAAGATGGAACACATGACGTATTGGCAATTTTGTCCGAAAACATGATATCCCATAGGTCCTTAGGACATCAGACATCTACAGGCATTCGGCATCTTATTTAGTATCAGGCTTCGAGATGCTTATATACGCTGATTGTCACAGCTTGGACGATACTAACGCCACTTTGCGAATACATCCATCAAAGCGACGTGGCTTGGTTGCCAAGCAGTAATCGATTGGTCGCTCGTCGGATTCTCGATCTGAAAACTGAGCCAACCATCGAGAGGACCACACTTTCGGGCCATCCTGGTCGTGCCACACAAGAAAGCCATGACAGGCATGTGGTGTGAAAAATAGATGCAGTGTCCACTTACACATATCTTGATTAATGACGTAATAGTTACATTGCTCTTGATTATAATTAAAATGAGTTAGCGACACTTCTTGGGGTCCAAATCCTCTCTTCACCGTTATTGGTGTGGAATTGGATGGACACTATTGCAGAATGCAGATTGGTAGCGAATTACGCCCAGATCCAGATCGAGCCATTCACGTTGATGTTGCTCTACCTAATTCTATTCAAGACGCTGTGTCGATGACGGTTCACTAGTTGTTAGAATTATCCCTTTGGATGCCGATTCAACTCCATTACATAAAAAGCGGGATTCGCACTGATCGGAAAAATTCGAAGGATGTTATTCCGACTTGAATGAATCCAACCAAAAGATGAAACATAGTATTCCTTGAAGAACATCCCTGCCCCCTATTTTATCAGAGGCGACCAACGCACTTTCAACTTCTCTAGAGACAATAGTTGTACAGGTATCTAATAATAGGCTACACACCGACCTAGGTACGTGATAATATGAATATTACTAATTAGGCCTGGCGTCGGGCCCCAGCTGCATATGGGCGGCGCATGCTTAACTCCTCACCTCGCTGCCTGTTGAAGTGATGGGAAATAGCAGGGATACGAAAGAGGCCAGCAGATAGCCGAGATAGCCTCTACTGCCCTTAGAGCCAGAAGTAAGTTTGCACATCATGATGCCTTCCTCTTCGAGTGCAGTTAGAGCTGATCCACGCGGCTCCGCGTCGAATAACCATAAGCAGATCGGGAGCAATTCACATGCAACGTCTTGTAACAGGTTTCGGCTCTTTCAAGATGAAGAAAGTTACTCCGGAGATAGGCTGAAATATTTCCAGCGTCCACGAAGTCCTGACTACCCAACCCTTGATATTTAAGCTGCCATAATTTTTGCCTCACCCACGAGGATATGCCTGAGCCTGCGCTTTCATGAGATATTATTACCCAACTTCTTCGTTTGATCTCGTAGCTAGAAAGCTACATCATGGTATATCCATCAGGCATAATGTTGCCACCGATCGACTATCACGACGATGACCCTAGAATAATAGCTAGCTTGTCGGTGCTTGCGCTACTGGCAACAATCGCCGTCATTTTAAGATTCTGGACAAGAAGACTAACGCAAACTGCCCTTGGTCTTGATGATTACATTATTCTTACGGCATTGATTCTTCAGCAAGCACAGTCGGCGGCGGCTTTCGCCGCTGTCATTGGTGGAGGTCTGGGACGAGATTTTCAACTTGTGGTTGCCGAGGGCAAAGTTGTCTTCTTGTTCAAAGTCAGTAGCTAGTAAACAACAACGTCATTATTGATACCATGGCTAATTCAAACTCGGCAATTCTCACGAGTGAGGTTGTGTACGGACTGAGCGCCCCAATCGTCAAGCTCTCTAGCCTTGCTTTTATATGGCGGATCTTCCCGACCAGAGTGATAAAAATCGCTGTTTCTGGCATATTCCTGCTGGGTGGCATGTAAGTCCTGAAGTTGCGCACGTGTGCGTGCGATACTCGCTGACCATCCCCCGTAGAACCTTGGCGGCAAGCCTTACTCGCACAATATCTACAGCTGTCATTCATAATCAGACCATTACCAATTTCACGAGTGAGTTTCCAAGTTGATTTTGGAATTTCTTCATTCTCGCTTATCCTGGCAACAGAGCAGTTCGTTTGTCCGGCCGTCGCCACTGTGATCGAGGTGTACGTGGGGATTGTTGGCGCTTGCGTGCCAGTCCTTACACCCGTTTACCACCGCATTCGAGGGCGCAATCCACCCTCAAGCTCGGCCAGCTCGTATGACAAGAAGGTATCGTTAGTTAAAGGGTTGAATTACAACTCCATGGGCAATGGGCGAAGAATGGCGCGACCCTATGATCATCTCGACAACGATCTATCTACGGTGGTCAACAACAGCCGCAACACTGACTACCAAGTTGAGATTTCCCGCACAAAGTTCGACGGATTAGAGGTTAGAAATAATCATCATATTCCACTCAAGGGGATAAGGGTGGAGCGAGACACTCAGTGGACGGAGAGCAAGAGCCGCGCTCAGGGTGATATAGATTCAATTCAATGAACACAATCGTAGTACGTTGAACGTTCTCAACTGCACCGAAGAGCTCACACACACGTAAACTAGAGCTTTTGGGCACAGTTCTTGAGTCACATCCGCCAAGTTTAATCTGCAAGGGTCTCTATTAACGTTGCTACGTTAGGTACCTAGGTACCTAACGTAAGCTCGTGGTAGAATAGCTTAACGGGCTCCACGTTTGTTGATACCCTTCAGCTTCAGGTGAGACGAGTGTGTGGATCAGTATCAAGATGACCTAAAGATAGTATTCTGCAAAATCGTAATACTACATATCCTGCTGTAATCATGCCGCAGATGACCTAACCAACTGAAAGTTGCCGCACCCGCCACATACATGCAGTTACTCTTTTTGTTAACTCCCCGTCGAGCCTGTGTCTTACCCGCGATGTCACCCACACTGGCCAGCAACCGGCTGCACTATGCAGCCGAAGGCCTCGTCGATAAATCCCGACGTAGTATGCGTAGATTCTGCGATGACTCAGACGCAGCCTGATGCTTTGCGGGGCCGCTGTCCGCCCATAATCGTCGGAGGCGTGCGCTGTGAACGTGTTCTTCCGAATGGGTGGGTGCATCGCACATGATTGTACACCAGCTCCAATTGTTGGACGTCCAGCCACAGTCAATATCAGAAACGCATGGTATCGGTACGTACGTAGCAGAAGTGACACCAGTTACATTCGTACTGTTAGGTGTCGGCCGCATCACATCTATTGCACCCATAAACCGGACAAAGGGCTTGTCGAATAGGATAAGTAGCCTAGTTTTGGCGTTTGCATTTACACATCATTCTCACCTCGAGGTCGAATCCTTCGGCCCGTGAACCAACATGAGCAGTCGGGCCACTCACCCGCTGCTGTCCTACCAGCCAGTAAAGGTCGTCTTCCAACTAGCCTACATCGGCTCTATACTCATCCGACTGCCACTATGGATGGTGAACTCGCTCGTCCCCTTTCTACGGCCTCACCCGAGATGGACCTTCAAACAGACCCTCATGTCTCGGATCAGCTACGCTGCCCTCGACATGCAATCCCGGTGTGGAGTCACCGAGACGTTGTCGACACAGCCGGCGAAAGAGGGCGACCGCTTCCAAGTGGCCAAGCCATCTGACTCGGCTCTATACCAGGGGGTACTCAATCATGCCGATACTAAGCCCGCCACGGTCGGAGGCACCTGGTTTCCACAGGCACCCGGACAGGATGCAGCAACTAAGACTGTTGTTCTGTATCTCCACGGCGGAGCATTTGTCCAGGGAGACGGCCGCCACAACTTTTGCAACTTTGTAGGGACCAACTTTGTCAAACATGGGAATGTGGACTACCTGTTTGCTGTCCAGTACCGCCTCTCTGGTTACGGGCTGAACCCGTTCCCCGCTGCGGTGCAGGATGCCTTTTCAGCGTATAACTTCCTCCTCACCAAGGCCGGCATCAAGCCAGAACGCATCGTGCTTGCGGGAGACAGCGCGGGCGGAAACCTTGCGATAGCCCTTCTCCGATATATCGAGGAACATGGAAAGGAGCTCAAGATACCGCCACCCAAGTGCTGTGCCCTTTTCTCGCCGTGGTATGTTATGGCATTTTACTCTGTGCATTTGCGGATGGACGCTTCAGTGCGCTTTTCATACAGAATCTTCCACTAATATCCCCGCAATGGTCCTAGGACGGCGCCCTATGATTTCAACATCACGGAGAATCCCAACTTCAGCACTGATTGGCTTCCCCGGTCTTTTCTGCGCTGGGGCGCTCATGTCTATGGCGCGAGCGTGGAGAAGCCCGAGTCCCACCGATACATCACGCCGCTCGGCAACCCTTTCGCAACGAGCGTGCCAATATTCGTCAATTCGGGATCGCTCGAAATATTTGATCACAACATAACGAAATGGGCAAAGGAAATGGCGGACAAGGGCAGCTCAGTTGAATTGAACCGCGAGATGGGCGCCCCTCATGATACGATGCTCCTCGGGGATCTGTTTGGCTTCGAGGACACCGCTAAGGATGTGGCTGCGAAGGTGGGCTTGTTCGTTTCTGCGCACACGAAGCCGTGATTTAGTTCCTTGTGCTGGTCATGACACATGCATCCGTCTTTTCGCTCTCTCTTTTTCTTTAGGAAAAGTATTATGCCGATGACACAAACATGTATGGCCCGTGTAGTGGATGAAAACAAGATGGATACTGATGAGAAGCGCTTCCGGATTCCGTAGCTATTTGACTCGATTGAGCTGTGAACTAGTAGCACTAGTATATTGAAACTTGACTATCGCCGTCGCAAACATCTATATAGATAGACTGACAATCATTAGGTCATGTTAGGCGTTGCTGGATTATGTAGGATTGAAGCGCAGGCCATCACGACGAGGACAAAAATCAATTGATCTATTAGTTACTCATCGTTACTTTGTATTCTTTCTATCTTCAGAAGACATCCTTCGAATGTCAAATAACAGACAGTAATTGCTCTCGACCCTCTCTATTACCTGACGAGCGATGTGTCTAGCCAAGAAAGCAACACACACCCTGCGATCAACTAACTACCCGAAAGACGACAGAAGTAAGTAATCACCAACAACAAGCACAAAACACAGCGTCGCGACGACCACTGAGCACAGGCAGATGAGAAACGACACCGTCCCGCGGTACCCCACCATCTCTACCCCGTGATGTTTCCGCAGAGCTAGCATCGCCACAAAGAAAAGAAACACGCATTTAGCGCTCTGCGGCGCAGACAGAGTTTCTGTCATAGGCGGCATCGGTCGCGCGACTGCTGCTGGGGTGGATGCCATTGTTGTCTTCTGACTTTCTCCGATGTTTGTAATACTGATAGGAATAGCAATGAGACAATTAACACGTCGAGGGGTTCGTGGGTTGAGCTAAATCGATGATAATGATTCAATCAATAGTCTCTGCTTCCCCTCCATAGGTGCATAGGATATTTCTCTCTAAATAAGTAACTCCATGGTGGTAAAGCCGCAAATTCTTTGAAAGGAGCAGGGCAATCCTGCGATTCGGAACACATAAAGAGCATACTTGGGCCTGGCCTTTGTGCCGGGTTTCATCTCTTGGGTGATTGATGATGATCTGGCTTACACGAGCATTCATGAGAATCTTTCGGAGAATCATTAAGTGCATATTAAGCTTTGACCGTTTGTGTACAATAGAAGCAAAGAGATACATGACGGCTTCAGGCGCTCTCGTCTTTATCTTCACTTTCATCAACTACGCTAGATAGTAGTGATGATAACTTCTAATACGTAGTTAGCTGTTCAAGACGGTCATATGTAGGTCAGCTCTACCTCAATGTTGAGATGCGCGACCTACTCCAGTGAATAAAAAAATGTTTGCGGCGGCTGTCTCCCGCGAGAAGGATAGCTTCGCAAGTGGTATCACCCTCCTGTACAAGGAGATATACATCGTAAATGTAAGTTGATCGAGAATAGTAAATAACTTCTTCAAATTTCCACAAACCACAAGGTACTTTGGAAATAATTGTTATTTCTATAGCTATACTTCTTCGAAAGCAACCAGCGAGCAGCTAATGTCAAAACCAACTACCTATCAAAGCAGTCACTCTATAACAATCTCCGCCCTGCGCTGACTCAATCCAGGAAGCACCACAACTAGTTTACCTGTTCACAAATTGAACGCCGTAACAGCAACCATCAAAAAGGCAAGCCAGGAGGTCGCCACAGCCAGAGAGCCCGCGGCGCCCTTAGCCGGCATGTTAGCTGGTCCATCCATGCCGGCGCCACCGCCATCCTTGCCAGAAAACGTCGCCGGTCCGGTGCCATTACCCAGGGAATCAGCCGGCGGCTGCGTGACATTGCCTTCGAAAGTGAAAGGCTTGGTCGAGCTCAGGCTCTCGACGCGTCCGAGCAGGAACTCGAGGTGTCGGAACGCCGCGCTGGGGGCGTATTGCGGCACCATGTGACCGGAGAGATCGATGCCGACGTAGGTGAGGCCGCGCTCGGTGTGCGCCGTGCCGAGGACCCCGGCGCCTGCTATGGAGCTGAGGGTGAGCATGTTCTTTTCCTCATAGAGAGCTTCCGCGGTCGAGTCCTTGTGGAAGGGCACGAAGAAAGGCTCGACAGGCGGCTTTTGGAAACCGAGCTGCCCACCCCAGGTCATGTTCTGGATGCTAAGCAGGGTTCCGTTGGGGAGCAGGATCATGTCCAGACTTCCATGCCCGATAATGACGTTCTTTGTTGCGTCGATGACGTGTGGCAGAACGCGCCATGTAGATGGGTCGGAGCTGTCTGTACCATCGGCAAATACGTTGCCCGAGGAACATGCTTCCCATGTGGTGTTGACGTCTGCATGAATTGCGCGCTTGACGTCTGTACGATCAAAGTACTATGAGGGAGTTAGTTTTCACAATTTGGGCTTTGCTTGAATCGATGTATTTCAGGCTTCTAGACAATCGTCTAGCCGGAGAAGAACTGTAGTCACACGAAAGTGACCAAGAGGAAAGGGAAGGACAGGTACATGAGAATCATGTTTACGTACGATTGGACCAGAGCCCTCGGGACTGTATGTAAAAGATCCGGGAAAGCCCAATATATCCCATAAAAGTGGACAGGTCGTGGCGACCTGGTATACATCAAAGCAAGGGTTGAGGCTCATGGCTTCGTCAAGGACAGACTCCCAAAGCTCTGAGCACTCAGGACTCAGGCTCTCGGAGTAATTAGTCGGCTGTGGGCCCGGCGGTGGATAGGTGAGGTATTTGTCCTGGTACGCAGCGAAGCCGCACGACTCGTGGAGGTCGTGGATATGCTTGCTGAAGCTGCTGTTGAACGGCATCATGTTGTGGTGATAGTCGGCAAAGGGGACAACGGTGACACTGTCCTGGACCCGATCATTTCCTAGAACAGGGTCATAGATCATTAGACCTGAGACGTTGTAATTCGATGTGTCGTTCTTATCAAGCATGGCCGAGGCGATGTACGGGCAGTAGGCACCGGCGTACGACTCGCCAGTGATGTAGATTTTGTACCCTTGCAGGGAGAAGGTCTCAACAAAGTTCTTCCAGAAGCCGAGGAATTGCTCGGCTACATCCTCTTCGCTTGTGGCGGTCACCTTGCCGCGAGAAAACCCAGTGGAAATGGGCTGCTCAACCCAAACCGTGTTGATTAGGCGATTCCAAGCCCACGGGTTAGGAACCGGACTTTTGGTTCCGTACTGCCATTGGAACGGTCCATTCTCTTGGATGAGACCTTCAAAGGAGGAGCAACCCGGCTAGCAAGTTGTTAGTCAATTGGTTTGACCGAGAAGCTCTCGTGGCTTCTCTATTGAGGGAGCTCTTACACCGCCGTTGAGCCAAAGGAGAATCTCCTTGGCATCAGAGCCCTCGCTATTGGGGAAGAACCAGAAGAACAACTCGTTCTCGTCATCCTTGTCATCGCTAATGGGAAGATAGCCTGCATAAGATTCGCCGACACTGTTCGAGAAAAAGAGTCAGAATCTACCTTCTTCGGTGAAGTTTTCTCCCATAAATCACGTGTCTCGTGCGCATACAGCGTTTTAAGAGCAAAACTTCTGCTGAATCAGGGAATCAAAGACTCAAGTATACTAACTCAAAGTTTACTTCGGGAATTCCCGTTCCATTGACAGCGAATTCTATAGGTCCCTTGTTAGTCTGAGTCTGAGTAAAAGCAAAGTAGCACGAAACGGGGATCCCTTACTGGTAGTGTTGTCATTTGCGAACCTGGGCTCAGGCAGCTTTCGCGTGGCAAGATAGTGTTCCAAGTGGTTGACCTGGCTGCGAGCGGGCTTGTTGTGTTGCTTTTTGCCAACGTGCTGGAAGCTTCGCGCCGACTCGCCCACCGCAGCCACGGACAAGAGTCCAGCAACGATAGCAGGGACACGCATCGTGGATTAGAAGCTGAACCGCAACCGACCAATAGCGACCTTTGCTGCTCAAGCCTTGATCTCCTAAGTATACTAATACAAGATAGCTGTTCTTGGAGCACTATAGGAACAAGCAAGCACCAAGCAAACAGTCAAGTTTCATGGCTCGGCGTCTGGGCGAATCTGGGCAATGCAGGCCTGGGAGGGTGGGTTGGACAAAGAAGAGGTGAGCCAGACGCAATTGACTCAGACTGACCGCACGCAAACACCTCGGCCGCACTTACCCAAGGCCAGCCATAATATACCTCAGGTGCGTCCAGCGCCCATGCAACTTTCCGGTGCTGTTGGTGCGATCGATGTACATGTCATGTAGGCAAGTAGACCGTCGAGGGCCGTGTCACCCTGGAGATCCTTGGAGGAGGGGCTGGTAGATGCAGGCCGCGAAGCTGGGCCAATACAATGCCTCAATTGCCATCGGTGGCTATCTGCAGATTCCCAATCATTGCCGTGATCAGCGATGGCATGGTACACAAAGGTATGGAGCTCCAAGTGGATCTCGGTAAGCACGGCTACTGCACGGCGACCCCAGACATGACCCAGACATGGCTACACTACCGCCTCTCGCGCCTCGAGGCTTACCCAGACAGGGAGCTCGCAACGAGATTGCGAGTGTTAGCGAGCGTCGGGGGTCGGGGATATATGAAAGATAAGAGAGAATTGCCTGTTGCGATTGATAACGACTTCATTGTTGGTTGATGCGCCGTTTACGACGCAGATTTACTTGACCGAAAATCTAGGCATCGGTCAATCATATCGGCGGAGGGCATTCCGCAGACGGAATAGTACGTTTGCGAATGTACGAAACCAATGACACTTTTCTGTCGGGTCTCGAGATTTTGGTGACGTTTGCATTTCCCTACTTGCCAGGAGCTTGTCAAGCTTGTCGAGCTTGTTGATTCACCAGACCACCAATGGTTGGTTCACAGCAACCCCAGACTCCAGATCTTGGCCAGCAGGCAGTCTGAATCTGGGGCGGTTTAATAATCAGCACTCCACATCGACTGTTTTGAGCTAATGATGCATGGAATATTTTCAATAGTCGAGCGGTGATTCTTGATGGAACAATTCGGGTATCATGGCGTCTAGAACACAATAAATGTACAAGACCTACCGCTATAGGGTACGACGACACAATCTACCGCTTCGCCTTCTTCGAGGCCTTGGACTCAGCAATAGCCGCAGTAGCCTCTTCCTCGGCGATCAGGGCCTGTATATCTCGCTGGATCAGCCACTCCTTGGTGCTATCGATGATCTTGTCGAATGTTTCTCCGCCGCCGAGAACATCGGGAAGATTGTGGACGTCGAGCCCGCTCCTATGATCCGAGCATCGATCTTGGCTGTAGTTGTATGTCCGGATCTTATCGCCTCGCGTGATTTTCTCTCTGCTCAGAACACTGTTCCGCAGCGCCGCAGCCGCCTCCTCCCGCTCCTCCCTTCGCTTCTGGGCTAGACGCGAACGTAGCAATGTCCACGCAGCCTTACGGTTCGCATGCTGCGATCGCGAATCCTGCATGACAACCGTGACGCCCGTCGGCTCGTGGGCGAGTCGGATTGCGCTTTCCGTTTTGTTGACATGCTGCCCGCCTGCGCCACTCGCACGCATCTTGTCCTCGCGGACGTCGGCCGGATTCACGTAGAATAGACTGTCTGGGTCGTCGAAGTTCTGGTCGGACGAATTGTCTTCGGGAAACGAAGGTAGCACCCATACTGCGACCGCGCTCGTGTGCGTGCGCCCACTCCTCTCCGTTGTAGGAACACGCTGCACCCGGTGCATGCCTGCTTCACCACGGAATCTATCGTAAGCCCCGGCATCTAGGATCTCCAGCACGGCTTCCTGCAACGGTGACTCATTCGCGCCGCCTGTCGATTCGCTGCCATCCGCTATCTCATATTTCACCACTTTGGTCTGCAATCCTAGACGGGCACAATACATGCGATACATGCGGAACAGGGCATCGGCGAAGTAGCGGCCTTCCATGCCGCCCGGACCGGGGCGCACTTCAACCATGCAGGGCATATCGGCGAAGGGATCGCGCGGGGTCAGGGAGGCGGAGAGGGCGGTGGCAAGAGGTTCGAGCCTCGTGCGGGTGGTGGATAGCTCTTCGCGAGCCAGCTGCTCCAGCTCCTCATCCTTTGCTGCGTCTTTCGACTGCAGGAGAGCGGTGAGCTCGGCTATGGAGGCCTGTGCGGTTTCCCATTCTTTCAGGGCCGAAGCAACGCGCGACAGCTCGCCGACTCGTTTGGCCGTCTTGGGATCGAAGTCGGATTCGAGTGTGACGACGAGCTGGTCGTGTTCCTTAGCAATGCTGCGGGCGCGGTCCAGCAGGGCGCGCGGAAGTGAGCTCGTGGCATCTGAGGGACTGGTCAGGTCGCGGCGACGAGGGTGGGAGGAGAAATGACAAACCTACTTGTACTAGCCAAGCGGGCGAGAGGGTAATTCGAAGATCGAGTCAAGGCCGTGATGCAGCGCCGACAAATCCATTGCGCCGGTAGCATTGTTGAGCATGAGAAGGTCGGGATGTCCACCGAGAAAAGCTGCAATGGCTGTCTCGGTTGGCGAATTGGCTGCAAAACATGTCGCAGCTGAACGACCAAGTGTGCCGGCTGTTGCCGCATATCATGCTTGTCAAGGCATGTACCTCTAGGTACCTCTAGGCTGTATTGTGGCTGATGGGTACTAACTTACTACTTGTCCAGATACATAAGCTACCTAAGCTGAGCCGCAGGGCCTGGCCCCGCTAGTTGATGTAGTCGAGTTTACCTAGGTAGGTAGGGAGAATATGGGTGCACTGCGAGAACCAAAGGGCTTCCTTAAGCCGCACGCAAACATAGCAACTACAGAAACATCATCAGTCTCTGGATCTTGCGAGTAAACTAGAAACATGTGCTCTTGGGTGACCTGACTAGAACGTGCGGTTATTGCAATCATCTTTGTTTTTGAGCCACCCCGCCTCCGTTCCTAAAATTAGGAGAGAAAAAGACGAGAATACGAACGTCATTCATACCAAAGCCAATCGTAACAGCCTAGGAGTATAAGACAATGAAGCCGTGTCAGAGAGTGCGCTGGGGCAGATAAAGCAGGCAAACCGGAGGCAAAACATCTCAGTAACAAGAGGTGTAGCAGATCTCTATTTGCTTCCAGTGCTGTAACTTTGTTATTATTATTATCATTTTGCCAAACCTAGGAGGTATTCGCAACCGCGGGCGACGATTGTAAAATACCTACATCATCATATCAACATTGACGTTCTTTACTCTTAACGAAAGACACCACCACTCTTCCCCCCCCCCCCCCCCCCCCCCCCCTACCACTCACAAACCGAAGAAAAAAATGCATTTCAACGTAATTCTCGTCTCTCTTTTCACAGTCTTGGCTACTGCATGTCGGAAAAACCTCGTCTCGCAGCTGCCCGAGTGCGCCCGATCATGCCTTGCCGAGAAGGCCAGAAACGCCCAGTGCGACATGTACAACCTCAAGTGCCAGTGCACCAGTCCTCCGGGGTCTACAGACCGCTACGCGCCTTGTGTCCGAGCAGGCTGCAGCAAAGACGACCTGGAGAGTACGTTAACTATCCCCTAGATCCGACGAGCTTCCATATAAGTCCGTGTCCTCACTTCTTCTATGGAAGAGGTAGGACTGGCATGGCAATAAGACAAAACGGGGAAGTAAAAAGCATAGAATCGCTGACACGAGTATGCCGACAGAGACGAGCAAGGTAACAGATGAAGTCTGCCGCAATGTCGCCGATGTTGGCACCGTCACCCTCGACACCTACTCGGCCTCGGCGGCTCGCGTGGTCGTTGGCCGTCCGAGCTCTGCCTTCGTTGGTGTGACGAGTTCCTCGGAATTAGAATACGACGTCACTACCGGTGTCCCCACGAACGCCACTGCCGCTGCCGCTACCGTAAGTGATGCTTATACAAGCGCTACCGCCAGCATTAGCAGCGCCTTGAGCAATGCCACCCACACCCAAAGCGAGGCTTCCCCTACCGTCTCCATCGCCGCTGCCGACCGAATCAGCGTAGGGATGGGTTTTGGTGCCGCTTTAATGTTTGCATTGGCTCTGTGAGAAAGTGCTTGACATCGAAAAGGAGGACTTGGTGGCCTCGCGAAAAGGGCTTGGTGATGGAAATGAATGGCGTTCAAGATACCCTCCCTTGTTTTGTAATTCACATCGCGGGCGATAAATCTCAAGGCTGAATGGTTCGCATCGGTACCGGACTCGGCTGCATAATAACATCTCGTTCTATTCGGATTACTGCGTTCTGGTCGTAAACTCTATCTATCGTGTCTATGTCTGTGGGTATATGTCGTCTATGATCCCTGCTGTCTATGTATATATCGTTATTGCAAGTGACTAGGTGTTCAGCCCAGACCGAAAGTTCCCAGGGGCCCCTCTTCACCAGGCTCGAATCCTTGAAGCAGGCCGTCAAGTGCGGCAAAGTTTTGGGCATGTTCAAGGCCCTTTCTTCGCATCTGCTCGGTGCGTCTCCAATCCCACGCGGTCCCATCGGCTGCTGGTCCACTCTTCGCCTCGGGTACCTCGACGAAACTTTCCGATAAGTCCTCGACCTCGCTGTCGTCTCTGATCCAGCCGCCAGGCCGCTCGGGGAGCATATTGCTCGCCCCGATGAGGGTCGCCGGGTGGACAGTGAGCCGGCCGATCTTGAAGACGTACTTGCTCACTGCTGAGGCGTGAATCTTCTTCTCCCAATCTTCGGGTTTTGAGCCTGACTTCACGGCGCCCTTCTCGACGTAGTGTGTCACGATGTACATCCACTTCCTGTCCCAGCTCAGGATGCGCGACCACATCTCAAATCGCTGGTACGGCTTCAGCTCCTTCTTGAAACTGCACTGCACACCGCCGAGGAGGACGTTGAAGGCGCCTTTCGCGGGCTTCGAGGGGTCGGAGGGGTTCATGACGAGCTTCGTGACAGCATTGTTGCTCAGCGCGGCGCACCCGGAGGCGAGGAGGTGGCCGACCAAGTGGGTACGGCTCACGTCGAGGTCGGCGAAATATGTCGAGTTCGACTTGTGGACGTTGTAGTCGACCTCGAGAAGCGTGACGTGCGTTTCCGTCTTGACGGGTTGGAACAGCTTGTCTGGCGTGTAGGTGTGATGTGGGCGGATGATGAAATGTGATGCCATGGCACCTAGCACACGGAACTGAGGGTTCTGTGATCAGCTAAACCGGCGCAGGAGCCACACACATTCTGCAATCGCAACTTACTGTCCAAGCAAAGGGCAAGCTCTTCCAATTGACCAAGACCACGACAAGCGCAACAACACGGCTCGTCCTGCCGGGGCCGGTGAAGAAGGCCTCGAGTGCGCCGGCGGCATTGCCCTTGTACGCACCGTACGCCACGGCTGGGATCAGCAGGGGACCGGCGAACCGAGTGATGCGGGTGAGGGGCCCGGCGGCGGACGCCATGTCACGACGTCGCTCAAGAGGAGCGAGGTTTGGCCGCGGGCGTAGAGTTGCGTTGGTGAGCCGTAGCGGCGGTGACCCGAGACCAGATCGCTCCGAGTACGAGTACTAGGATGGCGATGACCCAGAGCGGGACGGCTCTCGCCAGACACAGGGCCGTGCTCGTGCACTTCGTGAGGAGACCGTTGCTTGGTGCCAGAGGCATGCAGGGGACACGCGAAAAAGACAAGAATATTAATGAAATAAAGAGGGAGAAGGCAAATGAGCGTAGAATAGGACACCGATGGGGAAAGAGAGAAGCTGTATCTGCTCAGCTAAGATTGAGACCCGTGCAGCCGGAACCTGTACAGTAAGTCAGGTACGGCACAGCGCTTAAGGTGCCTGCCCACCTATCGGAATGAGCCGAGGCACGATGATAAGAGGCCCTCATGGCGGGGTCCCGATTAGGTCAGTCACACTTGCAGTAAGATAGATACATACTTACCTACCTAGGTATCTACGTAAGATATAATCCTCAATAGTGCTATAGAATAATATGTTTGCTATTTATTATTTGATTCCAGATTACCCGACTACATAGACCTATTCAAAAAGCATTCTATAGATTATACGATGGTTACCACGGAATCAAGCAGAATGTTGATCCAAGTCTGGTGGATAAGAAACAGTCAAGTCCGCACCTACAGCGGGGCGGGACCTACCCCTTGGGTATCCTGATAAAGCAATATGCATTTGATATATACATATTTCGCCTAGTACCTAGGTACTAAGGTACCTAATCAATCCATCGATGTAGCGGGACTTCTTGAGTGCGTCCATCCTAGGCAGGTGGATCACGTGGAGTCAGTCTCTCACCACACCAACGAAAATGATATACACAGAAAAGCCATCATGAGGAGAGTGTTCAACGTGTTTGATTATTGCCTCAATTTGAAAGTCTTGGTATTGACTTAATTGGTCGTCATTCGCTGCTCACCTCAGTCCTTGCAACAGAACGAATGGCCTCCAAATTGCTCTTGTCCTCTCCACCCTGAACGTGACACGAATCCTTAGAAAGGCATGGAAGAGTGTGGCAAACCAAGTCGGGAACATCTTCACTGATAGCTCGGTCTGGGGAAGTGACCTAGAGTTTCAAAACGGTTTAGTGGTTGCCTAGTTGTCATTAGGTATGTCTCGCGGAGGGCGTTGTCTGTCCATGGCGATTCACTGTCAACCCGTCGGCTTGGTGATATATCACCGGCTCTGTAACAAACAACGTCTTACACCGATATTGTAACATATCGATTTTCCTCTCACCTGTTCTACACATCATAACACACGAAGCGCGTATAGTTGAAACGAGATGATCTGCAACCTGACTGTCAAGTCTCGTTGCACGCTGCCCCAAATCGAGTTCTAAAGAACGATGGTGTTCTAGCTGCTAACAGCACCATCAGGCCGACCACAAGTCCCCTCCTTCAAGTAGTGCACTCGCGCAATTGTTATGGACTCCACTGATGATTCGATACCGTCGAAGGCTTCTACAGAGGATGATGTCCAAAGCGAAGATGTCCAGAGCATCAGCAGATCATCGCGGGAGCAGCTGCAGGACAGCCAAGAATCTGTGCCAGATCCCCAAGATGCCAATAACATGGAAAGGCATCGCAACATGATGCTTGCCAGCTTGCTTGAGGACTACTACCGCAGTCGCGCTCTTGAGTTCCTGAACGCCGCGAATCCTGCTCAGCGCTATAGCAGACGGTCGCCAGAAATTGAAGCTGCTACCCGCCAGTTATTCAGCCAAGCCACTCAGGTCCTCTCAACAACTGGCTTGCTTTCCCCAAGGGCAATCTCCGACGACTTTCAGAGAGTCCGTCAGCAGTATCTTTCGGGGCTCGATAGTCTTGTTGCTGGATCGCAGACACCCAACATACTCGATTCCATGCGTGACCTAATGGCTCAAACCTCGCAACTTGACCTTGCAGCTCATCCCGCAAACGATCTTCAATTGACT
This sequence comes from Astrocystis sublimbata, assembly GCA_022453515.1. Taxonomy (NCBI): domain Eukaryota; kingdom Fungi; phylum Ascomycota; class Sordariomycetes; order Xylariales; family Xylariaceae; genus Astrocystis; species Astrocystis sublimbata. The sequence continues at coordinate 423,574 of JAJNNY010000001.1, read as the reverse complement.
TTGCATCAACCGCAACCGCCACCACCTCAGAGCCATTATAGATCAGCTTTCAGGGAGGATCGCCTTCTTGGCAAGGGTGGATTTGGAAAAGTCTATGCTTGCTACAACCAACTGGACCACAAGACATATGCCGTCAAGAAAGTGACTCTGCCACCGACACTAGTGAAGAGCCTTTCAGACGGAAGACATGAGGATTTACAACATGTGCTACGCGAGGTGCAGGCAATGGCTATGCTCGAACACCCCAACATTGTTCGGTATCATGCAACGTGGTTTGAGTTGCCCCAAAAGCAGCCAGAACTTTTGAGCGGGCTTGGTAAGCTAGTCTTCGATCTTTCTACTCCTAGGAATCCACTGTAGCTCTCTTGTCCCCTAAGCTGACCCTGACTAGATGATACCAATAATCACATTCGGAGGCCCCTGCAACATCTACTACTAGATAGCCATGCCTTTAGCCATGATGATGAGAAGCAAGAACCTTCTGTCAGTGGCGGTATTGTGTTTGGAGCAGATACTACGTCGAGTCGGAATGCGAATACAAATGACCGAGGTATGAATGAAGGTTGGTCCGAGGATGCTAGCCTAGGACTTAGTGTTGTCGACACCACTTCGGCTTCTGAGAGCAATTTCTTTGCAGGGGGGGATACTGACTCAAATGAAAATGAATCAGCCCTTCCTCAAGATGCTACGGGGACTAATCAATGCGCATTGTACATACAAATGTCCATGTATCCGTTGACTCTAGCGCAGTTCATAGCTCCGCCCTCGTCTTCCAAGACGAACCCACGGCACTGCTTCCACCTCGCCCCAACCCTTCGTTTGATCCTTCGCATACACGAGGGGTTGCAATACATCCACTCGAAAGGCTTGATACACCGAGATATCAAGCCGGGCAACATATTCCTTTCCGATCCGAGTGACTACTTTGACGGTGGCTATTGCGATTTATCGTGCAAAACATGCACGGACTCCACGACAAGAGGGTGGCTTAACCCTCGGATTGGGGACTTCGGCTTGGTTCACCAACTTGCCGCAGGTGAAGTGCCGACATCGTCACAAAGCTCTGCAGAGACAAAAGAGGATGCCGGGACCGCGTACTACCAGCCCCCTCGAGCCGGCGGAAGGAAAGACGAGAAAATCGACATATTCGCGCTTGGCGTGGTCTTGGTCGAGATGTTGTGCCGCTGCAATACTGTCATGCAACGCGTGGACATGCTCAAGGGGCTACAGTGCGGAGAACTGCCCCCGGAGCTTCGAGAAAATATCGAGAATGAGGGACACCATGATTCAACTACTGCAGACTTGACCATACAGCTAGTGTCTTCGATGGTTGAGGCGGATCCCGAGAGAAGGTGGTCTGGTTCGAGAGTACGGGATGCTCTTCAGGACTTGGTGGGTAGATGCTGTGGCATCTAGATAGGTTTACCGAAACTTGGATCATATTCTGCTTAATCTCGTAACACATATCATGATCTAGCCACTGGTGCCGTAAATGTATGTGCATACTAGTTTGTGCCTGGAACCGTCCCGTTTCTAAGCACTAGCTGGCCGTATCCCACTTGGTAGTCCAACTTCCCACGATATCGTTCGTATAACTCATGCTATTTCGAAGAGGATTTATCTGGATACCTAGAGTTTTATCTAAAAGATTGTATTGATTTTTCACCACAGGTGCATGGCTAGTAACCCCGCTGTCCCTCAACAGGGATTGTATTGGTCTTCATTGACGAGGTACATACCTCCAAGCTTCCGTCTTGCCCGCCCAGTGAGATGAATCAAAATCGATTTCGCGTGCAACTCCCGTACTAATGTGTATCTTTTGATCTTGTACATGCAATCGTGGGTTTGGATCGCATAAGCTATTGGAGATTTTTGGCAGCATGTAGATCAAGGGCGGAGTTCGCCAAAGTAGAACGTGGTTTGTCCACGCCATCTTTCCAACTCCCTGTTTTCAGGTCATAACATCTCTTCTTTCTCAAAGAAACATCGGCATCCTCAAATCTCTGCTCGTACTCCAATGTAAGCACACCCTTTGAGTGTTGGGGAAGTCCCACCTGGATGTTGTACAATCTAAGGTGATCTGGGAGCGAGGGTAAGGTGATGTCTTGCTCAGTAGGTATGCTGATGAAACTAAAATTGTCATCCGAGTCTTGGTGGTCATCACCTTCCTCTATCCGCACGACCTCCTTAGCAATAGCAAGTGCAAGCCTAGAGTCCCATATTCCCTCCTTGTGTATCGTTTGCGATAGCAGCTTGATCGCCTGCAGTCTGACTCGATGAATCCGGCATTTGACGGCGACGAAGTAGAGAAGAGGAACCCACCCCTTGTCGCCGACTGAATGGGAGATCCTGCGAGTCCCATCTGCCCACGGAGAATGGTGCCATACTGGGCGAACGATATGAGCTTGCCAGATCGCGACCATTTGCTCGACGAGGTGGAGAAATTCTGCGGTGCAGGAATCGTACAAGGTTTCGCGCGGATGCGGAGTGCAAGTTCTTACCACAATGCCCGTGACGGTATGATAGCCGCGCAGCACTTTGAGATAGAAAGCATCCTCGGGTGAGATGACTGTATTGCAGGCTGGGTCCGATGCCGTGTAATCGTATGCCGCTAGCCATGTGTCAAGCTCCGCCTGTAGACGTTGCAGGCCGGTCTCAACACTTGCAGCAAAAGTCTTACCCCTCGCAGGTTTATTCGACAAAGCGCACTGGTCTCTCAGATACAACGCGTCAAGCAAGATTCGGTTTATGAAATGAGCAGCTTCACTAGCAGATGCGAAGGTTCTTGGTGTCGGCGATGTTGGATACACTGGTAGCCTCGGACACAGTTCTAGCAGGCCTTGTCCCAGCAAGGCTGCCTGAACATGCAACCTCGCAAAAGTCTCAATGATCCAGTCATCAACATATCCACGTGGTTTCGAAGGAACATAGACTTCTGATAGTAGCCTCAGGCCAGAATGGAGATGGGTATTGGCGGCAGTGTACCGACCCAGTAAGTTCTCGAAGAATGTAAACAGTGTACAAGCAATCAGCGCCACCTGAACAGATTTGCTGCCCTGGCCTGAAAAATGAGGCCGGAGGGACCGGATAGCCTTGCCATATTCGTGCAACATGAAGGGTTGTTGACAATGCAACGGCACGCACAGCTCTTGTGATCTACCTTGTTCGAGAGTCTCGTTCTGGTGGGCTGATGCGAGTGCAAGTACCGCGTGAAGGATTGCTGGCTCAACCGCCAACGCCTGGAGAACGAGGGTCTGCCAGAATGGGCTGATGAATGGAATCGGCAGTTTCAGTTGCGTGCGGCATCGGAACCATTGGAAGCAAGTCTCTTGGTCCGGGCTCAGCACCCATTGCTGATGCCGTATTCTGCTCGGGAGAGTCACAGCGGTGCTTCTCGGCACGAGCGCCTGATGTGAGCTTCCATGTCCGCCGCCACCCCAGATGCCGTATCCGTCGCAGATACGGCCAGTTGAGACACAGCGATGGCAAGAGGGGCGACCCTCGTCGCATTTGACACGTCGGGTCTTGCAGGTACGACAGCCAGTTTTGACCTTCTTCGTAGTGGTTGGCGGCTTAAGGCGACTGATCGGACTCGGACTGGGTGCCATCACAGCATAGAGGCATCTCGTTAATTATGCAGTGTAGCTTGTTCACTGTAAATCCAGTGGGCCGGCTCAGTCCTCCATGATACTAGGAAGGCGTCGATAAATTTGACAGGTTGGCGAGTCGACAGCAGATGGCATGGAAATACTTTGACCGCCAATGTTTTCTAGACAAAAGGTAAGGCACCTGGTGAGTAACAGTTGTGTACCTACATGCAGGTACTAATTAGAAGCCGGCTGCCCATACACCCTGCCTGCCCCAACCGACCCCACACGCATTGTGCTACCCAGAGGTTCTTGGTCGGAATAAAAGATGTACCCTTAACACATCCCAAGGTTTGCGGGATTGCTATAATCTTTGGCCGTAAATATACTGAGAATTGCTTTTAAAAGCGCAGGAATCGCCGGGTTTTAATTGGATATTATTCAGATTGCGCTGCAAGATGGGATTTCGAATGTCAACTACACGTAGACAGACCACTTAACGCACTCGTTGGGGTGATGACACCCGACTAAAGCATGGTAGTGTAAATGGTGTCGAACGGCAAGAATGTGAAATCCCCAACCATCTTCCAAGTTGTAGACGTCGCCTTCCATCATTTCGCGATCTTCGTTATCATTCGCGTTATCCTATGGATCCTCGGCATATCGTTATCATTTATAGTTATCAATACCAGACACCACTCGACCATCTGACTACTTAATATTCTGACATCCACCTATCGAGTCATGACGGACTCGATAACTCCGAAGGACGCATTGCACATATTGCAGATTCGATTGGCAATGCAGTCGTCAAAGTCTATGTGATCAACTTACCAGAATGTTCCCCTCTGTCATGTTTCACCGGCCTCGCTTACTCAAATTTTATCTCAATGGCGAACATACTCTAGAAGCTCAGTGGATTACTATGGCATTACATGCATCTTTACAAACACTGGGGACGATGTGCCATTGGAGGTGTCCAAGATGCCGCAGCTGGAGAGTCAAGTGGTCCTATCAGAGCTCATAAAGATTTCTGTCAATAATAGAGGCAGATCGGCCGACGTAGTTCTGCGATTTCACTCTGTCTAGACGCTGTGTTACTTGCGTTGACATTGGATTGGTTGACACCTCTCGGAAGGAGACGGACCAGCCGAGTCTAGTAACAAAGATTCGAGCATGATCTTTCCAGGTTTGAACCTGCAGCACAGAGCTTGCCTCTCTTCGTATACACCTCCCGGGATTTGGTCCCACGTGGACACAGCGTATTGATTGGCATTGCCACTTCTCGTCTCGGTCAGTGGCATTGCACGATACATATTCGTGTAGGACTGCATATACGTATGTGTGTCAGTTCATGCGAAACGAAATGCCATAGACTGAAGCAGTGCCCAATTTATAAATTCCCCATACCCCCGGTAACCTCAATGTTCTTAGTAGGACCCTCGATATTCTTAGCCAAGTTGTATTGTCACTTGGATCTCTGATAGTGACACCATGTCCCCTACCAATAGAATCCTGGAGCTGTCTTCTCTAATTGGGCAACAGACAGCTATAATCAATGACTTCTTCGAAGAACACCAGCTGCCTACGCCGTCACTCGAGGTAGGCGCTCTTGAGCGTCTACCGATACCCGATGACGCCTCAGACGTGAAGGCTGCAAAAGCAGCAGTAATCGAAGCCTGTTCCGAACTGAAGGCATTATTGACCGGTCCCAGAGAGCTCCTCGGCTTCAATGTAAGTTCATCTAATACCTCAAATGATAGTCATATATACCTGCTTTAGCTTACTCACAACATCAAGTGGACATCTTACGCAAGTGTGAAAGCGATTCTGCGTTTCCGCCTTGACCTGTCCTTTCCGGTCGGAGAAGCTACTTCGTTCGACGCCATGGCCAAGTTCTCGGGATTGAACGCAAAAATTGTCCGTCGCCTCGTGAGGCATGCCATCTTCAATCATCTCTTCTTCCGTGAGGAGAAACCCGGCGTCGTAACGCATTCAGCCTTGACAGCCATTCTTGCCCGGGATGAGATCACAAGGAATTCGCTCACGCTGAAGCTCGATGAGTTCTGGCCTGCTGCGGTCAAGGTTCGCCTGAAATCTCCCTGGCATACAACTCAAAACGTTCAAACGATCTGTTTGACTAACTAGCCTCAATGGTTAGATGACCGACGCCATGGAAACCTGGCTCAACTCGGAAGATGTCAATGAAACCGTGAGCTCTGAACAAATTGTTGACGTGGTCCTCAGGGCCCTATTAATGTTTGCAACAGGGATTCAGTCTTGCGCACAGTAGCGGCAAAGGCATGTACGATACCTTCAGAAATGATCCCGCTCGCGTGAGCCGGTTCGGACTGCATTTCACCAAGCCCGATCAGTCCTTCGATGGACTCCTCGAAAACTACCCCTGGGCAGAGAAAAAAACCATGGTGGACGTCGGTGGATCATGGGGCAACGTCGCCATCGAGATTGCCAAGAAATTCCCCCATATGCGCTGCTTTGTTCAAGATCTTCCGGATGTCGTTGCCGAAGGCGCATTGCGACTACCCGCTGATCTTCAAGAAAGAGTCGAATATGTCCCCCAGTGAGTCCCCCACTTCAATGAACGATGAGTGTGGTCTGCGTAGAACTGTCTCGGTAAGGTGCTGACTGAGTGTCGATTGCAGTGATTGCTTCTCTCCTCAGCCGATTGCTGCCGATGTGTACTACTTCCGATCCATTTTCCATAACTGGGCCGACAAGTACTGCATCCGGATTCTGCAGGCCCTGATACCCGCGTTGCAACCGGGCGCGAGAGTGCTCATCCATGAGCACATCATCCCAGCCCTCGAGGACCTGACCGAGATAGAAGCGCGGAAAGCGATGTATGTCATCAAGTAACCCGAGTCCCAACATATCGAGCCCCTCCTAATCGAGTAAATGTAGTAACATGGATATCGGAATGCACATGCTATTCAACTCGCAAGAGCGCGAGCAGGATGAATGGGCCGAGCTCTTCCGCCGGGCAGATCCTCGGTTCCGCTACGTAGGGGCTCGTCGGCCTGAGGGGGCCAGAAGATGGATGATTGAAGCCGAATGGAAAGGGTAGGTAGATGAAGCATGATGGGGGGACCTGACCTTGGGGTTCGAGTGTCCTATTCTGGTCACGATCTCTTGTACGCTGTGCACATGATAACAGTTGCTCGCGAGAGTGATCGGTTATCAGCCCCGGATTTAGGACAATCTCTTGGAAATATTGAATCTGCTGGCAAGTTGCGCGATTCTGAGATTGCCGATTTGAGTACCTGCCAGGTAGGTACCTAGGTACCTAACAGCGGATTTGTCCATAATGCCCCAAATACAATATATCGTTTGTCATTCATCGCGTATGGTTCGAATTATAAACGTGGTTAAAACGATAAGTTAGGCCCCGAAAAAGGTGGATTGGATATAGCACGGAGAAAGAAGTTGAGCTGAATAATAGACCTCAGCTAGGATTGAATATTCCAGTTGTTAGTGCTAATTCGTCGCTGAGAAATGGGCAGCCCAACTCCACTGTTCGCTTGTAAGTACTGCCCAGGGCCCAAGGTCACCCGAACACCAAGAACAGACCTCAAGTCAAGTGCTAATAAGCAGCAACTCTCCAAGCAACCTTGAACATCGGAAAGAACATCATCCGTTGCAGCCAACTCCTGTGATATTGTCGCATAATCGCCACTCTTTGCGCAATGGCAGCAGCAACCAACAACCCCCTCGCGGCGTCCTCAACGGACAACGCCGGCAGCGTGTCCCAAATAACGCTGCCGATCGCGGGGTTACAAGTTGACATCTACGGGCTTAGCGAGCTCGCGACGGCCGCAACGGCCGTAACCTGCCTGTGGTTACACCACCCGCGCCTGCGCAGGAAAGAGGACATGGCTTACATCGCGAATGACATGATTTCAGCTTTCAACGCGTCGTCGTCATCCCCCACGCGGGGTTTGATCGCCGTGGCGTTCGACCAGCGCAACCATGGCTCGCGGCTCGTCAGCGAGACCGCCAACGAGGCATGGCGTCAGGGCAACACCACGCACGCCCAGGACATGTTTGGCACTGTCTCCGGCACCGTCCTCGACACGATACACCTGCTCGACGTGCTCGAAGGGTATCTGTTTGGGGCTGGGGATGGGCCGGGAGCGCTGGCTAGTGGCGCACATCGCCATATAGATTCCAACCTGGTGCTTGGTGTGAGCCTGGGCGGTCATAGTGCGTGGCAGCTGCTATTTGCGGACCCTAGGGTGACGGCCGGCGTCTCCGTCATTGGATGTCCCGATTACATGAGTAAGTGCTGGACAAGTATTGAATATGATAAGAAAGCAGCAGGCGAAGATGATGTCAGATGTCATATGTCAGATGTTCATGTAAGATGTGCTCATATTGACTGCTTCGTTTTCAGATATGCTACAAGACCGCGCGAGGTTGTCAAAGCTACAGACATACACCAATGATGGTGGTGTCTCGTTCCTAGGCAGTAAGGATTTCCCCAGAGCTCTCATCGCAGCTTGCAAGAAATACGACCCGAAAGCTATCCTCTTTGGCACGGGGGATATCTCTACCGAGCCTTCCACCTCGGAGCAGGACAGGTTACGGCCGATATTAGACTCATCAGTTCGAGGCAAGAGATTCCAGGTGCTCTCTGGAGGTGCTGACAAGCTTGTGCCGTACAAGGCTGGTCAGCAGTTCTTGGACTTTTTCAAAAACGCCAGTAGCGGGTGGTACAAGGACGGGCATGTTTTTGTTGAGGACAACGTCTACCCAGGGGTCGGTCATGAGTTCAATACGGAGATGCGCCAGGCTGCTGTCCGATTTGTCCTAGAAACAGTAGCCTCTCACAGTGCTTCTGGTCAGACAGCCCCACCAGCAAAGATCTAGATAGTTGTGTTCTGCTGAAGGTTGGACTCCGTAACAGTGCCATGAATGAAGTCATCCGATGACCACGGTTGAGGAGCACCATCAATAAGATACTCTTGTCCGTCCTTGGCGGCATAGGAGCGGACACCGCTACGGCTGCGATCTTCCTCGGTTGAGAAGAGAGCCTGCGAGATACGCCACGGGTTTCGCTGCATCCGCTTGCAAGATAATGCATCACCTCTGCCGTGGGGGTCGTCTTTCCATTCGTGTATAGCTTTGGCAACCCCGGCTATGGCAGCTTTGTTGGAACCGTCCATCATACCAGGTGGATCTACCCCTACGAAACTCACGAGGTTCAAGGGATATCGGATCGCTCCGCAATGGCAGTCGACTAGGCGCTCGCGCTTGAAGGCATGGCTCACAATGGTCAATCTTGCTGGCCATGTACTGTAGATTTCCCAGAATCGAATGATAGAGAAGAGCACATTGGAGTACGAGTCCAGAGCTCGTTCCTCGCAGAAAATCCTTGTGCAGGCATCGCTCTGTGGGAGGATTCCATAATGGGAATTGGCCTCCGCTAGCTTAGCATAACTGCTCGCTTCAGATGACCTCGTTTCTTTGCGCGTAGAACCACTAGTCCGATACGGTATATGTCAGTACAATATTGGTTCCGATTACGAGTTGGCAGACTACAGCTCGCATCAGACAACACAAAATGACAAATAGTGACATGGATGGTTCAGCTGCTTTTGGTTTTTGTTAGGTTCATCTTCGGCTTCATTGGTTAAGATGCATACCAACAAGGCCTATAGCTTCGCAACCAAGGAAAATAGCGCAACTGACCCTGAGAACATCAACACGGCTGTTTCGCTATCCCTCAGCGCACGCAGCCCGGTTTTGATATGTTCAATGAATGTCGGCGTCTCCCCAGCCTGGAAGTCGGCGATGAGCCACTCATCTTCGGATTCTCCAACGCCCTGGGCGGGCCCACCGAGCCATATCGCGTGGCAGCAGACGATGACGAGATGGTCACGGTCGGGAGGCTCTGCTGACATGACGTTGTCGTTGGCGATGAAGGAAGGGAATTATTGGATCCCCTCTTAGTGCTCGCGTGGGCGGCTGGGACGGCGATGCAGAGTCTATGCAACCTTGCCCGATGCACGCGACGAAGTGATATTGCATGCTGGTGGGTGATTCCACTGCTTCGGGTGTCCACGGGCCTGCAATGAAATCCAACTTGATTGTCTGATTGGGCCTCGGCCCGATATCTGCAAATACCCGGACCACACCATAACCAACACCCTCGCCAACGAACCTGGCAGAGCACATGCGACAGGGAACCCCAAATGGTTCGCATCGAACACCCTCAACACCTACCGTTCGTCCTGCCGTTGATCGGATGCACTTACCCTAGTCGGGGCCATTGAAACTTGTGATAGATTGTGATTCATGGGATGAGGCGGTAAGCACCCTCGTGACCCCGGATTCATCATCACACTTTCCATGCATGTCCCCGGTACGGCGGACTCGTAGTATCAGCTCCAACGTGCTCGATCTGAAGGTTGCGTACGGAGTAGAGGGTTAGATTCGTAAGGCGCATAACGCAAACAATAAGCGATCCAGAGCCCTTACCCAGTTGACGCCAAGAAGTCTGCAAATCACGTATCGTATGCATTAGTCTACCCAAAAACAATAAGGCCCCCATGTTGGTGAACCGGTAGCATGGTATGGCGCCATGCTGAACTAACAGCAACTGTGCCGCTGAAAAAGCAAGACATGTTATAAACTATGCGACGAAAAGAAACAAAGAACGGAGGACTGAAATGAACAGGAGGGTAGTGATGGGAGGGGTGAGGCCAGGGTCAATCAATCGCTCTACTACCACCACGGGATCTTAAACATGAGAGGTCTGCCCCTCCTCCTCCACACCGGATGTTGTCACCCTCACCTCTCTAGTTTTCTCGAAAAATGAGTATCTACTACCTGAACAACGGCGAAGAAGGTTGGGAGGCTGGTCGCCTAGACTGGAGTCATCACCAGATGGTGATGCCGCTCGTCGGCAACAACGTGTTGCCCCGTGAGATCAGGCAAGAGCTGGAATCAACGCCGTCGCCGGCAATTGCGGACATTTGCACGGGAACGGGCGCCTGGGCTGTGTCCGTTGCCAAGGAGCTACCCAATGCCCAGATCCGAGGCTTCGACATAGACACGACCAAGTTCGCCCAAAACTTGCCCCCTCACGTTCAGCTACAGTTTGGAGACGTGTTCAGCCCATTCCCATCCGAACTCCTCGAGAAATTCGATCTTGTGCACGCTCGCTTTCTGGTGTCCTTGTTAAGGACGGAAGACTGGGTCCCCGTAGCCCGCAATCTTATGACACTTTTGCGACCGGGAGGCTGGATTCTGTGGGAAGATTCGGGGCCATTTGAGTTCAGAGTTTTGCCTATTACACCCGGTTGGATGAGGTACGCAAAGCTTAGTTGGTTATTTTGCAGCGGGAACGGCATGGATCTCAGGTATTGACCCGTCCCTCTTGGATTGATTGAAGTAGTGTACTGACTTGCTCCAAGAATGCCGGCAACTTTACCAAATCATATCGAGGACGCTGGATTTGTCGACCTGAAGGAGAAAGACTACCATACCTCGCCATATGAGAAGCTAGATGTAGCCACCAAGGAGTCCATGCTACGACTAGCGTACCAAACTTTTCTCGGTAGTAAGCAGCCCCAAGAGTCATTGGTTACCCCTTTCGGAATGTCTCGAAGGCATATACCAACCACCTAGTTGTGTATATATGCCCCCAAGAGACCAGCAAACTCTGGCACCATAAGCTATCTCCTTACTCTAAAAGACAGATACTGACTCCGGCGGTTGCAGTGGTCGCTAGCGGCAAGGTAGAGGAGATGAGAACAGAGGCACAGGCAAAGTCGGCCGTTGACGAGATTCGCAAGGAATTCGAACAAGGAACGTTGTGTTTCTGGACACTAAAAAGAGTCTGGGGCAGGAGACCACCAGATTTTGGGGACTGGTAGGATAAGTGGCTCTGTTTTGCATGACAATACCATTTGGTCCAGGACCGCCAGTTTCACCCTTACCTTGACTTTGGTTGTTGATTACAATATCCCTGAAGAGAGCCATGTTGCTCATAGACGCCTCCTCCGTAACCAGGATAACGAAATGTAGTCTTAATGCACGGTCTGCGGAGTCACTTTGTTGGCTTAGCTCCTATCGCGAAGAAGCTTGAGAATATCAGATACCAAGTAAAGACTTCCTGCGATGACCAACGGCCCGTCGCGCGACTCTTCGCTAGCCCACCTGAGCCCGGCCATTATATCGGCTTTGGTGTCTTGTTTTGCTGACACCGTAATCCCGATTTTATCAACGATTTGAAGTATAGTAGCCGAGTTCATCGCACTGACCCAGGGCATGCCATCTACGGCTCCAAACTCAACAACGGCGACTTTGTCACCTTCGCGCAGTAGCACCTTCAGAATTTCCGAGATGTCCTTCCCTGCCGACGCAGCTAGGACCCAGGTGACGGGCTTGCCATCAGCTCGCAGTCGATTTTCAACGAAGGCAGAGAGAACAGCTGCGCTCTGGGGATTATGAGCACCATCTAGAAGAATGGGCTCTACCCGCCCAGTGAGCCTTTGGATGCTGATGGTCTGCAACCGGCCAGGCCAAACAGCGTGTGCACCAACATCAAGAAGGTCAGCTTTTGGCATGCCATGTGTGGGATACGCGAGCTGGAAGGCCTCGTACGCACATAGCAGATTCTGCTGCTGGTGTGGCTCAAGCTTTTCGCGGATCGGACCACGCAGATCTGCGGATTGCACCTCGACAGGTTTGAGACTAGCACCCACCGACGCAGCGTGCGATCGCACGACATCTAGCACAGAGGGTGGATTGCTCGCATCAACAACACAAGGTACACCTGGTCGGATGATGCCGGCCTTCTGAAGCGCAATTTCCTCTAGGGTATTGCCAAGAAAGGATTGGTGGTCAAGGCCAATTTTGGAAATGACGGTGACCGTCTTGTGCTTCAGGACATTTGTGGCATCTAGGCTTCCGCCAAGGCCAACCTCGATGACGGCAAAGTCGACCTTTTCGGCCTCGAAGATCTCAAAAGCTGTAGCGGCGAGCAGCTCGAACTCGCTAGCGCCTAGGCCCTGTTCCTCGTTCCGTCTCTTGACGAGCTCTTCAAAATGCCGGAACTGATGCTCGGACACTGCGCTCTCGTTGATGGCGATGCAGTCCCAGCGGTGGATGAGGTGAGGTGAGGTGAATCTGCCGCAGGACAAGCGATTGACGCGCAGCATGGCATGTATATAGGCACATATGGAGCCTTTGCCATTGGTGCCAGCAACATGTATGGCTTTCCATGTCTGTGGGGTATTCCTCAGAAGGGCAGTGATACGGGCCAGCCCCAGTTCGATCATGTTGACTTGACTGCACGCTGATGCGACGGTGCACCACACTTGTGAGGTATGCGAGTTGAGCAAGCAACTGTTTCTTGGACAACGGCTGGCACCGGTGATGGTTCGCTGTCAGTTGCGTTTGTTGGCCGGTGGCTGTTTACACTTCAGAGTGAGTCATTGTTTTGATGGGTTCTGGATGTTGGATTTTGATACATCGTGTAGGAGGTAATCATGTATGTCTGTCTCTCCACCTGTCGCAGGTGAGAAGCTACCGTGTCAAACAAACTTGAATTCTCAGCCAGTCATTCTGGTGTTTGGTTCCAGTTTAAGGTTGGCTTGGTGGCACTCTAGCGGCTCTCAATGCGCCAATACCGATCACGCTAGCGGTCGACTCCAGCCCAAGCTCGCCAAGTCCCCTCCAGGTCGACTCAGCCATGATTCCGCGGCGGTTCATGTTAAGAGTGATACATCACGTCTACCTCGCTGAGGGTCCGCTGCCAAATGGGGCACGCTCCAGCCACATCCCCACCTGCACCTTGCACCCGAGGCGCTGTTCGAATTAAGTGATCGTGTTCCCAGACCCACTAGTACTAGGAGCACGATCACTTGATTTGAACAGCGCCTCGGCACCTGCACCCTTCAAGTGGCCAGGATTAGGGGGGCATGGGGGGTCTCATCATTGCTGCTGATTTCCAGGGTTGGTTCAAGTTCCTTGTTCCTTTGCTTTGCTGCTGGCCTTCTTTTCTCACCCACCCAGTCTCGCCAGTCACCAGGCCACGCCGTGTCCCGACCCCTCGAACCGAGTTCCATCTTTCTATCAACCGCAACTGAACAGGCATATACCAAGGCCGTTGCCCGGTGATATCCATCGTCAATTCTATCGCATCCATCGTTGTATCTATAATCTGCCTTTCTACGACTATCCAATCCATTCACGCACTATTAGCGTACTACTTACTACCTAATAGTACTGGGTGGTTCGCGCAGCCGTATCGGGTATTTTGTTTGACGCGCCGACTTCTTTCGGGCCTTCGAACCCTTTCATCTATTATCTTATCTCACCCACCCTTCGAACTATTGATACCCTGATCGATACCTAGATGCCTTATTAGTGAGCGCGCTGTCCATCCTCGCAACGCCAACGCGCACGCGCACCTTGTTGCGCATCCTGATCTTCCCGCGCCTGCGGATATTGATTGATCCCTTGTGCTGTCACAGGCTGACCGGGACCCGGTCGCCACCCGTTGGCATCGCTTCCGAGCTGTGTCCGCGAGTTTCGATTCGCCCGTTGCAACTCTGCACCGTTCGAGAGTCGCGCTTACACCTGCGAACGCCCTAGTTGGCGCAACCTAAGTTGTCTCACAGTACCTATAATCACTGCTAAAATGGGTCTCCCGTAAGTAGTCGCATTCGATCGAGCGCGACGCGCAACCAGCCACCCGTGCCATTCATTCCTCGCCCATCAACTCGCGCTACCATGGCCACCGTGCACACTTGACTGGACATGACGGTTGCAGTGAGTGTGCCTCATGGTCAAGCCATGCGCCACCACCTCCAACCCAACTACCCCAACAGCACTTTCACCAGGCCTCATTAACTGACAAGATCATCTGCTCCCGCTCAGGCTCTTCATTCCTCCCGTCGAATCCGATGTGCCGGCCAAACTCGCACCCAAATGCCCCGCCTATGCGCGGTCTGCCATTCGTCGCTCCCACGACGTCGAGCGCCGTCGCCAGTACATCGTTAATGCCGTCACCGAAGCGCGAACGCGACGTCTGCGCAATAACTTGAATTCCGCACAACCCACCGACAACGCAACATCACGTAGGGTCCGCAATGGCCGGCAACATCCATCTCTGGTCGGCCGAAGCCCGCGTCTGGAGAATCCCCGAGTCTCTGAGCTGTCCTTAGACCTAGAGAGGCGCTATTGGGGTCGAACAACGACTGAGCCATCGCGACTTGCTACAGAAGACACGGCTGGTCATGCTTCCTCATCCCGTCACCCCGACCCCGAATCACTCGAGACTCAAACGCGCGAGTGGGACTGGTTCGCGGCAGCACAGCAGGATTTTCAGGAATCCCTACACAACACCTACCCTGATGACGAGGTGACTCGTTATCGTCATCGTGGTGGCGCCACCAGATCAGGCCCGCCTCAGGGTGAGTCCAGCAGCGACAGTAGCGGTCTGCGAGACGCCATGCGACGGCATGTGCAGCGGGCCAGGTCTCACGCCCAGAGAGTCAGGTATCATGATGGGTTGGGAGATCGCGATCGTAGTCTAAGTCCCGAGGGTGATGGGGTGTGGGATACACTTCAGTCCACCTTGACTCCCGACCCTCAGCCACCCAGTGTAGGGTCCTCTTTCTCGTCGACTATTGTATCCGCCGTTCCTTCTGAAGCCCACGGAACCGACTCGGCGAACACATCGATGACGACTCCTGATGACGAAATTGAACCCCCTTGTGACCCTATTCTGGATCCACAAAATGCCGACAGTGACTGCGAAGATAACTCCGGAGAGCCGTTAGGTGAGCCGTCACGACAGCCCACACCCCACAACCGGCGCTCTTACGCAGACGTTGTGGCCGAGTCACAATCGGCGCAAACCCCGGATGCCGGCGACACCGTTGATCATGATAGAGAATGGCTATCCAGCATGCACCAGATCATTCGTGGTCTCGCTTCGCATGATGACATCCCTGATGAGTGGTGGGCTGAAGCAGGCCTGTCTCGCTCTTTCTCATGGGAGGATTCTGCCTGAGACTTAGCAGAATCAAGTCAAATAATGACACCTCGCCAAAATGGCGGCACTTTGCGCAATGAGTGCATCTAATTATACTTGTGGTTTTGGTATTTGATGGGTCTGAAGGGGCACGACTGGCGTTGGGGGTAAGCTGTGCAACAAATAAGATCAGGATTGGTCTGAAAATTAGGTCAGGCTTCGACCTTGACGGCGCATTGATAAGTGTATGAGGATTTGTATAGGTATGAACGGTTTGCATCGGATGGCGAGCCCTTCCCTTGGTCTTTGCGGGTATATCTCTGTGGGGATATGGAGTTCTATGGCCAATTTTGAGTTGGTTTTTTTGAGAGTTTTTGGCAAAAGAGACGAACGTCTCAATTTGGTTCGAACACACTAGCAAGCCTAAAAATCAATCTTTGGCGGCCCATTTGAGGGTGAAAATAAATGGTACGAGGAGCCTTACAGTTAGATCATTTACAATGAAATCATCCAACGACGGGCTCACGGCAAAAAACTAAAGCCCCCTTACTACAGGGCAGATGTTCATCTCACTCCTCAGCCAGCACAGTTGGTATGACTGGCAATGTAGACGTAGTCCGCTGCGAGCGCGTCACTCGTTGGCCTGTGTCGCACTTCATGGGCGAACCGAATGCGTGAGTTGTCTATCAATCATAATATTGAATATCATCCATAATGGATGAGCAGCTGGCTCTCGTCTCACGCACCTACTTCGTAATCAGTGAATCGTTAATGGCGCAACAACGGTGCGTTCGGTCTATTGTCTTGGTGTTCCTCGCGTCGCGGATAAGCAGATTCAACTCGCCAGAAAATGAGGAAGGATCATCATGCGACTTTGGCCGAAATGGACACGCAACCCCACTTCCTCGACAACGAGCTGAAAGCCAAATCTCGCGAAGCTGATAAGCTCAATGGATTACGCCGCTGCCATCTCACGATGGCGGACTGATTCCGTACACACTCGACACGTGCTTTTTTTTCCCTTACCGCCGATCATCTGCGAACTTTCTCTTGTCGACAAGTGGGAAACGACAAATCGTCGACAATCCCATCACGTTTTCGACAATTCTAACGATCTTGTTCTCTTGGCCAGGCTTTTTGGCACTCGTCTGATTCGCTGACTCTGGTGATCTGCGCACCTTCCTGATCGAGGATTAGTTAGACCTTGCACACCTTGCTTGCTACGCGTACCTCTCGCCTGGCTCGCCTGGTGTCTGAATACCATGTCTCGCAGGCTCCGTCCGAGATCTGTCCGCCCTCGGCTCAACTAGAATAGTATGGTCGTACCATTGTATTTTCACTAGCAGGATTGCGAACAGCCCACGCAGTGAATCAAGAGCACATCTAGCGGTATCATTGCCGACTCTGAGGAGAGAGTTCCAGTTTCAATGAGAGAGCAATGTAGCAAACTGAACTAACTCACTAATACGTACCTAGCCTTTTACATCGACAACCCGCACTCTAGCATGGAAGGGTCCTTGGGGCTTGGAAAGGGTGCAGCTCATCTCGGTCAGCGAATGCAATGATCAACACACCGGACCACAATTGTATATACTCCTATCACAACTGCAAGATCAAGTTAGCCGCACAAGTTTCAGATCCCATATCAGGATGTCAGGGTCGAGGGTCTCCAGGAATGCTAACGCTGCCAAATCCTGCCATCCCTTGTTTAAGCTTTGTGGAGTTTGCTTGGCGCCCCAATGAAGCAACTCATTCCACATTCGCGCTACCTACCTAGGTACTTTTCAATGCACATTCCGAGTTCCAACATCGAATTTGAGTGCTGGCTGGAGATGGCGGTATGCTTAGAATAGCACTAGCTCGTGGAAAGCTGTCCAGGGGGTGCCGACGATGCGGAATGTTGGTCGTTGCTTCTGGGGGCAGAGAAACAAAGCTATTCAGAGAAGAGAAGGTCGTGCAAGTGGTGTTTCCGGGGCGGAGCACTGCATAGCTATTTCGCCTTTTCCCATCCGCCGAATCCTACGATAGGTTGAAACAGGCACGCCCATGTGCTTGAATCATTGGGGCGCAAGCTATCCATCTACGCCGGTTGGGTCCAGCTACGGAAGGTGACAATACTTGCCCGGCACACCCTCCGGATCTGCTACTATGAGTTTGACGACAAGGGCAGCGGCACCAAAATAGATACCCGTATTCAATGATGGCGGTTCGAGTATATAATAATGAGTGTATCCCACGGACAACGAATGCCATGTCTTTAGATCCCCCAACAACCTCCATTCCACCCACCTTCATTTGAGCGAGCCGGTCTCGGGCATCTCGGGCTTTTCCCCGAAGCGTTATCAACACACGATGCGTTCCGTTCTCTTCGCCCTGGGCCTCGCGGCCGTGACCGCCGCCCGCCCCTTGACAGAGGCCCAAGCCGCCGTCACCTGCGTCTCAGGCCTGTACATGATCGCCGCGCGCGGCTCGAACGAGGATCCCGGCGAGGGGCCCTTGGTCGAGGTCACCGACATAGTCAAGGCACTGGTCCCAGACTCCGCGAGCGTCGCCGTCGACTACCCCGCGGCCATCTTTGACGACGACTTCTACCCGTCGTCCGTCGCCGACGGCATCACGGATGCCATCAACAAAGTCACCGATTACGTCGATGCCTGCGGCCCCTCCAGCCGCATCGTGCTGTTGGGATTCAGCCAGGGCGGCAACGTCATGACCGATCTGCTGGCCGGCGGCGTGCTGAAGCCGGATCCGTTAGGCGCGGACTATCTTCCCAACAGTAAGTGAAAATAGGAAAAAAAGAAACTTCCTTCCTGTCCATGAGTATCAACCATTCAGTGTCTGACCAAAAACCCCCCTTTAGTCCGCAGCGTCGTCTCCTTCGGCGACCCGACCTTCACCGCCGGCCAGAGCTTCGACGTCGGCAACGCCACGCGAGACGGCATCTTCTCCCGAGGTGGTGATAGCCTCGAGACGTTGAGCAGCTTTTCGGATATCCTGCGCATGTACTGCATGGTGCACGACACGGTGTGCGCGACGGGGATCAGCCTGGATGCCCACTCTGCGGAGGTCCCGACCTTTGCGATGGAGGCTGCCGAGTTCATTGTTTCTATTTCTTGATAGATGAATTAAAGAATTTCTTGGGAAATCAGGGCAAGCCTTGATCTCGTGATTGCAAGATTGATACCTAGTGCTTCTGATGTGGCTTTCGAGCAATCTGTGTTTCTGAACCCTTGGCAATACCCAGATTACGGTAACGCTAGACTCTGATGAAATGATATGAACCCCGTAATATTCCTGGAACTTCTTCGGTTGAAGTTTGGTCGAAAGATCGTAGGGTAGTGTGGCGACTAAACGGCCAACGTCTCCGGTATTGGAGTGATTTGTTGTGCAAAACGTGCCGGTACAGCCCTCGCACACCAAAATATGTTGCTGTGCACGTGGGTTCGAAAATTCTTAACAGAGTTACTGCTTTCTAAACTAACCCTGGTGGCAGACTTGATTTGGTGTGGGTGGACCGGAGTAGACACATATGGTGTTACCTTGATTGTGTTTTCGTCCATGACTGAGAAGTTGATAAATATAATGTCGAGATTTTATAGTATATAACTAGAGTCATCTTTGCCACCGATTCAACATATATGTAGAAGATATATGTCAAATTTTTGATATCGTGATCAATGATGCCGTGGACGCTTTATCTAGTGCGATCGCAAATCTACCAACATTAAAGTCTTATCATCAAAAATGATGGAAATCGTGTTCCACGACGTGAATCTTAATTTGCAAGACTTAGTGTCGAGGAGTCAGTACTGCGTAAATACCGAATAGCTGAAAAAAGAATGATAATTATGACTTCAAAGGGGAAGTTCTATAGCTATCTCATATCCGTTTCCCACTCCTCGAGTACATATTTAATTATCAGATACCGAAAGAATCGCAGAGTACCTAGGTAGTTGGTGAACATATTGGTAAATCGTGCGTTCTCTAATGCTGAAGTTTATGGTTTTTCGATGATCAAAAAGCAACTTAAGTTGAGAGTATTCATCGAAAGCAATCTGACAATGTATATTACTCGCTACGGATTGCTTCGCTCTAAGATCGATTTGCAATTTCTATCTCAGTTATCTCCTACCTGTAGATATCTAAGCCATTTCAAGCCATGCCAAGACGAATTGCACACAACATGCAGAAAAGGCGAGTACATTTTGCAATAGATGCGTGCTCTAAGCTTCTTGTAAGGGGTTTGTACTTGGGTTGCAATCTAGACATCTGGGGTAGTATTTAACATGGAGGGCTATTGCTCCAGATTAGATCAAAGTGAAGAAAAGCTGGGAAGAGCGATAGCGGCTTTCCAATGCGCCACCTATTGCAAGTTCAAAGAAATCGAGTCCTAGTCCGCCTCATTCTCGATCGATCGGATTGATAGGTACCCAACAGAAAGAGAAGGACGCAAAGCATGCCAAGGACGCCGAGACGGCATCTACTGCGCTAGCGACTCGATTTATCCACCTCCCCGGATTTTGGCGTTGGGCGTTGAGGATAATACCGTGTCTGCCGAGTCTGTGTAGAGTGTTAGCGTCCGCTATCCTGGTGGCTTGGTGCTGTCCTGTAACATCTCGGCACCCATCCCGTCGGTATCATGTCTACAATAGCAATTGACAGATTTGACTCTCCAAACTTTTAAAAAAGTATCATGCTTTAGAGGACATACCTCTACGCTTACCTCGGCGATTCTTATCAAATAAATGCTTGCTGTTAAGAAACGACGCATCCCCCACACAGCTGATAGCACGCTGGTCTGTTGGACATAATCAATGAATTTGAGCCATTAGTAATAGGAACAATCGTGTCGCCATTTCTCACGAGTTATGCCAACTTATTCGTGTATCCAACCACATGCCAGAGGCTGCGTGTGTAAGCCACTGCATATGGAAGGTCGTAGAGGAAGCGGAGGGGTAGACTTGATTATGGGGTCGTATCGGTCAACTTGCAGCGCCACGGGTATTGTTCGCCGTCTATTTCGGTTGGGTCTACCAACATCGACGTTACTTATTGCCGCACGGAAATCAACATAAGCCCCTTACTCTATCACACTTCTTCGGAGTTTTGATCAATCAGGTACCCGACCTGTACTTCGTCTCGGAAATACCACCTGTCAAGTCAGGGTTGATAAGACTCTAAAGCCCCCAACGAGTAAAAGCGAATACCGAGGTATTGTTCATCATGTTATCTATGCTTATCTAGTTGTTGATGAACAGAGTCAGCTCCGTTCTGTGAGAGCCTGCTGTACCCTTGTCGTTAGACATGGATCCCGCGCTTATTGAAGCCACTGAATGTGTTGTGTGCCTGCCGTTCCTTAAGAACCATGTAAGCTGGGAGTCTAGCCTCGAACTAACTTCTGGAATATTGAGAGGCGTATCTCAGGCATCACTTTATTTGATGATTTGTGCGACGTATTATTCCTGATAGCACTCACAGCAGGTTAGCCCATTGAACCAGCGGCAATTACACGGGTTCAAAGTTGAGTTCATTCATCATCAAGATGCAAACTTCGTCTAGGCTGCATAAGTGGTGTGTGTGTCTGTACTGATTTTAAATGAGCATACCGTTATCTCGCACCCTTGTTGCATAATTGCGTCCATGTGAGCCCATCTGACAACGCTTCTTATCCTACCGATTCTCGTTCATAATTCGGCAATCCTCAACTACTGCAGGCTACGAGCAGCCACGACACCTCCTCTCAAGTATGAAGCTGAAAGTAGGTTTTGAACACTTGCCTATTTGATACGAGCCTTGTAAACACACACGATATAAGGCCATGTTCTGGCCATGTAAGTGTGGCAGCCTTGGAAGGCAACTATTGGTCTTAACGGCGATAATACAGCACTTTACACATTCCTAATCTGGATGTCATTAATATCATGGGAACTATGTATGCGAGCATTCCCAGGAGTATAAAGCGTTCCGAATCCGCTGCCATGATAGTGAGAATCCTGTAGTAGCATACGCAACGGATAATCAACATCCACCCCTATACGTCCCCCTGATCAAGGTCCTCTACAGCTTCGTGCTTTTGTGTGATATAGTTGCCCTGTCAGGATGAGGTCTTCAATCGCAGTCTTCTTGCTCGCCGGCATGGCCCTGGCATCTCCCATGATGGACAGGGCCAAGCTGGAACTCCAAGCTAGGAACTCTGCTCGTCGGTCGAACCGATTCAGGTCCTCCAAGGACGATGGCTTCGGCAATGTCACTGCCACCACTGTTGAGTCTACCAACTGGTCTGGTGCTGCCATTGTGACCTCGGGCGTTACCGAGGTCAGCGGCACTTTTACCGTGCCGAAGCCCTCCGTCCCTTCCGGCGGTAGTTCGAACCAAGAATACTGCGGTGCTGCTTGGGTCGGCATTGACGGTTACTCTAACTCTGCCCTGATCCAAACTGGGGTCCTATGGTGTGTCCAGGGCAACTCTTACGAGTACGAGGTAATTGCGAGTTGACTCTTCCCACCTTTCTTGCTCGCAATGACTGACATGAGCATACAGGCTTGGTATGAGTATCTGCCTGCTGCCCTGATTGCGTACTCGGGATTCTCCGTCACAGCCGGCAACTCGGTCACTGTTGCGGTCACGAAGACCAGCTCTAGTGGCGGCACCACCACGATATCTGCCAATGGCCGGAGTGCGTCGCACACTTTCTCCGGCCAAAGCACCAAACTCCAAGTAAGTTTTCATTCTGGACGTTCTCTCCATCCTCTAGAACAACTACTTTTGATCACATTACTGACACTGCTTATCTACAAGGGCACTTCCGCTGAATGGATCGTGGAAGACTTCACCTCCGGCAACTCGCTTGTCCCCTTTGCCGACTTTGGCACAGTCACCTTCACTGGTTCCACTGCAATCATCAATGGCGCGACGGTTCAGGCGAGCGCGGACTCGCCCGTTAATATCGAGCTGGAGAGTAACTCTGGCTCCATCCTTACCAGCACCACGATTTCTGGTAGCACGGTAACCGTGGTTTATCAGTAAATCTACATGTATCGCCGATTGTTGGAAACTATGATGTGTTCAAGTGTAGCATCAGCTGAGGTTGGATACTTATCCTGATTGTTGTTGATTATTACTTTGATAATTGGGAGACCCAGCTCACACAATCCCAAGAATATGGAATCGCATGTATTGCATCGTACGGTGACGCTATATATTAACTAATACATCTGATTCAAATTCTCGCGCAACACAGAAAGTGAATCGAGTGTTAAGACGACGTAGGTTAAGTTTGTACAGTAATTTTCTCCCCACTCAACTAATAATAAATGATTCATAGACCCAGCTAAGGGGTCACGACCCGTCCTACTTTCGCCAGCTGACATAAATATGAACTCCCAGCGGGTACCCCTACTAGAGTAGTACTATGTGCACAGGTAGCTACCTCGCGGAGATACCTACCGTGGACCTCTTCAGGTCCTTTTTAATAAGCAATGCTTGTACCGAAGTCCCGAGTCCCCTGGATCATCTATTTCTTTTCCACCTACCTAGATATCAGGTACTTTATATTTGCAATCGACAAGATCATACAGAGAGGACGCTCTTGAAGCATGGAGGCTGACGGGCATGTGGGAATACCGTTTCCCACGCTGCCATGACCTTCAGTAGTTGACCTTCACAGCCGTCCCGCGCGACCATCTGCATCCCGAATGGCCGCCCATTGAATCGTGCGAATCCCAGGGGAACATTAGCTATTGGATGCCCTGAAGCCATGGCATGAGACGGTAAGAGAGAGTCGCCAGGAGCCAGAATAAAACCTGCCTGGTATCTTTCGAGACAGTCTCCAATCTCCTGACACATGGCATCACGGAATTGAGGCATCTTCTGCTCGAATTCCTCGGCTGACATCTTCTCTTCCCTTGCAGCTAATAGGTAGTCCTGGTTAGAATTTCTGGGTGGCAACTCCTGCGCGGCGTGTTCTTTGTTGAACTCAATGAAATCTTCCAGCGTTGTCAATGGTGTCTCAAAGAGAGAAAGATATTTCTCTAGGGTGCTGCGGCATTGGTGCACTAACATTGACATCAGCTAGTGGCAATGAGACAGTCGAGTCAGACTGTGGATCAAACTCACCTGCTAAAGAACTTCGGGTGATTCCAATATCTTCCTCAAACTGGTCAATTGTTTTTAGTTGCACATTGCGAACTATCCTCACGCCCAGTTCTTCGAGTGTATCCAAGGCCGCTGCCATTTCTGACTCCTATAGCACAAATTTAGCACGGAAGTCAACTGCAGCTGGGAAACTCTTACTGATTGGATGATGAAATCATCGACATGTCTACAGAAACTCCCAGGGTAGCGCCAAAATTCAAATGGAACGCAAGCAATACGGATGTCTTTCCACGCCATCGCGTAAAGCGGTTCATCCCGCATAGATGGGATGAGAATCTTCATGAGATCAGCCAAATCAGCAACGCTCTTTGTTAGTCCACCGGAGCTGATGAAAGTATTCCCCGCCGACTGAGTGCCGGACATGTCGATAGCCCCGACTGTTGCTTTCATGCCATACAGAGCTGCCCGTAGTGCTGGGCATACTATCGACGCATCTGACTCATCGCCGATGGACCATGGCGCAAACCCAGCGGCGACACCGACCGCACTGCCAGACGATGAGCCGCCGGGAGCCTAGATTGGCCGCCATTAATAAAGGAAGAACGCGACCATGTGGATAGAAGGGCAGCCTACGCTGTGTCCGAACCAGCGGTCTTCCATATCCACCCCTCCGCGCACATAGGGTGACTGGGTCTGCACGTGCAGTTAGCAAAGTTTGATTCTATATCACGAGCACCGTCCGAGAGGCTTGCCTGTCCGCCGATCGGAGACCATCCGCTCATGATATTGGTGCCCTTCATGTTCCCGAGCTCCTAGGAAACTGAGTATGCGCGTCACAAGATAATGGGAAGGGTGGAATACTGAAAGATTTGTCTTTCCGATGATTATAGAGCCCGCATCCCGTAGTAAAGACACGATTTTGCCATCAACGCTCGGAACCATTCCCTTCAGCGCCCACGTGCCCGACGTCGTGGGAAGCTCGAACGTCGAGGTGCAAATATTGTCCTTGCGTGGTGGTCTCATTAGACATTCCCGTCAACATTCAAGATTGGAACTAACCTTGACAAGGATTGGAATGCCGTGAGCTGGGGACCGAATCTTGCCCTTTGCTCTCTCTGCATCAAGTGCCTCGGCTTGCTCCAGCAACGATTCATATGGAGCGACAGCCACCACGGCGCGAAGGTTCTGCCCACTCCGATTGTGTCGAGCGATCTGCTCAAGGTATATTCGAACCAAAGCGACACTGGAAATGCGCCCTGCGGACAACAGACCTCTCAAGTCGCCAGCTGTGGCGGTCAGTATGTCAAATGATGTCATCTTGAGTGCGATTGATCCTCCAAAGGTGCGATGGCAAGATCTCTGCGAAGGGCCACGGAATTTATCTCGGCTGCTTTTTGACTACCGGTTCTGTGTCTGTGGCTTGTGCATTGAACCATCTACTTCGTCGACGATGTAAGGGCGTCGGAACTGTCGCAGGACTCTTGGGCAACCGATTCTTGCACTTCGAAAGTAACGATGTATCAGTTCGCAAGTGAGACAGTGTTCAAGGCAGGCAGACGATGCCATGATTAGTGCCTACACCGGTATGCGTATTGACGTTGCACAGCCAACAGACGGGCCAAGATGGTCTGCGTGATCATACCTAGGTCTTCAGAAAGTGAAGTTCCTCGAGTCGAGCCACTTCCATATGTACTATGTACTTCAAGTATTCCAGGTGAGCAACGCCCGACCAAAGGCGCTACTACCTACATGTGATACTAACGCCATTGACCACAAGAACGGGAGATGCTATCTCCTAATCAGAAAGGTCCAGATTGTAAGAAGTTTACATCTTAAGTATAGGTAGACGAGTAGGTTCAGGGTGATACACACCTGAACCCACGTGCCCAGATAGACAGCTGATTGATGAACATGGATAGAGGCGATTACGCTACGACCAATTAGGTCGCATTTCTGGTATAGCTTTGATTGGCTGTGAATCACACATTACTTACCTAGCTTGCCTAGGTATCCACCTACGTAGGTCGGGCACGGGTGGGGGGTCGAGGGGGTCGAGGGGGTCTGGGCAGGCAGGTGGGTGGGCTTCAGCGGGCAAGGTTCTTCGTCGAGCTTGTTCGTCGCTGCTGCCGCCTTTCTCACGAAGATTCGCCGGACATCATCCGATAAGTCGCCGCGGGTTGCCAAAGGGGACCTTCGCGTTCGGCCGCCTGTTGCAGATGGCTTCCTACCTCCCAGAAACCGATGTCGATACAACAACATCTGCTGCCGACCTCACCACCGTGCCCTTGCCCGTGCCCGTGCCTGAGCCAGCGCCGCAGCCACAGCAGGAACAGCATGTCATCGACCCAACATATGACCACGACAATCAGCAGCAGCAGCAGCAGCAGCAGGAGCAAGATATAGCCCAACATGTCTTGCATCATCATCAACAGTCGCTACTGCTGAATAACGACGACCACCACGACCACGATTACAAACACGACCCTGATCACGCCCACGCCCACGACAACGACAACGACAACGCTTATGACCACACCCACCATCACAGTCACGACCAGCAGCACCACCTCCATCATGACCATGACCATGAGCATGACCATGGCCATGACCACCAACCCGCAACGACAGCCTCGGCGGTAGCGACGACGACATATGACGACGGCCTCCCCTCGCTCCCCGCCATCCCCGCCACCAACGCCACGGTCGCCGTTGCCCATCATGGCCTCCAGGTGCTGCAGGCAGCCTCTGCAGCCCCCATGCAGCCCCTCTCGCCCAGCAGCAACGATCTAGCCCAGCAGTATGCCCAGTCTGCCGCGCTGCAGATGGGCGAGCCGCACTTTCCGCCGCTGGGCACTGCCGTCATCAGCCCTCCTGGTGCCGGCTCCCATGCCTCGTCGCAGAAGGTCACCCGCCTCCGGCGCGCCTGCGACATGTGCAGCCAGCGCAAGGTCAAGGTACGTGAGTTCGTTTGTTCGTTGCTGCTCCCGCTCCCACTCCCCCAGACTGACCAAGAGATGACGTGGGCAGTGCGACGAGTCGGGTCCGCCGTGCAAGCCGTGCTCCGATCTCCAAGTCGAGTGCACCTTCAGGCGTGAGATGAAACGTCGTGGACCGCCCAACAAACACGCCGAAGCCGCGAGAGCTGCCAAACGCATCCAATACGACAACACCAACGACGCATCACCGCCCATCCCCCACAACGCTGCCGACGCTCTCGTCTCTGCCATAGCTCATGAACCGCCCCGACCCCCGACCCTCGATGGCGACGCCATCGCGCCTTGGCCCGTCCTGCAGCTCTGGGTCGACGACTTCTTCACTTACATCCACCCTGTTTTGCCCTTTCCACACGAGCCCTCCTTTCGCCAGGCCTTCGCCAGCCGTGCAGACCGGACAGATCGCGAGTTTCTGGCCCTCTTGGCCAGCATGATTGCCGTTTTGATTGCCTCGTTCCCCCGCGCTGCCCGAGCACATCTGAAGAACCAAAACATCACCGGATCGTTCCCTACCACTGTGACTATGATTGATCACTGTCTCTCCATTGCTGCAGAGGCACGAGGCCCTTTGTTCACATTGAAGCAGGACACGAGCATCGATGATGCAGCTGCCAGCTACTTTCTGGGTCTAGCTGCCAGTCATACAATGCGATGGAAGCAATACAGAGGCTTCTTGGCCGAGACCATGTCTTTTTGCAGAGAACTCGGCACTCATCGACCCCAAGATGCCACAATGACTGAGCCACTTGATCACGTCAATGACCAGATCGGCAAGCGAATTTTCTGGGCCATGGTGGCCGGCAATCGGTAAGTTTCACGACGTCTAGTGGTGCACACCGTCAGCCATGATAAATGCTAAGAGCGCTCCAGATCAATGGGCCAGATAGAAGCGTCAATCAACGAACTGCCTCTTCCTCCACCGACTACGCAGAAGCCCTACCCAGAACAACCGGCAGAGGTCGACGACGAGTACATTTATCCTGATCAAATCCTGCCACAGCCAGAGGGAACCATTTCTCTCATCACGGGTTTCAATAAGAATAACCGTATTTACATGACAATGAATGAGTTAATTGGAGTCGAGATGTGTTATGGCATCAACTTCTTCGACTGGATTGCCCAGAAGAACATTCTCAGCAATGGTTTGGTGTCGGCCAGGCAAGCAATCGAAGACTTACCTCCCTCGCTGCAAATCGGCAAAGCGGAGCCTGGTCAAAATGGCCATGCAGAACTAGACCATGCAGGGCTTCACTATTGCCCGCCGGCCTTCCCTGCGTCGCAACCCGAGAATGATGTTCGGCAAGCGTTGGCTGATCCCGTACGACGACGTCAGTTGCAGTGCGAGATTCAAAAGACGAACATTCAGGCATCGCAGCTTGCGACAAGATCATACTTCGTCGAGCGTTATCTCAATCTCCGTGATGCCCATGCTGAAAACACTTCAGAAACTAAGAATAGCAGAGATGAGATGGTGGCTGAAGAACGAGAATCGATTATTCAAGATCTGCTAGCTGTTTTGATCTCAATCAACCAGCGTAGTCTAGAGCCGAATGGACAATCAGTGACCAAGAAGATCAGACATGTTGCCAGTACTCTGGTGGAGTCTGCCTCAGAACGCAAAGGTCCCATTGCTCTCAAGGCCGAGGACGACCTTCACAGATTCATTGAGGTCCTAGCCAAGCTTGAGCGGACTGATGCGACAGCCGTGGTGGGTGCTGCTATTGACACATCAGGCGCGCAAGACGAAGAAGAAGAACTTGGGAACTGGGCAATCCTTCGTGAAAGACAGCTACAGCTCATGTCCTCCGGGGTTCTCTTTGGCGATGAGTAGTTGATTATGGCTTGACGTCCTTATTTGGAGGTTCACTTCATGGAGAGTAGCTCGAAACTCAACATTGTCACCCTCAAATCATCATGACATCGGGTGATTCCCTGTATTCGGTGTATTCGCTGTATATAAACTAGGAGAAGAGCGGGAGTTTCGGGTCGCGATATTGGCTTATTATGCTCAGCGAACCTTGGATCTTGTATTTTTTTATCCTGTTGACACCATAGCATCATAGCTAATTCTAACGAGATAAAGTCAACCTAGCAATGTATCATCACAGGCATCGAAGGCCGCATATTGTTACGAATTTGCATTTCTATCCCGTAGAAAAGAGAACACAGGTGAATGGGCCAATGTTAAAGGGTTACAATGGCAAAACATCCACTTTACAGTAGTATCCTGCCTCGGAGATTCGGCTCTAGCTGCCGTTAGTCGTAAGACAGTGCCCAAATATGTTCCAGCTGCAGTGTTCCCAACCAAGTTACCTGCCTCTTGGATTGACGGTGTTTGTCCAAGGCGCTTCCGAGCATCTGTATTACGATACGGCAGCCGGAATGCCCACGCCGGTTTACCTATTCTTGTAAGGTTGATATTTTGTTACAGCCGAACATTTCCCTCCGATCTTAATCCCTGTAATGCCTCTCCGTGAGAATGACGGTTGCGCCGAGTTAGGCGTCCTACTGAGTCCCTCTTCCCATGTTACGGATAGACGAGCCGCGACGGCCTTCACCTGCATGTGGGAAGGCGTGGGAAGACTCATTACGTGTCAAGCCTTTTCGTTTTGAAGATTCCTTTACCGTAACGGCAGGTGGATTTGCGGCCAAGGAATACTAGTTTGGGCCGGTAGGGATGCTCGTACTATAGATGAGGCGTTCTAGAGAAGTCATGGTTGTATAAGTAAAGCCATGCAGCTGAATTCAGGTGTTCGTCGTCATGTTTGGCTATCCAATTGTCACGATCACAAGTTTTTTTTAAAACAAAACCGGGTTGATTGGTTCTGCTTTGACGAGAAATCAAGATGCATCCCACGATAACCACCGTCCTTCTAGGCGCCGCCGCCGCCAGCAGCGTTTTCGCAGCTTCGGGTAACGGTGTCACGACGCGGTACTGGGATTGCTGCAAGCCCAGCTGTTCTTGGAGCGGCAAAGCCCCCGTGTCGGCGCCCGTACTTACGTGCGACGCCTCGGATAACCCCCTCGCGGACCCCGACGTCAAGTCCGGCTGCGACGGGGGATCAGCCTATACCTGCAGCAACTTCTCCCCCTGGGCCGTCGACGACAACCTGGCCTACGGCTTCGCGGCCACGGCCATTGGGGGCGGTTCGGAGAGTTCCTGGTGTTGCGCTTGCTACCAGTATGTTCTACAATTTCGTGGCCTGTATTATACAAGATACTATGATACTTAACGCTCAACACTTACCCCGGATCAATATGCATTCCCTCCCGTCTTCTTCTAGAGATGTTGTGCTTCTCTAACGGCCCCATCCCAGACTCGAATTCACCTCGGGTCCCGCAGCCGGCAAGACGATGATCGTGCAGAGCACCAACACGGGCGGGGACCTCAACGCCGGCAGCAACCACTTCGACATCCTGATGCCGGGGGGCGGCGTCGGCATCTTCGACGGCTGCGCCAGCGAGTTCGGCCACTCCCTGCCGGGCCAGCAGTACGGCGGCGTCGCCGGCCGCGACGAGTGCGACGGCGCGGACATGCCGCCGGCCTGCAAGACGGCTGCCGCTGGCGCTTCGATTGGTTCCAGAACGCGGATAATCCGGACGTCAGGTTCACGCAGGTTCAGTGCCCGGCGGAGCTCACGGCTATCTCGGGCTGTGT
This sequence comes from Astrocystis sublimbata, assembly GCA_022453515.1. Lineage (NCBI taxonomy): Eukaryota > Fungi > Ascomycota > Sordariomycetes > Xylariales > Xylariaceae > Astrocystis > Astrocystis sublimbata. The sequence goes on along the minus strand of JAJNNY010000001.1, from coordinate 393,235 downwards.
GCGTGATGACGATGGGGAGTTTCCGGCGGCGTTGGGGGTTTAGGTAGGTTTGGTATTGGGTAGACCTATGGCAATTTGGTGGTAGGGGGAATTCATTGTCTTAGTATACTACTCGTTTCAATATGTATTGAGAAAACAAGAGTAACGGAACAGTTTTAACTGGTGCATCATCCTTGCAGTCATTTTGTATCGCCTGAGATACCTAATTCTCCTAGGTTCTAAGTAGCTATAATGGTGATAGATATTGAATAATAGCAAGTGTACCTGCAATTAATAAGAAGGCACCTCGGGAGTCAGGACACGGAGATGTCGTGTTGGCCGAGTTTTCAGGGGCTTGTCGACAGACTGTTATTCATTTGAGGATATCGGTATGTTTCTCGGCAAACAACTCGAAAAAAAATTCATTACTTTTGCAGCTTTGTCCCTAACATCGACATCGACGATCCATGTTGCGAACGGCCCATCAGGAAAAGTGGGACACCGTATGACGTTTCCTTTAGATCATATCCCTTTAAGTCTGGATCCCCATACTTTTGCCAGGCCCCGACCGGGGCATGGTTCCGACGAACCTCGCCATGGTACCAAAATTGCTATTCAAAGGTCGAGTACCTTGATGGTCATAAATGCAACGCCATGTCTTCCGCTCTCTATAGATAATATGGAGTTGCGAATGCCCTCAGCGCGATTCCTCCTGAATCTCACCTCATACATTTGAATTTTTCTGCGAAAAAAATGTCTTGAACCTCCGGATGAATTTCTCCTACTAGTGGCGATGAATTCCACTTATATGTATTCCACAAGCTGGGCCCTCTACGTCACCATTCACCAGTGCACCCTCAGCATCATTTTCTCTCGTCGCAATTGTTCATGGCGTCATGGACAGAGACGGATGGGTCTGCTGAAAATGGGACTTCATATATAGAGCTGTTGTTGCGGCGTAGTGTAGAAGTTAGGTAGATTTCAAGAACATTCACAATCCAATTCATCTATTCAACCACTTAAACCCACTCCACACTCATCGCGCAAACAGTCTAACAGACTACTCTGAACCATCTAAGACACATTTAGACCAATTAGTATAAATCTTCGACAACATGCCTTACCCCGAGGAATTTGAGGGCTTCATGGTCAATGAGCTCGGAAACTTCAAGGGTTTCAAGAAGCAGACTGTTAGTTATTCCCGATATCCACATGAAGCATAGTCCTTGCTGTATCAATGCCATAATAACAATATTTCCCTAACAGTTCAAGCCCAAGACTTTCGGTGACAATGACATCGATATCAAGATCGAGTGCTGCGGTGTTTGCGGTTCAGATGTACACACTGCTTCCGGCGGCTGGGGAGACGCCCCCACACCTCTGTGCGTAGGCCACGAGGTGGTTGGCAAGGCAGTCAAGGTCGGCTCGCAAGTAAAGGACGTCAAGGTTGGCGACCGTGTCGGTGTTGGAGCCCAGGTGTGGTCGTGCCTGAAGTGCCCTCAATGCAAGAACGACAACGAGAACTACTGCCCGCACAAAGTTGGTGAGTTATGGTTCGAAATCATCTTGCCAATCATGTCCCAGTTCTGACCAACGTATTCAGACACATATGGATGCCCGTATCCCAAGCAAGCCTGCCCCAATGAGACTCTAAGCCAAGGTGGCTTCTCGTCTCACATCCGCTGCCACGAGTACTTCGTGTTCCCCATACCAGATGCCATCCCTTCACATCTGGCAGCGCCGATGATGTGCGCCGGCTTAACGGTATACGAGCCCCTAGTGCGTAACGGCGTCGGCCCGGGCAAGCAGGTCGCCATCGTCGGCATGGGCGGTCTGGGCCACTTCGCGGTCATGTTCGCCAACGCGCTGGGCGCCGAGGTGACTGTGATCTCGCACTCGCCCAGCAAGAAGGAGGACGCGCTGAAGCTGGGCGCGAAGCACTTCGTCAGCAGCGGCGAGAAGGATTGGGCCAAGCCGCTGGCCTTCAAATTCGACTTCGTCCTCAGCACGGCCGACGTGCTGAGCGCAGACACGCTCCAGGAGTACCTGTCGACGCTGAACATCGACAAGAAGTTCCACTCGGTCGGTCTGCCGGACCACCCGATCGAGAAGATCACGCCTCAGCAGCTCACCTCCAACGCCGTCAGCATCGGCGCGAGCCACATCGGAAACCGCCCCGAGTGCCTGGCCATGCTGAAGCTGGCGGCGGAGAAGAAGCTGTTCCCCTGGGTGGAGACTATTTCCATCTCGGAGAAGGGCTGCACTGAGGCCATGGAGCGCTTGAATAAGAACGATATTAAGTACCGCTTTACCCTGGTCGACTTCGACAAGGTTTTCGGAGCTTAGAAAACCTGAGATGGGGAAAAGTTTAATGAGTTGGATCAGATAGTACGATACCTAGTGTAATCCTATATTAATGACAAGGAATTTTGCAATGCAAAATAATAATGAAATGAAGCATTGGACGAATGTCCAGAAGGACTGTGATTGATAGATTGATTCCGGTGTAATATGCCCATGATGGAAAGATGACTTGTTTGATGTTCATTTCACGAGGCGAAACATGACAGTACACACTGAACAGAGCACAATTTCACCATGATCAGCTTCAGTGTTCCCACATAGACACACAAGCCACTGAATGTACCAAACCAGCTCGCCAGGGTCATTCACTCAGGTGCTTACCTACAAAGGCCTAGCGGGCTTATTTTACATGGCATCTATGAGGCGTGCGAAAGTTGTTTCAGTGAGACAGCAGAAGCACAATTTGAATTAACAGTTTACGTCACCAATTCATGAAGACCCCTACCACCGGTACCAGCAGCTCCTCGAAGCTCCTACTTACCTAGCTTCAGGCAGACATTATGTATGGGTGTTTGTTTATCAGGGTATTGGTTACGTAACTTCAAGGTGGTCTCGTCTCTGGGGCCATATGTACCTACAAACTGATTGCCTGCACCTACACGGCTGGAGATCAAGGTGAGGGTTGGATTGAAACGTCCAGCTATCTTTAGGGCGCTACCCTGGCTACTTTACCCTTCTGTTCCAGTATGACCCTGAAACTCAAGCCTGGCCTGTTTTAAGCTTGTAATGGGTGATCGGCGAACTGGTACGTCAGCCTACGATTCGTGAGCACTGAGGTACCTGTAGGTATTTACCTTAGGTACCATCAAGCTCATTAACTTTTCGCATCAGCAGTGAGAACGTTAACAATGAAATCTACTCATTTCTCCCATAGTCACTCACTTTGTACATATAGGAGATGATACCTATAGTATTGTTCAGGAACTGCATATGTGTGTTTAATGTTGTCACGTTAGCATGCACATATTAGTCTCGTACTATATCCTTATATTCACGGTTCACTGCTGTAAGCTGGCCATAAGAGTAGACTGTACCTATACGTACACTTCAGGTAGCGATATTTGAATGAAGCCCCCACTTATAGCCAAGAGGTGCTATTGCCGACTTAGCCAGCAGCGCTTTGCCCAGAGAAGCTAGCGTGTTCAGCCCGCCCATGTGCTGCTGCAGCGGTCGGTTGGCATCCAATGGTCCATTATCCATTGAAAGGAGAGGCGCCGCAGAGTGGTCAACTTTTAATCCGACATCGAAACAATCCATTGATCTGCCTCGTCCGCCTCCGGCACCAGCATCCGTTGTCCCATATCATCCGGCATATCACCCGGCACACACTCCGGTCGCGACATCACCCTCGGCCGCAGAACGCTTTGCGAGAGCAAGAATCGCCGTCTCCCAAACGCCGATTGATCACGACAGGTGGACAGTTGGCCCAACACGCGACATTCTCGCCAGCCTCGGTATTCCTACCGCATTGCTAGCCCGAGAAGCCGACAGTCTCTCTCATACATAGATACACCCACAGAGACACAGACTTAGACACACATCAACATGTCGTCGGGTCTCACGAGACGTCGTGGCGGCGGTGGCGGCGGCACCTCGTCCAACGATGCCGAGTCCAGCAACGGCGTAAACCGCTCACACTCCTCCGCCGGCACGCGCGACAACGGCCCCGAGACCAGCTACGAGAACAGCGAGAACGGCCACAAGATCGCCTTCGACCCCCGTGACATCAGCGAAAGCGCCGAGAGAAGCAAGCAGCCCAAGCTCACCCTCATGGACGAGGTCGTGCTACTGGGGCTTAAGGACAAACAGGTAAGCCTCTAGCCCCTGGACACTGGACACTGGACACTGTCCCATTCGAAATCTGGGAGCGCGAAGCCCGCGCCCCGTCGTGTGAGATATTGTACGAGATGTTCGATGCTGACGGCCGCTGCACTCAGGGCTATCTGTCTTTCTGGAACGACAACATCAGCTATGCCCTCCGAGGCTGCATTGTCATCGAGCTGGCCTTCCGCGGTCGCATCGCCATGCAGAAGGATCCCTCTCGGCGCCGCTTTCCCCTTGCCGATCGCATCATCGAAGTCATCGACGACACACTCACAGGCGAGGTGCTGCTGGACGAGGCCCTGAAGATGATGAAGGCGAGCGAGAAGATGAGTGTTGGCACATGGATTGATCTCATGAGTGGTATGCTGACCCCACCTATGCGTCTCCCTTCCCTTTTCATGCCCCAGCCTCGTTTGTCCGTTGTCCCAGCTAATGGCTCCCTCTTCAATAGGTGAGACGTGGAACCTGATGAAGATTGGTTACCAATTGAAGCAGGTCCGGGAACGTCTCTGCAAAGGCCTGGTCGACAAAGGTATTCTGCGAACCGAGAAGCGCAACTTCCTCCTGTTCGACATGGCTACGCATCCCGTGGCCGACGGCGGCGTCAAAGACGAGATCAGGCGGCGCGTTAGAAACGTCCTCACTCAGCGCACCGTCGTTCTTCCCAACTCTCAGTTCCTCCCCGAAAACCTCGAGTTCCGATACATTCGCACCATCTCCATGATCTGCGCCGCTTACGCCGCCAATGTACTGGAGAACGCTCTGACCAGTCTCGGCCACGAGGCTCGCGAACGCGCCTTTACCCAGACCGACGAACTACTTGCCGAGTATTCACAATGGCCCTTTGGTCGGAAACCTAGCTCCACTGGCATCGGTGCCAACATCCCCTCAGTCATCTCCGAGGTGAGCTGCACAATGTCTCTTTTGCCTCGTTGCGCAGTAGCTAAACTTTCAAACAGGAAATCAATGGTGCCAAAGACAAGGAACTCCAGCTCGAAGTTGTTGCCGCGTGCTTGAGCGTCTTCACTCGTCTCGACTCGCTGCTGTAAATTACCACTAAGTGAAGACTGCTTAGCCCGTTGCCATTCCCCAGCGCAGAGCCACAAGGGAAGCGGATCCTTATCCGACTTTCTACAAGTACCCTTTCACTTTGGAGGTCGCTATCATACGAATTGCACCGACACTCCCCGCGTAACAAATGAACAGGGAAGAGCAGTCCCCCATACTTGTATGGGTAGGGAAATGAAACACAGAGAAAAAACGAAATCAACGACATGGCAACAGACTGTCTGCCCAAGACATAGTTGGCTAGATGTATTCTCATAATACAGGTCTAATGACGGAAACAAAGGAGACATACCAAAAACCACCCAATACGCCTACTAAACAAACACTCAGGCAAACCACCACCTTACCTCCATATCTCAAGAAATGACACACGAAAAGAGGAGTTGAGCAAACAAGGCAAGGAGGATGAGGCGCAGGGAACAACGCGGACGGAGAGTAGAAGACGAAGGATGACGTTGCTGAGCGGTTGGCAGGGCAGGGACTTTGTTCATCGAGTCTGGCGCGCAGGCGGGTAGGTTTGAATTTACTAGTAGACTGGACCGGGCCTGAGAGGTTACCTGTATGCTGGCTAAACGAGTTCGCCTGGTCTGGTCTGGTGCGTAGGTATCATTGTCGTTATTATTAAAACTATTTTTCCATACCCTTAGATCTGCCCACAGAGAAGATCGGAGCAGAAGTAACCCAGAGCTGTCTTGTCGTGAAGGTAGATTCATCCGTTTTGGGGAAATGGATATTTGCATCCTTGCATCCAATCTAAAGTAGATGTGAGGATCATAAACTTTGTTTGACCTGATGTACTCATTTACAGCCCACCCGCCAGAATAGTAGCAGCACAGAGATATATGCCTCGAAACTACCTATGCCTTCCTCACCTTCTCCCTCCACCCACCCTTCTCATACAGCCATATCGCCTCGGTCGCAAACGCCCTCGCGCTCCTGTGGCCCCTGCCCTCCTCCGTGCCGGCCTCCACCAGCAGGCTGCGCATGACCGCCCCCTCCTCCATCTCCCGCCATATCCCCATACTCACATCGTCGTGGGCAACGCCTCCGAACTCGCCCCGGCCCAGCCGGTACAGGATGCGGCCGAGCGTCTGGTACGCGACGCACCGCTGGCCCGGCACGGCGCTGCGCGCCAGCCGCGCCAGCTCGCGCACCGTGTACCCGGCGGCCTCGGGGGCCTCGCCGTGGTGGTGCAGCCCCTTGGTCGTGGGTACGGCGCGCGCGATGCGCGGCGGCAGCAGGGCGCCGCGGAAGTCGAAGCGCAATGCGGAGATGGGCAGCGAGTCCTGCCCGGGGTAGTACGGGCTGTCGCGGTCGGCCGCCGAGTTCGGCGTCGGGATCGGCGCCATCCAGGCTAGCTTCGATGGGTCGGCGGGCAGCGATGGGAAGTACTTCTCGTGCAGGCTCTGCAGGAAATTCGGGTCGGATGGGTCGAGGTCGGCGGGCTGCGGCGCCCGCGGCCAGTGGTGGCTGGGATGGCTGTGCGCGGCGTCGGCTGGGGGGGTTGTGGGAGTGGGCGTGATGATGTGTTCTGCGGGTGGTTTTGCGGGCGCGCTGTCGTCGTCGGGGTTTGTTGATATGGTGGTTTCGGAGTCGGTTGTTGGTTTTTCTGATATGGAATCGCGGTCTTGGGTGTCGGGGTCGTCTGCGCTTAACGTGCTCGGTTGTGTGGAGCTGGTCTCTGGAGGGGTGCTCGATTGGGTTTCCATCGACGTGTCGGCGAATCGTACTTTCCGCGCAGGGTCTGTAGGTGTACGCCCCGAAGAGGACGAAGGTTCTGGTGCGGGCTGTGTTTGATCGTCCAGAGGTAGGGTGTTGGCACCATCGTTGATATCGGCGCGTTTTAGCAGCATCTCGAGGATCGACGGGTCCAGCCCGCTGAAAAGTTCCTGTCGCGCCTCCTCGATCTCCCTCGGCGACATCGAGGCCAGCCTCTGGCTGTTCTCGCGATCTATGCTGCTCTTCTCATTTGTGCGCAAGCTCCCGCCAGACGGCGCGGCAGCTCTGGGGCTTGGGTCGCGACTCGGAGGACTGAGTGGCTGGCCGCTCGAGGACAGGAACACCTTTGGTTTTTCATTTTCACATTGTGGTCCTTGTCGCCGCTGTTTGAAGGCGGAGAATTTGCTGCGCTTTTTGTGTTCGGGGAATCCCGAGGTGCCGGGTCTCATCTGAGGCAGTGAGGGTGCCTGGGCTTCGTTTGTCTCCTTCTCCTGGACGTCGAGAACAAAGAGGGATGACGCCATGGCTAGAATGTAGATGGGGGCATGGACTGGATATGGCTCATGCGGTTTCGCGTAGGTAATGTCTATCTAGGTTGTAGAGTTCCAGTCAAATCCAAACATCTGCAGCTGCGTAGAGAATTGTACAAGATTGGTATTAGCTGGACCCACCCCAGCCCAAAAGTCCCCAAGATCCCAAGCCACTCCGCATGCGTAGTCCACTTTTCCCTGCGCTTTGCCAAATTTAGCGAGGTCGCGAGGTAAACAGTGCATGCATGTCGCTATCTCCGCCACACTGTAAATCTCATAAGCGCTATCGCCGCTTAACACTCCAATAGAATTTGCTTGTTGCATATCCTCACCCTTGACCGCCCTGAAACATTGAAATTGCTGATCCAGCAGGGTGTAGGTACTGTTATCTCCACAAGCCTATAGGCGTAGCAGGCAATGTTTCCAGTACGATTACTATAACATGTTGCTAAGACCAACTCCTGCTCCGGTTTTCTGAGCAAGCATGATACTTACTGACTTGACTTGTTGTTAATGCCTAGTTTTTCTTGCCTAGATGCTGGTCACATATATTCCCATTAATCTTAAATCATAGCAAGAGTGTAACAATAAAAAGGGGATGGGGATGTATTTGTCCAGATTCCACTCTCTGTGAAATTGATTATATATGAGCAAGGGGCCCGAAACAGTTATGGCAAATTTGCAAGTTGTTGTGTGTGCGAGTCTAACTGTAACATGTTTGGCATGTATCGCCTTTGTCAGATCTTGTGGGACAGGTGATCCCTGTCATCGGCCCGCGGCTATCTCGCCTTAGATCCTGCGGCTAAGGAAATATGGGGCGACTTTAAATAACCCTGGAATCTGCCGGGACCTGGGCTGAAGAGGTACGTACCGGGCAAGCATGCCGAGTGTGCGAGGGGTCCCTGTCTATCCCACTAACACGTTGCCTTTCGTGGAGAGGCTCAAGCCATGTATATGCCAAGCCGCTAAGCCGCTTAGGTAATGTGCATGGCTGCAAATTCAACAATCGTCCATTCTTCCTTTTCCCCACAGACATTACACGTAAGGTACGGTGGGCTCGGGTGGCATAGAGCTACGTAGCAGTATACTACGTGCCTACCTACATCCTGCTGAGACGCCCACCTTGTTACCTCTATTACCTCCGGGCTATATGTTTGGGCTCTAACATGCAGTTGCCTCCTTCCAAAGGCATAATCTGGTCACAGCTTCCATCATCTGAGGGGCTCATCCTCATACTACTTTATAACAGGTCAATTTTGTCGCATTCACTTCATTGTGGCCCTGCTACACTTGTTGTGTGCGGGGAAGTTGGTATCTCCTGATGCGTCTGTACGGCTCAATCCAAACTATCACGAGTAGTTGCCCATTGCAACTTGCACGTGTGCATTACCGAGTTGTCATATAGTTGAGACTAGCTCCCAAAGAGGACTAGACTAGCAAGCCCCTGCATTCCAGTATATAATGCTCCATGTCAATAGCAGAGCAACATTATAAACGAACGGTAGCAGTACCTGCCAACAGGATTGCATATTGGTAGATCGCCTCTACGAGTAATTGCTGTTCGTTATAGCATTTCGTTTAGAAACTGTGCTAGAGTCAAAATACGCATACTCTGTAGAAAATACAGTGAAACATTTGCTTGGAAAAAGAAAAAAGATTATTATTCTTTTTTGTCCCTGTCACTTGGGACTGATTGACTGCATATAATACAAATAGAGCTCTTCGTGTGAGGAGGTAGTAGCGGTACCTTGCACTGAACCCTGTATACGTACCTACGGTGCGGTTTGCTACGAGAACTGAGGTTCCTGTGCTGACCCACAGACCACACCACATCTATACCCCTGCAGCCGAGCTGCGAATTCCTGTCCTGTGGCCTGTCTTCCAGAATCAATTCTCACCATAGCCGAATATCACACCAGACCTGTGCACTCGGCCAATTCGCTCCCAGCTCGCATACTCTTTTCGTCATGATTACTGGTGTCACGGGGATATGTACCTATGTACATGGTGCATTGTGGCTCGTCCAATGTACCTGCTACGGGTAGCTGCCAATGCCGCTGCTCCTCAGGTGGTCTGATCAGGACACCCCCTCTGTTCGCTCTCTCTGCTCGCTGCTGCCACCCCTGGGATGACGGATGGCTTGCTGGTAGGTAGTATTCATCCCATCCCATCCCATCTCGCACCAACGCCCTTTGACCGTGGATGACTTATTCCCCTTGCGGTAACCTGCTGGCTATTTTCCTACTAGATGCCCCGGGCATTGACTTAGCAGGTTCTGTCATCACAATTCATCCACGGCTATCCCCCATCCACGCCCCCCTTCGCCTGGGCCTATTCTATTCGTCCTGGTTGCTGACTTGCTCGGCCCTGCTGGTGTCCATCCATTCCCATTCCCATTCCCCATCCCCCGTCCCCCGTCCCCGTGTCCCTGCTCCCCCTGCTCCCCCTGGCTCGCAGGCAGTGTGGTAGTTCTCGCGTTCAGTGCCCCCGTTCCCATCATGAGAGCCCCCCCAGCTTAGTCCCGATCTCTAATTCGGGTTTGCTAACAATTAAAATTTCCCTCGCGACTCTGCCCAGTTCTCAGAACAACTCATGTTTCTAGTCAGCCCCATTTTTCGTTGGAGAACTACTAATTGCCAATTCCCAATTCCCAATTCTCAAAAAACGCAGCCATCCCCATCTCCTCCGCCACTCCCAACCCGGCACCCCTTCTTCCTTTCTCAACCACATTCTCTCACCACCACCATCGCCAAAATGCGATTTTAGCAACAAACCCATCGACAACTACTGTTGCGTCGCCTCTTCCCATCCATCTTCTGGGTGCATTCTGCGCATCGGAAAATTCTGCATCGAATACTGTCATTTGCAGCATCGTAACGATCCGGCCTGACGACCTGATCGGCGGGCGAAGTGACGGCATCGAGCATTGCCTGCGATCGTTGCGGTCATTTTGAGGTTATTCAGATCCGCCAGTCCAACTGTTGCAGCAGGCACACCCCAAGACGCCGACCGGAGAGTGCAGGTCACGTTACTGCCCCACTCGGACCGTATTCACTGCGTCGCACGGTGCTGCCGTCTGGCAAATCAGCTCGCTCCTTAGGAGAATTATTGGCGCATCGACCCAATCAGGAAATCGCTTAGTTAACCACGGATTCACCAGCAAAGCTCCACCCAGCTGCATCTATCTGGCGTATCCGGTCGTCAGCACCCTAAGCCTTTACGGGTAATTGTAAGCTCTAGTATGAGACCAAGTCTTACCCTATGCAAGCTAACACCTACCTGTAGCTAGGTATCGAGGCATCTGCCACTGAAGTGCCTTCCATCTGAATACAAGTCGAAGCCAGGCTCAAGCGGCACGTGTTATCCGCTACACCTCAACTAGGGTTTGCGATAGTGGCAGGCTCATTTGTATTGGTCTTGTTTGTTCTTCATGCGCATTGAACCGCTGCAACAAGGTGTTCACTGAGGGCAATTCCAAAATCGATTGTTGCACCTTTGTTGCTCAACCTCGAAGCAGGAGTTTGACTAGCTCACCCTTGCCAGCCAGGACTTTGTTATCCATTGTCTAGCATCGTTGAATTACAACCCTACAAGTACTCATTTCTCGGCGGTGAATCTATTCACTACCGCCGACTATCATTCTCTAGCCCTAATACTAGTGGTTTGCTGAAATGGCGACATCATCTGGGAACCGCGTACGATACAGCTCTTCTCCCGAACTGTCAGATCCACCCTCGATGCTATCGGGGCCAGCATCCCCCACGGGCTTGGGGCGACCCAGGCCAAACGGAGCCGATCTTGAGGAGATTGTCGTTGATCCTACAACAATCAGATACGATGTGTCTGGTCAGCCCTTGCTGACCAAGGATGGTCTACCCCGGCGAAAACCAGGACCGAAGCCTGGTTCAAGAATTAAGCGTAACAGTACCAACCCCGAAGAGGCCGGAGAGAAGCCCAAGCGTGCACGAAAGCCTAAGGACCCTAATGCGCCCCCTACCCAGCGACGACGTAAGACTACTGGCACTGTCGACGGCGAGAATGGCGATCCTCCTTCCCGAGCAGCCAGCTCTCCCGCTGGTCCCAGTGCACCTGGATCAGCTTCGCGCCAGCCCAAGATTACCGATATGAATACAATGGGTCGGCTGGAGCCATTGCCTCAGAGAGAACCAAAACGAGAGTCCATGCCAGGATCCATGTCCAGCATATTGAATGCTGATCCTGAACCACCGCATTCATATCAAATTCAGCAACAGCCGCAACCACCGCCACGCCCTAGTATGACCCCGCGAGCAAGTGGTACTGCCTATGATCCCATACGGTCCTCGAACTACGATCCTGTCAGGGAGACCATGGTTTCTCACCCTTACTCGAGTACAATGGGATCTCCACGGGGTCCCACCAATACGAATGCAATCAATCGAGCAAGTGCATCGCCCTCTATTGCGAGCCTCGTCGATCCCCCGGTTCAGAACATCATCTCGCCTGTGCCGTCAACTGCAACCTTCACGCCCAGTCAACAATTGAATCATTCGCAGCCTCAACCACAGAAACACCCACAACAGAACTCCAGCTCGGTCCCCGCATCGCCGAACACGTTCAGGAGAGACTTTGCACCTCCCCCCGCCCCCAAGCCACCCACGACGGAGATCAAGGAGATCAAAGAGGTCAGAAAACCTGTCGCCCCATTGACAGCTCTAGCTGCCTCCAAGATTGAAATCCGTCCAACATCCATTACTACTATTGGCGCTGCCGGGGCAAAACGGGCGGCTTCTAAGAATTACAGCGCAGCCTCGTCCTCGCCTCGTATGCATGCCGCTAAAGAATCACTGGACCCAGTACCAGGTCGATCCATCCTTGATTTTGGCAGGGCGGAGCCTGGTTCAGAGCTTGTTGTCCCTTCTATCATTCTCAACATTCCACTTAACGGAGAAACGAACAAGTATGTCAATTTCATGCGGATGGCTGAGGAGCAGTATGGCTGGGATGCCCTTCACCCTCGGCAGGCCGAGCATAAGGCGCGTAAAGCGCGAATTGCGGCTGCTTCGGCAGCGTTGGCGCAAAATGATTCCAGTCGCGAAGGAGACGAGATGTCTGTTGATGAGTCTGATAACGACGACTCAAATGTCGAGATGGGCGGCACGAGCGGGCCAGACAAGGCTGCCGACGACAAGCCAGCCAAGAAGAAGAGGCATTTCAAGGAAGATCAGTACGACAGAGAGGACGATTTCGTTGATGACTCGGAGCTACTCTGGGAAGAGCAGGCTGCAGCCAGTCGTGATGGGTTCTTCGTATATTCCGGACCTCTAGTGCGCGAAGTGGAGAAGCCCGAAGCGGGACGGTACGTTACATCACCCAGAACTGGCAGACTTAAGCTAATGATTCATAGCGGCGATGGGGCTCCAAAGAGAGGTCGCGGTTCCAGGGGTGGCCGTGGCGGCAGCAGGGGTGCCGCCACTGGCACAGGACGAGGTCGCGGTGGTGGTCCCGGCTCTCGAGGTGGCATCACACGAAAACCCCGCATGACGAAAGCCGATAGAGCACAGATGGATCGAGAAAAGGCAGAGCGCGAAGCGAACGCGAACATGCTGAAATCCTCGACCGCATCGTCTTATAATGTATTGCAGCCCAGCAGCCCGAAATTTGCTGGCCTATGATCGACATTACTGGGGTTAGGGGTGCTGTTTAAAGCAAGACTGCGGCATGGGCAGTGCATCGAGGTTAACTGGGCAGGACTATGGTGGCTTAAGGCGGACTGCGTTTGATTTATTCGTTGTATGATACCATTGCTGTTTTTCGAAAATGGGAAAGGGGAAAGGAAATGCGAGGAGTGCATAGAATCTTAAACAGCGCTCCGTCTCTTGAGAGAGAGATATAGAGTAAGTAGCCTTATGCTTTAATTGCAATGCTTTGTGGGGTATTCACACACACGAAGTGCCTTATGCAATCCTGAAGTAATGTCAATAGACGTCGACCTGCCTGATCCTCTCACTAGGGCTTGCAACAAGCGCGGGCTGGTCCACTTTCGTAGCAAGCTTGGCAAAACCTGCAGCGCCCACAAAAGTGCCTAATGTGTAGGTGGTAGTCGTAGTCATCCGCTCAAAAGGAGGGGATAATGTCTCCGGCGTACCTGTAAGAGCTTAGGAGAACGAGTGTTATGATTGGTCAAGAGCAACGAAGCTGAGATCATCTCGTATATAAGTGTTCACAAGAGGGCGCCTCTCCGTCCATTTTACTCCTTCTTTGCATACCCCTATTCCCACTTGTATCTTGATTTTTGGTGTGCGATACCTACTTCCTTCTTCAATTCATTCTCGCCGGGTATCGCGGAATAGCTTGTTACTTTGAGTATTGCCTAAAGCGACCATGGATACACCTCACCCCCTATCCGCAGCTGCGCTTTTCGATCTGAAGAATTGGGTCGCTGTCGGTTCGTTTTTTTTTTCATATCCCACTGCCCTAGAACCCCTTTTTATCTCGTATGTCAATCCATCGCTAACTCTTACGATTCTTTTACAGTGACTGGCGGAGGTACGGGCGTTGGTCTGAGTACGTGTTCGCCCCTGAATCATCCGTTCGCAAGTATCGGCCGCCTTTGCCCCCTCGACATCATAGCAACAGCTCAAGCTCGGCAAAAGGTTTGAGATAGCGCATGACCTGACGGTTTTATCCCAGTGATCGCGCAGGTTCTCGCCGCCAATGGTGCCAAAGTGTATATCACTGGCCGCCGCGCGGATGTGCTTGAAACCAGGCAAGTATTGCCGTCTTCCAGCATCCTCCATACTCAGATCTCAGTCTAGGTTCTTTCCGAAGCCTGTTCTGCCTCATTGCGTTGGTCTCACACCATTCGCAATTTTTCACCCCTGAGAGCCTCCTGCCAGTGATATCATACGTGCATGGCAATCGCTGAACCTCTCTGCTGACTTATGTCTGCCTAGCGCACGGGTCCACGGTTCCAAAGACAAACTAGGCGAAAACGGAGGCGAGATCCTAGCGCTTACCATGGATGTCACAGACAAGGAGAGCATTAAAAAAGCCGTGAGCGAGATCACGGAGAAGGAGGGCCACGTCAATGTGTGAGTCCTCGACGCCCCCCCTTTTTGGTGTTGTTGTTGTGGTCGCTTATATGTGGCCTTGGCGTACCATTACGCGTTACACTTCTTTTTGGCATCGAAGATGAGCGTTGGAAACATGCTGATATTCTCGGCTTCGCATTAGTCTCGTCAACAATGCTGGTGTCTGGAAGAACCGGCCCGCGGCAACACCGGCCAAGGGCCCTGAAGAATTCGGCGCTGCCATATTCAACGAGGAGATGGACGACACTTGGCAGGAATGTCGGTATACCATCTCATAGCTCCCCTCAAACCCTTGTCCTCTGTCCATTCTTATCGACAATCGGGGTCGCTCAATTATTCACATCGCCGCCATGATCTCGCAGACCCAAGAATCGCCCCAATTTCCTTTTTTGCAGAGTCGCTTATACGAGTCAATGGTATGAGAACTTCACGAATTTCCGGCTAACTTTATTGTTAGCATTCCGCACCAACGCCACATCTCCGTACTTTGTGACTGGAGCTTTTCTCCCACTATTGGCCAAAGCAGCTAGTAGCCCGGTCAAACAAGTCGGAACCGTGATCAACAACGCTTCCATAGCTGGGCTGTTGCGCATGTGAGTAATTCCACCATCCAGTATCTTTATTGCTAGCGCCTACCTGCAAAGCGATCATGAGATGCTCGACAAAGCGCCGACTTGGGGGCCCCTGACACATTTGAATGGCCTCGGTAGCGCAAGCACTACCTGTCGAGCAAATAGCTACACAATGACTGATTGATGGGAATATTACCTGCTTTAAACAAATAGAGCTGACGCTGCTATAGGACACAGCGCCATCAATACTCATACAATGTGAGCAAAGCCGCCGCGATTCACCTGACCCGACAGATGGCGTTGGATCTCAGTCACGAGGATATCAACATCCGAGTAAATGGCATCGCGTTAGGTATGTTGCCTTTTGATATTATTCCTGTGCATTGGATCCTCCTCCTTTAAAGCCCTTACTGTTTCCCATTCATTCGGGTCGCTCACAGATACTTACACACCACCTTTGACGTAGGCTACTTCCCCTCCGAGATGACAACCAGTTCCTCCAACGACGAGAACACGAGCGAATACGACGTGCAGATGTTCCGCACCTTTATGAACTGGATGGGCGTCAAGTGCGTCAAGAGGATGGGGAGTGCCCGTGACCTTGCTAGTGTAAGCTTCTCATTTCCTTGCTATTTACCTAATTTTTTGCATTTATCAGCACATCCCACCAACGTAGTGGGATGTCCGTGGTAAGGCGAGTATTGACCAAAGATGTGAGAGTTGACAATTGAGTAGGTCATCCTTACTCTAGTCACTAATGAGTACATATGGGGAACTATCAGCATACTAGATGGCGGCATCGCACTGAATTTGCCTGGGAATATGTAAAAGGGTTGCCCAACTACGTGTAGCGCCTTTGACTGAGACTCATCTGCACCCCTACGATGTCCTCATAGACTTGCATTGGAACCAGCACATGTGGTACAAAGATCCAATTATTGAATCCGTCTCTAGTCCGAAGTAGCTCAGATAAATCAGATATTGGCTATGACTGGGTCATTAAAGGAGGCAGCATGCGACCGACTATCGCGGGTTTCTTTGAGAAAACACCGACTTTCAATTGACGATACGCCATTGCAAAACAAAACAAACAAAAGAACACAGACACCCCCTTCGTTGCTAAATGTACCATTGATCGTAGAGATCTGTATGCGAGTTCGTATCAAAACCACCGAGGTGTCCCGTATCCAATAATTTTTCACCCGATGAACAGTAGAAATATTTTCTTTGTTGAGAAGCCTATTGTGACAACACAACATGATTGTCGTGAGTATTTCGACATTGTTTGGTTGCGGGTTGTCTATAGAAGATTAGCTTATAACCAGGCGAGGACAACCGGGAACGAGATGCACCACTTCTTGACCAAAAGCTACACAAAAGCATCATACGACACAACGCCTTTCACAAGTAACTTCCCAAAGCAAATCTCAAAGCCACACCATATCCAACATCACCAATAAACACAATGATCCCCACTCCACCCAACAAAAGAGGTCCCAAGCCCTCAAAGAAACTTCCAAAAGACATCGAAGACGAGCTACGCACCGATGTATTCGATGCAGTAGACGACCACGTCTCGAACACCAACCCCGCTCCGCAGCTCATCATAGCGAACCCCGAGACCGGTTGCCACGGAACATGTAGTCAGCACGGCGAGATCACGCAATTCATCTTTAATCACGGCAAGTTAGCCCACTCCAGACAATGCAAGTGCATGAGTTCATCCGCGAACGGGGAAGCGACGGTTTTGCTTCCCAGAATGCTCGACCATCACCGCTTCCGGCTCGTCGAAGGCGAATATGACGATGTGCCGGCGCTGGAGCCGAAGCTGGCTGCCATGGTGGTCATGAAGTTGTTTCTGGGGATGGAGGTTCCTGGACCTCTGGGTTTGAAGCTTCGGCTGGAACCAGTAGCTGAGGGGAAGGGAAAAGGGATAGCGAAATAGATTGTTATTGCTGGAAATGCTGCTGCGTTGTTGTAGGCCCAGCGAAGTGGCCAATATCACTTTTCAAAGTCGAGTTTTTAGAATAGAATAAATTTGACGTTTTGGCTACTTTACATTGACTTTAGTAACACAGTGAGTGACATATTGGGGAAGACATCAGGACGAAACCCCCAATTCAAGCACAACACTTTTACGTAGGGCGTTTTGTTATGCATATGGATATTCGTGCCAAATTGTATTAGTCGTTAATGATACATCTTGCACCCAATCTCCCCGCGGGGTAGGTTACATAAACATACTTTCCCGGTACAAGAGACCACGTCTTTTGAAAGAGCAGTATGGTCTACTCGGTGAAACATGTCGGCGTAATGTATTGCTTCCTATTCGCCCATTCATGTACGCCCTGTGTTCATGTCTGGGGAGCTTTCCACATCGAAGTGTGCATCCTCCCCACCCGACTGTTACACGCGACACTAATCGAGCAAAGTCACGCCGCATGTCTGCCTGAGCATGATGGCAACATGATATTGGCGTTCCGCAATCAGTATCGTGGATTCTGGTCTTGCCACTGGTTGTTTTGATAATCGTGTCCTTGTTGGGGTTGGTGGTATTGGTCTGACGGACGATATTCTTGAGTCGGCGGCGGTGGGTATTCCTGATGAGGTCGCTGATACTGATCGGGTCGATACTCTTGGTGGTGCGATTGGTAGTCAGGTCTGTAATCTTGTTGCGGCGGGGGTGGATATTCCTGATGGGGTGGCTGGTATTGATCAGGACGATATTCTTGGTGAGGTGGTGGCGGGTATTCCTGATGAGGTGGCTGATGTTGGTTTTGTTGATGGTCTGGCCTCTGGTCCTGCTGGTGTTCGCTCTGTGGGGGAGGCGCAAAGTGATCGCCGAATTGTGCGCCAGGTTTGGGTGCTCCCATATCTACACCTTCATTTCCAATATCATCCGGAACAGTGATTCTAACCTTGGGCAGGTACCGCTGGACCTTCTCCTCGACCATGTTCTGCACGAAGACCCAGCTTGCGCGCTCGAATTTACGATGGCCTCCGTTTACGACACCAAGGATACTCTGGCGTAGCATCTGCTGCACCTTTTGTACGAGCCCACGGATCTTGTTGACCAACTTGGCCTTGATATCATCGCCGAAGCCGCGGTCTGCATGCGATGATCCAGCATCGCGCTCGAGTTGCGAGTCGAAGGGGTTGCCGCCCAGGATTTTCTCAAGCGAGCCTTGCAATTCGTCAGGCAGCATCTCGAATAAGTTCTTCTCGATACCGCCTAGCACCTTGCGGAACTCTAGACGAACTTCTCTGTGAACATTAGCGATACCCGTGCTCAGCTTTTCGCTAATGACCTTGGAGAAGCCGCCACCGCTGCTACCGCCTTCTCCATCACCACCGTCACGAGTGCCGTCGCCGATAGACCTTTCACCGTGGTCCTTCTTGCTTCCGAACAGGTTTCCGATTCCCTTCACAATATCCTTCACATGGTCCTCGATCTCGCCCTTGGCCCCGTCGCCAATGTCGCGGGTGCTTGTGTTGCCGCGTAGCCAGCGCTTGATATGGTCGAGGGCGATGCGGGTGAATTGCTCGGCGACGGAGGCGTGGTTCTCGCGCAGCTTCGCGCCGATCCTCTCTTTGATCTCGGGACTGATGCGACGCGCCGTGTCCTCGGGGTTGCGCGCGACGTCTTTGACGCTGCTGCTGAGGACCCCGAGAAGGCCACCGAGCTCGAGCTTCTGGCCGCCACTGCCGCCGTTGCCGTCGTCTAGGTGGTCCTGGACGGCATTGATGGCAGCAGAGAGGAACCCCCGCATCCGCTGAGAGGAATCGGGACGGTCTCCTCCTCCGATGTCCCGAGTGCCGCCGGAGCCGGCGCCGCCCTCGGTGAGATTGAATATGTCGCGCAGGTCGTCGCCTGTCTCGTCGGCGATCTTGCCGAAGCTGCGTGTGAGGCTGGAGAGTTCGTTGGCGAAGGGTAGCGAGAGATCGCCATAGGCATTGGGGATGGCATCGTCCAGGCCTCGTGATGCTCCCGGAGGGGCACCCTCATCGCGGTTGAAGAGAGAGCGGAAGGCGTCGATGACTTGTGTCTCCAGCACGTCGATGGTCTTCTGCTGGAAGTCCTCCAGCTCGTTGGTGATGCGGGGTTGGATCTGCGGGGCGAGCGAGTCCACATACTCGTCGACCTTGGTCATCAGCACCTCGGGCAGAGGCATCGTTGCAATAGGTCGGTGGGGTTAGCGTCGCTAGCGATGTGATAAGGAGCGTGGTGATGAAGTGAGAGTGCAAATAGTAAGAATACAACTGAGAGTGAAAGGTATAGGTACGAGTAGGTAGGTAAAGAAGTAAAAAAGCAGGTGATGATGCGTCAAGGGATGCAGGTCCAAATTGTAGCAACCACTTGCAGCTTCAAGTCACGTCAGTGATACACACACCCAAGCAGGCGGGCGCTTTCATTGGTCTGCTACGCAATGCGAAAGAATAAATAACGGAGTAAAAGGTGCTTCGTTCCGTTCCATTGCCAAGCCCCTTTGAGTAGGTATTCCTCCAGTGATGCGACTGGTTGATGAATACCGTACTCGTCGTCAATTATGTCGCGTCATGTTAGAATCGAAAGCACTAGTACAACCATGTTGGCTCTCCTTGGCTCGAACTTACAACATAGGGTTTTGATTGTCTTTTTATGTTTATTTCGACTGTGACGTAATCTAGGTGATCTGACCTAGCCCCAGGATGTCATCTCTTAGTGAAAGTACTAAGTATACTACCTAGGTAGGCAGTAGCAGATAACTGAGCTTGAGCGGGATGCCTGGACAAACTCTACAAAGTTCAATACTGAAGTTGCTGGTGTTGAGTACGGCCTCCATTGTGCACACATGCACACTAGTAATACAGGACCTCAATGTCCGCTCAACTTCCAAGTTATAGATATGCAATCTGCCAATAAACCTGGAATCGAATATGGCATCTTCGACTGGAGTCAGATCCATGCACTGGCTTCTGCTGATTCGCTTATAATTCCACTGCCCCCCCCCCCCCCCCCCTTTTCCGCTTGCAATGCTAAGTCGTGAATATCGGACAATATCATGCATCAGACCCTTAATCAAAATCGGCACGCCGGCTAACTGTTGCGCACATTTGATCGCCGTCGGTGATGATTTGATAAGGATTCCTAAGCTCTCTTGCTGCTTTGGGTACTCCGATCAACTTCATAGTACGTATCTAAACTTAGGACCGTAGTCCTCGAGGCCAACATCGTCCGATCCCATGAAATCAGTTCTTTCCTTCGGAGGCGCAGTGCCGTACTTGCGATCGAGCTTGGCGTTTTCCCAAACCAAAAGATATCTCTGAATAAGCGCCAAAACAGCCGAGAAGAACATGAAAGCGGCGCATATACTCATACCCTCTACATACCTCGGAGCTTGTCGCGTGGGAAAGACGTTGGTACCCAGGAACGGCCCAGTCTGACCGATAAAGTTGATGAGGACCAGAGACATTCCACGCCTGGTGTCGCTGCCTTGATTATCTGTTCATGTCCAATGATCAGTATCCTCCAAAGAAAGTCGATATGGGGTAAGATACTCACTCAAGGTTAGAGCCAAGATGTTGGGTATAGTAGAGAAGACACCCGCTGAGGCGAGAAATGTTGCGAAGTAACGGACCCCAACTGTTTCAACAGTCGCCAGAATGATGTAACCGGCCCCTCCTACAGCAGAAGTCACGAAAAGAACGAAACACCGCTGCTGAGTTTTGTCTGCCACCCAGGTGGTGACAAGGGCGCACAAGAAAGCGGCGAACGATGGGGGTGCAGAAAGACCCTGCGCGTTGATGGCAGTGTAACCCATGTCTTTGAGGATCGTAGGTAAGAACACGGGTAAGCTGGAGTAAGATACATTACCAGAGAAGTACATGAGTGCACACAGCCAGGCCTTCCAGTCGATAAGAACTGCGCCCAGATCTGGGAGGCGAGGGATCCCAATTCTGGCTTTGGCGTCGACGCCCACTTGGCGCATGGCTCTTGACTTCACGATCTCTTTCTCTTCCGCATTGAGGAATCTAGCCTGTTCTGGCGAATCTGGTATGAAAAACCATGCGATCACTGAGAGGAGCACAGTCGGTAGACCTTCGACAAGGAAAAGTAGGCGCCAGTTGGCGAGATGCGAATGCCCGCTGGTGATGCCATAGGCTAGGGCGCCCGCGAAGGTCGATGCTAGCGGAGCGGCGGAGGCGAAAATGCCACATCGGAACCCGACCTCATGCCGCAAGTAGAAGAAAGAGAGCAGGTAGATGATTCCTGGTCTAAGGGGAGAATATTAGCTGCGGTCGCACATTGACAACGATGGTCAAATCTCAGCCTACCCATAGCATGCCTCAAATACGCCCAGAAGGAATCTCAGTGCTACGAGTCCGCCCCAATTTTGGGCACCAGCTTGCACTGTTGCAATCAATCCCCTTCGGATTCAAATGTTAGATCATGCAGATAGATAACAGAGCGAAGACATAGCTCTCCCAGGTACTTACCAGCCAAAAACGACAATGGCACCAACAATATGAGGAGGAAAGACCTTCCACAGCAAGATACCGAACTCAGCAAGGACATATGCGATGTAAAAGACATTGATTAGCCATTGGTATCCATTGCTGTCCAGATTGAAATCTTTCTCCAAGCCTGCTATTCTGGCGTTACCAATGTTACCGCGATCTAGAAAAGCCAGCATGTCTTGGCATTGCATTCTCACTGTCAGCTCCCTTGCTATAGGCATTATGTAGAGGAGGGGCGCGTGGCAAGTGGCAAGCCTTGAGAAAGCCACCTCGTCAACTCACATAAGACGAAAAATAGGGACATTAGGTTCCAGTCAAGTTTGGCAACAACTCGAGCTTCCCGTTTGTCTCTTTGCTGGGCTAGGCTGCCATCTTGGGATTGGCCTGGGTGTGACTCCATTGCATCGGCCCTTTCCGACACGGGCTTCGTCTCTTTGGGCATGATGATCGGGGGAGGCGGGAGGATTCGCGCAAGGCCTGCGGCTGTCCTACGACGAGGAGAAGTTCAACCCAGAGTGTGTCTTTTCTATAAAAAGGATAGGGATGGTGCGTGGATTTTTGAAGTGAAGAGCAATAACTGGGTTCGGTGGCGCATCGAGGGATTAAGACTATCAATTGTAATACTGCTCGCTCTTTGGCTAGGGAGCGGATGTTGTGTATCGTTGCTGAGACAAATTTCTAATCATAGAGGTGCAGATGGATAGACATGTAAGCTACCTACCTAAGTAGCCGAGGTAGCTAGGGGGCACTCACTATAGATAACGGGCCATGTGTGGTTCAATTTATTCTATGCAACATCACCTAGGTTGTATGATGCGCAAAGTGCCCATAAAGTGCCCATTCCATCATTGATCGCCATGGCCCCCTTTGACAATGAACGAACCAACTGCGACATTTACCTAGCCTGCTTCAGAGGCTGACAAAAGAACAACGGAACAAACTACTTAGACTTTCGGCTACCAGTTCAAGGCTGTGCTATCGGGAGCTGGTTCTTCCATTTCTGATCAGGCCAACCCGTCATGTCGAACCAAAGACCCTTTGCATCTTGCTCCGGTGGGGTGTGTCAGTAATTGAGCCGCTCATTGTCCGTTCCACCTCCATCTATCCCGAGATCTGACTCGAAGTCCGGGCGAGGTGGCACAAGGCGAATCCCAAATGTGCCTTCAGTAGACAACAAATGATGTGTCGATCATATCCTGGAAGGCAGTGATGCGGGCTGACGAGTCCTGTTGTGAAACATGAGCATCTTCATTCCCTACTTTGAAGGTCAGTCCTGTGGTCTCGCTCTGCAGCCTGCAATCGCCCTGCAGGTTTCCTTTTACATTACTAGCTAGTAGCAGTGAACCGTGACTTCGGTCATAGCCAACCGGACTGCAACCATACCGGACAATCATTTCCTCTTCGCTCATCGCCTTTTTCGTTGTCCGCTTGCTGTGGCAACTTGGTGATACCGCAATACCGCAGCCTTTTCAATCATTGTCAGCCAGTCATCTTTGAAATGGCAAGGCGCAATACTTGCCATCACAATTTATTGTTGCACTAGGCAACACTTTAACATCGGCCATGTCGCAGCTGTCACACACCCTCAGCCTTGCGATGTTCGATGTCTTATTTTCCAGCTGGACTTAGCAGGTCGGTCTAGGCAGCCCCTAATGTTGTGCAACGAAGTTGAATCACTGATCAGCGATTGAGCCACTCCCTTCCGATCGACGACAGGTAGGTAGCCTTGACTGTTTAATATGAGAGTATCACGTTCAATATAGCCCAACCGGGCACCCGAGATTCTTTCTAGAGGGACTCTTCCAAATCAACATCAATTGCGTTTCTATCGAATCAAAATTGTGACTGAGCACTCGAAACGAATCTCCTGAAAACACTTCGATGATTTGCTTTCACTGGTGATGTCTTCTCCTCCTACGCTTGACCGGGAGCAAGAAGCGCATGCTCACGAGACACTGCAACCGCAGCTATGGGCTACTCTAAGCATTCTCCTCGTAATCAATAATGTTGCTATCGCAGGGAGACTCTGGGTAACAAGGACGTCATTTGGTACTCGTTCTCGCATTCTGACTGAGGACATATTGATTGTTCTGAGTGGAGTAAGTCCATTTCTCATTTACCACATTTTCGATAGTTATGAAACCCACACCCTGCGATTCTGACGAATCCCATTAACATAACGTGAACAAACAAGATCCTTGTCAATGCTATCATACCGAATCTCATGGTAGCAACACACTTCGGACTTGGTCTTCATGTTTACGTCGTGAACTCGCGCGACGTGCACTATCCCGCCAACTTGTCACATACTTTTAGAGTAAGTCGAGGTTAAACTATCAGATCTGACATGTCTCCCACTTATTGACCAAGCTAATCATATGTTTTTATTTCACTAGCATGTTTGGATCACCATGGTTTTGATGAGCAGTTTTTTCCTCTGCATCAAAATGACCCTGCTTTTCTTCTACAGGCGTCTGTTCCTGGTCGCCAACCCTCGCCTGCGCATCTTCTGGTGGGCCAATTTCGTCTTCATCATTCTCTGGTTCTTTGGGGCGACGGGTTTCTATCTCTTTCAGTGCCAGCCTGTTCAGTACTATTTCATGCGCTATTATGCTTGGTATGACCATGTCGACAAGCACAACCCCGAGAACGTGCAGGGTCAGTGCGATGCTACTGCCGTCCTCAATGTTTCGCTGCCAGTCATCTTCAGCCTAATATCGGACATTGGGCTTATGATTCTGCCCATCTGGGCCGTTTCGACACTGCGAGTGAACAAGTCCAAAAAACGAGGCTTGCTCGCTGTGTTCGGTGTCGGCAGCATCGCTTGTGTTCTTGAACTGGCACGAATACTAGCGCTTAATCTCAAAACTGACGACAAACAAGATACGAGCTGTAAGTAAAGGCTTTTGCGTGGGCTCATGAGCCTGAAAGACTTGCCTGACTGATTATGTAGATGGAGTCGTTCTTTTCTTGATCCTTACAGCCGCCGAGGAGACCACAGCGGTCGTCTGCGCATGCTTGCCCGTCGTCGCACCACGGCTGTTCAGTCGATTCCGGGGCAATACCAATCACAGTAACCACTTGTCGGAGGAGAACAAGGAAATCAACACCTTTATGTGGAAAAGACAAGGCTTCAAGCGCGTCACAAGCTTGAACCCTATCGCCGACCCCAACACTGTTATAGAGCATGTTTCTGACAACGATGTGCCTCTCAAGTATCGGTATGTGGAGATCACTGGAAACTTAGGAAGATCAGAGGGCGACAGATCGAGTGCGACAATAGATTTATCAGCAGCATGCCCCCACGAGAGCCGGACCGGCCTTGTGGCTGGTCCGGTTTGCTCCGTCCCCGGGGCCATTCATGTCCGTACCGACATTCGAACCCGCGTGATGGACGTCTCGAAGGGCTCGTAGCCCAGCAAAAAGGGCACGTTGCCGGATGTCATGTCTTGGTGGAGTTCGATGCAAGGCTAGAATGCATCTCACCCATCACCACTCACTATCGTGGGGTGATGGCGCAGCGAAGCGGGCGCGCTGGACGTTGTATCACGGTCGCCTACCAACCTTGGAGACTGATTATTGTCAATAATCTCGAAAGCAGACGTGTTACAATAACTTTTACTCTCACCGGGTCCTGATAAATTGAGCCCCAATTACCTAGAATGAGTAAGTGAACAACAATGCAGCTCTAAACACTGAGTGTGATTGATGAGTTTGAGCCAGTGGGAGAGGCTGCGAGCGAGATGCATGTATACTAGGCACATGATGTACAATCATCTCATCCTACTTACTCATCTAAACTGGGGTGTTGGCAAAAAATTGTCGAATTCCTGGGCCTTCCATGGCTGCCCCGTCCACTTCTACGTTGAATTATGTTCATCCCAGGTAGAAATAGGGCCAAGTCTTCTTCATGCCTTGCCAACATGAATCTCCCCTTCATCTTGGTCTAATCTACATAGCTATGGGACATGCTATTGCGCCCGGCACTCATTCCGACCTCCTCGGCCGTCAAGACCCGAAGTATCCATCTAAGCCGGGGTCATCAAGACGCCATATTCCGCCATTGCCAAGCGCCCCGCATCGCAGGCATTGCAACCTGGCGTGCCTGCTCGCCTCGCTCGCCTGGCTTGTTGGGATGCGCTAGAATATGTTTCTCCGTCGCAGTTTGCCAGATGGCTCTGGCAGCAACTAATCATATCATCAACGCGTACCCCGCATGCCGAGATAGCCAAGAGTCTTCTCCCCCAACACTGCCGGGGGATGGCGGAGGGGTAAGACGAGTGTATGAACATAAGTTAACTGGATGACTGATATCTGGAGCTCAAGAGCAAGACAATGTGAGATTGCGAAGCCTGACCTATTGTAATGAGCATTAGCCAGTCATTGGCGAAAATGGTGTCGAAAACGTTCTGGTCATGCTTGCTATCCCATTGGATTCTCGGCTTGCTCGCCGCTACTGCGCCCAAAAAGCCGAACATCATCTTTCTCATGAGCGACGATCAAGATGTACGGCTCGGCTCTATGGAATATATGCCTGTTCTCCAGCGAGAGATGCTGGGCAAGGGTTCTGAGTTTGTCAACCATCACACAACGACTGCCCAGTGTTGCCCTAGCAGAGTCACACTGCTGCGAGGCCAACAAGCTCATAATACCAACGTGACCAATGTGTTTTCCCCTGGGTAAGTCCAAAACTACTTTCCCTCTTGTTTGGGTTTAAGATTAGGTGTTATGCTTATGGTTTCGCTAATTCCAAACAATAGAGGTAATTATGAAAAATTCACCTTATCCGGGCAAGCAGACGACTATCTACCGCACTGGTTGAAGAAGGCCGGCTACAAAACAGAGTGTAATTACGCCCATCTTATGAAGGATATTTACCAATCTACAATTTCTCGGGCGCCGTAGTTCTAACAAATAGTTATGCAGATCTCGGCAAGTTCCTGAACGGGGTGAATATCTTGAATTGGGCTTCACCCCCGAGAGGTTGGGATAATATTGAGTACTTTGTAAGTTACTCCTGGCCGAATCATCTTGCCATTGGGCCATTCGCTCACCGTCTCATGAGGTTGAACCATATCAAACCACTCCAAACCGGGTGGTCATGTCAGAAAATGGCAACACTCCTGTCGCATATCTCGGGTATCACCAGACAGATGTGATGCGCGCCAAAGCGTAAGTCAATTAATTGATATGCTACCTACGCCCCAATGATTAATCAATTGATCATTGTAGACTGTCGCGTTTGGAATATCTCGCGAGCCAAGAAGACCCTTTCTTCTTCTTCATTTCGCCCACTGCTCCCCACGTCGACGATGAAACGATGACGACGGTTCCATGCACGCGACATGAAAATCTCTACTTGGACGCCACAGCTCCCAGAACGCCCAGTTACAACCCTCCGGATGAAATCCAGAAGAACAAATTATCGTGGATTGGGCAACGCGAGCGTATGAACGATAGCAATGTGACGTGGACTGACTTAGAATTCAAACGACGGGCGCAGTCGCTCAAGGGCGTTGATGAGATTCTCGAAGATATTCTCTCGTTTCTGGAAGAAAAAGATCTGATGGATAACACTTACAGTGAGTGGTAGACCCTTCGCCGCTGGAGCCAGTCTCAGAAATCTGCTGGGCGATTCTAAAATATCTCTAGTTGTTTATACGAGCGACAATGGGTACCACCTGGGACAACACCGACTGGCTGCGGGGAAGACGACTCCGTTTGCGGAGGATACCAATCTCCCGTTTGTAGTCCGGGGCTAAATCAAACCTGCCCCAGTCGCATCTCGATCTCGCCCCGACGTTTCTCGAAATCGCGGGTTTGGCCAAAGATGGCTATCCTTCTTTCTTAGATGGACGCAGTCTCTTGGACCAGTGGAAGAACCCCGAAAAGCCTTCATCCGGAGACGGCGAGGTTCTCAATGTCGAATACTGGGGCTTGGGCGCCATATCCATCCCCAGTCCCGAAAAAGGGTTCATTAAGAACAATACCTACAAATCAGTGCGCATAATCGGCGAAGAGTCAGCATACCTGTACATCGTCTGGTGTGGCATAAACCAGACTGAGCTTTATGATACGAACGTGAGTTGACTTCAAAATTGGCAGCGGTTTTCTTGATATTAATGCATTCTACTTAGGCGGACCGGTACGAGATAAAAAACTTGGCTCTCAATCCGGAGCCAGAAACGGCTCGTCTTTTGAAGAGACTCGATGCTCTCCTCCTCGTCACTAAGTCCTGCTCGCAAGACTCTTGCTTGGATCCTGGAAAGTAGTTTCTTCCGAGGCTCCAGGCAACGAGATCAAAAACCTCAAACAGGCCATGCAGTCGCAATACGACGAGTTTTTCGATTCCTTCCCTCGCGTGAGAATAGCGGAGTGTCTCGGCTACCAACTCGTGTCGAACGAGATGCCTTTCTACCCTCCCGAGGCGCAATCCCTTGCGACTGCATACCGGAAGGACACCAGTAGCATAGGACCCAGCTACAAGTTCAAAGTTATGTTAGGCAATGAAGAGCCGCAAGGGGGCCCCGAGCAAAGGCATGCAACATTGGAAGACATCCTGAAAACGTCCAGGCGGCTGACGAAGGAGGAGCTGGACCCTTTGCAGGAGAGAGACACTAGATCATCGGCTTAATGATAGTCTGCTGACCCGAAGAGACATACCACTGGGCTAGGGGCACTTTGGTTTTAGTAGATCTTTGAAACTATACAAATGAAATGAAAAGAGAAGAAAGAAAACTAGGAAATTCTGGCGACGAGGGGTGTCTCCTTTAGCCAGCGTCCTCGTTATCCCTGCAGACGTTTACCGTGTGTATAGGAGCTAAAGTCGCTTCTCTTTCAACCTAGGTACGATGGTAATAATACTTATTTTATCCTCTGTTGAAATAGCTGAGAAATTATAATTTTAGTTTCAACAGATTTATAGCTGTAACTTCTAACATAGCGTATTAGATCTGCTTTTACTCGTCGCTAAATATGCTATGATCGACTTATGGCTGGTTTGTAGTATAGCAGCGCTAGTAGTAATGGATGGAAAATTCCGTGGGGTCATGGTGGTGTGCTACCAGCTAGGTACCTAACTTTATTCTTTGCAGTCAACTACCCAAATAAATCATTCAATATTGTGACCAAGAGTCACCTCGGCGAACATTTGGCTAGCATGTCATAAATTCTACGGCTCTATATTCACTCGAACTCCTTCGGAAACATCAAAAACAGACGTATGGGCTTTAGGATAGTCAATTAAAAGCAGGTGTAAATGTTGTTGTGAATCGTCATGCGAGGGGTCACGGTTAGGATTGGGTATCTGGTGTAGGTAGGTGACGATAGCAGGCGGCAGAAAGCCGATAGGCAGCGCCAAGACTTGACTCGAGGCCATTCGCCGCACTAAAACACGCCCAGCAGTCGCACCGGAAAATGCACCCAGGCCCGCCAGGCTCGCCCAGGTAGCACTCACCCACTATACCCAGCCGGGAGCCAGCTAACTGCACTGCACCTAAAGCGACTCCGACTCCACTGCTTTGCTGCTTGGCCCCGAACTTTTTTTCCCGCCTCTCCGCCTCCGTCGCCTCTCGAGACAGTCGTCGACACAGCCGCCGTCCGTACCTTGCCTCGAGCACTACTCCCGCGCCGCTACCACGCCGTTTGCGCAATTGCTCAAGTACATGCGAGTGACGCAACTCCAGATCTGCCTCCGATCCGTTTAAGCCGTGCTGCTGCCGCCTTCGCAGTCTGCCCATCGCACGTGCTCGCCGTCGCCCGTGCGTGCTCTTCGCAATGGCCGACTCGTCGCTCAAGGTTCGTGGCTGCAACCTTCCACATCTCTGCTGCCCACGGCCTGCTCTCTGCTTGCTGTATGGCTAGTGCTCGTCGAGATCTATTAGTAACCGAATTGTCCAACTACAGGAGCGCCTGCTCAACTCGCAGAAGGCCTTTGATGGCCTGTTGTCCCTGATCCCCGCCAAGATGTACTATGGCGAGGATGCGACGGTACGTCCACATGCGTCCGCTGGAGCCCTTCAAGCGCTTATTCTCTTCCCTCCTCATTAGGACCAGTGGCAACGAAAAAAGCAGACCAAGGCCCAAGCTGCCGAGGCGAGACGGAATAAACTCGATCCAGACAGCGCATTAAATCGCAGTGCCAAGGAAGTCATGGACGAACAAGCCAGGAAGAAGAGGAAGCGCGATCAGATGCAAAACGGCGGTGATGACGACAACGACGACGACTGGTCCGAGGTCGAAGGCATCGAGGCTGAGAAGCCCCGCCAGGGCATGAGGAAGAAGGCTGCCAAGGAAGCAAAGAAGAAGCAGAAGCAGGACGCCGAGGACGCCGAGCTGAACGAGACCGAGCAGCGGAAAGAGGAGAAGAAGGCTGCGCGCAAGGAGCGCAAGGCCGAACGTCAACTCTTGCGCGACGAGGAGGCCGAATTCAACCGGAGGACCGTCAAGGGCGTGAACAAGATCAAACTGGGCAATCGAGGGGAGAAGTCTAGCTCATTACCAAACGGCCTCGAATCTGAGCCCGCAAACCCCTCCGAATCCGCTGCATTGACTGGTCACGAGACCACCGATGCCGACGAGCCTGCCGATGGAGCGCACGATTCAGACGACATGAACTCCCCTACAGATACCCCGCAATCTCCTGTTTTCGATGCAAACGGAACACCAGCAGACTCGACGGGACAAGCTCCCAGCGTAACCACGTCCGTCTCCTCCACCGACCCGACATCCGAGAAACCGAAGCACATAAAGGTACCCGCAGACAGTGCTGCATTGCGTGCGCGTCTAGCCGCCAGAATCCAGGCCCTCCGAGATGCCCGCGGAGCCGATAGAGATGGCAAGCCAATCCGCACCCGCGAAGAGCTTCTCGAATCCCGCCGTCAGAAACAGGCGGAGCGCAAAGCCCACAAGAAGGAACTCAGGCAGCAAGCAAAGTTAGAGGAGGAGCGGAAGCGTGAGGAGGCGCTAGCATCGGCGCGCGAGTCTCCAGGTGGCATTCTCACCCCCAATATCGAAATGGACGAAGAAAACAGCTTCGCCTTTGGGCGCGTCGGGTTTGGTGACGGGTCGCAATTATCCCACGACCTCACACATGTTCTGAGTAAAGGGCCGAAGAAGGGGCCCTCAGACCCTAAGACAGCCCTTCTCAAGTTCGAGAACCAAAAGAAACGCTTAGAGGCAATGGATGAAACAAAACGAAAGGACATCGAAGAGAAGGAGGCTTGGCTGACTGCTAGGAGGCGAGCCGAGGGCGAAAAGATCAAGGACGACGAAAAGACGCTTAAGAAGGCAGTCAAACGCAA
Organism: Astrocystis sublimbata; assembly: GCA_022453515.1. NCBI lineage: Eukaryota > Fungi > Ascomycota > Sordariomycetes > Xylariales > Xylariaceae > Astrocystis > Astrocystis sublimbata. Next base: position 362,306 of record JAJNNY010000001.1, on the reverse strand, counting down.
GGAAGCGAGCAAGAAGAAGAGCACCAAAGCATGGGCGGCTCGGAAGGAGGGTGTCGAGAAAAGTATGAAGGACCGACAAAAGAAAAGAGAGGATAACATCAGGCAACGGCGAGAAGAGAAGCTGCTTGGTAAAGCTGGTAAGAAAAAGGGCGCCAAGAAGACGAAAGGCCGCGCAGGCTTTGAAGGTTCCTTCATAGGAAAGAAAAAGTGAGCCATAGGCCGCGACCTACCAATTGATTTCGTCATACCATCGATACCATCGTTCATATATTGAGCAAGGCACACCCTTTGTACATACTTTGCTGCCTTGTAAGCGCATCTTGCTTTTTTCAGCATGACAACTTTCAATGCAGCCCGATGTACCTGAATGGCATTATAGGGATTTGTTAACCTATCTGCCTGGCTCTCGCGACGGGACGTCTACTTGACGATTACAGCGTTCTGCAGCTAGCTACTAACTGATTAACCCGGAGGTGTGCTGTCTCCCAACAAATGTCTGAATTGCTTAAGATCGCCTCATGTCAGACAACCAATTGTGCTTGGGCAATTCGATCAATCTCCGGCTCACGTTCATGGCTTCGAATGAAATACCAGTTTATCCCTAATCCAGAAGATGAGCAGCTTCAGGTTATCTGGTGTGCGAATCAATTCAAGGCTCACCGATTCATTTTTAATTCATGTCAACTCAGTTAAACATATTAACTTCGTGAGCATCATCTCAAGTCACATATACCCCCATCGCCATTGCCAAGAAACCGACCGACTCCATCACGCAACACCCGCATGGAAGCATGAAATTCTGGAGGTGTATAGTGCACCATTAAAATTCACATCTTGCGCCAAGACGCCCCCACGCAAAGATGCACGGCGTTGGAGTTCTTTTCATCGCTTCCGATACCACTTGCCTTGCCGGGAAATCGTGTTGTCACTGTCACCCTATCAGATCATTAGCCCACAGTCCGCACCCATGATGCTATTTGACACAATCGAAGAGATATACTGAACGGATGGGGCTGCATTGCAACTTATTTGCATTTGTTGCTGCTATCTATCCATCATACGGTAGGAGGCAGTATAAGAATGACCCTCGCGTACCGGAAATACAGGGGAGGAATTCCACCTTTCTGTCTGTAGATATTTGGGTGATCGCAAAAGCGCCCATCGTCAATCTATCTACTTCATCAACTTCATCGTGTACTTTGGTTTTTGCATCATCGCGATCCAAGGATTCGAAAAGGTTGACGGCAATCACCCGACTATTACTACCAAAACTTGCGACCATGCGCTTCCCAACGCTTTCGTCTCTCCTTCTCATCGCTTCTCAGTCCGCCATGGCCAGTGCAGCCGACCCTGTTGTTGGGCCAGTCAAGGGTTCCCTCGTAGTTGTTGGCGGCGGGAGTCTAAGCGACTCCATCTACCAGGAAGTGATCACTCGTGCCTCCGGAGGTCCCATCGTCGTCATCCCCACCGCCGACGAGGCAACAGAATACGACCAGAACGCCGCGGGCGCAGCTGCCTTCCGCCGTCTCGGCGCCGAGAGCGTGACGGTGCTGCACACCAACGACCCCAAGGTAGCAGACACGGACGCCTTCGTGTTACCGCTGCGCAACGCCACCGCCGTCTGGTTCGGCGGTGGCCGGCAATGGCGCCTCGTCGACGCGTACGCGGGGACCAAGACCGAGGCCGCCTTCCAAGCCGTGCTCGATCGCGGCGGCGTCATTGGCGGCAGCTCGGCGGGCGCGAGCATCCAGGGGAGTTTCCTCGCACGAGGCGACACCAAGTCGAACCAGATTCTTGTTGGTGACCACACCGTCGGCTTCGGGTATTTACGGAACGTGGCGATCGATCAGCATGTCCTCGTGCGCAACCGCATCTTCGACCTCTTCAATGTGCTGAAGGTCAGGCCCGAGCTGCTGGGCTTCGGATGCGACGAGAACACGGCGCTGGTGGTGGAAGGCGACAACGCGCACGTCATCGGCGCGAGCTACTGTGCGTTTTATGATGGTGGGTTCTGGAGCCGCGAGGGCAGCGCCGAGAAGAACCTGCCGCCGAGCTCCGACCTCTTCTACCTCCTGCGAGCTGGCGATCGATACAACCTGGCGACAAGGAAGGTTGTGGAGTGATTAGTGGAGATGTTGTGAAGGGGAATTGCTTGTTCAAACTACAGAACGTGGTTTAGATTCTTCGTAGCTTGGATGCTTCTCAATTCAATGACGGACGAAACTTTGCTGTGAAAACACTTTTCGTGACAATTATGTCTAATTCTCTGTTCATGAGTTCCGTGGCATGCGAGATGATTCAGTAGGCCATTTGCTACTTTATGCGAGGTTTTGGTAATGGCTAAAGATCGCAAAAGACTCCGTTATTGCTCGAGGCATAGTCTTATTGACTTGTGAAGCGCACTGCCATGTACTTAAGCGCTCTTGCGACCTACTCAATCCAGTGTGATATCGTCCCCAAACTAGGAACTGATAGATAATTTCGGTATGCTATGAACTCTGAAAACTGAAGGTATCGTTTGTCTTCTATATTACTCGTACACGAAAACCCGAAAGCAGCAAGCATATAGTACAACAATTACGCCCACTGGCATTTGCGTCGATGCCGTTTTCCATACCCCTTACGGCTACTTACTTACCTAGTACTTGCTAGCCAGCTCAAACCTAGAGTTCTAGCACTCAAGGCTCATTCAAAATTCGCTGCAACAAATTCTGAATATGTTCATCCGTCTCACGGGGGTCGTCTGGATAATGACTTGCATCCCAGGATGCAGCTTCCCGGACGGCCCCGAAACAGTTCCGCAGCTCTAGCCGCTCCGCCTTGTTTACAGCCATGCCTGCCATTATCAACTCGCGCATATCAAGATCCAAATCGGGACATGGATCACCCTCTGGGCCCTCCACTTCAACCACCCGCGTCAGTATATTTGCTATGAAGGGAAACGATCGAAAGCAATCCACATCATCGGTGACCTTGAACTAGGTGTTCAAGGGGGTAGGGTTTCTTGTTCTGTCCCCAAGAGGGGCCGAAGGAGGGTGAAGAATTCTAGCAGCTACGTACTGATTGCACCGGCATTTGTTTCAAGGCCATTCCAATTTGCCGCACGGTTTGGATGGTCAAATCCGTACTCCATACGGATCAGGCATACCATAAGCTAGAAACGTTGTTTATTCCATGTTAGAAATGAAGTTTTCAGGACATTGATCGGTTGTTTCTTACACTAGATAGTAGAAGTCAGCTAGGGCCATCAAGAGGGGTGTGACTTCTGAACATTCTTACCTGCACAAATCGTACACATTTCTACTCTGGGCATTAAAGGCTGAGTCGTCAAATCTAGCAACTCCGAAATCGATCAACACTAATTTTGGTACTAGCTGGTCTGTGATAGTTTTAGAGGTCAGCAAATTACTCCAAAGCGCATTCACCCAGAGGCGTATGCTGATGATCTCCAATTGCTGGAGAAAGGTCTTTTTGCACACATGAGATCTGCAAGTGACGGAAAAGAGCAGCAGACGTACGTTCTGGGACTTCGGGTTCGGTATTAGAGATCATAACATTTCTAGGGGCGACGTCATTATGGCGAAGTGGACAGAAGTTGGAGTCGTCCCCGAGATTTGCAAGCTCTTCTAAGATCAAAGGTCCCCCTCTGTAATCAAGATTCTCTTGAGTCAATGCAGCGCCAGCTCTCATCACTAGCTCGGGGTTATTAGCACAAGCTAGCACACAGCCCGTCCCGCTTGCTGCAAGGAAATCGGGGGGTGAGTCCTTACGGCAGTAAAACCAAGCCCAAAGAATGCGGTTTGGTAGCGTGATGTTCATTCCTCGCGACTTCTCAATAAAACTCATAAGCGACCCATTTTCTAAATACTCCAGGATGAGCGCCGGGCCACGCCTGGAGCTCATGTGTTTGAATATGTTTTGGGGCGGGTTCTCGAATTTTCCAAAAACGCGTCTGGCGATCTTCGCTAGCCTCCCCGGCCTGTGCCGAATATAATGGACGTCCTCGTGAGAATCTACCATTTGTCCTATATGTGCGTGACCGCGCATCATCTTGGGGCGCAAGAATCGTTAGTCTTTCGTGCAATCAAATCGTGTGGGATACTCTGCCTCACCTGAATAAACCGCATCTCATGCACCAAGCTGTCGGCTCCTTTTCTTCGTATTCCCCGTTTCAAGACCACTCTCTTGGGATTACGGTCGAAAGTAGACTTGTTCTTCATCAGAAGTGCCACACCATACGAGCCGTTGCCCAACGTCTTTTCGCATTCCCAAAGCCTCGAATGGGTGAATAACTCTGTCAAATCCTTTGCTTCCCTCTCGGCAAGTAGACGACCTTCTTCAAAATATCTTGCCCGCGCAACCGATTCGGGCCCCATAGCTTCTTCTTCGCCTCCCGCTTCCGACCCGGTTGACATGTGAGAGGCGTTGGGATCCGGGATTGGTACGCCTGTAAAGCCTGCGTCGACTGGATTCTCATGACCTGGCGCATTTACAGGATAGTCCCCGAGTGGAATGTCGTCATGCGGATTCGGGGGCAGCGGTAGATCTAGAGGGAGGCCTGCAGGAGCAGGAGGAAGCCCCTGGCCGGGCGGAGGCAAGCCAAATGCGAAGGGGCCAAACAACTGTTGTAATGCCTCAAGATCCGCGGGCACGAGAAAGCCGCCGGGGGGCGGAGCCCCAACACCTGCCGGACCACCAGGCCCTACACCTAACGGGACAGGCCTGCGCGGAATTTGTGGTATTGGTAAAGGTCGAGGGGGACCTCCTGGAACCGGAGCCCCAAACCCTGGCGGTGGTCCGCCAGGGTATGCACCTAATGGGACGGGCACATATGGATTTTGTGGTATTGGTAAAGGTTGAGGGGGGCCTCCTGGGACCGGAGCGCCAAACCCTGGCGGACCACCACCAGGGTATGCACCTAATGGGACAGGCCCATGTGGATTTTGTGGTATTGGTAAAGGTCGAAGGGGACCTCCTGGGGGTGGAGCTCCTCCAGGAAGCCCACCACGCCCACTGCCCCCAGCCGCTTGACGACCCTCGAGAGATATGTCCGTAAAGTCACTTCCAGATTCCTGAAGTTCCGGAAGATCATTGATTGATGGCACGTCAGAACCCTCGCTGCCACCTCCCTGGGCGCCAGGTGGCAGATATGGATTCTGGAAGATAGCTGGTAGATTTGGTTGAACATATCCCGGAAGAGGGGCGCGGGGCTATATACATCATTAGTGTCATAAAGTCTCTTGGCGGGAGAATTACCGTCTTCGCCGACGCTATACATAAATAGTAGGGAGTTGAATATGTGTTATGAAGTGATTCGGGTTTGAGAACATCTCAGTGACAGAGAACAGCGGACTATCTAAGGATAACTAACCGGAGGCGGGTTTGACCGCTGGCCCGAACTGATTTGGCTGCCCTCAGACATGCGAAGTACTGGGTCGATATAATCGGCTATGCGCTTGTTTGTCGCGAGCTCGTAAACCTCGTTAATCTAGTTCAGAAAGTGTGCTGGGAAAATCGCCGGGTCTCACTGGCTTGACTCGTCTGCTCAGATTGGTGAACGCACAGTTTGTTACTCTTGGATCTGGATAGAGGTGTCAGTAAAGCATAGGGTTTGGGTATCGATCTTTTCCTGTAGGGCGTCAGTTGCTCCAGATAGATTTGCTTGTAGTCAATAACTGCTTGCTGTTTCCGGGGGCATAATGTGAATGTTGCTTTGTCTTTCACCTCGACAAAAAGCTTCAACCAAAGAACACAGGATCGCGATATTTAACAAAAAGTTTCTGCAACGCTTCTGGAACACTTTTAGATTCACTAAGAACTTCGGAGGCTTTTATTTAATATGATAAGAGACGGTAGTTGCCTTACAAAAAGTGTGACTTGAATGTTCGAATTAAGAAGACACCCCCGAGTGAAGTTGTCCTTACCTCACTTACCAATCACACAATAAACAATTACTCTGTTGTTTGTGAATTGTTTAAGTATCCGTTTTCATTGGACAAAGGCGCGCATTGTACTTAAAATAATCATTCGACTTTCTTGTTGAATCTAACATCCCGTAATGTGCTGTAGGTCAGGACCAAGTGTGTCGGCTAGTATAACCCGCATCGTCATTGATGAAGGAGTTTTGTAATTGAGCCTTCCGCAGTCCGGCCTTGATTAGTATTTGATAAGTTTTGGAACAGCGAGTTCCGGATCCAAGTCGTGGCTACAACTGCGTGTAAATAAAATTAATTAAAGGAACGATCAGGGAGCTGTGATCATGTTCATGCTGTCAATTACCAGTTCAGATATTTGCCAGTATTCGTGACTTGGTCCTAACTACTTCCTCCACTGAGGCAACAGGCACAATTTGACGTTAAACATTTTCGGAGAAATTCTCGCACTCTTCGGAGCAAACTTATGCTCCATACAGACGCTTCGGCGAACTGTAACAGAACTAAGGCCACCTCGAGCCACCTGATAATGTAGCGAGCGTATCACTTAGGCCATTATTCGCTGCTGCTTGGGACCTGCGTAATTCAGTTGAAACTGATAGCAGTAGGCACTAGCAAGGGGATCCTAGGATATAAGTAGGTCGGGTGCTTGGCATTTGGCCCTAGTCGCTAGTTGAATCCACAGCTTCGGCAACAAGCCTCAGATCGGCGATAGGTGATTAACTCTACGCCATGCACAACTCCACTGCATCGGCGATAGCAACTCAACGAGTCTCTCATTACCCCATGTGCTCAGAAGCATAATGTGAATACAGATGTATAAAGTCAATCGAAATCTCTTATATAATTAAGCAATCAAATGTTGAAGGTAGTATCCTAAGATTTCAGTTCATAACACAATCCCTTGGAACAGAATCGCTCGACTGAGATATACAACTATCTTAACCGACTCCCCCACCTCCACACCCCACGAAAGAAGCGAAAGAAACTGTATAGTAATTCAGTTATAATTTCGCCAAACACAGCTCTAAGACGACACTCACCGCAAGATTGCCAAGAATAGCACAGAAGTATGGCCCAACGTGTTTGGCTCATCACAGGGGCATCCGCCGGCCTTGGGCTGGAGTTAGCTAAGATTGTAGCTAGTCGAGGTGAACGTGTGATTGCGGCCACACGCTCTCCTCACAAACTAGCAGGTCTTCCTGGGATCGTTGCCGCTCGACTAGACCACAATGAGTCTCAGTCGCAAGTTCAAGCTGCCATAGACGATATCATTGGCATCTATGGTACCGTTGACGTCGTCGTCAACAACGCGGCATATGTCCAAACTGGCACAGTTGAGGAGACTACCCCCGAAGAAACACAAGCGCAATTCCAAGCCAACACTTTCGGCCCAGTCAGCGTCTACCGTGCAATCCTTCCACACTTGCGTTCCAAGCGCTCAGGAACACTCGTCACCGTTGGTTCCATGGCAGCGTGGTACACTATGAACAGCTGCAACTTGTACAATGCGTCCAAATCCGCGCTGCGCTGGCTCGTCTTGGGCCTGGCCGAGGAGGTGAAGCCCTTCGGCATCAAGCACTGCCTCGTCGAACCAGGATTCTTCCGCACCGACCTGCTCAAGCCCGGATCCAACTTCGCGAAGACTAGCACCGAGAGTCGAATTCCAGATTACGCGGAGATTAACAAGAACGCTGACGATGCGTTCACCAATTTTCACGGCACGCAGCTTGGCAACCCCGTCAAGGGGGCGGAGGTCTTGTACGACGTGATCACGTCGTCGGGCGTCGCGGCTGGGCGAGAATTGCCGGGCTTGCTGCCCCTCGGTAGCGATGCCGCGACTATGATTGCGGACAATGCCAGGGGCGTCATTTCTCAAGTTGATGAGTGGGCAGAGGTCGCCGCACAGAGTGATCATAAGTCTTGAGAGCGAGACTAGAATTGGGAGGGTGCACATCGGTCATGTGCAGTGAGTTAGTTTCTTCATGCTGTCAACCTGAAACAGCAGGCAGAGAGTACTTATTGTCTTATGCTCGGTAGCAGGCTAAATATGAAGTTGAAAATATAAGTGATATGATATCTTAGCAAAAGCGAACGGATGGGACTTACATACTGCTGGTATAAATAGCACGTGCCGAGAAACCTGGCTTCTTCAAAAAGACTCATATTTCTACAACAATGGTTGCTAAACCCCCGCCCAACACACATACACATTGAAATGGCAATGTGTACCTAGACAATGGAGCTTGACTACAATTTTCCTCTGTGCAGTAGGACATGACCTTAGGAGAAAAGTAATCTAGTAGCTATTAGCGCGGGGCAGAATCTTGGCGCTACGGGGATCGCGCTTAGCGCAGCGCGGGGTAGGTTCAGCATCTTCACTGTTTTCAACTTCAGCGATACGAGCTGTCATTCTCTTTTAAAGCTTGTTTAAGTGGTAGGGAGAGAGGCAGGCCAAGGTATTGAAGCAAGTTATAAGATGTGTAATTTCATTCCTAAACTCCTATGGAAATTGGTAGTATTCTACCCGTGAAATATACATAGTATATCAGTCTAGTTCGATGCTTTTCCCCCCTTAAGTCTAATTTGCTCCACGATTCGTCGCATCCCAACATCGACACTGCCGAACTCTTAGTGTTGAGTTGGTAACTGCATCACTCGGGTCTGGTAAACCTCGTGTCCCTCTGGCCCGAGGTACCGACCAGTCTTGAAGCTATTCAACATTGGTTAGCCTCATTCACGAACACGCCGGTTGATGATTTTCATAGACTTACCTCCAGTGCAGATTTCCGAGAGCGACATAGCGGCAGACTTCAACAAAGCGAAGGACCTGGTTATCTATATGCTCACCATACGATGGCATCTCGGCAAGCGCAATGTACCATCTCTTGTAGCAGTGGTCAATGAGGGCCCCGATCGTGTCGATCGCTTCCTGGATGGTTTTGTTCTGCTCTGACAGAATTGATATCAAGTTGTAGTCAACGCCCAATTCCTGAAGTCCGATGTTAGCATTATGGTCCACGAGGAAATATAATTCTCTTGCTGGGATGTTCACGTACTAGATCCTTCCGATATGACAGAACATCATTGACCCTGAAACACTTTGGTAAGCCTTCGCACGTCCACGCTGAAATTATCTTTACTCACAGAAGTACAAGGTCTGCAGAGACCCTCATGCATTCCTGCATTGAGGGATGCTGGAAAACGTGCTCGGGTATGTTGATGCTTTGTCCGTATTCAGAAACCGTTATGGCGGGATAGGCTCCAATGGTTCCTCTGCGCATGTCAAGGTATTCGTCAACGTCGCTCTTCAGAGCCTCTCCGTTGGCGAATCGCTGGACTTGCACAACAAGCTGGTCGAAAAATCTGCTGTGCTGCTCCTTATATCGCTGTTGTAACTCTATTGCATCGTTAACAGGAAGACACGATTATATATGCTCTCGTGGGGACATACCCAAAGAACCTCTCTTCACCAGTCGCTGCCAGCATGTCTGGAAGACGTATCTGATTGGGTTACTCTCAGCGGTGTATAACTCTGCGCCATCTTCCATGATGGCCAATGTCCGGTCAACCTCTTCCTGTGCAGCAATTGGATCATCCTTCAAATGACCCTCGTCGAACTCTGTAAATGCAGTGTGGTCAGCGAGGGAGGAGAGGAGCATGAATGGTTGTTGCACGCACGGTCGTCAAACAAGAACACCTAAAACCATTTATCAGCATTCAAGATCTAGTCACACCATTGCCAGAGCTAGATAGACTCTGGCCCGGAATGAGGAAACGTACCCAGTGATTCCAATCAAGCATCATACGCAATGCGTCTTCATCTGCGTCAGGTGCCCAAATCGAAGCAAGGAAACACAGGTCAACCCTTGTGTTCCTAGCGCTCATCTTCTCGTCCATGTGCATGATCCTTGAACTAAGTCAGCCGCAACCTAATATCTGATAAGATGTACATGTTCAGCTGAAGGAAGCTTACTTTGTGATCCATCTGTCGCCATCTGCTTTGACCTTGAAGTAATTCGGGTTCACGATTGGCTTCGATGACATGATGGATGAGAACAAGTCGGGGACGACAACATGGCTAAGGCGCTCCGACTTTTTGACCGCGCCTGTACTATCAGCTTGCACCGACTGCTTGTAATTCTTTGTCGGAACTGGGGTCGCATGTTCCGCCGACTCGATGATTGCACTAGGGGCCATTTTGGTGATGTTGGTCTTTTCGATAGTTGTGAAGTGGTATATTGTAATGTGCAAGTTATAGAATCTTGAGTTTGAGGTAGTGCTTGAGTGATTGAGCTAAATCTAGTGCAGAGGGTTGGTCACCCTATATAGTCGGCTTTCAATGACTTCGTTCTTCCACGCACCCGAAATCTCACATCACAAACTTACTCGGTCCTTCGCAACTCCGTAGTACTGCCCGCGGTCCTATTCCCGACATTCAAAGGAGGCCATGTCTATGCGGCTCAAAATCGATGTGCTCGATCCGTGTATTTCTGAAGCCTAAAAGGGGTAATTCCCGTCCCGCTGGGCTCACACCTTACCGCCTGCCTATGGAGCCTGTGTGCCGATCCGGGTGAAGCATACGGGGGAAGGTAACATCCCTTACGTCAATCATCACCGGGAGTGAACTAGGGCGAGCCTATAGGAGTCGAAACCGAAGGAGAATATCTTAAAGGAGTCGGAGATATCGGACGGAAAAACTTGAGCATGCCTGAATTTGTAATGTTCAACTACCCGTGAGTGTCATGCAAATGTATTTCAAATCCGCAACTGCTCTTCACGATAACCATCTCGTTTGCCAAAAAGGTGAGTATCGTCCACTGACGCTTGTTGCTGTTCAACAACCAATAGTCGTCCGCTCATTGAACGAGTTTCGCCTCATATGCGACCTTCACTGTATATCATAACATTTGAAATAAAGCCATGCATAAAACTTTAATACGCAGAATCTAACTTTAATAGCCTTGCCTAGATTCGTCTCAATGGAAACCGCAACCTCAAAGTAGCAAGTTTCCTGTAAAACCACTTCCTCGCAACCAGTTCTGAAAATCGGTCAGTGAAAAGTCAGATTTGCCAACTGAAAATGGGGGTAAAAGATAGCGACATAGATTTTACTAGATACCTCCTTATGATGACGCGATTTATGTGTATACCATCTCAGCGACAAGCCTTTCAGGTCATTGCTTGCCATAAGATTTCAACTCAGATCGAATCAACTCCCAGGTCTCCTTCCTCAGGTAGGCGTGTACCATATAATCGCCGTCGTTGTCCTTCCCATACACAATAAACGTATCTCTCGGGTTATCTGTCACTGAAAGTGTAGTACCCCAATATGCCACGGGTTTCACGCTGTGATCACCCATAGCGTCTCCTTTGCTCTCTATTGCAGCGGGTCCAAAATCTGCGAGTTCGAGGAATCCAGCTTTGCTCCAATTTGTGCAGGCGATAACTCTTGAGGTATTCCAGCTCATGAAAAGGGGCATACTGCCCATGGAAGAGAGCCAGGTGCGTGCGATTCGCATGAGTCCGCGCACTTGGGCATCTGTCGTCTGCTCCAAGACGGCCTTCCTCACTCTCAAAGCGATTTGAGATACACTAGAATTTCTGGCTTCTTCAGGCGTCAGTAAACTGACGCTGGGAAGAATCAAGTTCTGTATGTATGCTGCTCTGTGTGAGTTCGGTTTTGATTTGATGCAGTCGAGACGCCCCCGTATGTCGAAAACGTTGCAGATCGCGGCCGAGCCCCTTCCTTTCGAAGACGAAAGAACCATGCGAGAGCCCCACGCAGTGATCAAGTCGCCATCGCTCACGAAGGGCATAGGTTGACCTTGGCCCCCCTGCGTGACTTCCCATTCTTGCGCAGCTTCTTTACGAAGATGGGACAAGAAGCTAATTGGGAGATAGAGATGATGCGTTTCAATGTTTCGCTGTGTCAGCGTGTCTAGCGCATATCTCGCTAGAAATGCCACTAGCGAAAACCCTTTCGTTTGGCGATCTTCCAAGACGAATTTGTTGTTTCGGGCAATTTCATCATTGTCGCTCCCAACCGACGCAGTGACGTCGTCAATAGCTCCCTCAAACTGCACGTCGAGGGACTCAGCGTTCCCGTTTCGAAGAACATGCGTCCAGGCTTGAAGAAATTTGGCGGCTCCCATAGCATCGGCGAGTGAGTGTGGAAATGTGAAACTAACAAGCGTGCCATCCGCAAAGGAGTTGATGTGTAAACATATCAATGGCTCGTCGGTGGAAAGGTAATGCTTGATATCATTGGGAAGTGTCGAGGGAATGCTGAATTCGCGAAATAGCCTGCAGCCTTCTTGAATTGAAGGCTTCATGCCCGTTTTCCGAGGCAGCCGACTAGCCAGCCGGTGGGCATCCATCGTCATCCCATGCTTTATATGAGAAAAGCGAAATGGTGGACGCTCACTGCTGAAATATCTCGGAACGTGAATTTCCAAGTTTCCATGCTCCTTTGAGACGAAATGTCAGCTTTGATTTCATGAAAACCTTGCAGGGCCAGCAGGACTCACATTTTGACGAAGTCTACCGCCAAGCTTTCTCCAATTGCCACAATCCAGCAAGATAGCCAGGGAATCATGCAACTTCTGCGCATCCAGCACATGCTCGTATCGGAAAGTATAACTTATCAGAGATGAACGAACAATAGCGGCCTGGTCTATGAAATGAACTGGATACACTTCGTCAAGACTATCAGCAATGAGTGCATCATCGCTGTGTACACCCAAAGCGCCCTTCTTGCGAGTACCTAGCAGTCTGTGTGTTATACTCTCTAGTCGCGCTCTGTTTCCATTGCTAACGTACCACGCAAGTACGAGCAGACATATGAATATGACTCCATAAGCAGACATAGTAACTTGCTAGTCTGACCTCGAAACAGTCGAAGTCACTGATCAAAAGTGCAACAGATAGAAAACAAGGAAACACCTCAGTCAATTGTTGACTATGGGAATCTCAGCCCAATCATTCGTTATTAAGTTCTAGCACTTGCTTCCACCAAATTTGCGAGAAGATTACTACGCGATATGCCGAGAGATACTTCGCCGACGGGTTCATATGGCCCCGTGTGAAAGCATGCCGATCTAAGCTTGGGACTGTCCTCGCAGCTGTTTTCGGCCATCACGTTCATGACAAATCTAAGCGCTGCACAATACCAAAAAGGTGACTCTGATGATAGGCAATCAGAGCCTCATTCTCCGTTCACTAACTCGAAAACATGGCAAACCGTCATAGTGGAGGTGACTTTAAGGTTACAGTTGCTGAATTGGTCTAAAATCGGCACTCGGCTGGCGGACAGAACTTCGTCTTGGCAGAGCAAAATGGCCAATAACCTAAAGGGGAATGCCTAATCCGGCAACCACCCTCTATTTCGCTGGTCCTATTTCAAAGCCAAGATTTCAAATGGCACAATACCCTACATTGTGTCTGTAGCAATTGCGTATGCCAGCAGCGGGTAGGGCTGAAATATGACGAATCTCCTTTGATACAATGCAGCGGATAAAGATTCATGGAATTGCCTAATCTTGATATTCGCTGAGTCGCATGGGTCAGGGCTAGGGTGGAATTGCCAACTGCGCAGGTTGAGATATAATGAACACTATGGTACGGTATGCATGATAGGAGCGTTGAACGTAGTTTGACTCGATATGCCCTGAGATTTTATTACTGGCCACTGCTAGTCCCACATCCATAATGCCCGCATTTCCCAGAGTTGATGCGACAATCAGCAAAGTAGCCGATGGCAGTCTCACCTCCCTAAACGTCGGCGATGCTGGTGTCATACTATACGCCCTGGCGGCAGGCTATGTGGCATACGGTCTGCTGCTAGCTCTGTATCGCGTTACTTTGCACCCATTGGCGGGTTTCCCCGGATATAAGATCTGTGCTATGACCGAATGGTATGAATTCTATTGCTACATCGTCAAGGGCGGGCAATGGGGGAACGAGGTGCGCGAAATGCACGAGAAATATGGTAAGCTAATCACACATATTCTCTCTCTCTCCCCATGTTGCAAGCATTCATGGGTACTAATTGAGCCTTCACCCCCACAGGACCTATAGTTCGTACAAGTCCATGGGAGCTGTCGATACGCGACTCCGAGTTCTACAACCAACTATATGTTACGGCTTCCACTCGGAAAACGAACATGTGGCCGCGTGGCAGAGAGGGTAATGGATTCGAAAGTAAGTCAAATGCCGACTGGATGTATAATACCTCGCCCATTGTTGTCTGTGTGGTCAGATTTATGCGAAGTTCCACATGTAGAAGCTATACTCACTTTTTGGTACAGGTTCACACCATCTCTCAGTAGCGCATGATCTGCATCGCGCTCGAAGAAAGGTAAATCGGTCTACAACCCACGAGCTTGGAAAACTAGCAGAGAATTAGCAATTCTGACATTGAAACAGCACCTTGAGCCTTATTTCTCACGCCAAGGTATCACTCGAATTGAGCCCAAAATTGCGGCCGAGGTCTGGAAGCTTGACCGTCGCTTGCTGGGACTCGGTGGTACCGGCGAGGTGGTTAATATGGACCATGCATTGGCAGCAATGACGGGAGACATCATTGGTTATGTATCATGTGGCATGCAGCCTGGCCTCATAGACGAGCCAAGTTTCTCGTCCTCCTGGTATGACTTAATGGTTACGACAACTACCATCGCACCGCTTTTCCGTTGCTTCACGTGGTTAAACAGGTGCGTTAGCTCTTCATTCACGTCCACCCCTACCTCATCCTCTAAGCCGCACCGAAAACTAATTCCGTCGCCGATCGCAGACTCATGCAGAATTTACCAGCTTCAGTAATGGAGCGTGTGTACCCCAAGGGGATTTACAATATGATGCTGGGTAAGAAGGGTCGCGAGTATATTGAGACTTGCAAGAGCGAAGTGCGTGACTCGCCTGATGGCAAAGGAAAGCAGAATTGGAACTCTGTTTTCCACCATCTGCTCTCGAGTAACATTCCGGAATTAGAGAAGTCGGTGGAGAGACTTCAGGCCGAGTCGATGATCTTTTTATTGGCCGGCACTCTCGCCGGGGCTCACACCTTGACCTTCGCCGTTTATTACATCCTCGCCAACCCCATCATCGAGACGCGGCTAAGAGCTGAGCTAGAATGGATTTTCTTGACTGCGGCCGGGCCCGGCCCGATGAAGATACCCACTTGGGCTGAATTAGAGAAATTGCCCTATCTACGTGGGTGCATCAAAGAAGCCTTGAGGTAGGTACATCCATACTGGCGCTTTGACCCTGAATCGCGAGCGGAAGCTAACCTGTGACAGGTTGAACGGACTAGTCGGCAATCTTGCTAGATGCTCCCCTGATGAGGTCATTGCGTACAAGCAGTGGAAGATCCCCAAGAATGTAAGCTCGTGTGTGTATGCAGAGATCAATAGACTTTGCGCGCTAACCATGTCTGTTCCGTACTAGACACCCGTTGGGATGTCGATATATGCCATGCACACCGATGCTTCCGTGTTCCCGGCTCCGTTCGATTTCAACCCAGAGCGCTGGCTCGGCGAGTATGATCCCAGGATGGACCAGAATTTTGTGCCTTTCACAAAAGGTTCGCGAAGCTGTCTCGGCATCAAGTACGTCTACTCTTTCCTATGCCCAGTATATGCTACTATCGACGTGTGATCAAGACACCTAATCTTTCTTCACGCAGTCTTGCTTGGTCGGAGCTATATATTGCTACGGCAACTTTATTCAGGCCGAACGGCCCTAGATTGGCACTCCACGAGACGGATGAGTCTGACATCAAGATTGAGCGGGACTATATCATGGGTTTTCCGAAACCGGGTGCAAGGGGTGTTAGAGTGAAGGTCATATAAGTGTAAGAATCAATGCAAAAACACATGGCTTGAGAGGCCAGGGTCAATCAACAAGCCAAATAAGGCAGGCGTTGGGTAGTTCATTTACATAAACTTAAAGACTTAGAACGCATATGAGAATAGATATCAGAAATTAGAACTTGTACATAATCGCAAAACGATCATCGTACCTAAGTACTTACAACCGCTGATAGGGCAAGTGTTTAGTTTCGTCTTTCTCTATCTTTCGTATTCACAAGGTACTTTATGTACAATACAATAGCCTTCGGGTACCCATGCAGGGTTCTAAAATCTATAAAATATTGCATAGACGATAGGAGTTTTAAATCACTGATGTCATGATTACATAGGTATTTGCCAAGACAACCCTTCTACAAAGGGTAGCATTTAGGGCTGGTTTCAGGGACAAACCCAACCCAACTACAGTAGGGGATCAACGCGTTGACAATATGTATATAGGAAAACAGGTATCTTAGGCAACTGCTATCCCAAGACCAGTGTGACGGTCGGTATATGATAAATCGTTTTTGAAATCTGCCAGAGAGTTATGCGTATTACTACAATGGGAGCCCTGATTAAGGTTGTTGTGTCTCACTTGCATATCGTGGTCGCCGGTTAGATCGTCCCGCGCTCCCGCGAGGGAGGACTTCCACCGGACTCACTGCCAAACCGCCGTCGTATCATTGGTGAATTTCTTTTGATTCCACAGCCAACTTATACGTTTCGGGACTGAGCTTAGTGTAAGTCAAGCACGATTATACGGGGATCGACTGTCTAAGCTCAGGTGGGCATAGCGCTAGAAAGCTTCGCACGCGGCACCCGAATATGCGGCGAGAACAGCACGCAGATCTGCAGCTTATGTGCTGAAGCTTGCGTACCGCCTCACCGGTCTGTATGCGCAAATTTGTCAGACAAATAGGCAGTTCTGTGCGGCACTTCAGGTAACAAACCTGTTAGATGATACTATAGGCAAAGCTGAGAGGCAAAGTGGCCGATAAGAGCAAGTGAGATGGTCAGTGTCCTCGCATAGGCCTCGCATAGCCATCGCGTTATGCGCAGCTGAATCCTACAGAACGCCACCGATGCTTGGTACAGCATGCCAACCCAGTAAGCGATCTATTCGCGGGCGCGCCCAGGTCCGAGTGCGGTGTTGGTGTTGGTGATGTCAAGTACTTACATAGGTACTTGCGCCCCTCGACGATGGCCGTCCCATGCTTCCAAGCCTCGCAAGCCTTCCGATACCACCTTCTTCCCACAGCATGTACGGCATCATCGCCTTCAACAACAAAGGAGAGCAGTCCGCATCTTCTGAGTTTCGTGCGGAGCCCAAGAAATATGGACGCGGCATGGCTTGCCAAGGATGTCGAATTGCCCGGGTTAAATGCAGTGGGAAGCTGGATGGATCGGACTGCGAACGGTGTAAGGGGCTGGAAGTTCAATGCCGCTACACAAACGCTGCATCACGAGGCAAGCGCCGCGACAACACCAGCACTCGCGACAACACCGCAACATCAACAAGATCTGCGTCACCGAAACCGGCCAAAGATAGCCTGCCGTCGCCAGTACCACGCTCGCCAACCCTAGAAATACCGAATTACGATGAGCCACATTTGATGCCGGACAACTCTTTTGGCTTTGACTTTGACATGTGGCTCCCGATGGCCGGCGTGCAAGATCCAGTTTCGGTGGTCGAGCCTTTCGGGCTCGGGGCTGGTCCGCCAGCCGACTCGATACTTACACCACCGTACACGGAGCCTCGGTCGCTGCCCTCAGTGCCATCGGAAAAGCTACTGGGAACTGGTGAAAACTGGGATATACATCTACCCCAATTGTCCGTTAAACCGCAACAAGGCTTGGCGGACTCAGAGTCGCTCTCGACGCAAATGATACCGGGCCTTCTTGGACATGAAAACGATCTCGCCGGGCTCATCTACCCATGCAGTTGTCATCAAGCGACAACGTCGTGTCTATCTATGCTCCGGGGCTGGTCCCTGGGGGAAAGGCCCGGAGCCGGGCTGGATGTTAATGATGGGGGGTCTGCGTTGTCCAACCGTGCCGTGGTCGAGGACTTTCTCGCCCTCTTTGAGAAATCCATCGAGCAGCTGCAGATGATTGAAAACTGCCCGCAGGGCTGCATTGTGTCGCAGGACTTGGCAATCCTCCTGTTGCTGGCCGTTGAGCAGCTAGCAAAGCTACTGCTGAGTTTAGCTTCCGACTTCGCGGGCGGCTCCCTCCAATCACACGATGAGATCTCGCTACGTAAAAAATCCCCGGCAGCACATCTTGGGGAAGACGCCAGCTGTGGTGGAGCTGCCGAGCCGGGAACAGATAAGCGCGTTTCCAGGATCGGCACTTTTGAGATCAGAGATCCCCTGGATTTGAAAAAGATTACGCAGCTGCTGCTGCAAATCAGGACCCAGACCCTGGATGCCTATATCTGCCGCTGGGCCGACAAGATTAAACATTTCGGCCTGCACAATCTTCAGTTTACGCTTGGAAACATTCGCGAAGATTTGAATAAAGTAAAATGCGCTGAGAAGCTGCCCTGCTAACTCGGTCACTTTGACACAAATAGGTCACTTAAGTTGGTCGTATGGCGCTCACTACAACAGGATTAACATCATCACAACGCATTATTGGACAAAACAACTAGCGGGTTGCTATTCGATATATTTGGTTGTTACATGTACTATATAGCATCGTCATCAACAAGTTAAGATAAATAGATTTATGTTTTTAGAGAATTTAAAAGCAACTGTGTATATTATAATCGACTCTAATGTGTACTTATTACTGGATGCAAGGAAAGAGCAAGCGTCTTGCGCCAGACGTCTTGATAAAAGTCAAACCATTATAGGGAGTATAAAAGAACATGACTTGGAAGATTTTTTTTTTTTTTTCGTATGCTGCTTCGGGACCGAAATGGCCAAGCCACTATGCAGGGTTTAGGCATCCACTTGTAAAATGCAGGGAGCTATCAGGGATTTGTGCTGGGACCGCGACTGAAGTGCCGAGCGTTGGGCTGAAGGAATATCCTTGGCGACTGTTACTAATGGGTAGGGGTTTAATGGCATGGCCTTCATCTTCTACCCCAACTTTTCCTTTGGGTTATAATGCACACGAGTATCTGTCAAGGTCACTGTTGAGAAATATTTGAGGATTCGATTGATTGCATTGGCAAACTTTCACTACATCTATCTACATACTTAAGTAGCGATAATGTCACACTCGAGGCCCAACACTGGGCAGGATATGAGTGTCTGCTTTGCACTGCGAACTACCATCATACAAGTCTTGCCAATTGATGTCGATGTTTAGGAATGAGTGAAATAACAAAGTCTTATTTGAAGTTCTATATTCTATATTCGTAAAACTACCCGAAAAATATACACAGATTTGTATGCCATATTTGCCCAAAATAGTATGCCTCGACAACGAACCTATGTAAGTGCCAATGAACAATTGGTTTTGAGATGAAGACACACAAGCTAGCAGCGCGCTAAAAAGCCCATCACTCATACCGACCCTATTACCTTGTCGACTGTGACTTTCACGTGTTCCTTGATCATGGCGTTTCCACAGTCTGTCCACGTTGTTGTCGTAGGATCAGTGGCGTACAAGGTCATGTCGAAACTAGTGAAGAAATTCGCGAATGTGAGGTACGACTCCATCCAGGCAACACTATCGGGGTTTGCGCGTTAGCTTTCTGCCAAGAATAATCGTGAATCCATGGCATGGGGTTGGTGGACTTACTTCAGGCCAATGCAAGATCTGCTGCCCTTTCCGAAGGCGACCAACCAGTGGTCCAACCCTTCGTTTTCCAGCCAGCGTTCAGGCTTAAACTCCTCAGGGTCAGGGAAGATGTCTGCGTTGTCGTGCACGGAACGAATAGCTATCGAGACTGTGGAGCCCTCGGGAATGTAGTGGCCAGCCCACGTAATGCCGCCCTTGGGAGCAATGCGCGGGATAGTTCCCGGCACAGGCGATGATAGGCGGAGGGACTCTTTAATGATAGCTTTCTGTTTCGCAATGCGGTCAGTCGACGCCTGGCCAAATCGCAGTTTTGACAAGAAACCACAGATGGACGTACCAGATACGGCAAGTCTCTCACTTGCTTATACTCCAAGAGCCCACTCTCGTTGCGGGGTAGTGGCGCGAGCTCTTGCTTGAGTCTCTCCAGCTTCTCGGGCTGCCGAAGCAGATAGTATGTGCCGACACTCATCGTGTATGAAGTTGTGTGCGTGCCAGCAAAAGCGAAACTGTACGTCTCGTCCTCGATAGCCTGGTGGGTGAGGGGGGTTTCGCCCTCGTCGGGCCGCAGCAGAAGATCAATCACCGTGTTGCGACCGTCGTCAGCCTTCTTGACACCTTGTTCATGCTCCTTAGCACGATCTTGGATCCAACCCCGAATGTTCTGCGGAGAAAATCGACGTCAGTATTCTACCTTTGACTATCCGCTCGGAAAGGGGTACCCACTCGTCGAAACTCGAATTCTCCCGGAATCAATTTCTCGGCAATGTTCTGGGGTATGTTGGTTGCGAGCCAAATCAATGAAGGGAAGTGCTTGAGCAAGAAGAAGCTCTCGGAGAATGTGCGCAAAGTCGCCAAGAACGGCGGCTCTTCTTCCTTCGCGTCAATTAGGTTCAGAGAGCGATCACACAGAACCTTCATGATAGTATCAATCGTGATGCCGGTGTACAAGCGCTGGATGTCGAGGGGCTTCTTTTCATCGTGATGCTCATGGGCCTTGCTGAGGGCGTTTTGAACGACATCCAAAACAATATGAGATAGCGCTTCCATAGAGGGGACCGTGAAGAGGCTGTTGATCATCTTGCGACGACGCTTGTGGTAGTCGACATTGACAATAGCTGGCAACGCTTCGGCTATACCGCCCGAAGTCTGAAAGAAGGCCGGGTCTTTCGTGTACTTCGAGCCTGACGAATAAACTCTGAAATCACATGTCAGTACTCATAGAAATGACGAAAGACAAAAGGCACTGCAATGCTTCCACTCACTCATGAAAGAATTCGGGGTCGTTGACATGCACCCGGTCAGGGCTTACTCGAACGACGGGTCCTGATCAATGGTCAGTACTCATGCGAAGAGGGTCACTCCATTGAACTCGTATTAGACTCTTTTACTCACCATACTGCGCGTGTAATCGAGGGTAATCTTTCACGTAGTTCCCCCCCAAAACAACGTCTTGGTAAAACTCATACCAGTAAGATACCCCGATGTACCACGGGCCCGGGATGTTGCTCAGAGGATGGAACCATAGTCTCTGGACGGCGATGGCGAGCCAGTAGAGGGTGAAGGATGTGAGGGCCAGAGCAGCCCACCCGCCAAGCGAGTTGGGCAGAATAGAGTGTGAGACAATACCCATTGCGCAATGAAGTTGTCTACTTTAGACCAATAGTACGAAGCATAAACTAGTTGTTTAAATGAAAGGCGAGGAACTGCATTGCACAATATTTCTCTCACAATTCCCAGACCATTCCCCAGTATATATTGTATTTACATGCCCTCGTGATTCCAATCCCTTCATCTTTGGCAATTCCGTCTCAACGGCTTCTGAATCCTTCGTGATTGTATGTTGCCTATCACGGCAACTGCCTATAGCTTCCAAAGGGTATGTGCTTGCCCAGGCCCGAAACTAGATAGTGCCCGTAGTGGACCGGCGCAGCACTACGTACCTACTGTAGGTATGCCGAGTATGCGAAGTCGCATCTGTACCTGCATGGTGCATCAATTAGGCAATGCCCTGGTCGGGACGTCATCGTACAGCAGGGGTCATGCAAATGCCTTGTAGGGCTTACCAACTGCATGGTGCTTGCTGGACGACCGGAGTCGGAGGCGGGGCGATCAATGCCACCCACAGCGCATGCCACGGCCCTGTTCCGCGGGCGCGACACCGAGCCCGCGACCGATGCCTGGACGGGCACCTGCAGCTGAACAAACAGCGTGGAACTTGAATGATTTGAGTTGTTTCAAATCTATACTTTTTTCCTCCCGCGCCTCGGCCATATCACGTTAAAATCCGAGTAAGCCCGTTTACAGCCCAATCTCCATGTCCATCCGAGACTGTGACGACAGTTGGGCACCGCAAGGGGCAATTCCCGTCCGCATTCGTCAACCCTCCTCTCCGTCTCACCCAATGCACGGCCGTACATTATACGCCTACCTAGGTACATAATAGTAAGCTTCGCAAGCTCAGCTCGGATGCGCATATCTCAAGATCCGGTTTGCATTACAAGTTCGCCACCCTCACAGCCGCCTCATTGTCACACACGACGTGTTTCCTGTTTCATCGCCGTCCTCGACAGTTTATAATCTAATTAACACCGCAGCTTAGAACCCCAATCCTTCGTACAACTCCCAACAATCAACAATATACCCAAGTCACAGACCCAGGAAAAGCGCTACAACACAACAAATTCTCATAACATCTTTTTTGCAAATCCCACAACACAACTATGGCTGCCTCTCACATTTACAACTTGCCTGCCGATGCAGTGTGGTTCAGTACGTACTGGAGAAACCCCCTATCAACACAATCCACGATCATTCCCATCTAACAGCCCAACAGTCACCGGCGCATCGTCCGGCATAGGCCAAGCTCTGGCCCAGCAGATCGCCGCTCACCCCACACACAGGCTCGTCGCCACGGCGCGGAATTCTTCCAGACTGAATGAGTTCCTCACACCGTCAGACCGGGTTGAAATCGTCGACCTCGACGTGACCTCAGACAAAGCCATCGATGCGTCGGTTGAGTCAGCTGTGTCCAAGTTCGGCCGCATTGACGTAATGGTCAACAACGCCGGCTACGGTCTGATGGGCGACACCGAGTCGGCCCTGCAACCAGAGGGCCAAGCCAAAGCCCGCAAGCAGGTCGAGACTAACCTGTGGGGAACGACGAGACTCACACTGCACGCCGTGCGCGTGATGCGCGACGAGAACCCCAAGAACGGCCAGCAGGGCGGTGTTGTGCTCAACGTCACATCATTGGGTGGCTTCGCCGGTTTCCCCAGCACTGCGTTCTACCACGCCGCCAAGTTCGGCGTCGAGGGTTTCACAGAAGGTCTCAGCAAGGAGGTCCGTCCCGACTGGAACATCCACTTCTGCCTCATCGAGCCGGGCGGCACCAGCACCAACTTCGCCAGCGGAGGCAGCATGGACTGGTTCGCGGCTCACCCCGCTTACACGGCGGCCGACTGCCCTGGCAGAATCATCGAGGGCTACGTCAAGAACCCCGATATGCAGAAGACCTGGACACCTGCCTCGCGGGTCGCTGGTGCCATGTACCAGGTAGTGGCGCGCGCCAAGTCCCACTCTATTCCTACTAGACTGCCTTTGACGGAGGGAGCCTGGACTGTTGTCAAGAACGAGGTTGCTGCTGTGGATAAGGAACTAGAAGAGGTTAAGGCGCTCAGTCTTTCGGTTGAGATTGATGACGCAAACAAGGCAGGACAGTTTTTGATGGACAACTACTAGGCGAGCAAATTACATAGCCCGGTAACATAGGACATTCTATGCAGAGGTATTAGCTTAGATTTAACCACTCTGCACGAACTGTACTACTTCAAAATAGAGAATAAAAAAAGAACGATCAAATAATCTACTCGCTTGATGAATTGCGCTTGATGAATTGCATCGTGTATATTATAGTGTGCGCCAGCATTAGCTGCGATGTTTGAGGTCAGCATAGCGTACATACATATAATCCTCATGCGGTAGGTACCCAGTCAAGATGCGCCCGCAGCTTAAAGCCACGATCACATTGTGCGAAGTTGTGCGACAGAGAGCCGTCATCACAGCCTCAGCACATTGAAATAGAGAATATTGATTGAGAAAATCACAAACTTACGAAATATCAATTTGTTTCGTCATATCGTCATAGTTACCACGCCAGAACCATTTTGCCGATCCCTGTGATCAATTTGGGAGTAGGCTTACGGGACTAATGGCCCATCTTGCCTGTTTCAGCAGTGCCCTTTTGGAGGGTTGGAACAGGCAATAGGGAGTTTACTAAGGCTTCAAGCACTAAATAGGAAATCGCCTTTTCGTCCAATGCGTTCATTCTGCAATCTGACAAACAATAGTATCTCCCAGCAGATATATCAATAACAGTTCAATGTAACGCACGATGGTTCTTGTTGAGGTGAACGTCGAGGCCAGGTGTTATTGTTTGCTGAACTAGCGTCGCCCTTGCACTGATGCTATCATGTCTCAATTACTGTCGAACGTCACGATGATCAACGATGCGATCTCGTTGAATTCGTTCTCTGAAAAAGACTGGAAAGGCACTATATCAATCATACTAGGTGTTGTATGTATACGATCAAAATGAAAACGAAAATGATGACACTTGATCACTAACGTATCATAGATATCGGCTAGATTTATCGCAGTTTGGTCTTACAATATTTGGTTCCATCCGCTATCAAAGTTCCCAGGGCCGTTTCTCGGCCGAGCATCTCTTGTGAGCTACACCTAGGATTAGTCCGCAAACCAGAATCCTGGAGGCAAACTATTAACAAGCCTTAGCTCTATCGATTTATACATACAAATTCTGGAAAATTCCATGTCGCCGTAACTGAAGCACATCGCAAATATGGTACTTCTTTCATCTTATCCCAGCGAACCAGCGCTACTCAATACGTGAATCTAACATGAGCACACAGGTCCGGTGGTCCGTGTCGCACCCAATGAACTCTCATTCGCGAGCGTCGAGTCGTGGAAGGCGATATACGGCCACCCACTGCCTGGCAAGCAGATTGCCCGAAAAGCGCCATTCTACGAGGTCTTCGCGGCCGGTTTCAGCAGCAGATGCGTGGGCAGCGAGCGGGATCCCAAGAAGCACAGTGCTATGCGCAAAATGCTGAACCCGGCGTTCTCGCAACGTGGCCTACTGGAGCAAGAAGATATCATTTCTGGTGTCATTGACAAATTTGTTCGCATCATAGGCGAGAAGGCCGGCCCAGGCTCGGACGGTATAAACATGAGCCGGTGGTTCGAGATGAACTCGTTCGATATACTCGGCGAGATGGCTTTCGGTGAAAGCTTTCACAGCCTCGATACGGGTAGGTTTATCACCCTTTAGAAGCACAGAACGGTCGGACTGATGTGATGTCTTAGGCAATTTGCACTTTTGGGCCGCCACGGTCCTGGAGCATCTCTATGCCATTACAATAATCGATAACTTACGACGAATTGGATGGTTGGCGAAGACGTTCGGTTTGCTGATCCCGGCATCGCTTTTGACTAAAAACCAGAACTCTACCTTCAGTCGTCAACAGGTCGAAAAGTAAGTCATTCCCAGTTCCTTTGGCAGTATGTGCACTATGCGCTAACGCGTCATACACAGGCGACTATCTATGGACAATACTCGCGACGACTTTGTTAGCTTGCTGGTCAAGAAAGTTCGGGCTGGAGAAGTTGGCAAGGAAGAGATGACGGCTCATGTCTCGACGATAGCGTATGTCCAACCCAGTGCCATCAATCAAAAGCTTATTTCATTCCGCTGACAAAAATGATCGGTCGGATAGTATTGCCGGTGGTGAAACGGTAGCAACGACGTTATCCGGCATCACCTGCTTCTTGACGCAGAATCCGGGCAAGCTTCGACAGCTGACGGCCGAGATCCGCGGCGCTTTCAAGTCCTTCGACGACATCAACGCCACTGCGGCCCAGCAGCTGCCGTATCTTCAGGCTGTGCTGAACGAGGGTCTCAGGCTATTTCCGCCCGCGTCCGGCGGCGCCCCGCGGGTTTCGCCAGGATTCGAATTACACGGACATTATGTCCCCGCAGGCGTAAGTAGTCGTCGCAGCACTTCCATTCTTAAATTCCTTGCATTTCTTTTCTTACCATGAACGTGTGCAGACGGAGATCAATGTGAGCCCTTGGACTATCACACACGATGAAAAGTACTTTTCCGATCCGTGGGACTTCAAGCCCGAGCGCTGGCTAGATCCCAACTCGACCGACATCAAAGATGCGAGTCGGCCATTCCTGCTGGGGCCTCGGGATTGTCTGGGAAGAAAGTAAGTGAAATTCCACTCCCGTCGCAATCTCGAACACAGGCTGACAACGAGACTGCTTGAAGTTTCGCCTGGATGGAGTTGAACTTGGTATTGGCGAAAATCGTCTGGCAGTACGACATGGAGCTTGTCACCAGAGACATCGATTGGCTTCGTGATAGCAAGGTGCATGTGTTATGGTGGAAGCCCGAGCTTCTGGTGCGGTATCATAAGGCATCCCATTGAGATAGCTTTTGTCGGATTGCAAATTGAGGAGGTAGATTAGAAATTTTACTATTTGCTTTGGAGAGAAATCCAAGTACTATGTAATGTATCGAGTGTATGAAATGCAGCCACCCCAACTCACTCACCACACGCGCCGCATGTTGGAGTGCTACCTACTTACTCAGTGGCTTGCCGCAGGCCCGTGGTATCTGACCCTTCGGGGGCCTGCAGGCAGGTTGTGGCTCTAACAGTGGAAGTGTTGCCGCCGTCACAAGCATTGGGCGCATCCATTTAGATGGGTGGTCCCACCCTTGCTCAAAGGAAGCTCTCCACCTCTGACGATATATTTAATTATAAAGCTCCCTTATTCTGCCCAAGTCTCTGGCCATGGGTTCATTGTTCTCTGCCTTCCAAGGTTGAATGGCCAAACGCAAATAGCAGGAAGCTAAGGTTGACAATGCACGACTGAGCAGCCGTCGCAAGTCGTGTGACCGCAGGACAGCGATTGGCTCTGGGGGCCCTGCAGCGGTTACGGGTAGCAGTAGCGTCGGTGGCATGGGTAGGCCCGGGTGGGGTACGGAATAGGTGCAGGGTGAGCAGGGGGGCCAGGGAGCGCATGTCGGGCCAATGACAGGTGCGGGCGCGTCTGCTTGCTGGTCTCCGCCGAAACACTCGGCTGGCCCTCTCGAGCGACATCGTCCAGCGCTTAATTCATTTCACCTTCACCACCGAGACCACTTCGCCTCGCTGCCAAGTCGTCGGCTTCTGCTGCCTCCTCGCGCTCGGATTGGCCACGCCCGTCCACTCGAAGGGCCGGGACCAGCTGCTATGCCCACTCGTAGTCCACTCATGCAACCTCAACCTTCACTTCCGACGCAACAAGGGCGAGCAGAGCACCGCGAGGGATAGGTAAGTGGCCTGCTGCTGGGGACAGTGGCGAGTGTAATCCCCCAGCTCCAAGGGAGCGGACGTCTTTCCTGCATACAAGATGCCCGCTCCCGCCTGCCTCGTCGATCTACCGAGATCTTCGCTTTTGCTCTGACATACATTCCCTTCTTCTTCTTCGCTCTACTACCTAGTACCTATGTAAGTTGCAGCCCCGGTGGTTGATGGCCTACTACTGTGCATTCGCTATTATCACTACGACCTACTGCCACCCTTTCATTGCGCTTTGTTGGCCCTGGGATTCGTGACCCTCGCACCCTCATTGTCCACCAGGTGTCATATCAGCAGTGCTATTGTCTTCGTGCAAATAATCACTGCGAGCCTCTTTTGGCATCTCGTGGCCTCTTTATCCACTCTTTATCGCCTCATCGAGGTGATATGAGTCGCTGGGGTGCCACTCGCCACGAGCCTTGACTCTTGACTCTCGCACTTTCCAGCTTCTCTTCACTTCATATACCCTCCTTATTTTTCTACTTCGCTACTTTCCTTCTTTCTCGCATACGTGCGACCATTTTCATCACTTATTATCAAAATGCGTGCATCATTTCTCTTCTTAGACCTCATATGGTTGTCGGGAGCCTCGGCGGCCGGTCCGCTGAGGCGGGCTGATCGGTAAGTACCACCCTCTGATATCAACTCCGTTCGGGCATGTAGATGGTCTTCTAACACTATATAGGCTGAGGGAAGATGGCAGACATTATCGCGTGCCTGGACAGCCGAGGATGTACAACAAGAGATTCTCAAACTCGACCACGAGCTCCTCGTTGCCAGAAACGTCACTTACTACTGCGACATTGGAATCCTCATCGACATCAACCTTCTCGACTCAGCCTTTCACAACTCCTCTTACCTCTGCATCATCACAGGCTACTACTATCACTTCCACAACATCGCCAGCAGAGACGTTTGTGACTACTACACCTTCGACATCAGCGGCATCGGACTCTAATTCCACTGTAGTGTCCATGTCTTCTGCAATTAACTCTCAGTCATCCACCTTCACGGCGAGCAAGAGTACAAGCCTGGAGGGAACATTATCAACCATTCCCGTGATCAGTATTTTCCCGTCCTCAACCGTAACGGTCGGCACGGGCACGACACCCAAGACGATACCGGATAGTTCACATGTGCGTGCAACTTCGCACATACTTGCCGGATCTCAGACGCCTGTTTCTACCTCCTCTATTACAGCCACGATGAGTAGTTCGACAATTTCCGTTCCCGCCAATGGCAGTAGCAGTGTACTGACATCGACTCCGTCTCTGACTCCTTCCAACTCGGGGACACTATATAGTTCCTCGTCAGCCCCAGCCCTGACGAGGACTTCCACTGCTTCCTCATCTGTCCCATCTTCAACGGCTATTTCAACGGCTATTTCAACAGCGTCTGTGCCCACTTCCGGTGGCAACAGCAGTGTACTGACTCTTACGCCCTTTATGCCTGGGTCGGAAACAAGTTTTGGTGCAACCGCAACATCAAGCGAAATTAAGACTGCCTCCTCGCTGGTGACTACCTCCAGTTCCTTTTCACCAACGGCTTCCTCAACAATCGTGTCAGACCAAAGTAGCACGCCATCAACCTCTTCACACACGTCTGAGACTGAGCATGTATCGCCTACTGGTACACCAAATATGGAGGTGCCCACCGTCATTCCTTCTGCACCCCCAACAGGCACCACTGTGTCGTCTGACGTCTACGCCTCTAACGTTGCGCAAGCCAAGACCTACAATGATCTTTTCAAAACCTTGACCGAAGACTCAGCTTGTACAGCTGGCCAAGTTGCCTGTATCAATGGCAACATTGGACAATGTTCCAGTGCTGGTACCTTTGACATTATTCCATGCGGCTCTGCCTTGAAATGTTCAGCCGTACCGATGAATACAACTGCCGGCGTCCAGGTTGGATGCTTGGATCGTAGTGCTCCGGGCGTGACCACCACAACGTCAAGCTCTGCTGTTGTCACATCGACTCGTGACAGCTCAGCCGATGAGAGCACAGTCACGATAAGGCCAACTGTGACCCGTACAAGCGAAATTGTAATTGCACCCAGCTCCTTCACCTCGTCTGTTACTTCTATGACACCTACCCCGACAACATTGCCGACATTAATTATGACTACCACCTCAAAGTCAGAGCCAGCAGCATCAGCCACGACTGTTGCCTCGGAGATGGAGACTACGACTCCAGCAAATCCCACTTCTTCAGAAACAGAATTCCCAACGCCTGAGAGTTCGGCTGTACACTCAACCACTGTGGCCTTGAGCACAACCAGCAGTCCTGCGGCTACCACTCTCCTCACTATGACGCGCTCGACTGATTCGGGGGTTCTCCCAAGTCTCACATTGACAATCATCACGCCTCCATCTGAGCCCTCGACTTTCTTGTTAACGTCATCCGAACCAGTTGCAACTTCTACCATTCCCGACAATGACGGTACTCCTACTGGAGTAGATATCATCCCAGTAACGCCGCAACCTCATCATCGCCCCCATGGCCCTGCCTTTGGCAGAGATGACAATGGACGGGTTATAGCGACCAGCAAAACGCCGCTTGAATCATCTTCCGATGGTACGCCTGGGCCCGCTACAGTGACAGTGACAGTCACCGAGAAAGAAACCGTCACGGCAACAACTACAACAACAGAAGTGAGAGCCACGACAATAACATTAGCCGCTTGATTATAATTATAGTGGGCCAGGGCACGACGGCCAATACAGTCTCGGGTCATCTCAACGTTCATGATTTAATCAATTTCCTTTGTTTCGAGTTGCTGATTTTAGCGTTGGAGTTGCAAGGCATCATGGCAGTTTGTTCCATTGGTCTAGGTGCCCTCGATAGAACTGTAAGCCATAGCAATTAGATATATCCGTATAATACCCTGGTGGGCAGGCAGGCGGCGAAATTCATTGTACATTTACCCTATAATTTGAACACAAAACACTGAGTTAAACACCATCCATATTGGTGCTAGTATAAAACGCACTACTGTTGCCTTCACTAGTAATCGCATCATGAACAGCAGCCGTTAACCGTCACTCAAAGATGACATCCAAGGCCTTGGCGACGATAAGGACTTGTGGCCCTTGCCAAGCAAGGGTGGTCGATAGTGATTGATTACTGTAAACAACAAGTCCTCGACACGCTTGGTATAAGCACTTCACTAAGCCGTATAACGTTCAGGGGTTGTTGGTGCTCAATGCTGAACATAAGACACAGAGTATAAGACTGTGACCAGAAGCGTTTGGATTCACTGACAAGATGGCCAATTGCCACGATCAAGTCGCGTGAGTTCCTTGCCTATGCCCCTCTGTAACAATGATCGTCACTGTTGCTGTGATCCCAACTGAACCTGGACTGATAGTCTGTTACAGATGCCATCCGCTCCGCAATCTGTCGCGTCATTTTTCCTCCTGCCTTGGTGTTTCCAAAAATGTCTTTCAACAAAGATGACGCACTCAGCCTGGCAGAAGGGCTTGAGAACCTACTTGAAGACTTCGACCCCGAGACGCTCGATTATTCAACTCGGCGCCGGCTCAGTGAGGCGGCTCGCAAACTCTCACTCGCTACTGAGGCTCCCGGGGATTCTGTCCATAGGATCGCACATTCGGTAAATTCAATACAGCGCCCCCTTCACAAAGCTGTGCTTTCGATTCGAAAATTATCTCGTAGAGAGAGCATCTGTCTCTTTTCGTTCTGACAATCTTGTGCTTCTCTAGTCATTTCAGTTACCCCTCGCGTTGATAGGAGTTCAGACAGGCCTCTTTGACGCCTTGTCGGATTTGAATGGCGCCACATCTACTGATGCCAAGCTTGCAGAGATGACACACATGGATGCGGCTTTTTTGAGTAGGATTCTCTGCGAGTCTCTATACGGGGAATTTTGACCTGGGAACACTGACTTGAGTTTCTCCTACCAGGGCGTCTGCTGCGCTACTATCAGTCCTTCGGCATCATTTCGCAAACCGCCGACTGCGAATATGGCGCGAACAACATCACCCGAGCTCTCGTGTCTCTCGGGGGCCGTTCTGCTCTACCCTTTATGTACGTAGCTGTGTGGACATCTTCACCTCAATAGGGTCATATCATGAGGAGCCTGACTGGGGGACAAAAGGTCACTGACACGAAAATCAGTTTCTCGGCGATAGCGCCAGCAATCAACGCCCTGCCAGAGTTCTTGCAGGAAAATAAGTATGCGAATATGACGGATTCTTCCAGAGTCCCATGGTATCAGAGCCACGACACCCAAGAACCCATTTTCAGCTGGATCAACGAGCGCCCGGAAGTACTCAAGAACTTCAGTACGAGACTCCCCAAACTATCTCTTTACTTATCGATGCTTCTAATGGGAATATTTCGCAATACCAAAAAGCCATTCGTCGATTCGTAAATGCTGATATCAGTGCTGCAGTGGGATGGATGGCGGGCCAGCGTGATGGGCTGCCCACGTTCCTCGACGTCGTCGACTTCGAGGCGGAATTCGCGCAGGGCACAGAGGCCTCGACGCCCGTGCTCGTCGACGTCGGAGGGTCGATGGGCCATCAGTGCCTCGCTGTGCGGCAGCGCTACCCGAGCCTCGTGGGACGCATCGTCTTGCAGGATCTTCCCGAGACGATCGAGAAGGTGCAGGCGAGCCCGCTGCCTGGGTTTGAAGGGGTCGAGACCATGGCGCATGATTTCTTCACGCCGCAGACGCTTCGAGGTGCGTTTCGTTCCGCTTGCCGCGTGCTTCGCTTCACACATCCATCCTCCCTATCTTGAAGTCTCTTGCGAGACAGACGGTTGAGTAAAGACGCTGATTCGGATTATAGGGGCCCGCACGTACTACTTGCGCAACGTTCTGCATGACTGGCCTGATGACAAGTGTGTCGAGATTCTGCAGAACCTCAAGCCGGCCATGACGGCGGAGTCGCGCATTCTGGTAGATGAGATGATTCTCCCCGAGAGAGACGCACCCTGGAGAGCCACTCAGCAGGACTTCATCATGGGAGCGGTCCTCGCAGCGCAGGAACGGTCGCTTGGCGAATGGGAGAGGCTCTTTGAAAGGGCCGGGTTCAAGATTGAGCGCATGTGGAAGTATACGGAGGAGCTGTCTGATCACGTCATTGTCTTGGGCTTGAAGTAGCGGGCTCGCGAACGGAGTAATTACACGTTGGTGCATCCAAGGCAAGAGCAGCCAGCTCCTATTGATTCTTTTCGATCGCTGTGTGAGTTTGGTTTGATTCCCGGCCGGTCGAGGTCGTCTGGTCATAAGTCAACACGACGTCCAACAACTGGTGAATCGGAAAGTGCCGCGCATTGCGTTCATGGGGTAGGAGGCGTAAGGTATCATTCATGCCCCTTTTAGGGTCGAGACTCACGATCCAGTGTTCGTCGTAGACTGGCGATTAGTTGACTGGTTCAGCTGCCCCTGTATCTATCTACAAGAGGTTCTCCCGGGACGGCAGGTGCATCAACGGCGACCCACGGTTCATATCCGCACTTATTAGGTTCGCGTAACTTGCAAGTTATGTTTATTTGTAAGGGCTCAACGAGGGGCGCAAGTTTATATATAGCACGTTTAGATTTTGTGACTGTGCATCAGAGTACTGGTATAAATCAGATAAGTCAAAGCCAAATAGGCATATTAATACAGGTACAAGGGATATATTAGAAAAAAACTGACATATTATGGATTCTGAAGCTTGTATGCCTTAACCCACACAAGAACATGTCTTAATATATCAACTAGCGAGGTGCATAAATTTCGTCTGATAATAAGTTAGAGTTCAATCGAGTCTATGACACTTTCTTCCCGACGTGCCCTGAAGTCGTT
This sequence comes from Astrocystis sublimbata, assembly GCA_022453515.1. Taxonomy (NCBI): domain Eukaryota; kingdom Fungi; phylum Ascomycota; class Sordariomycetes; order Xylariales; family Xylariaceae; genus Astrocystis; species Astrocystis sublimbata. Next base: position 329,523 of record JAJNNY010000001.1, on the reverse strand, counting down.
TGTCGCACTCGGATTCGGTCCCCAGAAAATAACCATGCGCAGCTACTCCTACGGAGAAATGGGCCCCCCAAAGTACCCCTTGCTAGTTTCATGCCCTACGGCGATGTCTCTCTGGCCATGTCCTCGCCAAAAGGCTTTTTTGCTCATACTACCTCAACTATTAGATCAACTGCTAAACATAGAAATATGGCTTGGCACAATGTGGAGCGATGGTTTGCATAGGTAGGTAGACAAGAGGCACAGACAAGAGGAAGATGCGAGAGGCCCCGAAGGCACCCCAGCAGGAAATTAATTGTATGAAGCGAAGATTTTGCTTCATCGCTAACATCCGCCATGTGTAAGTGAGTCAGTCGTCCCACTTGTTGTCATGTATGGGAATATCTACCACATCCCAGTCCCGATACTATCAAGCCGTAGAAGATTCCTAAGCACTCCACGATTATCTACCGCTTTGGTTTGAGTATTGAACTCGAAAGGCATAGCGCCAGAAAACACATGGCAATTCTCTAACAGCCTGGTCCTTGGACAACTCCTATTGCTTGCACGGGGCCCGCGGGGGGCGAGGGGCGAGTGAGAGTGTGGGAGTGGTGACAGGGTACCGTATCTTGGCACGGTTCGCAATTTTATGCTGCCTATATACACAGCCATGCTCGGCTGGGATGTCCGTGTATGACAAATCGAAGGTAAGGAATACTCCCTCACATGCGGATGGTTGCGAGGTTCCGCCGTCCGGCGCGGCTGTGGCATACTCCGCATTCAGCGAAAGATGAGTTGCGTTGGGCTTCTATGGTGTTTCCGGAAACTTGACGTGTGGTAATCCCCGGATATCGCAACTAGGTATACAACCTGTTAAGCTTTTCTTTATAAAACTAGTCGACCAGCGCCACTTTGATAACCGAATCCTCACCCACCACGCCCTACACTCGCTCTCAACCTCACACCAGGACAAAGAAGACCTTCCTTATATTGACTTTCCCTTGCAAAATCTAATATAATCATCATGTACAACGCCAAAGCTCTTCTTGCCCTGACTGCCCTTGCGGGTGTGTCGGTGGCCACGACGTTTCCCGCCCCGGAATGCCCTGCATTGGAGAAGCAGCTACTCGAAGGCGCTCCTCAGCCGTCCAAGGAGCTCTACGATCTCTTCGGTATTAAGCCCGACGGCGATGCCTCGGAGGTCCCCAGCCAACTCCTCTCGGACCCCGGTGCCTACATCGACGTGCTGTGCTCCGTAGTTCCCACGCTGCCCGAAGAGCAACAATCCGTGTTCGCCGAGTACGGTGGATCCCTCCTCGCCTACGCTTCCAAGTCGGTCGACTTGTACGCCGAGGTCGCCACCAAGTGCGTCGTCACCGGCACCGCTGCCACCTCCGTCACCAGCGTCTTCCACTCCCTCGCCGAGTCGCCCGAGGCCGTCTGCCAGCCCACCAGCACCAGCGCCCCGGCCGGAGGCAACGGCACCGCCGTCATCACCCCTTACCCTACCATGACGCCTGCCCCTACCGGAAACGGCACTGCGCCGGCCCCTACTTCCTCGGTCCCGGTCGTCGCCGGTGCTGCTGGCCCCAACAGCGTCTTTGCTGGTGCCATCGCCGCCGGCGCTCTGGCCGGTGCTGTTGCTCTTCTGTAAGAGGGGACGACTCACATAAGACGCTCTCTTGCAGTATCGATGATTGACGACAGCCTATTGTCCGCCCTTGGGATCGTCAGACTGCGCTTGTGTTTTGAATAGACGGTGGATGGTGGATGGGGAAGGCACAATACATAAAATCACGACATTGGAGTTTTTGTTCTGACTAATTTACAGTCGAACCGCACACACTGTATATTACTTTGGAACTTCTAGAAATGTAAACTTTAATTCTCGTACATCTGTTTCGACACTTTAACCACATGACTTGATTTCAATGACCCCTATCTCGCCAATTAGTCTAACTACTTACTCATCAAGGTGCTCTATGAAACTGCTAGTCCTAGCGATGCGGATGGGCTGTGGAGCGATGATCGGACTCACCTCAACTGCCTGGACAATCCTGGGCTGGTCCTCCACTTGAGGTTTCAACGGCACGGCTGTGGCCGTGGCTGGTTCAGCATCGTACAGCGAGATGTCTTCGAACTCACTATCATCTTCATGGAGAACCTTTGAACTACCAGCTTCTTGCATGGAGGTTTTAGCCAGGGGATCGGTCTGAGACGGAACCCCCATTGCAGCAAGGTCTATCTCGTGGAAACTTCTGCGCGAATGACGCCGCTTCTCCTCGGGCTCGTTGGCATCGCTGCTGACCGAATTTCGCAGGCGCTGCCCGCCGAGGTCGTCGGATGAATAACGTCGCGAAGAACTAGGAGATCGACTGCCTTCGCTTTCTGCGTAAGGTGCTCGGTAGTACGTGACTGGTGTGCTGCTCTCCTCGCGAATCGTGCCTAAATGAATACGTTGTGCATTCAATCGCTCATCTTGTGAGTCTGTCTGTTGATCAGGCTCGGCTTGGTTAGGCTGAGGTCGGGGCGTTGTGGTGTACGTTGGGGGTATTTCCCGCGTTCGAGCAGCGGCGCCGTTGTTGGCACGGTATTGGTATTCGACATCGTGAGCTGTTTTTGGATGAGAGAGTTTTCTGGTTCTTTTCAGCACTGTCCAAGATAGCATCATTATATAGAAGCAGAGGAGGAATCCCACAGAGGCACTAGCAACTGCTACTAGAATGTACTTTTCCGACTCCCGAAGCCCTTCCCACGAGTTTGTGGTGGCCATGGTAGTAAAACGTTATCGTGGCCTGGTAATGTTCTGAAGAAAATGTGATTTAGACGTCTTAAAAAAAGTTTTTTGGTAGCGGCTAAAAAGGACGGAGATACAGGGACGACGGACTTTAGTATTTATAAACCAGTCGGGGCGATTCTGCAATGTTACAAGCACCAAGTTGTGAGACGCTGTAGATTAGGGTTTCTTCACACAAAGGCATTGTCGTTGTGACAATAAAACTGTATACATCCAGACACGCCATTGTACATTTCTTCAATCAACTCATTTGAAGCAAAGACCAGGTGACGTAGTTGTTGAAAGACAAGCACGCTTGTGCGGTAAAAGCTGTACGCTGGTCCCATTGTCGCCAATTATTAGCCACCAGCAATGACAATACTGACAATCTACTGTCGTGCGTCATTGCAAACCCCAAGACATGACCATACCTACATAGTAAACCCAAAGTACGAGAGCCGCAGAAACTACCAAATGATGGCGAGTGAAGTGGTCTGGAATCTTAGGCATTGACCATCAATTTTGAAATCGTATTCCAAAGCACAAATACTAGGAACAAACTGGTTCAGCAAGACTTTTTCATGGGAATTCTAGATACGATAACATAACAACAAATCTCGCTTAAGACTGAGATCACCATCTATCAATACTGACTATACCCCCATCAACACGGGAAAACACATGACAGTTGTTTGGTTTGCGCCGCGAGGTGCCGAGCTAATCAAGTTTTACTTACGCACAAAGTCTTTTGCGGATAGATTCATTCTTCAAGTGATACAATGCAGACGCTGATTGTATTCATTGAACATATACACTTTTACACGAGCGTGGTTTCTTTTTTCACTATTCTTTCTATAATTACTCGCATGCTCTCGAAACAAAGCCTTGGTAGCAAGGGCAATTTCGGGCGAGCAACTCTCGTCACAACTTCGCTGGGAACATGAATTGAGTGGGACGCCTCGTAGCCACCGTGAAAACAAGAGTTTTTCCCATGCACATAAAGCCGACGATGCGCGACTCTCTCGCATCGAAATAAGATATCTTGTGAGATAGCCGTTGTCTTGCTTGGAATAAGATACAGTTGTCGTCCACAAATCACACTTGTTTCTTGAGGTCTTAGCGCATACTCACATTGATCGGCGCTATGCTCATTAATTTGGTAGTCTCGAAGGTGCAAAGGTTGCTTTTGAATTGCCTCCTTCATTATGTAATGTGGCCCGAAAGGGGGCTAAGCGCCCGGCATCCCATTGTGTGGGATTTTTGGTGTATCTATCAGGTCGTCTAACCCTGCGCATAACTAACGTACAGTGATAGTTGCAAAAACGCACCTTCCCATTACGCCTGAATATGCTTCGTGTTGGTGTTGACTTTCTCATCCGCCTTACTTCCTTGTATCTCGCTGTCTGGCCCCTCATTGGTGGCCCAGGTCTCCTGAGCTATAAACAGAGTGTGTTAGTGTATGACTCGATGCAAAACAGAGATTATCTGACTTACCACTCCAAAGTTCCGAGTATAGCCCTCCCTGGTCGATAAGTTCCTTGTGCGTACCCTGCTCTGCAACCTTGCCCTCCTTTAAGACAATGATGAGATCGGCATCGTAAATAGTCCGAAGACGATGAGCAACAAAAACACTTGTTCTGGCCTTCTCTCGGAGGATGCTGTTAATGTTCTGCATGAGAGTTTGTTCCGTATGTGTGTCGAGCGCACTGGTGGCTTCATCGAAGAACAGGAGCGGGGGATCCTTTAGAAGTAGACGAGAAACAGCCAGCCTTTGCTTTTCTCCACCACTGATCATCATGCCTCGTTCGCCAACTTTGGTATCGTATCCCTGAGGCCAGCTCGCAATTATATCATGAATCCTAGCCCGACGCGCAGCTGCGACGACCTGTTCTTCTGGTGCAGATAGGTTACCATATCGGATGTTGTGCCCAACCGTGTCATTGAAGAGAGGTGTGTCTTGTGGGACGACACCAATAGATTGCCGCAACGAGTCGACCTGGACATTGCGGACATCCTGGTCATCAATCAAGATCCGGCCTGCATCTACATCGTAGGAGCGGAATAGAAGGCGCAGTAGTGTAGACTTTCCACAACCACTGGGTCCAACGATAGCGACTTTCTTACCCGCCGGTATAGTCAGGCTCAAGTCGCGCAGAATTGGGCGCTCTTTGACATATCCAAAAGTGACGTTCTCGAATTTGATATGGCCACCTTGGGAAAGCTGCAGGGGCTGCGCGTTGGGAGCGTCTTTGATAGAGACGTTCACCTTCTGCAGGTTGAACAGAGTCTCCATGTCCAGCAAGGACTGTCTAAGCTCTCGATAGACGGTTCCCAGGAAATTGAGAGGGACGGACAGTTGAAAGACCAGCTGATTGATCATGACTAAGTCGCCAACTGTCAAGGACCCGCTGGCCACACCATTTGCGCCAAGATACATCATGCCGGTCAAGGCGCTGGAGAAGATGATGTTTTGCCCGCTATTGAGTAGGGCTAGAGACGTGGCCACCTTGATTGAACTCCTTTCGTAGTCCTTGAGGGCCTTGTCATAGCGTGCCACTTCGAACTTCTCGTTGTTGAAGTACTTGACGGCTTCGAAGTTGATCAGAGAATCAACCGCGACAGTTGATGCTTTGTTGTCCGCGGCATTGGCCTGGCGTCGGAATTTTGTTCTCCAGGCAGTGGTCCAGATGGTGAAAGCGGTGTATGCGGACATGGTGGCGAGCGTAATGGCGGCGAAACTGGCGCCGTACTGCCAAGACAAGATACCACATACCATGCCAATTTCGAGGGCGGTGGGAACGAGATGGAATACCATGCTGGTCAAGAGGAAGCTGATCCCCTTGGTACCGCGGTCAATGGCTCTCGTGAGACCACCAGTCTGTTTGGTCAGGTGGAAGTTTAGGTCGAGACGGAGCAAGTGGCCGAAGACGTCGGCTGCGACTTTGCGGATAGCCTTCTGGGCGACCGAGGCGAAGACAGCATTGCGCAGCTCCTGGAAGACAGTGGCGCCGACCCTGGTCAGACCGTAGGCAAATATCATGCTTCCAGCAATCATGGCGGCATTGCCGCCGGTGGCGCCGACGTCGATGTTCATGGCGTCGACAATGCTCTTGAAATAGAAGGGTACCTGGACATTCAAGACCTTGGCCCCGACCAGCAGGGTGACGGCGATGGAGACACGGAGCTTCGTGTCGAGGCTGCCCTTGCCCTTGGGCCACAGGTAGTGGGCCATCTGCCTGATTATTGCCCAGTCGGCCTTGCGCTGTTCCTGGACGCTCTTGTCGTCGACAACTAGTGGATCTTTCTGCGCACTTGCGGCGCTCTTGTCGCCCTGTTTGCCCTTGGCCTCGCCCTTGGTGTGAGAGGTGCCGAACGCGGCGCTCTGCGAGGCGCTCCGCAGATGCCAAGGTTCAGGCTGGGCCCATTGCGGCCGTCGAAACAAGCATTGCGAACTCTTGAGCGCCCGTCTTATCGAGAACAGCGCTGGCTGGGTATGGAGGGGAGACTGCCGGGGGAGCCGGGGGAATCGGTGGGATGAGGCTGATGGACCGAGGCCAAGGCAGACGGGGCACGGGGGCCGCGTCCGTGTTAAACTCGTCGATATCATCTTCGGTCTGTGGCGGGGGTGGTCATGGCTGCTCGCAGTCGGGGTTTCGGAGACTGTTCGCGCTGGCCAGTGGGAGGTAGCTCAGCAAGTGGATTAATTGTATGAGATAGATATCGAAACACGACCTCATGAGCGACTGCTCATGTGCTTCTGCTACCTGGTGAGCGAGCATTCGATAGTCACAAGGCATCCGGGGGGAAGGGAAAACAAGAAGAAAGAAGACAACAGTAAACTTACCTGTATAATGCAGACATACATACCAGATTACCTGCTTGATTGCATTTGGGCGAAGCGACGAGGCAATTTTGCGATTCTGTGACAAGATGGCGTCTTCTGGGGCTTGGGGCTGGCTAGCAGCGAGCCTCGGAGCTCAACGAGAGCTCGCCCAGCTCGGGCTTGTCGCCGCTCTGAAGCTCCGTCGGCTTGGAGGGGTGCCGACCTACGCAGACCCCCAGATACCTACCTAGGTAGCTACTGGCTACCTTATGTCAGCCTCTGCATTGTCACGGACAGCTGCTCGCAGCCGGCATCAGCTCAGCTCAGATGGCCTCAAGGACGTTAAGTCGAGGTTAGTCTCAGTGCTGCCGTCCGTCTATCGGTAGGTGCTTGGTGGCGTTGTCCGTCGGATATTGTTTTCAACGCTTTCTTCGCTTGAGTCTCATTTACATTTCGATCCAGGCCCAACGGGTGTAGCGCTGCGCTACGTTGATGACATCACCCTCACATTTAGCGACCTACCTACCTCCCTAGACCGTGCCACATGGCTCGACAAAACCAAAAGTCTCGTGAAAGCCTCATGATAGAACACCAAAGGCAGCGGCATCATCAGCGTTGCAACCTCGTAGATCGCTAACTGTCTTCCAAAACCCGTGGTTGTAAGCAGTCCACACATACTGGCTTTGACGCCATCAGTCTGCTACTGTAAAGTCATCAGACGGCAGAATACATAACCCATCGTCATTCGTATGGCCTCCGTTGGATGAGGCACAACGCGAGCCCGCCACGTCCGACGAGGTATTTGGTTGTATTTTGGTTGTGGACAGTCGATGACGTTCATGCTGCTGTTCATACTGCTGTCCATGCTGGATGATGCTTATGCTGATGTGCGATTTTGATGGGGGGTTCATGCCAGGACGGGGCATTGGGTTTCGCAAGCGCAATTTACGTTTGCTCGTCAGTGTTCGCCAGCCATGCTATTGTGCTAACCGAATTTACAGCCAACCTGGTACATTCGATGACAAAAACGACACCCATACCGCATGAGTTTGCAGGATCAGAGGGTGTGCCACAAGACGACTTTAAGCCGTTTAATGTACAGCTGCGAAAGCACAGATCCAGCGTTGGAGGCTTCTGTAGAGGCTGGCCAAAAGTGCTGGCTTCTTATCGACTACGAATCACATCACGCGATTTCTTGGTGTGCCTACTATAAAATGTCGACACCTAATGCACGCCTCCCTGCGCTACCCCTGGACAAATTTCCCAGGTATGCAAATAGCGGTGACAATGTGGTGGCAGGCGAACGGGCCCGGATCCACAGTGGCCCGCTCGTACGCTTCACACCGAGCCCGTTGATTAGTCCATCACGACCTCCTGCTCCTGTAAGTCTTGTCCCGGCAGGCTATAGTAAATTCCTGCTATGTAGCTCGCGCATCACCTCCCGTCTCTTGCCCGTCCCCCGTCGTGGAGCTTTCAGGACTGTCGACGGTGGAGTCTCAGTCACTAATGACCATTGATATCTTAGTCGACGCGTCTCGGTGGAGCCACGATGTTGGGCAGCACTCAACCAGCTGGTCATTTCGGAAGGCGGTCCAAACCCGCTCGCCCCCCAGACTTTTGCCCAGACCAGAACCCAGAAGGAATCCCAGAGGGGTCGTGGCCCCAGACATTGTTAGATTGAACCATTCGTAGTGCCAGCACTGGGAACAGGCTTCTCTTGCAACATTAGCCTAGTCATTCTTCTAAAATTCGCTCGAGATTTCCGCCTATTCTCAAGCTTTCACTCTCATTCAATCTCTATTTTTCTCTTCTCATTTTCTGTCAAGACGTAGTCTCGTCAGATATGGGACGCCGTGATCGATCATCGCTTAGAAGTGACTCAGGTTATGGAGATGACTTGCCTGAGCCGGCACCGCGCTGCCCTACCGACCACCCTCTGAGTGAGTCAGCCCCTCCTCGCGCCGACGAGCCTCGAGGCTTGCGTCGCTACAAAACATCGCGCTGACACCATAGATAGCTCTCAAGGGCTATGAGATCGGCCCAGCGTCAAAACTTCACATAGGCGACGTAAGGGACTACTGCCAGGACCGTGCTCGGCATCATACTAATGCTCATGCTCTTAGGTTTTTGAGTTCCTCTGGGCCGACGCGGGCGAGTTCCAGTGGGAATGGAAGTGTCTTGGATACACCCGATTTGTCGTCTTGCGCCATACCGAGGGATTCCCTAACCATTGTGTTTGCATGTAAGTCAGGGTACGCCGGTGGCATGCTCCATCATTCCCTCCATCGCGGCCAAGTCAATAACCCCCATCTGGCTCAGCTATGTGTGTATGACTAACCTAGATCTCAAGACCGATTTCCACTGGCGGTCCCAGCAAACACCAATTTGCAAAGCCAGGCGTCGACAGCTTTCAGCAGGGCTACATCTTCCCAAATGGAGAGCCGAATCCTGGGTATGAACAGCCGAGGGGTGGACCAAAGCTACAGTATTCGCCAATCGGGGTGGAGTTGCGACCTGGTCGGATACGCATGAAGGAAGACTCAAGGGTCAACTACGCAGACATCATCCAAGTCAATCACGATGCACAGGTACTGGTTGTTGGCGATGTGGTGAAGTACTTCGACCGCGTCCGACGAAACGTCAACAAGGCCTGTATGCGGCAGATACTCCGGACAGCGTTGGAGAAATACCAGGCCGAAAAGGACGAGAGCAATAACAGACCGCCGAGCATCATGGAGTCCGTCGATGGGGATTACGGCGGCGGCGCTTCGTGTAGGGATCTTGCCCCGGACCACGATAGAATGGACACCTACACCTTGGACGAGGCACCAAACGAAGACGAAAGCGACGGCCATTCCATGCAAAGAGAGTACCAGCAGCCACTTGTAGAGGCGGAATACTACTCTTCGGAACCTCTGGTTGTCACGAAGCCGATACCCCCGGAGATACCAGAGAAACCCGAGAATATTCGAAGTTCTTCTGCTGAAAAGTCTCCTATGTTTCCATCAGGGTCAAGGTCAGGTTCATCAGACCAGCTGGCCGAACAACGACGATCAAAAAGCGCAAGAAGGGAACACCGACAGCAGGGCGAATTTGACTTTCGATCGATGCACACCGTCACGATGTCCGGGTCGAAATCATGACTCTCGATCGCGATGGAAAGGAACTCGCCTGGATATGGATTCAAAATATTGCAAGAAATTCGGCGTATGGCGAAGTGGCATAGACCCTGGAAACATTGCATATTGGAAGAGTATCTGCGCACGAGGCCGCACCATCCGCTCAAAGCCCTTTTGGATCGGGCCACCAAATTACGAACGACATGAATGACCTTTTCTTTTCTCTTTTTATCGGAAGATGGACGAATAACGAAAAAAAATACCCACTGCTTTGATGGCAGTTGAGGCTACTTGACTAGCAACTAATGTACAATCCCCCCCGTCGCAAGACACGCACATCCGCTGTACTTTAGCGCCTTTCAGATGATCCGGTCTAAACAGATCGCCACCAGTCGGATCGTTCATCAGATTGCAGATTATATAATTAAAAGTAGCCGTCAAGAGACAAATCCCACTCGCAATGATGGCCCCAATCCGAACACGGTGGCTTGCCAACAAGCATCCCAATTACCCCTCACGGTGGTTGCATATGAATCACCTGATTTATCCTGCAACATCAGTTACTCGACCCCAATACCTGCAACCATGATTTTTTTTCTCTCTTTTACATCTTCACCTTCAACCGCCTTTAGTGCGGACATGGAAGTTGCGGTATGAACAGTTTTTACATGCCGTTATTACTGACTTTACAGCGACAGATCGTCTACTTGGCACTTTCTTGCGTATGAGCTACTTACCCCAGCTGAGATAAGGGAGGGCCACAGCTCACAACCCGCAGTCAACCCTCCCACTTCGCACGCAACCCCAGATATCATGATAAATTCGGTAGCGAGGCTTGATCCACTTCCGAGCAGACAATGTGTCCAAGCCACCCCGTCTTTCTTCCAAGCTCCCCGGTTGTCGCTGTCCCCACGCCCATGCGCGAATCCAGAACATAACCTCAAGTGACCAATTGACATATTCATGATTCCCCAAGACACAACGATGGGCGGGAGCATACGCACGACTCCTAGTAGACGAGGGCACTTTTCGAGTTGCATGCTCTCGAGCCCGAGCGCTAGTCGGCGACCAGACGCTGTTGACGAATCAAACCACAGCGAAGCGTATGTATGATTTGATTGCTGCCTTTTCGAAAGCATCTCTTTCTTGCGTTGATATTGATAACACACTTGGTGACATGGACGATATAACACTTCCCACCCACCATGATGCTACAGACCTCAGCTTTGTGTTTTACGAAGAAAACAGGCGTTGTTGGGATGGGATAGCAGGTGATCTTCCGTACGAGGTAAGCTAGACGAGAGTCACATTTGAGACGCCTTTTGAGGCGTGTGGCGAGCAGTAGGGGGTGGTGATCTGAGCCCGTGGTGGACTTAATCAAGAGACCAAACGCAAGATACAGAGACAACTAGGAATTTAAGACTACCTACAATCTATCTCCGTCCATGTCGACATCACAGCATTACTTTGCACACACAGAATCATTCGCTAAGAGCTCTTATATACGCTGGGCCAACATAGACATTCCAGCAATTGCAATTGAACGCCAGGCAAGATGTGTCTCTGTAGACTTTTACTCGTGGTAAAGCGAGCTCAATAACTGGACGAGGCAGAGTAAGTGAGGACGAATGCCAATAAACGTGACGAGTGTCTCATGTTCAGCATGCAGAGAGCTGGAATCTAGGCTCGCCAGGTACAGCTGGGTACCGTGCAGACGCCGGAGACATACTGTAGCAAAAGCGTTATCCTGCCCACCAAATAGGGCCTAAAGACAGTGTTTCAATACTTCATATCAAGACTATAGACTGTGTGCGACCATACGTACAGCTCCGAGCTATAACGTCATAGCCTGAGCTCCTCGGCTCAAGCTTCAATGTCCCTCCCTACAACGTCCCACCCCTCGAGCTCTAACAAACCAAATTGATTGATCAATCAACCCAACCCAACCCATTGAAAAGCCCCCCTTTTCAACCCCCCCAAAACCTCACATCCACCAAAAAAAACAATGGCCTTCCGCGCCCTCCACCGCGTCCCCAACGCCGTCCCCCGGGCCCTCTCCGCCCCCTCGCGGGCCGCCTTCTTCCACAGCACCCCGCGCGCCTTCGTGCAAGCGGGCGACGCCGTGCCCGACATCGAGCTGCACGAGGACTCCCCCGGCAACAAGGTGAGCCTGGCGAAGCAATACGCGTCGGGCATCGCCAACGGCGTCGTCGTCGGCGTCCCGGCCGCCTTCTCCGGCGCCTGCTCGCAGAAGCACGTCCCCTCGTACATCAACCACCCCAAAGTCCGGGCCCACGAGGCCGGCCAGGTCTTCGTCGTCAGCGTCAACGACGCCTTCGTCATGAAGGCCTGGGCCGACGAGCTGGACCCTACTAAGGTGTCGGGCGTGAGTTTTTTTTTTTTTTTTCTTCGTTGCTTTGCCTTGCTTTGCTTACCTTACCTACCATACATACATGCATGAATCAAATCTCTTATCTTATCTCGATCTCGGTTTCGGTTTCGAGGCAGCATGTGGAATTTCCGAAAAAGGAGTGCAGAACCAGAGCGCAGAGTCCAAGTCCGGCTCGTAGTGTAAAGTGTGCGAGGAATGAATGAGGGAGATCGATCGATGAAAGCGAGGAAGAACCTCAACCGCAAAGACGCTACCTATCCAATCAATCAGTTGTTGACGTGAAGCGTGAAATAAAAACAGATCCGATTCCTAGCCGATCCCACCGGCGCCTTCACCAAGGCGCTCGACCTCGGCTTCGACGCCATCCCCGTCTTCGGCCACACGCGCGCCAAGCGCTACGCCCTCGTCATCGAGGACGGCAAGGTCAAGTCCGTCCACGTCGAGCCCGACAACACCGGAACTGATGGTGAGTTTGTTTCCACCAACCACCGACCCCCTTCTTTGCTCGATTCGATACGGACGGAATCGAACTTTTCGATGAATGAAAATCTGGCCAAACCCCCCATCCCCAGGAGCGAGATGCTGATCTACGTACTCGCAGTTTCCATGGCCGAGAAAGTCCTGAATTAGATGCGACTTTGTGAGCAGCAGGAGGAATCTGCCTACGATGCGCATCTATCTATCTGTCTGTACGTTAATACGCAATGCGCGTCGTCTCTAGCGCTACTAGAGACTTTGACATCGAAAAATTTGGCCCGCACAGCCACCTACCTACCTACCTGTTAGCGAGATACTTTACTTCCTGTTCTACATGAAGTGTGTCTACCTATGCCTAGAACATCTCATGCATTATATCAAAGTGTACACGCCTTAGCATAGCTAGGTATATTACCCTACCCTATATAGAGTAATGTGTGGATTTAGTTTTCCACTGCTGTCCGCAGGCGTAACACTGCTCAAGGCAACACAGAAGTCATCATTCCCTTGTCGTCTCTCTCCGCGCTTATTCCCTTTCCCCTCAAACCAATCGACGACCTGCATGAGCTGCACGAAAGAAGTCTTACTCGTAAATAGAACGGTCGAACAGAAAGGTGGTTGTATTGGGGGACAATCTACTGTGTGGGCTAGGTGTGCCTCTAGGCTTAAGGACTCGTATGTAGAAATCCAGGCTAGGTACACTGTGCCATCCTCTGTAGACGCTCCTCCCTGTCTTATCATCAAGGCCTGCGGGCCGAACCGCCACGTGGAATGCATCTCCTCAGACGTGTTCGTCCTTCGTAACATTATCCCAGACATCTCAAATTCATCGAAATCAAATGTTCCGGTACAAGTCACCTATCAGAACCGCAAGCACTTGTGGTGCCTATTCGTTATTTACTGCCTACCTGTCTACCTGCCTATCCATGTCGTGGAAGAAGTCAACAGAGTGACGCCTAGAATATGTGCGCCACAACGCGTCTGGGCTGACCGATGCAGGAGAGAACCTTAAGTCAAGCTGCTTGCAAATAAAAAAAAAGTGCTGCTTTGGGTGTTACAGTTCATGCAAATGCTCAAAGCAGTATAATGTGACGGCAAAGGGGAGTGAAACGGAAAAGGAGAAAGAAAGATGCTCAAATTCCCTAATATGACAAATCCCAACACCGGCAATGAGGTCCTCAGTCTACCTGATATCTACCCGAGCGATTCATTAACATGCATTTGTGGTATCTAGCGGCGTCCGGCAGTCGCACTCTTCAGGTCTACGTTAAAGAACCAGCGACCTAGAATATATATACGTTAGCACTCACTATGTGATGAAAGGGGAGGATGCAAATGTCAACGTACCATTGGCAAGATTCTCAGCCGTGTCATTGAGCAGAATCACACGCCTCTTGTTGCAGTAGGAAGTCTTATCCATTATGTCCACTTTCAGTTTAGAGTCGGCCAGCTCCGCTATAGGTTTCTCAAACATTTCGGAGAGAGCCTCGACAGCCATTTCCAGATCCTTTTGATTATCCTCGAAAATCTCCGTCAGATTGTTCCTGGCCAGATAAAAGGCAAATGCATAGGTCCATTTGAGCGTTTGTCGGCAAGTCTGCAAAGCCTGCGAGGCATTATTCAGATATTGGACCTCGATCCACGACATACCAGAGGCTGTCTGTAGTTGCACCATCTTCTTTTCTGTCTTCTGGTAAATGTCTTTGTCCAGGCGGGCAGATTGCTCATGGTTTGCGTAACGGTTGTAATAATGGAGATACCGTTCCAACGACACCCTCGACTTTGCTTGGGCGTCTCTGGCATCTGTACCGCTCTTCTCTTCGAATCGGTTACAGTTATACCAGCTGGTACCGTGCTCCGACCACAGCCCCATGCACATCCAACAGAACTCGTGCTTGCACTTTCTACACGTCATATGGTTGCACCCACCATTCTTCTCGATGGTGGAGTTACACCTCGGGCATTCTTTGGTATTGGCAGAAATCCAGTTGGCGGTTTCGCTATCGTCTGCGCACTTCTTCAACCACTTCTTCACAAGCTCACAAGGGGCTGGCTGGTGGTCGCTGTTGATGCAACCAAAGCAGAAGCGGTAGCCGCAACCGCATGTGACGGTCGGCACCACCTTGTCGAGATCTTTCTTCTTGATGGCGCACTCAACCGCGTTGGCGCAGTCAGGGGCCGGGCACCATTTCAACAAGTCGTTGTCCTCGACGTAGGTGCGATTAAGCAGCTCTCGGTACCGACTCCTCAAATCATCGGCAACCAAGGAATCCAACGAGCGTGAATCGATGATCCTATGACACGCATCAGCAGGACACTGGATCCTGGCTGCTTCGCCCTCTTCCCTTATCTTTTGTGTCAGATATTGTCGGTAACAGTCTACGCAGTATCGGTGACCACACTTCAAGGCGAAGGTGACGAGATCTTCGTCGTCCTCGCAGCAGATATCGCACACGAAGCCAGGCACCTTTTCCAACCTGGGTGGTTCGGACGCACTGGGCCCTAGGCCTGCAGCCTCCAGAACCTTCCGCGAGTTATCCATGTAATCTTCCATGAGTCGTTCCTTGTTCCAACGAAAGTAGCGGAGCATTATGGCGGCGTCCTCTTTCCTCATTTCTAATATGAGATTCACTTCGTCAATCATGTCATCTTGTTGACGTCGAATATCGTCGGGGTTGTAGACTTTGGAGCTGACATCGAAAATCGTGCCTGCCAGTTTGCCGCTTTTATACGAGGTTACGTTAGGGTCATCGTCGGGCTGATCATCGAAGACATCGAATTCTGAGGAGAAAGACGCTGGGTAAGTCTGGTGCAGAACAGAGAGCAAAGGCAAAGCGGCGAAGTGTGAGGGATCGAGTACTGGCTCACGTGTAGAGTAGAGCCAGCAGAAGAAAGTGAGAGAATGTGTGTGGGAGAGAAGAGCGGGCAAAGAATCAGGGGCAGGGCGGGCGGATCTACACACCATCTTCATCAGCAGACATGTCGTTGTCAGTGTCATCCTGCATGATGTCGTCGTCGCTGGACACGTTGGAGACAAAGTCGTCGTCGGAATCCATGGCTGTGCCGGGTGTGGGAGGGGCTGCTGAGGCGAGGACTCGTTTGTTGGGTAAAGTTTCGGGGGTAGAGGACACCGTCGCCTCAGCGGCCTTTCGCTTTCTCGTTATGGGAGGAATGGTGTCGTCGGGTGGGAGAAGCGTGCCGAGAGACTCGCTGATGGCGAGCCGTTGGAGCCAGCACTGGTGAAGGCCGGGTCGCTCCGTGTCGGTGGTATTTGTCGGTGAAGTAGACGATGCGGTGTCTTCGGCTGCGGGGGATTCCCAGTCGGGAGAAATAGGTGATTTGGCGTGGTGAGAGTGGACGAGCAATTGAGTCAGTCGCCTGGCTGCGTATGGGACGAGGCCGTCCACCAGGACGATGACGGGGCAGACGGGGCTCTGCTACGGGCTGTAAGAGATAAGGGGTGTCGGTGTCTGATTTCGATGGACTTGTAATTCGACTGTGGTGTGCAGCTATTCTGGCTGGAGTCGGACGTGGTTTGCAACGAAGAGATGTGAGGATGCCGGGGTGCCGGGGATGCACGATGTTGACCGAGGCGACGGGAAGGCGGGCGGAAGGCGTGGTCACGACGGTCCAGTGCCTGACACACTGACACTGACACACACCACTGCGGAAGGGGGGGGGTGCGCTCGGCGATGACGAGTGGCGTGTGAGACGGTGGGGATGGCCCCTACGTGGACCGCCGTAAGGTACTGTACTTACTTAGGTAATGTCAGGAAGAACCTTACCACTAACATGGCAGGTACGCTACCTGCTTGCCTGCCTTCTGCCTTCTGCCTTCTGCCTACCACGATTGTGTAACTCGCCGTCGGCGGGCAGGTGCGGTGGCAGAACGCGAAACCGAGGAAGGTGTAATGTAATGATTGAATACTTAGGTGCATCCATGCATCTGATGATGCTCTGATGCTGCAAGTGGACGCTAGGTAGGTACAACGCTCAAATGGACAGGGCGGCAACGAAGGTGGGAAACAGGCGGGAAACTGCCCCCCTACTCGCCTAGGTCGGGTGACGGAAACGGGAGTCGATCTTGTTAGTATCGCAAACTTGCTGCCAACTCCAACACGTGCCGCCAACAGCATACTACCTACTTTACCTACATACTTTACCTACTGTACAGTATGTGACCGCTTATCCTGGCATCCTGGCGTGCCTGCGCCCAATGGTGGATGCAAATGCCAAATGCCAAATGCCAAATGCCAAATGCCAGGCAGACAGACGACTTAGGTGGTGCAAGGAGATGTCCCAATCCATAGCTAAGTAATTCCTGTAGGGCTCAATGGGTGGTGCTGGTGCCTAACAGTGCAAAGTCCGGCAGGCAACCCTGGACCGAAGCGCGAGCACGCCTGCCGTACCGTCCCGCAGTGAAGAGCAGCCTTTCTAACTCGCGAGAGGCTAGATCCATTTGCTCTCAGTTTTTGGCCAGTTTTTGGCCAACCGGCAACCAATGAACAAACCTCATCGCCCGGCGTAATGCAGCCACTTAAGTCGAGCCCCACATGATGGCAATGACGCACCATTTAGCTCACTTCTATCCCGAGGAGAGCGTCGAGTCTCGACAATCTGTGTCCGGCAGGCCCGCATCCATCCTGCCCGGATCGCCCGTGTTACTAGGTAACATGCCTGCCAGTTGAGAAGGTGGTGTTAGTGGCGTTCAAGACCCCGACGAGTCGTTCTGGCTGCTTGAATTGACGATGCCATTGTGTATCTGATAGATGATCCATTGCTGATGGTGCTCTGACAATGGATACTAGGGATTATTGAGCAACACTTGCGTATGTAGGTACCGGGTAGGGCATATAATTATTGGCAGACTGCCCGGCCTGCAAAGACTGTGCATGTCCAGTACGGCATCGCCAACGCCAAAGTTCTGAAATACGAGTAGCAGGGTAATTACGAGTTTTGGTGCATTCTTAGGTAGCCATGACAAGCATTCGTGATACAAGGCATTTCTTCGACCCGTTCGAGGGATGTCTTCAGTTTATGGTCGTCGACTAATACTACTCGGCACACCAAGTGTTCTTGTGAGAATCTTATGAACCCATCAACTGCTGCTTGAACACTGTCCGCCGACTTCAAGCAATACTAAAAATGAAACAAAAGCTGACCAGAACGCCGCCGCTGTGCACATCTTTTGGGAATTCCACATCCACTGCGCCTTTTACACTCCATAATGACAACCCAAAGCAACAAATTTTCATGCTGAAGCAAACAGATATTTGGACAGGTCCAATGGTCTCGCCTTCGTCCTGTTCCCCGCCGGATCCATGTTCTCCAACTCGGGTGATGCTTCCAACTCCTCCGACTCGCTCTCAGGCACTAAGAGGTCCTCGCTACCGATGGGCCCGTTCAGCACCTCCAGCTCCGCGATGTCGACTGGTGGTAGGGGTACGAATGCTGGATTGACCGGAAGCGAGTCGAGGCTCATCCGACCGAGACTGGACCGCTTCGGCGCTCGGGGCACCGCAAATTTCGATGTTGGCGATTCTCCGCCGTACCCCAGCGCTTTCCGCTCAAGTAGCTGTAGCGGTGTAAGCCGTGGGGTTGTGGCTGGTGTTGTCCTAGCAGCAGATCCCTGAGATGGTTGACTTGAGGCGGTAGACAAGGGTGTCAGAGCTGTGAGCGAGCTCCTAGTTGAGGATACTGAGCCTTGTCTCCTTGGTAGCCGCGATGATTGCGAATCGAGAGGGCGCACGTTATCAGCATAAGCGAAGCGTCCGATCCGCGACTTTGGAGGGGTGTCTGGGATGATGGTATCTTGCGCCTCGTGCAGAGATTCTGATGTATCGCCTGTTCCAGCTTGTTCGCGAATGCCCGACTCATTCACATGCGATTGTTCTTCACCGAACACGGCAAAGCTTTTTCGACGATCTGGCCGTCGAGACCAGCCTTCCATTTCAGGGAGCTCCTTCAAAGCCTCCTCTATTGAATCATCAGACAGGAGGTAGCCCTCGGATTTGGCTGTTCTTCGAGCTTTAGGCTTGGGGGCACTTGGCGAGAAGAATCTGCTCTTCGCTTTGCCAGGGCTCGATTCCAACGCAGCGTCGTCTTCACAGAGGCGTGCTTTTTTCGGTGGGCGAGGGTTGATTCCAGCAACAAGGTTGTCAGGGCGGTGGGGAGACATTGGCTCTGGGCCAATGGTTGTGCGACGTGAGGTTGAGGATAGGGTATGTCCAGCGTTGGTGAGTAAATTCGACACAGGTTCTGTTCGACGACGTAGTGTACGTGGCGAGCGCCCACTGCTATGTATGTAGCTGCGGGACGGACCTGCGGCTGCTGACGCAGGGCCCTCTATGTATGGTCTTGGAAGTGGAAAGACGATCGGTTGTGTCCCTTCGTCAGTTACTCTTTCCGGGTTGACATGGAAGCAGTTTGCGTCCATTTCTGCCAGAGGTATGCGACCATGGTTTTTGAAATAAGCATCGATTGGCTTTTTAGGTGTCTCTTGGCTAACCTGTGACGGTATAGCACTGCGGGAGACAGCACCAGATGCAGTCCGTTTTCTTGGGGAAACAGGTAGCGGAAGTACAATCTCTTGTTTGGTCATGGGGTTTACATCTCCCGCAGCAATTCTTTGGGCGACCTGGGCCTCAACGAAAGATCCGATAAAGGGAAGCTGGTCCAGATCAAGATCGGACGGGGGGGCAGTCAGATTAACCAGCTGATTGGAGGTTGGGCAGAACGCCCATTGGTATAAAAAGGTCTGCTCCGCTTGGGTAAACAGCTTCAGATAGTCAGCTGGAATGCGGTGCTTGCCCTCGAATTGAAGAGTCCGTATGATCCGCTCGACCGTCTTGTGCTTTCGAAGCAATCGATGTGCCGTCTTCAGCCCCAAGCTGGGAATGCTATCGAGATAATCACACCCGCTCAAGATCGCCATGTGCCTGAACATCTTGTCATCCCAGCCAATGAACGATACCTCGCGGCAGGCATTGAAATCCCGACGGTTAATCTCGACGCACTGCCCATACTGGTCTAGCTTTGTGATGAGACGTTTGGCCCCAAAGACCAGCAAATCCGAATCTTCGGAGATGATTCCGCTGGTAAATCCATGGCGTTCGAGATACACCAGTTGAGCGTCGGCCTCATATGGCGCTACGACGTAGGGGATGGTTGCCTTCTTCAAAGCTTCAATGAGATGCCGAGCCATCTCAGGGGTGACATCAATAGCCTTTTGCAGCTCATGGTGAGCCTGTGATGGCTTGCCTGCCTTTAGCAACTCTAAGCCCAGTTTCCTGCCCTCCTCTCTACGTTTGGCACGCGATGCCTCGGTGGCAGCTTTGCTAGGAAGAAAATCGCCATCGAATACGAGGAATGGGGTGACACCAAAATGCTTGGCCATTCGAACACGGTTCATTGCGAAGTCGACATATCTGGTATGAGCATGAGCAACTTGGTTCGTCCACACAATACAGTCTTGTGTTGCTTTAGGACTTACTTTTGGGTTGGCTTGCCCTGGGCAAGCTCGATAGCACAGGCAATGGCGCCACGGTGCAACCAGCCATAGGCGTCAACACCCAAGGTTTCACCCGAGAACTTCTTCAATTCAGTCGGCCGCTGGATGGACTTCAATAAGGGTAATAATCCTGGGAACTGATCAGCGTGGTTGATCACCCCAAGACAGAGCGACAGCATGCATACCTTGGATACCCATCTCGTATAATTATAAGTTAAAGCAAATAGCGAAACCGTCCCGACGACCGAGATCAGGTCGTTGCCATTAGATGGCTAATAAATTGCGTTCCAAGCCAGCAACGCAACAACTCGGGTTGAATCCCACACAGCGATCAGATTTGTGTCGAAGGCGTAGGTGACGGGTTGGAGGGGCAGGGACCCCAAAGCGCGACGCAGCAAGATAAGGTGAAGCTATGATTCGTGCTGCAGCTCAAAAGTAAACACGCCAAGATCGACACCGCAAACAACAGGGCCTGAGTGAACACAGACGACCTTAGACGGCTACAGGAGATAATTGAAACACAGATGTAAAAGCAGGACGCGCAATGCAAAGTCAAACTTGTCACGACAAGCAAAGACAAGGAAAGAAGGCGTGTGGAAGTGCTAATCGTCCATCACCTCATTAGCTGAACAGGAGGAAAGTAGCACGCAGAGGGCAGAGGTTGTCCCAGCAGGGAAGTACTTATGTCGACAATCGATAAGAGCCAATGAGCGACGCGTCGTGGACTCTGCAGTGTCTGCACGCGCCCCCAGCCCCAGCCTAGCTCGCCTAGCCCAGGTAGCTGGTCTACTTTAATTCCCCTATTGATTTGCAAAGAAATGTGGGACCGATGCCCGCACCTGGCGAGCCTGGGACGGCGGACGGTACTGAATTACGGTATCCACACTGTCTCGATGCACGCACTTAAGGTTAGGAAGCTCATCAGATACATTTTTCACCCCACCAAGCGCCCAAGTCTGTAGATACCTGGTAGAGAGCATCGTGCCTACCTATCCACCTCCACGAATATCACGCCGAAGAGCACAACTACACCTCCTCATCATTTCATCGCATTAAACTCTCACGATGCCTAAATCTGTGGAACGCACGCGCAAGGCTATTGTGAAGAAGAAGGGGCCCATCGACTCATTGCACCAGTTTTCTCGTGACTCCAAAAGGTTGCACCGCGCCCAGATGAGAGACGACAAGCTGGAGAAGATTGCCGCTTCCAGGCGGAAGAAGGACAAGCCGTACAGTACGCACGTCCCATCGCAACCACACAAACAGTCGCAGACTGCTAATCCGCTGCTTGGTAGTCGAGAGAACTGCTTTCTTCCGGGAAGCCCTGCAGCAGAACGGTGGTGAAGCACTCACCATCAACGTCATCCAAGAGCTCATCAATACGTAAGTTCTTTCACGAACCTCGACCACCATGCATGCCATCACTGCTGATTCTCTGTTAGCTATGTCCATCAATTCGATGAGGAGCTCGCAGAAGTAAAGAAGGCGCGAAGGCCGGGGCAGCCAGCCAAGCCCAAAGAAGATCTCCTGAAGATGAAGATTGCTCGTTTACAAAAAGAGCATCAAAATGGCTTTCGTCAGTTTGAGCCCGTACCGTAGCTGTTGCGATCAACTAACAAGTTCCCAGTTCTACCAGTTCTCGACACGCCGGAGAATGCTTCCCTCGTGGCGAAGTGGGAGGGCTCCTGGTCATATCTGACCAATTTCAAATGGGTGAGGATACAAGCAGACGGGGCAGTCAAGCCCGCCGTTTTCCCCCCGAAGGGAGACCATTAGTCCAGCGAACGAGACAATGTGTCACAGAACGCATGAACGTCCGAGAGAATCGGTGCTACCCTTCAATTACGCCAGATTCGGCTATTCCTGCTATCAGTGCCGGTGTCTGCAGCTATGCCGCTCGCCGGTGCAAGGAGCCGCCAATGCGGGGCTCACACGACTACCATTTTCAAACATGCAGTTGCGGACTTCGGACGGCCACATCGCGGCAGCATTAGCTTCGCGTCGTTGTTGCATGCCAGTCGCCTCTGCAACAGCTCTCGGGTCTTCCAACAATCTGACTTGAGGATATCACAACGCCGCAGAACAAGTAGTTTCACCACCGCGCATAGACTTAGATACTTAGGCATTCTCATTCCCGATTTGCACCAAGGCACGGAGTTGGAGTGGATTCCCGGGCCTCCTTCCACGGGCCTTACTATCTGCCAACCCCCGCTCGTCACCAGCAACCGTGGTCCGCGCTTGGCGAAAACGGTGCTACGATCTGTGAATCAAAACTCCCTAGTATCCTGTCTTTGACGACGGTATACAGCGGTGGTGAATCACCAATCTGCGTCGTGTTGTCAACTCGGAGTAAGCAGGAAGCCGGCGGCACACAACATGATAGATCCGTTTGCTTCTTTCAGATCCAGCAAGCGGACAAATACTGCTCTTAGCCTAGGTATTATAGGATGTAAAAGTCAATATACCTTCCAATTAGACTCTTTGATCTACAAGTCAACGGTTGTAACTGCTGGCTAGCTATGCCACAGGTACTGAATCGCACACGAGTCGCACACTTAATGGGAAGCATCCGATAAATTTCCACACCCCCATGTGACGCCGGTAAGGTGTCTAGATTGATGAGGAATCTTGACTTAGTCAGCTACATATCCAACCCCAGATCCCATTTCTACAAATCAAACAACCACCATGTCCGATTGGATCGTCAGGCATGCCTAGTGGCATATGCTCAGTGGTGACAACACGGAGTGCGTGGCGCTGGCTCTCTACACAGGCTCCGTTGAAACAGTGAGTTAGTGTGTATCAGATCCGAGTATAAATACATGAGGTTTGCACATTGGTCCAACTGCTCGGATCAAGTCAAATGCGTCTGCTCCATCGAGGATTCTTAAAGTAGAAATCGCCCTTTATTTCCAGAGGTATGTCTTCCGGCTCCTAACTGATGGTACTATCTTCTGGCTAACACGACGAAGACATGTGCAGCTACATTGTGCACCTAAGAACATGCTTTTCATGCGCCAAAGAAGAAACAATCCTCATCTCGGAGAAGCCCTGCTCGGTCTCCAAGAAAAGCACATTCGGCTCCTGTGGCAGAGGGATCAGCAAGAGCAAGAAGAGCAACAAGTCCCTGTACCAATGTTGGCGGTGCAGAGAACAATCCAGCAAGATGATGTGTCTTTGAAGATTCGAACGATCAACTTGACATAGGTGGATGGGTTGGTTGTGTTCAACGTGTGTCCGACTCTCAGTCATAATGACCATTTATTACATTCTTTGCATAGTACGTCAGCCACGGCAGAGAAAGAACTGAGAGAAAGAAAATGCATCAGCCATGACGCAAGTGCGAATCTCATGGGGCATCCGATATCCAGCGCATCGAAGGGGGAAGCCCAACGGTGACGAAATCACGGCTTCACCTCCTACTCGTTTGTGAAAAGTGTTGTAACTTTTTATTAGAGGAAGGACACGAGCACAAGACGACCTGTTTACCCACGAATCGATACTATGTTCAATCAGTCCCTTTACTATGTGGCCATCATTGATGGAGTTGGGATACATCGATTCGAGTTCCAACCACATTGGGTGTTTGCTTATGGTTGAATTGCTTCCTACTACAAGGCACATAGGTAGCACCACGATCAAATAAGTGTGATTGTACATTTACATCTCGGCTTCTTGTGATGCACCAAACCTGACCCCAGCCAGCAACGGGGCGTGCCGGGGTACGTAACTATATAATTGTCAAAAGCGAGGGATTTTACTTCACACGAAAAGCATTCGAGACTGGTATTGATATTGACGTGAACTCAATACAAATGTAAATTGCGTGGGGTCTTCTTCTCAGAGCCAAAACTGCTGACCCTGGCGAGAAGAAGAGGATTGGCGCCGAGGTACATTGAGCATGTAAATGGAGTACATATCAAGACATGGGGAGTATCACCTACTGGTAAGTACCTACGTACTAGGCAAAAGTACAGACCTCAACCCCGCCATCTCATTGGCAATTGGCCGGCGCAGCGATTAGTGGGAGGGAAAAACTCATTGCGACGTCAAACAATTCTGCAGCTGCAAGCTTCAGCGTCTTCTTCCTCCACTCACCACTAACTAATATCACCACCACACCACCTACCTCTGCACCACAAACACCACAGACATCACAATTTACTCAAAAATGATGTCCCTGCGATCCGTCGCGCGCTCAGCGCCCCGTACCGTCGCTCGCCTGGGCTCAACCGCTGCCCGCCAGACCAGAGTAGCACAGCCCAGCTCGCTGTCGAGGACGGCTTGGGTCCCTCTGCGCACACCACAGCTCGCCGCCGCCGCCTTCTCTTCATCCTCGCGGAGGCAGGCCAAGAACAACGAGGTCGACCAGGAGTTGCTAGCCAAGCTGGAGAGCGAGCTACAGTTCGAGAGCGAGCTCAAGCACAGCGAGCAGCTCCCTGCCAGCATCAAGGACTTCCTCGAGAACAGCCCCTTCGAGCTCAAGGACGAGCCCGGCAAGCAGGACGTCTTTCTCACCCGCAAATTCGGCAACGAGACGTGAGTGTTGCACTCCCCCCCCCCAGCCCTCCCGCTAAGACGTACTCCCCCAACTGACTGTGCCGCCGCCGTCGCAGCGTCACCGTCTCCTTCTCCATCTCTGACCTTTCCAACTACGACCCCGACATGAGCTACGACGACAACGCTCTCAGCGACGAGGAAATGGAAACGCCCGAGGGCAGGCGCCTTGCCGAGGCCGAGGCTGAGGAGAGCCTCGAGGGCGAGGGCGAGGGCGAGGGCGAAGGCGAGGGCCCAGTTCCCTGCCGCCTGAACATCGTCGTCGAGAAACCCGGCAAGGGCGCCCTGAACGTCGAGGCTACCGTCCAGGACGGCGCCGTTCTCGTCGAGAACTTTTACTACTACAACGACCCCAAGTTGGCTCACAGCTCGTCCCCTGACGATGTCCACGCTGCCGAAGACATCTACCCCGGCGCCGCCTTCAGCAGCCTCGACGAGGACTTGCAACTCGTCATCGAGCGCTACCTCGAGGAGCGCGGCATCACCCAAGCCCTGGCCGTCTTCGTCCCCGACTACATGGACGTCAAGGAGCAGCGCGAGTACAGCACGTGGCTGAAGAACGTCAAGGACTTCGTCGCGGCCTAGATGCCTCGTACGATTCCATGTTAAAAGTACACAAGAAAAAAAAAGGTGGTGCTAATGTTGTAAGAGCCTTGAACGCAAGTCAAGTGTGTAAATTAGGAGGAAGGTCGGATATTGCGTGCCAAAACTTTCCGCTCCAGAAACGAATGATGAGCGATTGAATGTCGCCAGGACAATAGGATTGGAGGGGAACCCATCTTGTTGATAATGATATGATGAAATACTCGACGACATTGTTTCCAACCCATCTTTGAAATGAGCCTGTGATGATCTTTGTTTGTAGACTTCACGGTCTCGTACACTCTGACATTTCCTACTTGACGAGCCTCGACTTATGATCTCATACGAGCGTTCTCGTAGCTTCTCAGCCTCCTCGGAGCCCTCTTGTTTGTATTACTGTTTCGACTTTCTATACCGTTCTGCTGGTGAAGCCGATGAAAAGCTCCTACGTGTATTAACATTCAGCTTTCTTTCTGTCTTTCCAGATGGCTAATTTACTCTACTTCCGCGGGTTTCTTTCGCTCAATTTGTGCAGGCGTAGCTACACAGATCTCGGCCTCGTTCACACACAAGCTCACGGCAATCATCGTCATCAAAAACATTACAGCCAGCGCATTTAGCAATTCCCGTTCAAAGAGGATGTGTGCATGTTGATTCGACCGCTAAGTCTTCGCACGCTATATATATACACCTCTTCACTGCTTTTTCTCCCTTCTCCTCTCCTTGATACGACACTCTACCGCAACACATTGATATTGTACGAAGGTGCTGCGAAGAGCGTACTCAACTCAAAAGCCACCACCGCAGACGTCATGGCATTTTCAGATGCGCGACATGGGGTGGCGAGGGTGGTGATGTCCTATCCACACTAAGCGGACTGCATCACCTCGATCTTGGCCGAGCCGCTGCTCTGGTACCCCTCGGTGGCGACGATCTGGTAGTCGTGGCTGCCGAGCTTGAGGCCGGCGTTCGTCCACGCGTCGAAATGGTTCTGGATGGTGACTTTTTGGCAGGAAGAAACCCCGTTAGCTTACCACGTAGGGGCTCATTCATGGGGTTAGGGGGTTAAGGACTTACCACTGCCACCGACCCGCTTCTGCTGGCGGACGGACCAGAATTGGTAGAAGGTGCTCTGTGTTGCGCGGTTAGTTTCGTCAGGGTGGGGGACGGAGGCGGGCTCACAGTTCCCTCGATGGAGGGCTGGTTGACGCGCTGGGTCTGGTAGATGTCGTAGGTGCCGCCGTCGGACTGGATGGTGCCGCGCTTCTGGGCGCCCGAGGACGGGTTGTACGTGCCGAAGGACTCGACCACATAGTACTCGATCAGCGGGTTGCGGGTCCAGCCGTAGATGGACAGGTAGCTGTTCACGTTCTGGCCGCTCCAGGTGCCGTTGTACGTGATGACGCGCGCGGAGCCCGGGTTCCAGCCCTTGCCGGCCACGAAGTTGTTGACGTTGTTCCACTGCGGGCGGGCGAGCAATGGTCAGCTGCAGGTGAGACATGGAGAGAGAGAGAAGTCGTTTCCATAGTGTGCCGTCTTGATGGTATTGCCGACTCGATTGTCTGATATCTGAGGAACCGCTGTTCGGCGTGGGGACTTACAGTTACATCGTATGAGCCGCGGGCGCCGTTGTTGTAGTTGACGCTACCCCCTCCGTCGGTCCAGAAGGAGTAGAAGAACTATTTTCCCAAAGAAAGAATGAGTCAGTGGTTTTTGCACATGTAATGCGAAGCTGGCTTCTTGTTGGGTAGGTAGGTAGGAAATCTCACCCCGTTGTGTTGGCCAGTTCCGGGCGAAGTGCGAGTCACGAGCTCCAGGGGCGAAGCAATCGCGCTGGCGACGGCCGTGAGGGCAACGAGCAGAGTTGAACCGAGCATTTTGTTGATATCTAAATTGGCTAATGAAGTCGTTGACAGCCAGGAGGAAGTTAGTCAGGTCAGACAAGGTGTTTCATGGCCAGCTTCCACTGCCGCTATATACGTGAGCCGATCCATGTACCCAAAACTCCGAGGATGTGGCAAACGATGTTTATTGGACTTGCAAATCATCAGATCGGTCCATATAGCCGCGCATCTTATTGCGTCTCGATATTGCCGGTATTGGGTTGGGGGACTACCTGGGGATAGTCTAGGGAAATGCAGATTCCATCACCTATTTTACCGGCGGCTAATACAACGACGCAGTTCTCCAAAAGGTCGATGAGCTTTGACTTAAGCTCATTCACGGATTCACATTTGGTAATCATGGATATTGGTTCATATAATTTGATCTCCGATAGATGGTCGTAATTACATCATGGCCAATGATGGACCACGAGAATCTGCGACGGTGCCGTCATGAATCACACATCCAATAGCTGTCTCTTGCGACATGGAGAGCATATATGGAGCCTTGGAAGAGCTGAAGAAGACATGAGAAGGGTTGCCTTTCTTTCGAGTTCATTGAAGGTCTAAGTACATATCTTGTCTTAAGGCGGTATCCAGCTA
Source organism: Astrocystis sublimbata (assembly GCA_022453515.1). Classification (NCBI taxonomy): domain Eukaryota; kingdom Fungi; phylum Ascomycota; class Sordariomycetes; order Xylariales; family Xylariaceae; genus Astrocystis; species Astrocystis sublimbata. The sequence continues at coordinate 301,825 of JAJNNY010000001.1, read as the reverse complement.
ATACCTAAGTAACTAAGATTAGAGAACATCCGGCTATCTGTAAAGAAAAAAGAAAGCCAAACTTGGAGAGACTAATCGTCATCGGACGAAGAACTAAGATGTGTTGAACCGGGCGTGCAGATGCTCATTCGCGGAGCCTTCCGCGTCCCCATCACTCAGTTTATCCGCCTATGATGGTCGAATATGAAGAGTACGGCGTCTCACCCAACAAACCGAGCCCGTGCGGTCAGTGAAAGATGACTATGCGCACAAATATTCTCCCGCCCTACAATGGTCATTCAATTCTGATCACGCATGCCGAGGCTGTCCGGACCTTCTGTGGCATACAATCGAAAAAGAAGATAAACACATTGCACAAAACTCAATGATGGACCCTCGCTTCGTCATTCCAGACTCTCCGCGGAAGTCTTGGCCCCGAGACGAATGTCACGATGCCAGCACGCAATCTGCACGCCATTCGTTCGGGCAGATTTTGATTCGAACCTCGACACGGAGTTAGTTGTGGCAATCCGTAAGGAAACGCATTTGGCCGTCAATCGTGAGAGACAAGATTACTGCTCGGGGTGTCGAAATGAGCACCAACCAGAGTTGGGCAAGTCTGTTGAAGGGCCAGAAGCCTGCAGAGACGTGCGTCAAGCTAGAGTTATGCACGATAAACGCCACGCAGACCCAGGACACGTGAACCCCCAAGTGGCTTTTCAAGGCTGCCTTGGAGCGCCTGCTGCTATACCCAAGTCGGAAATGATGGTTATTCTCGGCAGCTCATATCGGCTACTGAAGGCTACAATGCAGCCATTCAAGGTCGGCTTTCGGCCACATGTAGATGCCCTTCAATGTTGTATGGCTCCGAGTTCCTGCTTCACATGACCAAACAGTCTTCATTAGACCGTTGGTCCATGGTGAGGTGCTGCCTATTATTCTCCCTGCATAAAACGATCATGGCTCATTGGGTGCCCCTAATACGTAGACCACTCAGAAGCCAAATTCGAACCAGACGTTAGCATGTGAAGTGACAGGCGCATCCTGGCCTATTGCCTGAAAAATACGCCACCAAATCTCGCAAACTATTGCGGTTGATTCTGTATCGCCCGTGCGACAAGAGAAACCTGATTTGCAACTCAATTTCACCACACCTGGGGTAGACATGTCTACCTAGGTACCTACTTACCTAAGTAGGCATGTAATTGATTATCGGTCTTAGCTGCCAACTACCTAACTAGAAAAGCCATTGCAACAGTGCAGCAATCCTTTGATATCTGTGTGTTTGGTTGTAAGTCCGCCCTGAAAATATATGTATCGCAACTCTATTTCGCAAGTCGCCTTCATAGTTGATATTGCTATGAGAGGGGAACTGAATTATAGAGAGACTCAATTCTAACCGCGATGACCACTAAATCTTAACACAACGGGTTTTCATATCTATCATCATGATTGCTGCCAATTGTCCCCACTGCCACTGATATACAGGACGGTAGCGGCCTCTCGGTGTAGAGGTGGACTAGTGAGACAGTATAAACTGGATCAAAGTCATGCCACGGTTAGACGTGAGCCAAACGGTAAAAAACGGTAAAAAAACAAATAAAAAAAAACAAAGAAGGACCTGAGATCTTGGATGAGCAAGTCACGCCTGGAGATCGAGCTGCCTCATCGAACACCTATAGACAGTGCCTGCTCGCCTGCCACTCATATCACCAGTATATAGCTGCCTCCTTATTACATGGGTTGATGCAAGTCAAGTGAGATGACTCCGGTTCGAGTATTTGAAGAGCTGAGCTACGAACAAGGCCACCATCTTGCAACTAGTTCGAGCGTGGGTAGGGGTCTCAGACACACCGGCGTGTTAACTCATTAATATCATACCATTTACGGAAGCCTCTTCGTTGTTTAGTGACCAGGAACCCTGTGACTGTGATTAACAACTTGCCTATTTCGACACTCGCTCTACTGTAGATTTCAATAACAAGTGATGCAAAGCTACCTGGGCACATTCGCTTAAGTGAACTCTGAACATCCTCCTTCTCGAATCGTCGTTTTCAGGGACAAATAAGACGCCTCATTAAGTCACAATGGACGAATGACTCACAAACCTGGACTTTGCACCAATGGTTCGTAAACTTCGTATCGGATTGTTAAGAGAAACTACAGAATACGACTCTGAACGTCGAAGACGGTGTGAGTCTCCAGCTTGTTGAAACCCTGGCCAGCAATAATGAACTGCTTTATTGCGGCGTAATGCTTCGCCCCCGTTCTCGTTAGCCGTTTCCGCCTATTTCACTGTGCCAGAGATATGCTTTTTTCAGATAGGCACTATTTCTAATTTTGGAGCCGATCGACCAACATCAGAAAAGTTTGGGTGAACAGCACAGACGCGCTCGTCCTATCGGTGGTTTTCAATACTGTTGAATAATAAGTTCCTTACCTAGATGCAAAATGGGGCCGGAACCAAAGTTTCAACCCGCGGTCACAGATTTCTCGAGGATCCCAGCCTCTTGGCTTACCAAAGACAGGGCTCTATCGGGGGGGCCACAAACTACGAGTACCTAGGACGATTGCCAAATGCTAATTAGCAAGAGAGATCAGCAACAAGTTGTGGAGAGATAGCGACAGAAAGATGCGAGACATGACGTAATTATGTAGCACATGATGGTTTCGAGGTTACTATATCCAGCGTCGTCAAATAACGTGGACGTTGCTGCAACGTCGCACGTGGGATTGGGCCTCAACTGTGTGGGCCACGCTTGCTATCAGGTACTTGATGGGCTTCAGGTCTCTATTTGCTCGAAAATGAATTACCCTGAAAATTGTGTCTCCCAGGCAAATTATGCCGTGAATAGATCTCGCTAGCTAAATGTAGGCAGACACCTAATTTGCGCGGATATCTCCTAAATCCCCTTGTTTGAGGCAGATCATATGCCGGCAATCATCCCTGTACTTAGCTTTCGAAGGCATAGAAGTGTTATGTAACGAAGTCATGGAGCGTTCTCGTCTCCCCACATCAAGAAGAAAAAAAGTCGATTTCGGAAGTTGACCACAAGCTCCTTGTCTCAAACAGAATTCCCTGCCTCCCCGCGCTAGCCTCGATCATATATGCCCTGGTCAGCCTGAGATTCAAACTTCCAGATTCGAGTCCATGGGCAGCAGATCCTGACTTGGGACTTGGCAAAGCGGCAATTTGTCAGCACCCAGAGCCCAAAGAGGCATGCAACTCAGTCGTAGAACGTGAAGCCAGGCGGCAATGGATGTGACATGAAACAACGTTATGTGGGAGTGCCAGGTATACGGACGTAAGCACTTCCCAACTTGTTCGAAGTCAGCGGCTCGGGCCGGACGGACGGCTGCCACGAGGTGAGTTGAAACCACGGTGTGAGTCGAGTCGCTCGATATCTCTGCTAGCCGCGTCTGTGCCATCTGCTAACTTCCATGGGGTTGATTAGCACGCCCGAGATAACCTTGCGCTATTGGCTCATTTACTACACCGCTTGATCTAGATGCGTATGGAAGCTGTTGAGGCTATCAGACAGGCAAGATATAGGTCTGCCGGACACTTGCTGCAGGCTCAGGGTCACGGATCTGACAGTAACTCGAGGGGTGTGCGGCACGATCTTGTATCGACGTGATAAGGTATGGATAGCGTCATATTGACAACGGTGTTGGCACAACATCCCAGTATTGTTCGGCGTGTTCACTAATCTGTGTTCGGGTGAGGATGAGAGAGGCGGCTTTTGCGCCACCAATCATACAAATCTTGAACTGGGCTTCATTGCATATGGAATGCCGACATGGTTCGGGGGTCTACATGTACACAGGTGACTCTGTTCAATGGATACCTACGCTACTTGTATGTACTGCTACCTGGAATTCAAGGATAATAGGATAATAGGAAGGATCTCAAGGAACTTCCCGCATGTGACAATGGTGATACATCATTAACCCGCAAATGCTATGGATTCCACTCAGCTGCCTTTCATCCTGACTACTACGTTAGTAATAACAATGGCAGTATATATTGCGCTAGTTGCGGGTTGCTGTAGTACAAAGTCGTATTTTAACTTCACATCATACGTAGAGCTTAGTGATCATAGCACTCGTGTAATAATTACCTTGCTCCTGTTGGAGCAATAACCATGAGTTATATAATCAGTGGCTCATTTGATAAGGTATGATATTCATAGCTCGGCTATATATTCAAGGAAGGCTAGGTGGCCTGCTTCGTTGTAGTATATTGGGTTACAATGCACATATTTGGATAGCCTCTCCCACTTGATGTCGAATGTTATTCTTATTGTTATTCGGGGTTTTATTGCTCTCAAGGTAGGCTTGCATAGCCTTGTGGGTAGTCTCTCAACTATTGCCGCACTTAGCTAGTCATCTTCCCGAAACCCTTGCACGTCTTGCTCGGCGACCAACACCTGGTCTGTGGGTGGCACAGAGGAGAGCACATGTAAATGGCAGCTCATAACATGGAAAGTCAGGCGAGGCCAGCCCATACAACCGGAGCGCAAACCGGAAGAGTTCCCTGAAGGACCATTCAATTGTAACCTTCACCTGATGGCCATGTACGAGTAGACAAAGCCTTGACAAGGGCCGTCATCCTTCGCGGCAACTTTTTTGTACTACAGTCTAGTACGAACGACCCCTGCTTAATTTTGAGGTCCTGTGATGTCTTAGCTCTACTCAGGCAAGGGATCGTACATATATCCTATGGACTCTGCTATGGAGTCATGGTGCGTCTCGTAGGTACCTTAGTAGATAGTTAGGAAGAAGGTATGCATATGCATGTTGTCTACTTCCCACTGTCATCCAACGATAAGGTTGGAATCAATATAGGCAGTGCTCACTGCACGACGTCCGGATGAGACCTAGAAGACCCCCGACCTTACCTGTTGTCACCTACTTTGGAGGCCGGATGTCCGGATCCACATACCCGACGATGAAAGTTGTGCGAGTTCCTCAGAGAGCTTCCCGCTGGTACAAACAATGTAGGGCACTTAGTATTCCCCGAAGGATGAGACGTGGAAGATGCTGGTACTAGCTAGCATCGGGGAAATCTTATGGACACACCCCAGGCGGGAAGAGGGTTGGGTTGGGTTGGTTGTAAGTACTAAGTATGTTAGGCATGCGAGCATGTTATGTCAGATGCAGGTGGTTTTAGAACAAACTTGGCGTACATAACCTGAACCAGAGCCCACATATAGGTTGACTAGGACAAGTCTTGTGGGCTTAGCTGCCCGCAACTACTGTATGTACCTACTTTAATGTACGAGTATGTTGTACGCATAGTACGAGTATGGATTGCTGGGTCGCGCTCCAGGCCGCCATCGTTGCCTCGGCGGGGCCTGTACGATATATGCGAACCATTCCCTTTGCTAATGACGCCGACTCCATATGTTTTGCATATCACAGCACATGCAAAGCCAAAAGGCAAGCCGTGCATTCAGACCAACGGTTAGGGGGCGAGGGGTGGTTGTTCATGCCGAACACATTTCACGTATTTAAACTGTCAACTGAGCTATCTAGGTACTGAAGGAGGTTAGCAGATAGGTTACGGAGTATTATTGACACATGTATGGACACATCTCTCGCGAGATTGCACACCATGTCTTGAATGTGGTGTGCTATTTGGGTATTAATAACCTTTCTGGAGTAGCTTTCAGTCTGAGCGAGACAGGGGTTCTTGCCAAGGGGCGCAGAGGAATAATGATAGATCCTCTAACTTACCTACCTCGGGTAGTCTAGTTGTAAGTCCAACCGCTGCGCTGCTGCACAACAATGACACCAGTGACACCAGTGACACCACCGCTGGGAAGCGAAAAGCGCATCTCGTACAGTTCTGTAATACAGTACGACGATGTGCCCAGTTAGTGTCGCGGTACCAGCACTTTTTAGGCAATCTGAGGAGGGGCATCTCATCTTGTGCAAATCATCTACAGATTGGACGACATTGGGCCTCCACGATAAGCACTTGGCGCGACGGGCTCCAAGGGAAAGTAATTACGCGCGTCAATTCCAAGGGTATAGTTATCCGTCCCGATGCGCCGTTCGTTAGTAATCATACATGTATCCCGCTCTATTATCAACCAATGACTCTATCCACCCACTCCATCCACCTCTCGTCACCACAAAGCGCCTCCATGGCCTCAACTGTCAAGCTCACGAACAACTCCTGCTTGCCCGCATCCTTTCTGGCGGGCAGTATGAGCGCAGTGCCCAGTCCGAACCCACCCGTCGCTCTCCTGATCGTGTCTGGCTTGCTGACCGGCACGCCCGGGATGTTCCACTCCATGTCGGCTCCGAAGTGGCGCCAGGTGTTGAAGGCGAGCACGTCGGGTGAGCGAGGATCGTAGTTGACGCCCACCATGCGTGGGTCGGGTGCCTGCGACATCATGGACATGCGCCGGCGGACGTACTCGTCGTCTACCTCTGCGATCGAATCTCTGATCAGGGGCACTAGCCCCGCAAGGCCCTGGTCGTCGTAGGCGGCAGCGTTGACCTTCTCTCGCGTGACCCTGGTCACCGCCGGCAAGACGGCGTTTCCGAAGTAGTTATCCGTAGCGCCAGGCAAGGCTCTTGTCCGCCAGTTTACCGAGTTCCACAGCGACGCCGCCTGACTTGGCTCAATCCCCGTCTGGGCTGGCTCGGTCTTAGTGCGAGCCTTGGTGACATGCGCAAATGTCAGAGCCGCGAGGCTCGTGTAGGCCGTGGGCAGCTCATCTAAGTAGCCCGTGTTGCTGACAAGTTTCCGAAGTTCCTCGAGACGCTCGGCCATGAACACGAATATCTTGCCTGTCTTCTTCAGGTCCGCGATAGGTCGCCCGGCACTTTGCATCCGCGGTTGTGTAGGACCGCTCAGATCCGAGAGGATGGTATATTCTGGACAGCTCTTAACTAGTCTGTTGAATGGGGACATCTCGGAAAGCTTGCGGCTCGCGGCAGCACAGTGCAATCTGCCATTAGGATTCAAAATTCGGAGTCTCTGCTCGGAGGGTAGGTAGTCCGGGACGTTGCGGGTCTGATTGCCAAAAGCTTCGAGGAAAACCGACAGTGAACCCCCATCCGTGATTGAATGCTGAAGGAATATCGAGAGGAAGAGCCCGCCACGAGCAAAGGTAACGTCCACCTTTGACACTGGAATAGGGTTGCAATTGGGACTTGTTAGGCCCGGGATGCCGTAGCGAGTATCAATGAAAGTGGCTGGGGGAAACTCATTGCGTCTCAGTTGTTCATAGTCGAGTTCATCTTCGGCCTCGGTGGGCACAACCTCGAAGGGGATATCAAAGCTGCATGATCGCTGCAGGTAAACTCTACCGTTGTCAGTCTGTAAACGGCCAGCAAAGATGGGGCGAGTCTTCGCAAGACGCGCAAGCGATTGTCGTATATGGTGAACCGCATCTCCCCTTAGATTGTCATCGCAGGGAAAGCAAAGCACAACACATATATATCCACGCGGCGAGCATTGGTTGAATACGGACAGCTCCTCCCGTGCACAGTGGCATTGCCTCTGCATGGCCAAGTGTCGTGGTGAGGGTTGAAAGGACGCCTGCGTCCTGCGTGCTACTTTGTTTGGCTTCGAGGCAACTAATGGTTGACGGTCGCGGCGACGCTTCCGTGCAGTTTGGCCGAAGGTATGTGATAGATTTATATGCATGTTTCTGAGAGAGAAAGGGCCGGGGCAGGAGAATCTCGAGACTTGGCCAAGGGAGCAATCGGTCGGTCAAACGGACAGGCGTTTGCTTCTGTGTTGTCTGCTAGGTCGAATAGGAAGCCTCAATGTATTGTGATACGATACACCCAAAGGGAGTGGAAAGTGCTTGGGAGGGAGATTGCTTGCTGACAAGGGAGGAATAAGGCAAGGAGAAGTGAAGTGGTCTGGCGACTGCGAATAAAGCTTAATATGTATGAACCAAGATCCCTTGGGACGGACCGTAGATGCTAAGTATACGTAAGTTATATTCATCTACCGTTATTGCTTGACATGATATGTACTTTTGGCCATCGTCGAAGACGTCAAGGGCTGGGCTTAGCCTGGAAGGAACGATCCCAATGTGGTGGACTGCAGCTTGCTCGTTTCTCCACGCCCAGGATAATCGTGGTAAGGGGGCGCTCGGGGGTCGAGCCGCGATGGGGAGCGCCATGGGCGCCACCGGCGAGGTTGCCAGCCATGCCAGCTTCTAGTTACTGTAATACGCATCCCCGGGTGCCATCTCGGATCTTTCCCCTGTGGTCCCAGTATAGATTGTGGACGTAGTAATGCTGTGCTAACTCGACGTGCAGACATCGATGTCTCCACCAAGAGTCGACTGGAAATGCAAGTTTGGTCACCTGGTCTTAAGGTTGGGGTAACTCTGGCCCACCATTACACGAGGAGTTATACAACCTACGCCAAATATATTCAACAAGGGTCATATCCAGCTTGCTAGGGTAGGTTACCAGGACTGTGGTTCCTGACCCTCCACCTCGCCTGTCGGATATCCTGGGAGGACAGGAAGTTACATTAACATCGCCCCCTTGCTTCGGGCATGGTGTAGCGTAACTCGTCACTCAAGCATGGCAATCCATGAATGATATCGAAACAGTCCTGACGTATAAGTGAGGGTTACGCCACTGCTATTACCTAGGATGCTAGCGGTTGCTGACCATGAATATCATGAGAGCTGAAAGGATGCATACTGCGCCTTCTGTTGTATGTTGGTGGAGACAGCATGATACGCAGCAGTCCCGGCATGTTCGTTGAGAAATGAGTCTTCGTCAAGGCTACCTTGGCTCAGCTTGGCTAATGTGCGGTTGGATATCAGCGGGATTTATGGCTCGACAAATGATCAAGAACAAGAAACAACGTCCATCACGGTGGCGATCGTCAGCGATGCGGTGAGCACCCGTGAGTGATATTCCAACAGTCGATGGCGGAACATGATCTCTAGCTATATAAGGTGTAAGATGCCGTATTTCATTCCGCAATGCCGAATGAGAAGTCGACTGCCTGCCGGCTCTCAGCCCCCGTCTCCCGATATACCACCTGTGCTACGTCGATCATGGAACAGAGAGTGAGGCGACGGCCGAGCCAATTGCGATCCAACAGGGTTACACAACAAAATATCGTGAACCGGAAATATTGGTCAGTGCGTGACAACGAAAACGTCTAGAAGAGAAGGAATACACCAAATGGTTCGACGACACAACTTTATTTCCGCCTAGTTACCGTGCCTAGTCGCGCGCCATGCCAAGCGGCCCTTGCAACTAGCGTAAGCAAGATCTAGCAAGCTACGATGCAGCTCAATCGGCACGAGCTACGGCTTGAGTCTCCGTCTCGCCCATCGAGCAACTGCAACTGCAACTGCGACTAGTACTAGTATGATAGTATCTTATGACTGTATGGACACTGTAACGTATTAGCAATCTTCGCCTTTCCCTATTCGGAGATACCTGGAGCCTAGTTGGGTTTGGGGGCACTGATCAAAAACGGCAAATGCAAGCAAAGATGCGGCCGTCCACGTAAATTACGGTTCAAGGCTGTGGGCATGTCATTTCTGACAGGTCAGATATGCGGCTGGCTGACAAGCGTCGGTGAAGTGGTTCCCGAACGGCCTCCTCTCCCTCATCCTCGCCCGTCATGGTTGCATGCCGGCCGAGATAACAGGTCACACCTGTGTGCATTGCCACCATAACCATCATAGATATGGTCCAAGGTGAACAGGTATCGCACGGCCAAAGGAGCCACATCCAGAGTGCCATGCGTTGACAATATTCCAAACCCAGTGTTGCGGATGCGGCGACTTGGGGTCTCGACCATGCCCGAGAGTCATCGACCCCGAAAGAGAGACGTTCGGTAACATTCCGGGCACGCTTGCGGCCCGGTAGGAACGGTGCACCCCTCACCTGCATGGCGCAATGGGGTCTGACCGAACGATGCCTCTGCATCCTGCTGCACTTGTCTACGCTGTACTATACGTACCATCACCGATGCTGCTGTAATGCACGTCGTTGGTGCGGGCCGATAATAGTACACCTCGCACACATGTGCTGAACTCCAGGGGGGGTTGCATTCTTGAACTAAAGTCTGACCATACCAAGGACCAGCCCTACTGTCTCGGATGTAGTGCAACGTGCTTGCAGCTTGAAACGTAAGAGTCGCATGCGACGGTGCGGTGAACGAAAAGCAATCGGTTCCTCGGCCCCCTTGACGATCTACGTTGCCAATTGCTCGAGATTGACCTTGACCGAGGATGAGGCTTCGTGGCACCGTGCGTGTTTACAATGAGTGAGATGAGAGTCTCCTCAGCGAGGAAAGAGCCCAGTATGGGACGGCGAGGCCTCAGATCATGGCAGGCTTCACGAGCCACGGTAATTACTAATGACCTGTTGTGTAAGTAGGACGGATGATGTGAATAAAACAGAAAGCCCAGCCGTACAGTGCTTTCACCATAACAGAAGCTATCACTATTCTGGGTGTCTGGACCCCAAGCTATAAGCAGGAGAGCGGCACAACTGCATTAGCTTCTGGGTTTGGGTAGGCTGATGTCGATGCTATTGGGCATGTTGTGCCGGAAGGACCACGGATCCATTCTCCCGGTTCTCCCTATAACCTTATGGTCAAGATTGCTGTCGCATTGACGGCCTGGCGTATGAAGAACGGTGACTTAGCGAAGCGTACGTGTAGATCTTGTCATTGGTCTCGCATAGCAGGTTGGCAGTCCTACTCCGTGCAGTTGTCGAGGGCTGTGTCCATTCAACTTCTTCATCTACGTCCATGGCGAGTCCACTCATCATACGAAGCGCAATCTGCCATGGTCCTATACCGGGGGTGATATATGACCTAGATCCAATGATTACAGGTCAACGGGATGCTTTTAGATGAGATTTTATTGACCAGGCTTGAAACCTGACATGCCCGAGTCATGACCTAGACTGGGCTCTCTAATCGTATGTAGGTAGGTTACCGATCGCCCTTGTGACTTGGCTTCCCTGAACCACATCATCCTTCCCGAAACCATTGCACATCCACCCTGACGGTGGACTGTAGATGCATGATCTACTGTATTGGGTCAAGCATCGGACAAGGGCAAAACCTACCACATCTTATCGGAGGCCCCGGCAACCTGTAAGTTTCTTCTCTTGGGATTTTTGCATTATGAGCATCTGCGCAGAGTCGGCGATGTTGGGATATAGAGCTTCAAGGTTGCTATCAGCTGTTCATTTATTTGCGACGGAGCTGGGACCAATTGCTTTTGTAAATCTAATGATCCTTCAACAACGATGTCATATCTCCGTCACACGTCGCCTAGAGCATATACTTCCCTTATCTTAAGAACCTATAGCCTCCCGGTACTGATCATGATTCGTATAGTAGTTCATCCTCGCATTATGCAGGCATGCATATTGGTCGTTCTATGATGCTCGGGCGAGCTCGGGGAAGGTGGACAATAGTTATAAAAGGTGAGAGGTAAATAGGTGTACCTAGTCAATACAACACAACCTTGACATAAAGCGTCAGCGAAGAAGTTGTCCTTTTTCGAAGCTGTAGAAACCCTGTCGGTCAATCCCTGTCCTAATATATGGCTATCGAAAATACCTTGTAGGTGAGTGTATAGCGTGAGGTGAGTTAACTCAAGAGCTGAAGCGATGCCCATGCTGGCTTCCTACCTAAATACCTGGGTATGTAACACAGCATTGCAGGCAAAGCAATGAGTACCGAGCGATATCACGCTACAGGTACGCCGGTTCGAAATACGGCAGCCTTCCCAGGGCAGGAAATCCAGACCGATCCGCATATGAGGAGCATTTCAATAATCACTCGCGTTAAGGCTGGGCACCGGGTCAAAGTTGGGGACTGCTTACGTCCAGGGTCATGATCTTGCCTCCCAGGCCCCCAGGCACGCCAGGCTCACCAACGACTTGAATAGCAGGGGTGGACAGAGGTCAGACCAGCCAGCCAATGGGTACGGATGAGCCGACCAAGCAATAACAAGACTGACGGATGCCTTGGCGAGCGAGGTGAGTTCATTGCTATGGTATAACAAAAATAGGTTTCCGTGGTGTCGCCAACCGTCATCGGCTCAGGTTGCCCTCCCGATAGCGTCCTGTTAAGATGCTGCGCAATGCGCAACGGCGACGGGTGAAGAGCTCGGGACCAGCATTTGCTGTTATCTGGGGACGGGTGTGGCCTGAAACAAGCACATATAGGGCTTCGAGCCTTCAACCGCCGCTTCGGTATACCTATCACGTCTTCGGCTCCAGAGTATGGGGATCGCATGGACGGCATTGGCGACCAGGCCTTGCCATCCTGGAATGGCACTCGTCCAGAACGGCCACGTCATCTCACCACGACAGCAACAGGGTGAGGGCGATGGTGACTTACTATAGATAGCAGAATCCTATTGTCAGTCACGGCCTGCAGCATGACCGATTCTGCGCTCTGCTTGTCTCAATGCTCTCTCTACCTGCATTATCGGATCGACTTATAGACGAGGCCCGAGGGCACATGTGCTTGACAGCTGTGCGTTGCCGACGGGTCCGAACAGTCGGGACGGAAGCACGCTACCTAATGCGCATGTGTGTAGCTAACTCCATCGTTAGCTACGCGTAATTTCCGAGCCTGGGAGCCAAGAACACCCCATTATCGACACAAGTGTCTACTAGATGGGCCGACGATGCGAGCACTGCATAGGCGAGCTTTTCAGGCAACCTTGTTGCTGGCCTGGCTGCCTCGAGGGACCCAGAGGCGAATAGGTAGGCTCGGCAGGCTGCGGGGGGAGTGTGCGGAGCTTGCATCCAACATCTACATATGCAGTATGTAGGAGTTCAGGATGAAACTTGACGCCGGCGAAGATAAGAACGCCATCTTGTGTGAAGCACACGTACGCATAGCTACCGTAGGCGAGTTTGGCGAGCTCGAGCTTGAGCTCCGAGTGCGGATGTTGCGGAACTGGCCGTTCGAACGTCGCTCCCGTCTGTTCTCCTCTTGCATCGACAAAACGATGGAATTGTGCTCGTCTGCGACCGTTCTGGCTGGCTTCCGTAGGATGGCCCCAGCATGAGCATGAGCATGAGCGAGAACGCCGCACATGCTCGAATGCAATGTGGCGTCATGGCTGATTGCTTGCAGCTTGCAGCCTTCACTCACCACCCGGGCACCTACACGTACCTCAACAACCTCGGGCGCTTGCATTAACGAACATCGAACATTTGAATCCAATGCCAGCCCGGTGTAGGTGTCTAGGGTCGTCCCGTAGGTAGGACTGAGGTAAGGCACGTACCTACCTCGCACAGGCACACGCCGCCCCGCGTTGTGTTGCTAGTACAGCTGCGTAAGTACATGTACACCAAAATCCGGCGGAGCGGTACCTCCGGTAGGTAGCTTCACCAGTCCATGCCTTCCCCGCATTCTACCCCATTCAAGCACGATGACATCAACGAACCATCATCACAATCGAACTGCCTAGGCAGGTACGCAAAGGTGGTCCAAGGGCTGGAAGCAGTCCATCGTCAGCTCCCTATTGTCTACTGCCTGCTATTTAGTCTGCACAACACCTCTTTTCTACTTCGTCAACGAGCTCCCGTAACATCCAGCCAATCAATCACCAACATCGCCCAACAACAACCTCATCCTTGACGCACACATCGAGTCGTTGCTTACCGCAGTATACGTCACCAGTACACTTCTCAATCCAACACCACCAACCAACCCTCACAATGTCTTTCCTCACCGAAGCCGCCGCCCGCCGCGTAGCACTCGTCTCAAGAGCTACCTCGCTGCGTGCGCCTCGCCAATTCAGCACAAGCCTGGCCGCCCGCAAGTCGGTTACAGAGGCCGCCAAGGACACAATAAAAACCGTTGACCGCAAGGTCTCGGATAAGCTTGTCGACGGTATCAATGCAGGCGGTAAGTCGAACTCTACCTGTTGTCACCTTGTTTTTGTTACATTTTAGCATTGACTGACTCCCAACAGCAAAAGCCGCCGAGACAGTAACGGGCAAGGCCGCCAACGCCAACGCCAAAGCCTCCGGAACCGCCGAGGAGATCCGCGGCCAGGCAAAGGGTACCTCTGAGGAGCTTCTTGGCAAGGCGAAAGGCGCCGCGAACGAGGCCGAGGGTTCCATCAAGGGTGCCGCCAAGAAGGCTGAAGGCGAGGTGAAGGGCTCCATGTAACGGAACCCCTACATCACGAGTGTATGACTACGGAAAACCAAAAGCGTGGCAGCTATCGTCTGCCCTTTGAATCGGGACGCATCGATGATATTCGGATTTCACCGACGTCTCGAAGTGCTATCCCCATGTGCATGAGTTACGACACGACCTCATTTGTACGATAACGTGCTGGGAGATGCATACGGTTTCATACAAACCATCACGTTCTACATGTCAATGTAGCTATAATTACTATCCGTTGCGGACAATGGCAAATGTAACAAACGTATTTGAATCCTACATTCCTAACCCGTGTGAATGTCTTCGTATCACTTTTTTGCTTTCTTGTCTCTTGAACCTGGAGAGATAGCCCCTCTGGCTATTGCATCAATTGGGACTACCGGTACTTTGGCTTTACAACACCTTTCCTGGACTGCATCAGTCTCACAAGACCATGTCGCATGCTTGCAGTGGTGATCACCAGTGTCACATTAGATACTTTTACATCCTCGCCAACAGACAGTGCCGGCACTGCCGAGTCAAGGTTTCATTTACAACTAAGCTACAGTCAAATTCGATTCTTACTCATGCAGTGAGCAGCATCCCTTGATTCGTCGAAACATGGCCATCACAAAAAGCAACCGGTGCAGAGATATACCCTCGAGAGCACTGCTGCGAACTATGTAGTAGTGTAGTATAGATAGAACATTTGCCATGATTGAGAGAGGCGGTTATCACAATGAAATTGCGCGGTCCATGAGATATATTTCCCTTGCGCAAGTTATGCATTGCTAGTTGCAAAAATGTCTCTCGTGCTCCTCCTAGATTTCCTTATGTTGAAGACGGAGATCAGTACTGGTATATATATATATATATATATATATCCACGTGATGATTCTATGAGACAATGATGCAATAACATGGGGAATTGCAACTTTTCACGATGTGTTGAGGGGTAAAGACAGGCGGAGAGCCGTAAGGATTGTGAGCCTCGATTTCCTGCTCTTATATTTGGTCGAAACCATCGTGAAGTCTCTCATCTAGAGAAATCCCCTGTTGCCCTATAGACCGTGCCGAGATAGCGACGTCGTCAAACTCGCCGCCGACGGAATTAGGTACCCGATGGGTATAATTTCTCGGAGGGCTCGGCCATGAGTACACGGTACAGGTGAGATTCCGTATCTTTCTCGTATGTCTTCCGTTCCTCTGAGGTTCTCGAAAGCTCCGACCGAGGGGGTTTTATGGAATATAATGCCCATACGCTTGCGATCACGAGAAGTTGCATCGCTTACGTTTTGATAATGACGATGAGACAGCACAATCTACCTAATCTTGAGTTCCCACCGCCGGTCATATACAGAATCACGCTACGTCGCCTCGTGGGAGGTAATACTAACAACATTGGATAGCAAGAACTACAATGTCAGCTCGCTATAATCGTTACGCTTCTAGCTGCAACAGCTGGCAAATCACATTGTTGGTTTTATTTCCCTTGGGAGGTGAGGTATTGAGATGACAGAGACTTCGCTTCTCGAGGGGCGTGGATACGGTCTGGGATATGGAAAATGGATATATTGTGTGCGCTGGCTCGTTACCGGGTAAGGGTCGCGAAATGGAGAGGAGCATTGGCTGTAAGTTGCTCCTACGCCCATACGCGGCAAATAAGCAGGGACAGGGAATAAGGAGTTGCGTGCCGACAAGTCACAATACTACTTGCTTTTCATAGATGTATGATGTTTGGGATGGTGCAATTAGCTGTTACTGGGAGGTAGTTCGGAAGAAAGGTTACCATGATAATCTATTGGTAGCTCGTGTCAAGGGATTTGTTCGTCATGCTTGGATACGGTTACCTTCATTGATGGTGGAAGCATAGACGGGGAATAGCCTCTGCCAGCGGAACTGTCAAGTCCTTTTGTACCAGAGTGAAGGAATATAGCAGTTGTCACGTAGCCGAGTAGAATGGTAGGGGCTAGGCATTAATTCTATTAATTCCTATGCTCTCCCATATAGTAGGAGTCGCCCAGTCTTATACACACGAAGTTCACACCCAAATAGCCCTCTGCAAGGGAGCCCCTGGGTCATGGTGAGGCTCATGCTACCTTGGCACCTGACAGGAATACGGCGGCTGACGTTCTCTCAGCCTAGGATCTCGCCCCCTTTGTAGTTTGGTGGCTATCCCCCATGAGATATATTCTCACATTGAACTCAGTCAGAGTCAACTCAGCTCTGGTTTTATGTTCCCAATCATATACCTGGGAAATATAGCTAGGTGATTTCGAGAACCAGAAAATAGGTGTGAGTAGCTGCATGGCTCACCGAGATCATCGAAACGAGAAGAAGCAAATCATATTGCAGTACAATCATGACATTGCCTACCAGTAAAGATTGATTATCTCACGATCCCATGGGTTCACAATCTCAAGGCCACTGTCTTGGCTGAATTCGGCCGTGAGCTTGAATGCATGAGTGAACGTCGTACCATGAACGGTCTTAGAGAACTCGGCAGGACGTACATAAACTGAGAGTGTAATGTGTATTATCGCACGCGTTTCATAGTGACTCTATGACGTTGGAAATCGCCATTGCTCAGCAATGCTATGTAACTCGTGCCTACAGAATAACATATGTTGTTACCTGAAAGATCATGATGACTGATAAGAAGTATTGTGCTGGTATGAATATTGAATGATGATCTGGGCACGGATAACACTCCCGCCCACTTGGCTCGAACATGCTTTCCAGGAGATTGTTTTATCGAACGAGACAGCCGAGGCAATTGCGAGCGATCACATGTGTAAAGCCGGGGCGAAGTTGTGCAGGATATGAAACGTGATGGCTGACCAGGTTTAGATGTTAATCACGTAGTTGTACGACTCTGCGATTATGATGTGCCGACGAGGGGATGGGGTCTCCTGTCCCTCCAAGGCATCATCCTTAAGAGCACACTAAACTTTCGCCTCGCGCCAGTATATGATCGATTCGATATAGTTAGTGTTAAGGGAGCAACGTTTGACATATAGACGGAACCGCTCAGTGACGATGTCTTCGATTGACACTGCAGCCCCGTGTCGATCTCTCGATCTTAACTGATATCTGAGTAGTATTGGGCTATAGGTTTGTGATAATTAAGCTCATACCTATTACAGTAACACTCCTACTGCTGTAGATATGTTCCGAAACCGGTGCCCTCAGGAGATTTGCAGACACATGGGATCATGGCAGGATATTGTTCTAGACTCTAATGCAGCACCGAAAAAAGTTTCGCATATGGCACAACTTTGGCTTCTCAACAACAGCCGGACAGAAGCGCGCGCGCGCGCGGCTTCACCTTGATATTTTCACATCAGGGTTTGGCATAGTGTGTGCCAAATTATTTATGCCTAAACTAGTTCCCGCTGTACTATTAGAAGTTAGGCGACCTCAGCTGAGAGTCGAGCTGAATGCTAGGAGCAATACTCTAGCCGTAGGGCGTTTTTTCCATGCCAGCTTTCACCACCACGCAAGGATGAACGACAAGTCCTACGAACAATCTCAACCGACCCGAGTCAGCTTCGGTGATCCCCCCAGCAGCTAGCAAGGACGCTCTGAACGCGGTCTCACGCGCTACCCTGGTCTAGCAAGTGCCCTGGGAAATATAGTCTGGGCGCCACGGCCACGCCCACTCTTGCTCATTTAATCGTGATAGCCGCAGACGACCTAAATAGCCTACTCGGTTCTCTTGGCGTCATATAAGCACGGCGGATCAGCGTACAGATGTGGCATTAGGAACGAAGAGTCGTAATAGGGAAAAGTCAGCGAAGCACGGCTTACCCCCATCGAGCCCCTTGTTTTATTCCACCTGCCTGGAGAAATGTTATGTGCAGAAATGAACCTGGGTGCCTGGGCCAAGAAGTAACATGCGGTAGGAGAGATCATCTTAAACGCGGCTGCTGGCTAGCCCGACCTCCTGGAATCGATACATAGTATACGGCGGCCACGCAAGATCTTAGAAAGATTCTAGAAATCCGGGGTACCTAATCCATGTAAGAGATTTCCCCCCCTAGGAAAAAAAGACCCCCTTAGATTGCGAGCGTATACACAGTACGAAAATCGCCAGGTGTGTACATACTCATACGATTGGTACTAACAGACGACGAGGCGAGATCCTGCGCCGAATGTGAAACGATTGGGACTTACGAGTAGCATAGTATCGCTGAAGTAGTGGAGTAGAAAGGCTCAGCTAATTATGTTTTACGGAGCCGATTATAGAGGAGTCTAAACACTACCAGCTGATGTAAGAACGATTGGATGGCGTCAGACGAATGGCTTCCTAGTCGGTAAACCTTGCTAGACGGAGCTTGGCAGGTACCATAGCAGTAGATGGCCGAGATCCAACGATAGCATCTCCCTGACTGATCGGCGGTATTAGGGGCCGCCCCAGAGTTGATAATCCAAAGCATTGTTCGTTATATGAACTAATATCCTCGGAATCTCACGAGTACACCGAGATAGATGGTGGTAGTGATTAGATGCTACAATAGGTAGGTGGGGGCTATGCATAGGAGTAGACCGAGGTGAAGCGAACGTCAGCAGGGCATGTGAGGCTCGTAAGGACCTAGTTAATACAATACAACACCACATGGAGATCGTCCTGCCATGTGTCGTGTCTTGACGCGATGTAACAGCCTCGCCACCTTACTTGTCATCTGATTAGTTTGAAGAAAACGCTCATGTCTTGATACTGTCGACACTCTCCATATCTGCACGGGGTTCAACCTCGCAAGCCCTTCCCGCCTCGCCCGCTACTCTACTAGGTCGTGCTAGGAGCCTTGCCTGGGCGCTCGGGTCCCTTTCCTCTTTTTTTTCTTTCCCGTATGGATGCATCTCGCCCTATTAACGGAGCCAAACGATGTTGGGCGGTTTCTTTTAAGCTTACGCTACGCTGCCAATAGTGATAACTAACGCGAAACCAACCGACGACAATAGTAGTAGGAGTTAGGATAGCAGTGTTTGCTAGCTAGTACTTACCTGCAGATAGTTCCGAGTTTTGCTCTGCCAAGAGGACAACAAGGCAATCGCATCTATATGGAGGTCTTGGCAGCACATCTTGCGGGAGATCCTGTTTGAAACCCTTCAAAGTCCTGTGCGCTACAGACGCAGTTGAAGCCAAACTGAGACCAAACTTGAGGCACGACAGTCTGTGCAAGAGTCTGTGTAGATGCTAGATGTGAAAGGTGACCTTGACTTTCATTTGAAGAATGTTGCATGCATGACCCGGCACTCGTGGATTTACTCGAGCCACACACATACGAGTTTGGAAGATACTTAGCGGCATAGGAAATGGCGTTTCTACTACATGGAGAAGGTCGCAAGCAGGAGTATAGGCTGTGCTGAATAAACCCGACAAAGAGACCGTTTATCCCACCCTGCGCCATACAGGATTCGTCCCAACACAGTCTTGTCGTGTCGTAAACGGATTTGACCAAAATAGGTACACGCAACCTCGTGATGATGACGATGTACAGTGACGTGATGCTGCATTGAAGATGCCAATACCAACAGATTGAACAACACCAGGGTTTGCATGCCATCGTTGCTCGGCTGCCTTGCATGGCGCTGCATGTCCCCACGTCGAGATTGTGGCAAACAAAGTTATCGTCTGGCAAGAGGGAGTGTCAGATGTTGGGCGGACGAACTCAGCGATCTGCGCTGCGAAAAGGAGTAGTTTGGCTAAGGCACTGACGACTGACGCGTGTAGCAGTGCCTCGAGTGCTGCGGTTTGATTATCTTTGCGAGGAGGAAGGGGGAATAGGGGGGGCTTTTCTGGAGCTGTCTGGCACCGAGTCGCCGCAATGGATGCAAGCCAAGAGATGCCAAGATAACCACGAGCTTCAAGACGTCTTGGCACCGAGGCCGTGATAACCGAAACAGCCATGTACCTTTGGTAGTGGTCCTTGTTGTCGTAGCCGTGGGAGCCGTCGTTTGATTTGTGTAGAGCACGCCGTTTGTTTGTCTTTGTAGCGCAGCAAGGCCAAATCCCAAGGAGAAACTGCTGTGAGCCGCGAGGGTCGTGATGGTGAGAGTTGATAGAAGTAAGTGTTGGAGGTGATAAAATAACTACTAAGTAAGTATGTAGGTAGGTACTATATCTAGACGATGGCTGGCACTAAGATTGGCTAAGAGACACAGGGACACACCTTAGGCATGGACTAAGTAACGGAGATTAGATGTGGTCACAGAAACTAGCTGCTGATTGGCCGGTATGCGTACGAGTATGCCACAGCTGGCTGGCTGAGTCAAGTTGACTCCCACTAATATCACCACATTACAGCAGTTGAATCTACTTACCTACCTAGGTAGATTCTATTCTCGGCTGTAACCTCGCCCGTGCTTGTGCTTGTGCACAGCCGCTCTACATAAGGTATCTTCCTGCAGCTACATACACTGCCGCTGCGGGGACTGGCACATCGTCAGGTACATGATCGCCATGCGAAACGTCCCCTGATATGACACGGTATCTGCTACATACCTGGCAGAGATGGGCGACGAGCGACGAGCGACTGAATAGTGCAACCCCGCAACAGAAGCCATGATTCGAGAAGGACGTCTAGACGCAGACGGGCCAAAACAGGTACCGATTGACTATTGGAATCTGAGATAGCGTTTTGCTTTCGTGTTGGGTTAGCCTGTTCCGGAAGGATGGACGAGATGTGCAGCATCTGCGAGCCCTGAGGGCATTGGCCAGTTACACTTCAATGGAACTTGAAGTACCAGGCGGTACCTGCTAGTAACGTCTGCAGTGCAATCCATGGGATTGCTGCGAACATCACAGTATACCTAGGTACCTGTAGGCCTGCCCAGTGAGGTTGCGCTGCCGGGGTGGTCATATCCCTCCAGGCTGTCTCTGCCCTGCCAGCACTGGCATTAGGTAGCACCGGCAGCGGCCAAAACCTGCCAGGAAATGTAACTGTCTGCCCTGCATACCTTGGAACCTGGAATTCTGCTTCTACCTAGGAAAATGGCTAAGTAGGTAGGTGGAAGCATTACTTGCAAAGACATACCGTCGCTTTCGAGTAGATAAAGTATGGATGCCTAGGTCCGTATAGTGCACCAAGTGCTCCAGCAGTACCCACGCTGTGTGGGAGATATACATGCGCAGGTGTACTTGATGGGTACTTGCCCAGGGTGAGGGTGGTAACTTGTAAGAGCCAGACGCTACAGCGTTAGGTAGGCTCGTCCCAACGCCGTTATTATGCCTTGCGATAGATCGCCCGACCTAAGACCAATGACCCGTCCTGGGAACAGGCACGACCTGGAGTAGGTACCTAGGTCCAGTATCTGTGGATGGCTTAGTGGCCTCTGTGGCGCTCCCCCCCCCCACAGCGCTTCCGGCCATCAACCGCACTACCTATCTTATTCTTAAGCAACGAGCCAGCCCCCGGGACTGGAACGCGCCTCGTCCCCTCCAGCTCCAGGCCTGTGTGTACCTGAAGTACCTCCTGAATCGCATGCATTCGCAAGCGAGCGGCCAAAGTGCTCTTTTACAGCCCGTCACCCCCCAGTTCAACTGCCAAGTTTGTCTCACCCAAGGCATTTCCATTTCCATTCTCTCTCCATTCTCTCGCTTCAACCAACATCGTCCCTCCTTCTCTTTCTCCCCCGTGCTCCCTTCATCCCCAGCCCCAGCCAGAGCCAGCCGCCAACGAAGCCGTCTGTTCCGGCAGAGACCAAGTTGGCTGTTCTGATCTGCGACGATCGCCCATCTTGCGATTACGACTGCGCCGGCACTGACTGCTGCCCTTGGATTAAGCTGCCTTTGCCTTGCCTTGGATTAGACTTAATCTTGTCCGCTGTCACGTTATTTATTGCCTACGCAACGCATTTATACCTTTTATATCTTTGTCTATAATTCCTTCTCACACCACTTTCACCTGCTCTTCCCGCCCGCCCGGGCCGCCGTCGCTCTCTCAACCCAAACAACAAACAACCTTGAATACACCAGCGCCCTTAATATACCTACAAGACTAGAGTCCGCCCGCCTGCATCTCGGCCTACCTTTGCCGACTCCCGCGCCTGGCCTCGTCTCGTGCATCTGTACCACACCTACAGCCACCCGTCGCTCAACGCGAAACGTCACTGGGTACTACGAACAATCGTCTGCAATCCCTTGGGTTATCGCCAAGCTGTCCTTGTTATTACTGTGGCCCAGACCCGACACCGCCTGAGCAACGTCGCCATCTGTCGCCTGATTCCGACTTTGCATCTACACACTGAAGACCGCATAATCGACCTATCGACACAATCGAGGCATGATATAACGTCAGTCCCAAAGCGATTAGAGATATTCTCGAACAGTGCAACAACATGGCCATCGGCAAAGAGGGGAACGTCAAATGGGTTGACGTAAGTAAATGTTTTCTTTGTCTTGTCCATTAGACGGGCCTTGTGGATGCGTGACATGCCCATGATGGCTCCTCGACGGGAGGATCTTTTTAAGCTTGCCTTTTGCCGTGCAGCCGTCATCCCGGAACGGCCCAGCTGTCGATTACGACTACACGGTCAGCCGCGAGCTCAGGAGTCGAGAATCGCCGTTGTGCGTCATCTCAAGCAGAGTTGCCGATGCTTACGGCGGGCGAGGGCAAGCCACTCGAATGCCAGTGCATTCAACTGGCATGTGTCTACCTCCAATGCAATTCATATGGTCGGCAATCTCTTCTTCCGATGGGTGGCCGGCAGCAGATGGATCAACTCAGTATTCGTTGATGCAAAGACTTTCGATAGCTAACCAGATGTTGAACTGCAGGGCCTCCGAGGTCTCGCCTCGTCGTTAGTCGTTCTCACCCACATTGCTCGAGCTTTCGATGGCGACCTATTCCTTCCGGCCTCATCAGCGGATGCAGTACCTCGCGTGCTCCAGTGGCCATTCCTTCGTAT
The DNA here is from genome assembly GCA_022453515.1 of Astrocystis sublimbata. Taxonomy (NCBI): domain Eukaryota; kingdom Fungi; phylum Ascomycota; class Sordariomycetes; order Xylariales; family Xylariaceae; genus Astrocystis; species Astrocystis sublimbata. The sequence goes on along the minus strand of JAJNNY010000001.1, from coordinate 278,790 downwards.
TTTAGTCCAAGGTCGTATCGGTGTGACGATTTTCTCCTTCGTTACCGGCTACGTGTGCGCCCTCAAGCCCATCAAGCTCTACCGCCAAAACAACCAAGATGCCGCTTTCAGCGCCGTCGCCAAGTCCGCCCTCCGTCGTGTTCCTCGGTTGATCATCCCCTGTTCGCTCGCTACTGTCATCATCTGGGTCATGGCGCAACTCGGCATGTTCTTGGTGGGGAAGTCGAGCGATTGCTGGTGGTGTGGTAAGACCGCACCCGACCGCATGGGCAACATTTTCTCCTCCATCAACCACCTGATCTTCAACATCATAAACACCTGGACGCACGGAGCCAATGCATACGATGGCAACCAATGGACTCTTCTCCCTCTGTTGAGGGGAAGTATGCAGGTATACACCTTCATTGTGGCCACGGCCTATCTGCAGCCACGGTACAGGATGATTTGTAGTCTGATTGTCTACTTCTACTTCTACGTTGCTGGCGACTGTAAGTTGTGTCTCCATCTCGTGTTTCCAGCAGATGCATCCCGGTTGTTGAGCACTCGCTAACTGTGTCCAGCTGCATTCGGCATGCAATTCTTCTGGGGAGTCTTCCTGTGTGACGTACAAAACCACCCTGGAGCGAACGAATTTTTGGTCAAGCGACCGAGGATTTCCCGAGTGCTAGCCATCATCTTCCTGATTCTCGGTCTCTATGTCGCCTCGTATCCCGAAGGGCACCCGGAATGGGCCACTTGGTCGCGTTGGCAGTACAGGGTCTTGGTCCACATCGTTCCCAAGGGTGGCGAAATTCCTCGCTTCGGCTCCGGTATTGGATTGCAACTCATCACGCTTGGTCTGCACTTTATGCCCGCTTTCCGCGACTTCCTATCATCCAAGTACCTCCTATGGCTCGGAAAGCAATCGTTCGCCGTTTATCTGCTCCACGGCCCTCTTCTCCGCAGTGTTCTGTGCTGGATGGTCTACGGCATCTATGTGCCCCCGGATATCACGAACGAGGCCGGTGAGGTCTTGCACGGCAAGCTTGTGTTCCCTGGCGCTGCTCGGCTTTTGATCGCACTACCATTCTGGATTCCTCTGAACTATGGTGCCGCTATGCTTTGGACTGGCTATGTGGACCCATGGTGTGCCAATCTTACTGAAAAGATCGTCAGGTACATGATGCTTGCACGTGATGAGAAGGGAGTGCTTTTGCCACAGTAGAAGCGGTTTACGAGGCGGACAACTGACTGCGAATGCGAATGGGGGAAACCCGCTCCTCGCAGCCCCGCGTTCTTAACAACATCATCAATTCGCCTCCCCATCTGTTTGTTCCGATCCCAAGACACACTTACATAAAAGGGATCGCTTCGCTCAGAGAGGAGGCTTGTATAAATCACATCGGCCGCCCACTTCGGATCGATACGCCGGTCGATACGCATACTTGGACTTCACAAAGCGGGCGTTTTCGGGTTTGGACTAAGTAACGAACTGGTTCATGGTTACTCGCATCGGAGGGGGACAATATGCATGGAAGTGTGCCTGTCCGGCCAAGTAAATATTAGGTGGTTCCAATGGTACCAGGGCGGGCTAATGTAGTACGGATCTTTCCTCCCGCAGACCGTCACAGGATACGGCCGTCCGGGGCAAAGGCTAGATGATAGAAGTTAGTATTCGCACCCCACCTTCAAAAGGAGGTGTTGTGATCATATAATGTACAAAGGCATTTTTTTCTGTTATCTATTAGTTTACTTTGTGCAATATTGTTCATAACTACTGATGACGCCTGTTGGTTATTGGATAACTTGCACGTGGTGGAAAGCACGTTCTCGTGGAACTTCTTTCTAGGTAGGTAGGTAGTGAGCCAACGACTACTGCGTTAACCGGTATCCCAATTCCCTATCTATCTGGAGTCTGAATGATGGTGCTCTGCAACTCGATGCCGCTCGATGCTTCTCGTGTCATAGCCAACTTTCTAACAGTCAATCTACACGAGGCATCTCGTATGGGCCCTGACATAGGAATCAAATTGAGGAACTGTGAATTTGAGGATTGCGACAGAATTGCTTAGTCGGGAAGGTTGCTCAATCAATGTGGAACAGGTGGGTTCGTCTGGGTGTTACACACTTGTCTTGTCTTAGGTAGTCTAATCCTACACAGCAGCAGTGAGTCTTTCGGGGTTCGTCAGTCGGGCTTATTTTTAGATTATACTTGCTGTGCCTCAGCCGCATTGAACTTTCGTCCCCGACGACACTTGGCCCTCCTCACTGACGTCATTGTGGTTACACTCCTGGGTTAGGCATACAATAGATTGCGGCGCAGATATATTGGAAGTGGAAGTGGATGTTACGATTGATTGGTAGGGCTGATAGAGTGGTACACTTAGGTAAGAAGGGTCGGAAGGTCGGTAAGGGAAGGGAAGGGAAGGGTTCGGCTCCAGTTGCTGCTGATCTTTGCTGTCGTACTTGGGGGCTCAGAAATTAATAATCATACACACAGGCCCGGTGAGAAACGATGATGCGCGTCGTTGAGCCGCTTGATGAGAGCCTCTGTCGATCTGTGATGTGCGAGATATTCTATTATTATTTGATCTTCCATACACCCTGTCTGTTGTCCGTCTATGAGTTGGGGTCTATCTATGTCCAGCCCTGGGGATCGTCGTGAACAGGATACATGAGATTGATGATGGCTGGCTGCAATGCAGTTCAGAGTCTTTCGACTGCTTGCTTCAATGATTGACTGGTGTCCATAGCTTCAAGTACCGTTCGAAATGATCATCAGCTTACGTTGAGCCATAATGTGCAGTCTACCAATTTTTATCATGTTGCATTACACCACACACTGATGCTTGAGTGTCCCTTCAGCTTCTCCGGGACGACCATCCCATTGAGATCGTCGTCGATGGGATTGCGGCGAAGGTGGGACGCTGACCAAATACACTATACATTGCCAAATATGAGGTTGTCGATCAACTGAAGTGTTTGTTATCTGACGTCAAGAACCTCTCTACTCGCTTGCGCCGATTTTGATGGTAGGTGATGCGATGGCGAGCATGTATATATATCTGTTGGTTTGGCCTCAAGTCCCAAGGTTACATTCGGCAGAAGCAGGTGGCATCACAACTACATATTATCTCTTGGTTTCCATCATTATTTTATCTTTTCGAGTACACGAATTAACACAACTTTAAAGTTCATAACACATATAAGAAACTCCACAGTCACGATGAAGAACTACTTCTCTGCCTCAGTCCTTGTCGGTATTTGCTTATCAGGCGCCCTAGCTGACCTACCTTACCGCAATTTCGAAGGTAAGCACATATCACCCGCGTTTGAAGCTTGTGATCCAATGACCAGGTAACTGACTGACATCCGCCAGGCCGGGATGTGTATCCCGAGATACCGGTCCCAGACCAGACCACGCCTCACTACCCAACAGGCACCGGGCTCGGCATACCTGAAAACCAGTACCCCCCTTACAGCCCTCCAGTCCCAGCAAACAACGGAAAGCCAGCGTACCACAAGAACAGCCTTCGTCAGATCCCTCCATATGAGGGGAACCCGTTTCCCACAGCTTATCCGGGGGGTGGTTTCCCGCCGCACCACCACCACCATTACCCAGAACCCCCAGAGAACAAGCGTCGACAGCTTCCTCCTTACAATAAATACCCAGTCCCTACGGAATATCCGCAAGGGAGCCCTCCAGACGTGCCCGTGGAGACGCCGCCTTTCCCGACGAACGCGGTGCCGTATCCGGGGAATTACGCCAGGGACGCCATCTACACTATGACGACGGTCACGAGGTCTGCGGGTTCGGGGGCGGAATGCTCTGCTTATCCTTATCCTCCCTACGGGACCGGAAGCCCCTATCCTTATGCTCGCAAGGCGTAGATGGTCATGGGAAGACGGGTTCCTGGTGCGGAATAGATGTTGGGTGGAGTCGCGGGACTTTCGTCTTGTTAGGGTATAGAAAATGCCGGCATATCATGCGTGTCAAGCGATGGGCCACGTTAAGATGAGAATAAGCTTGAAATTCTGGTCTTGTTTATGTAGATAGCTATGCGAACATAGTTTCTTTTGTATATTTAGGGTGTATCTATAAATTTTACGCATATCTGAAATTTCAAAAAAGTACTGCCTGAAGCCATTGTCTTGCGTCCATAGTTACATCATCATCATCAGCATCCATCGAGCTTAGGTTAGTCGGTATAAGCGACTGCAGTAGGTCATCACGATGGTGTCATACACAGGTAGGCAGCCGCCAACATTAGGAACCGCAGATCTCATGATGTAAGACTGACCAGGAGTCGCCTGATTCACAAACTCATCGTGACTATCTCCATCTCTGAATACCACGAAACCCGAAAATCCATCTCCTCGTCATCTCCTCGTCACCGCAATATCGCCCAAGACAACGATAGGCACCCGAGTGCGGTCCAGGAAGTGTTCCTCGTCAGCGGCGATCTGGGCCGCTATTTCCGGCTTCTGCGTGACGCCCATGAACCTCCGAAAGGCGGCCTCGTCCTCGAACGTGAGCTCGGTCACGGCGTCGTAGTCGAAGTCGGCCTGGGTGCCGACGAGCACCGTCGCCGGACTGCGCGTCGAGTCGCTCTCGGCTTGCACCCCATCCGAGCGCTGCAGATAGCGTCTGGTGTGCGAGAGGGGAAAGGTGGCGCCGGTGAGCGAGCGCACCAGGGGGACGTGTCGCCCTTCGTAGTAGGCTTTGAACTGCGATGGCGTCGTGCCGGGCTTGCGGTAGGCGAGGATGAGGATCGTGTACGGCATCTTGGTTGCGGAAAATGATCGGTCTGTGCGAGTGGAGGTGGAGTGAGTAGGCAGGCAAGGAGGCAGAGGAGTTGTTACTGATGAGTTGGGTGCTCCACTGGCTGATGAATAGAGAGGCGTCGGATGCGGCCTGACGTTTGCAATCGTAAGTAACAAGTGGGGTGTTACAACACATATGCAGGCACCGTTTTTGAAACAGTCATGATCACTTCTTCTCAACATGGCAACTAATTCTTGAAGGCAGAGTCGCCGCTCAAAATCCAGTTGGTTCGTCTACGCCATCACTTGTATCTGGTAACTGCAAAGGCCCGATACCTGGCAGCCAACGGCCATGATCACGAGGGTGTCGCAGTGCCAACAAAGTGAAGTATCACAACTGCCACTTTTCTAGAAGAGAGGGAAATATGATATATATGAAAACAAGTCATCGAGATAGAATATTGTTTGTTGTGCGTGTTCATAAGGTGTGTATTCTGGCTACCTAGGTATTGCCTCAACGGCAGAAAGTAGCAGGCTACGAAAATGAAGGGTCTGAGAAGATTCTTGTTATATCTATAATTGCTGTACTCACAGCTTTTAACCTATTGCTCTAGTCATAGCTACCCTACGAGTTTATTCTTCATCATGACGAACTTGCTGCAACATCTCATCATTTGTCTTTCTATATCGCACTCCTGTAAAGTTTCTGCTCCTTTCTACTTTATCAATTCGCCGGTCACAATCTCTTTTTGTAGGCAGATACTCTCATTGACATCTTTCAACCCATCTCCGAATCAAACATTTCGTTCAATGGCATAGTTGAAATATACTCCCCGATCGGGCCGATCCTTCATGCAAATCCCAAGGCACGCACATGTAAAAAAGGATCCGGCGCTTGCAGAGATATCATTTACTGCAGCCGGATTACCTATCATATACAACAAGGCTAGAAAGGGGAAGAGGGAAGAATGAGAATTATTTGCATTAGTATTGATGATTTTATGCTGAGCATCTGTCCTATCGTGAAGCTTATGCCCTTGAATCTTGTCTTCCTGAAGTACAAATGTATAACGATCATGCAGGTTTCGGGTCTCTTCTATTTCTGTAAATTACAATAAGTTGATTTCAGTGAAGGTAGTTGTACATGGAAAGCTCGTGATCATCTGTTACGCTCAGGTCGGGATAGGTGGTGATTGATGAGAAGCCGCCAGGACGTTGAGATAAAATATGCACCTACTCCAGACACCCGAAAACACGATGTAGAGATAAGCGCGTCAACTCATAATGATATAGTATGAGACGTGATAATACTAAGGTACATCGTAGGACTGTGGTATTGCCGAGCTCATTTCACAGGCGTCGGGCACTGATATCATTGGTACGGCTCATCTCGACGCTTTTAACCTTCGCCATTCTCGATATCTCGCTTCCAGATGTATATATTGAGCCAATTTGATAACAATGGTGTAATGCAACCGGCATTTCGATAACGACTACACCGGTCAGATAGGGAGGTCAAACATAGGCCGCTAGGGGTTGCCTCAACAGAGGTAGCGAACTGGCTGGCGATAGCCTAGACCGTGATCGCCACAGTAGATGCGATCTCCTGGCTTATTATCCTATAATTGAGCTCTGCCAATATCATAGCGTATATTCGTATGAATATCAAGGCTTGGACGGAGACAGAAGATCTTTTAAATTTAACTTCTTACTTCACCTCTGCTCAAGACTGATAGGGCTGCTAACATCATTCTGGGAACGAAGATAACAAGATTGGAGATTTCCAGGTCGCAAAAGTTAAGATGGCCTCTAGACTATTGACTGCGCTCACCTTGGCGGCGCAGACAACCGCCCTCCTGCGCTTTTCATGCACACAATTGACCATTGATCGAGTTGATCCACGTGAGTAGCGCCAACATCCATCACACACAGCATGATCTTTTTCAGACTGTATCTGTTTGGTGTGGATTCCAGAAACGGTAGTTGACATGACTCTTCAGTGGTCAATCCAGGTCTCACGCCGAGCCCCCATCTTCATCAAATCATCGGAGGCGTAGGTTTGACCCAATCTCCCGATGAGGCGCAAAACCATACTCATCCGTGATAGAACTCCTTCAATGTGACAATGGACCCAACCAAGGACATGCCAGGCGAGTCTGACTGCACGACCTGCCAGTTCCTCGAAGACTCGTCGAACTATTGGACTGCTGTTCTCTTCTTCCGCGCTAGGAACGGCACGTACAAGCGAGTTCCGATTGTTCCCAACGTCGGGTTCGAAGGAGCCGAGGGCGGCATGACTGTCTACTACATGCAGAATGGCCTGGCCGACTACCAGCAGACGTCGAAGGTCACGGCCTTCAAGCCCGGCTTCCGGATGATCATCGGCGACCCGTTGACGGAAACCGCGGAGGACGCCGCCCGTTTCAGACAAGTCACGTATACGTGCCTGCAAGATCCGGGCACCCGATTCCCTGAAACTAAATATCTGCCTACCAAATCCTGTCCTGCCGGTAGTAAGTAGTTTCTCGTTGGACTTTGAGTTTGTCTCTCTGTCTCTATCCTTTACTTCGAGCCACAATTGTACCTGGAAGCCTTCGACAGATGCCGAATCACCCAAATAATGCGCTGAGACGATGACAACTAACTTCGAGGAATACAGTCATGGCCAATATTCGATTCCCGACGTAAGTGCAGCTGGCAGATTGATATAGAGCCGTCGGAAAGCTTACCAAACGTCAGATGCTGGGATGGCAAGAATCTTGACACTGCCAACCACATGGATCACATGGCGTATCCTGCGAATGGCACTTTTGATTCAAGAGGACCCTGCCCCGACTCCCATCCGGTTCCAGTGCCGCAATTAATGTACGAGGTGGTCTGGGACACGCGCCAGTTCAATAACCCTGAAGACTGGCCAGAGGATGGCTCGCAGCCGTTTGTGTGGAGTTTTGGCGACCAGTGAGTATATGATGCTCTTGTCGACTGCCACGGCATCTGTCGAAACATTGATTGACTTTGATCGCAGGCGTGGCTTTGGATCGCATGGCGACTACGTACGTACCAGCAATATCTTCGTGCCTCTCTTCTACACTCCATAACATATCCTACATATATTGCCGTCAATGGACACACCGATTCTGCTGCTCAATATCGCTAGCCGAAGCGGCATTCCCCCCTCCTTATGAAGCAACTGCTAACCTCAATATCATAGCTCTTTGGCTGGCAAGGGGATGCGCTGCAGAAGACGATGGATACACCTTGCTACGTCAACTGCCCAACCCTCACCACGCAACCCGTGGCCGAGCAGAACAAGTGCAAGCTCGGACAATCTTTCAAGGAAGACATCGATAGTTGTAAGTGGCCGTCGACTTTTTCTCATCAATCGAACGCACGAACAAAATCAGCGTCTCCTTCATTGTCGTATTCGTTTTCGCTGGCACTTACAATTGCATCGCAGGGTTACCTTCACTTCCGGGCAATCCGGAAGTTGAAACTTAGGTGTATGGTTAGAAACACATGGTAGTCTGGAAGACAGCAGTGCAGAGACCCATAATACCATTCTGTAATTGGCTAGTGCTGTCACACCTACCGCCTCATTCTTTCTATTACGCCTGTTGTGAATACTAGATAGCTCCAAGGTTATCGTAGGTTTGCCTGCACTTTTATCACTTGACATTTAAACGTACCTACCGAAAAGAAATTTTGCATGTCAACTTGGTGTCAGTATTAGGGATATGGTTATCACCCATAACAATTGTCAATAAGTACTCTCAGGTAGCTGTGAGATCACTTTGGGCTTGCTCCTAAGTTGACATCTTATAAGCCAAGACTGCATTATCTCCTGCGAAATGGCGGGTCTGTCAACTCCGGGACTCCTTCTGATCCTGTGCTATTAGCCTTACTCCGTGCAACCTTGAAAGCACGGATTTCAATATTATAAAGTTTGGCACTTTCCGGATTGTGTAACGTGGATATTCAACAGATAGGCTACTACCAACCGTCCTTGACGCCTGTGGTCTGGGCCTTTAGCTTTGGATCACTTAGTGAATGTGAATGAAGCAAAGCCTTACCTAGCGCAACGCTTAGTACCATACCGATTATCAGCACTACGAAGTCCTCGGCCCCTTTTAATATCCTAGAGCCCACCAATCAATTGGCCTCGTTTCCAATCATATGCATTGCAGGGGCCTGTCGGTGACTGGATACAATTTATCTAAAGAACCGCATCCCGTTCCTCACCGAGTTTGCAGACTCGGGGTTCTTTATCACGACGCTTGACGCAGTTTTGGATTGCGCAAGATGCCATCGCACGGAACCTCAATGACTTCGACGCTCATCCGAGCTGTCGGAGCCTTTGTAGTGTTCCTAGTCGCCCGAATTCTGTACAAAGGTTATGTACAGCGGTCGCGGGTGAGAGGGTTGAAGGCCCAAGGAATTGTGAGTGGCCGCGATGCAGACTTCCATATCAAAAATCAAAAAAGTGTTATGGCCTAACCATTATTATAGCCTATTCTGCCACACTCAGCAATATTCGGGCACTTAAAGGTTCTTGGGGATTGGAGAGCCGAGAACCCTTCAGACGCCAATTTTTATTCGTTTCACACGTGGCTCATCAAAAACTGCCGGAGGTATTTCCCAGATCTCGACTTTCCGCCACCTGTCGTATACTTGGATATCTGGCCTGTCGAGCAACCCTTTGCAGTGGTTTTTGACCCTGTTGCAGCGTCTCAGTTTGCGCAGACACCAAGCCTGCCCAAATTGGGCCTCACCAAGAATTTCCTCGATCCACTTACAGGTGGCCTTGACATGGTGTCCAATGAAGGGCAAGAATGGAAGACTTGGCGATCAAGATTCAGCCCTGGCTTCAGCCAGCGGAACTTGATCGCGATGCTCCCAGAGCTCCTCGAGGAAGTCTCGATTTTCGTATCGCAACTTGAAAGCTCGGCTGGGAAGGGAGGTGAATGGGGTCCAGTTTTTCAAATTGAGGAAAAGACCACAAACCTCACATTTGACATCATCTGCAGAGCAGCACTGTAAGTCTTTATCACGGAGGGTAGCAAGACCCTACAGCACCTACACCATCTCTTCGATATCTTCTGACTCTGGCCTCACAGTGGCATGCGCCTAAAGGAGCAAAGTCGACCCGAGCCTAGCCCACTCAAGACCGCTCTGTTGGACCAGATCAAGGTAATGAACGAGGGCGCAAATGCTGCTCGCGCTATACCTCTCGGCCGCATGCCCTGGCACAATGCCCGTGCTCGGCGCAACAATGCAACCATGGCAAACTTCCTCGAGCCTCACATACAGACCAAACTCAAGGAAGTCTCGAATGACTCGCAAGTGAAGACAATCTTAGATCTAGCTCTCAAGTACGTCGACAAAGACGACCCGAACGCGTCCAGAGAAAAGCCCAACGCGGAGTACGTCGACAGACTTGTTTCTAATCTGAAGGCTTTCGTCTTCGCGGGACATGACACGACGGCGGCGACGATTTGCTTTATGTTGAAACGAGTGCATGACAACCCGGAATGTCTGGCCAAGCTTCGCGCAGAGCACGATGCGGTGCTAGGTCCGGATAGTGAGGTCGTCAGCACTCTCAGCCGATCTCCCCACCTCCTCTATTCACTGCCGTACACTCTCGGGGTGATCAAGGAAACGCTACGGCTCCATCCTCTGGCGGCCACCCTACGTGAGGCGCCTCCGGGATACTGCCTGACCGCGCCTGGCTCATCGATGCGCTACCCCGTAGAAGGCTTTGGGTTATGGCTGTCGGCTCCGGGCGTCGCGCGTCACCCCAACTACTGGCCGCACCCCAACGATTTCATCCCCGAGCGGTGGACGGTGCCCAAGGGCGATGAACTGTACCCTGTCAACAACCTGGCGTGGGCGCCGTTCTCCATAGGCCCGAGGAACTGCATCGGATTGGAACTGGCGCTGATCGAGCTCCGAATCGTCGCCGTTCTGGTCGCCCGACGGTTCGACATAGAAGAGGCTTGGGATAAGTGGGATACGTTACAGTAAGTTATGCCCTTCCCGGTGTCACTATCGACGACGTTATGGTGGGCGGAACGCGCTAATCGTTATTACCCATATATAGAGACTCGAAGGGAGTGACCGCCCCACGAGGCAAGATTGATGGGGAGCGCCTGTACTGGGCCGGCAACGGCATCGTTCATCCTAAAGACGGCATGCCGGTGCACGTCAGATTACGAGAGCAATGATTGAGAACCATTGGTCCAGATCACTCAGTTAAAAACCGATATGTTCATAGACTTAGACCAGGCCCCAGGCCTCATACGATCACGGCAAACGAAAAAAGTGAGCTGGTGTAGTCGTGGGACGCGTGGACAGATACTCGGTAGCATCGTGTCGATATCGGTCAACGTGGATTTGTTTGTCCTCGAGCGTCGTTGACAACGTAGGTAGCTCACTTAATCAATGCCTTATGAGAAGGATTTCGAGTCCGGTTTCACACCGCTGCATCTGATGGTCATGGGACCGACGCCCCCAGCGCCTCACGGGGGACACGGGCCTGATTTGGCATCGAATCACGGCTAGTTCGCTCTCCCTCGTTCAAAGCTCCCACGTGTCAACATTGATCTCTCTGAGAGGTCGAGAACGGGTAATTCTGGGAGATATTGGCAGACACCTACACGAAGAGGCATTTAACCAGGCATCAGGAAGAGGGATTTTTGCGATCAGGAATGCGAAGCATGCCAACCTTTTAATAAGCTTACCTGGTGTACGTCCTGCAGCGTGCCTCGTCAGCGCAGTCGCCTTTTTTTCTCGACCCCACGCGCTGCGGCCACGAGACCCGTAACCCCACGATGCATTCTTCGTGTGTGCGTCGGCAGAACTTACCGATTCGATGGCATTTGAGCAGAATAACGTGACAGCTCGCCAATGCACAGCAGAGAGTGTGTGCGTAGCACTGCTTCGCCCGACAGCACATAGCACTACTGCAGGTGACCTGGCGGTAAGCAGGTCTGGAGCGCGCCTCGAAATGCCTATGTAGGTAGGTACCGTGCTGTCGGACAAGGGACAACCGCCAGAGGTATCAAATGAGGAATCGTGAACGCTTGCACGATGCCTTTTCGAGAGCTGTCCACCCAGACGGTGTCCCAGCCGAGCCAGCCCCCTGTGTGGGGGTTTGATTGACATGTTTCGAGCGCCCACTTGCCAAGCATCGTTTGAGCGCGGAATCCGGAGCAGAATATAGTGGTTTTAATTGCGCACGGATGGGGGTTTCCAATGACAATGCGTACTCGTAAGTCCGATCAAGGAACCTTACCGACTGGCACACACAGCTCAGCACGGCTGCTGTAACCCACATTGTAAGAGACCGCATTGCACGCATACGTAGGCCTATTCCATATTCGATATCTTATCCTTACTCTGACCCAGGTAGAATGCATGTACTTGATCGTAAACGGTGTATGTCGATGTAAACCGGAGGTTATGCTTGACTGAGTTTACTTCCAAGTTGCATGCTTCGAATTAGCGAGCAATATCGGACTTAGCTAGACCGCGCATTCTGACCTGGTTGTTAAGCTCCAGGTTGTCAACGCGACCACTCCATTGCTATGAACACGAAGTAATAGATTGGATAGTGCTGTGGCTATTTTGGTCTACCGCCAGCCGTGAGCACCTGATTCTTACTAGTATTGATAAGTGTACTCACTATGTATATATGGAGTGTGGAAGGGCGAGTTCCAGTGCGGCGCCATTGCTCGCGGCGCGCCGGCTGTGGCTTTTGTTAGTTGTCGCCAGCTCATCTCAAGTTGTCAACCATCTACGGTTAAGCCGTTTTCGGGGCCCAATCTAAAAGTCTCTGGGCCGGATTGGTTTCGGTTCCGTCTCGCCTGGTCTGGGCGCCCAAATGCAGCAGAAATTATCGACAAGCTTTCCAACTGCCATTCCAGTGTGTTAGCGAGAACGGTGCTAACCTCTCTCGACCTCTGGACGAAGCTGGGGGGCCGGGATACTTACGAGTACAGCCTGCTGGCTAAAGATAGGATTTTGAGGTGGGACACAGGATTTACTTAGTGCAGTGCACATTGTGTGATTTGTTATCTGTCGCCGATTCCTTCGTCGGCCATATCTTTGTAATCCAGATATCTCTCCCTTCCCGGCGCCGTTTGTTCGCGCCGGATTACCTGTTCGGACTTACGAGCAGGCATATCAGTCTATCCTCAACCGCTCATTCGCTGCACCTCGCAGGTTCGAGCATGTACCTACCATGGGACAGATCAGCTAGGGATGTGTAGACGGATGGACGGTTCAGGGTAGAGTTCACCTGGCCAGCTGGGCCAAGAGATAGCCGACTCGATATCAGAAGCAACAACCGAATCTTTCTCCATCTGAGTCACATTTGCTGCCACACACGGGCACAATCAACTGCATACTGTAGCAACATGGACTGCAACAGCAGGTTCTGATTAGCACAACAGTAAGGCTTTTCGGCTGGCGGTGTGTTTGGGTCAGCTTGGTGTGCAGGACTAGACAGAAACTAGACGAGACCACGGAAGTGTCAAAACGGGTCTCGACCCTCTTGAGCCCCATGGCGGTCCAAGTTTGCGAGTGCTTGGTCGAGCTTGGTCGGCATCTGGTTGAGATGCGAGCGGGTCTGGTGGGAATGGCATCCACCACGATGCAAAAATCCAAAAATGTCGAAGCAAGCTAAGCCAATCATGCCCCCCATGCCCAAGCAGACCCAAGCACCCAAGAAGCAATCTTGTAATCTCGCAGCCGCATGGCTCCGCTCTAGCCACCCGCGGCAGCGCCGCAGCGGAGTCCGGTGGCAGCGTGGTGGGAATCCAGGGAAATCAATGGAGCTTGATGGGAATGGGTGGGGGGGACACCCTGGACATTCTGTGGGAATTTATGGGAAGCGGGTGGATCCCTCGTGGACTCGAGGTCTTGGCAGGCTTTAGTGAGCAAGCCCCTAAATTTGTCAGGGCCGCCGGCGAGCGCAGGCAGCTGATGCCTGTATCCGGTACCTGTGCTAGCCGTAGGTAGCGGGTGGACAGGACTCAAGCGCAGATTCTTCACCATCTTGTGACCTATTGGCCCTGGTCGGGGCTTGGGTCAGCCCTGTCTCCGCCCGTCCCTTGCCCAGGTGCCTATCGATCCGTGGGGGGTCCGAGCTCGGTGCAGCAGCCCGCTGCAGCTTGCATTCTTCGATGAACAAAACTGCCATCCAACCCGCCGCCCAAATGCCAATATCGATAGACGATCATGTTCATCCCTCTTCAACACCCCTCCCCTCGTTCTTTTTTCGTTGATATAGACATATAGACGTGTTTGTTGCTTGTTCTCTACCGGCAGAATCCAGAGCCCATATATCCATTAGCATCAGAAATTACTGCTGTATCTTGGTCGCCCTCGTCGAGCATTCATTTCCTTGTAACTCGTTGGAATCCCATACCAGCTATCTAGAAGCCTATAATATGCGTGGCGCGGCTCTCCCGCAATCGTTGACCGCGCTGAAGCCCTTGGCTACAATTCCCAGAACTGGTCTGTCGCCAGCTAGACAGGCCTTGAACGTTGTCGTAAACGGCAGCGCTACTCGGCATGCCAGCACCGTCGAGCACTCGTCCGTGCTATCTCCAGATTTGATCGAACCGGGCGTTATACTGAGGGGTTACTCCGGAAAGGAGTACACAATTCAAAATGTGCTGCAGGACAGACAGAACCGCCAGGTCTACCTGGCAAGGTAAGCTAACCATCCATCATGCTTGCCGCACGCAACCTTGAATGGCATGACTAACAACACCATCAGGGCGGATGAGAAGATGTTCGTGTTGAAGAGCCTCTTCGAGAAGGACTACAACTACTCGCTGCCACTACAGCTGAGATTCAACCGATCTCCCTACTTGAGGGCATTGAGGGACACTGTCCCCGACCAGAAGATGTTCGTGAACGAATATCTAACGGACCACCTTCTCAACTTCGCCTTCAAGGACATCTCGTTGGCGACACAAAAGCGGATTCTTCGGGACACTCTTCGGGGCCTCGCTACTTTGCACTCCCAGAACATCGCTCATCTCGGTACGTTGTCTCGACTGCTGTTACGATAATGCGGTTCACAGTCTAACTTTCCGTCTACAGATGTCAAGGCCAACAACATTATGATCGACTATCGGGAGACACCCGAGGGCATCGCTGTAGACCGAGTTCAGCTGTCCGACCTGGAGGACTCCACACTCATACCACCAGGACAGGCTCTCAGCGGCATGCAAGTCGGCAACCAGCTTTGGCGCAGTCCCGAGGCCCATGTTCAAGGCGCAGTTGGCAAGCCTTCCGACATTTTCTCCTTGGCGATAGTCGTACGTTGTTTTCCCTCTTTGCCTTGTTACCCAAATGGCACTAACACCGAATGCAGTTCATTTTCCTTCGCCTACGGAGTGTTATATTCCTCGCCGACGGAGACCGCCAGATCGACCCAACCATCGACATCCTTACACGCCAGGTGTCCTACTTTGCGGATTGGAACAATTTCGATGGGTTTCTGAAATACCTCGGTCGGCGACACCCTTGGACCAACGACTTTAAGCGTATCGCCGACTCGTTTGACGAGAAGAACCCCCGGCGCCCCTTCGCTCTCTGGAAGAGCAACCTACTCGATGACGACTTCAAAGATCTCATCGGCAAAATGACCAACTTTGATCCCCGCAAGCGGATCACCGCTGATCAAGCCTTGGAGCACCCTTGGTTCGCGGATGTGGCTGAGGAATAAACTGATCCCAATTAATAGACTGGATCGGTTGACATTGCATTTTCTTGCGTTTTGAATTTCGGTTTGCTTTTACTTAGAGCGGGCGTATTACGGATGGGAAACCATAGACTCGGGTACAATGGATGGATCAGAATGATCTCCAGAAACAAAAAAGGACGGACATAAGAATCTGATAGACATGGTCGACACAGACTGGGACAGATTGGGACCAAACGGAATGAACATTAGACGCATAGACACATGCTCTGCATGTTTAATTCTAATATACCATGAGATGCCAGAAGGGGCACTCAATCATACATAGGGCGGCAAGTCAATACTTGACGTACCCGATATCACTCATACTCTTGTCTACCATTGTTTTCACCGTGCTAAGTGAGATGCTGCGAATAGAGAGCATCAACAGTTTGCGTCCGTTGCCTACCTAAGTCACGATTACTGCGTCTCGTGTTGCAAAGTACACCAAACAGCCTAGAAGAGAATAGGCAGAATCAGGGACGATACAAGTCCACATTCCAACGTGCATTCCCTAGCATCATGAGGTGCCACTACACAAAGCGCCAACATCTGTATGATGCTTATCACGCCGTAGATATCATACGGGAGGTGCATGTGCAGCTTCCTCCCAATCCAATGCTTTGAAATGCAGATCTGAGTGCTGTGTAGATCAGGGTCCATATGGTACCTGACTTAATAATAATAATAATAGCCGGTATATTTCCAGAAGCGTGCCTGCGTCCCGCTTCAGATACGTCATGCATGATGGGACACTGGCCGGAACAGGAATTTCCCGAGAGAACAGAGTCAAGCCAGCATAGCCAGTACCTACGGCAATTGGGATATCTCCACCAGTTTTGACAGAACATACCTAATGTTCCAAGTTGCATTTCGGGCGAGCTGGTACTGTTCACTAGGTGTAGGTATGCTCCACCTCGCAGCTGTAGTAGGCAGGTATTACATGTGATACGTGGAACAAGCAGCTGCAGGACACGCAGTAGTTGGATGCAGGCCAACATTCCCGTCGGGGCGAAATGGGAATTTTTTTCGAATGGACAGCAAATCTTCACTCGATAAGATCAACAATATGATCTCCGTGCGTAGGCAAACATGAAACGAGATTCATGCAGTTGGTTGGATACCTCGGATACCCGAGACCCTCAATACCTAACCTAACACCAGGCGGGCTATGGCTCTTCTAGACAGAACTTTGAATATTGACAGGTAACCCATGGTTCGTGAAAAGAAGGAAGTCAAAGTTGGTAAGGTTGAGTAAGAAAAAAAAGTATATGGAACTTAAAGCATCCCATTGGGGTTATGTGACGAATACCAAGTCATAATGACCTAGGTGTTCGTAGGTTGTACGTAACACAACAGGAGTTGCGCTGGAGGCAAAAATACGAAAAAGTATGCATCAGCCGTGAATCGAACACGGGGCCCATCGATGGCAACGATGGATTTTACCACTAAACCACTGATGCTATGTTGGGCCGTTTACGCTGAATGATTGGTCCCAGTATAATATCCATTAAAGAGTATACGGTGCACTTGTGGTCAAGGCATTGATTGCGCCTGCGTATCAGTACTACCTAGGCCTACTAGGTACCTCGTAGTAAGGGGTTAGCAGAGTAAACAGATTAACAGGAGGTTGTTAGAATGCCATGCATGCATGCTACAACACCAGACTGCATTGGCGTGAGGACGCCTATGTGGATTAGGTAGGGAAATACCCAAGTGTCAGTGACGTCAGTGGCGCTCGTGATGGTCGCACGCAAGATGGCCCTGCCCCAGTGAAACTCCATATTTCAGCAGGTAACATTACATTACCTACCGCAGATAATGCGCTGGTTGGTGTTCTGCGGGCATAGCTTTCGAAACCGTACTTTTTCTTACCATAGTTGTCCTTGCCATAGGTCGGAAGAGCCGGGTCACTCGGCATGCCGAGTTGAACTTCATCGCCTACGATGTCATCGATGTAGGTGGCCCCATGATGAAGGGGACAGACGGGCCAAGGGATGGCTGCCCGATAGATGCGACACAGAGTTCATTGCAGGAACAGGTAAGTAATTGGGGGCTTCGGCCTAATATTTTGGCGCTTCACGATATACTGACTTTGCTTCAAATAGTAGAATTGTGAGCTTCATCTGCCTCTGTAAAATGGTATGTTGGTGGCTTTGAGCGTCGCGCATGAAGAGTGTCAATTATAACTCTGTATTCATAGATAGACAACACATGTAGGTGTAGGGTATTTAGGGGCTGTACTCTCTCGCGTCTCAGCGCACAATGACATTTTGAATGATTGAAGGGTAGGTAGTATCACGTAAATGGGGCACTTCACAGTAGCTACCCATGCATCATTTGTAGTTGAATAGTTCGAAAGGTCTTCCGCTCTATCGTGACTTTCGATATCGATATCGCACTCCTTTCAGTTGAGGGGTCTTTCTTGTCGCTGCCCGTGGCCATTTCAATTATGAGACGAGTAAGATTGACATGCCTTATTGGCTAAGGCTCAGCGAAGACTCATCTACGCACTATTAAAACGATGAGGTTGGCGGTGGAAGAATGAAGCCCTATTTATTTTATTTATTTTTATTTTATAAAGATCTCCACGATGCTATAGGGCTTGAGATATGAGAAATCGTTCCTTGATTCGGGTGGAATATCTGAAATTCGCTGCCGACTGGGCTGCCAGATATTGACCTGAGCTGTATCTAGTATCTCGCTGACAGTCCTTAAGTCTGATAGAGTTAGTTGTTTGACCTGAGCTGTGCAAGGTAATTAGACGAGGAGCTACTGATGAGTACCTAGCACTAGGGAATTGACGTGGGGAGTGTTCATATGCAATGGGAAAGCCAGGACAGGGTTGAATGAAGACGCAGGTCTTCTGAAATCATACGATACATCTTTAGTTACTTCTAGTGACGGCTTTGGTGAATTAGACAAAAGGACGCGCTGGTCAACCCTGCCTGTGAGCTTCGCAACATTCAATCGTGGCATAGGTTTGACACGAGAGGCGTCACGTTTGCGCAGTGTTTCCTTCTGAATATATATATCTTTCTCTTGAAGTGAGCCTACAAGTCTCAGGTGACTGTGCCCGTTTGGTTCCAATAGCAACAACTTGAATAAACCATTTGCGATATATCTCCAATCATCAACCATGTGTAATGAGCCTTGAACCAAGCCTGCCGAAAACGCCGTGATGTAGTGTAATTCAAATGCCATGCCCCAAATAGGCCAAACCACTCTTCTAAGTTTTCACTTCAGGACACCAAACCGACATCCTTCATATCGCCTTCGTCTCCTTCGCCACCTTCAAAATAGCATCCACCACAAGCTGGACATCAGGGCCCTTGAGAACCACCCGGTGACCGCCATCCCACTCCACGACCTCCGTACAGGCAGGGTCGCTATACCGCTCGACCAACTCCCGGTGGAGGTCCAGGCCCGGATCCGCACGCCCATGCACATGAATCGACGGCAGACGCAAGACGTGCTTCTCCGTCGCCATCTCCATCAGGTCCGGGGACCCAGCCAGTCCGATCTCGGAGGGGTTGCTCAGCAACGACGACTGGAAGAGGCCCGGCTCGAGATTCACAAGCGGCGCGCGCCCGGCCAGCGCGACAGCGAATTTCCAGCCGTCGTAGATCCCGTCGTCGCCCCACCCGCCGTTTTCCTGCCGCCCGTCTCCTCCTCCTCCCTTCCGCCGCAGCGCGCGCTGCTGTTGCCGGAAGAGCAAGCTCACGGCTAGCTTGGCGCCCTGGCTGAAGCCCAGCAGCGCGACCCACGGCCCGTCGGCGCCGGCGGCGTCGTCGGCGTCCATGGCCTCTTTGAGGACGCGGTCGACGTCGCGCACGGCGGCCTTGTCCTCGAGGGCCTCGTGCGTCGGCAGCCAGCGCAGCCAGCGCTTGAAGGGCCCGTCGCCGGCGTAGACGGAGGCGACGTCGGGCCCGGGCGCAGACGTGTACGGCGCCTCGGCGAAGGCGAGCCGGAAGTCCGGCTCCAGCCAGCGCGACAGCACGCGGCATTGCGCGCGGAAGATGCGCGCGTTGGTGCCGCCGCCGTGCAGGCAGAGTATGCGCGGGTGGTGCAGGGTTATGTCGTTGGCTGCCATGGTTGCAGACGAGACTGGTTGTGATGGTTTGGTGGGGGGAGGGTGGGCGAGGAGGGGAGAGACAGAAACAGACACACACGCACACAGAGAGAGAGAGAGATGGTAAGAAGAATAAGCGTAATGAGAGTGAGCGAGCGAGTGAGTAAGTGGCTGGCAATGTAGGTTGGTAAGTAGGTAGGCTTGGTTGATTGAGCCTTGGAATGCTGACGGGGTGATCAAGTGAGCAAATAGGTGAGATGCGACTGGCTCCTTCGTGGCCTAGCTCAAGGCGCCGTCGGTCACTCCCGAGTCCCGAAGTGTTGTTGAACCCGACGAAAGTGTTCTTGTCAATCCGTCAATCAATCCGATTACGACGAACAGCGCTTCTTTTATTTTTATCTGGGGAGAGTTTGCCGTGCAATGCCGTCGTCGTACCTTGCTGACGCGCGAAAGTCAACACTACAGATGTAGGAGGTAAGCTTGAGCTTATCCGAGACCACGCCAGCCACAAGACGTCTGGGCTTAGTAAAGTAGGCACAGGGAAATTCTTGAGACAACTTGTGCTACGCTGGTGAGTCGAAGCTGGATCTTTTCACATGTCAACGCTGGGACCCTACAGGTAGGTGCCCGAGAGGCTGAACCCTGGAGCCTGCATGATGCATGCATTTATTGTAAATGTTGAAAACCTCGTGCACTCTTGCTACATATATTGTAGGATGGATCAGGTAGCGGTAGGTAGTAGTTTGAGTGGGAACTTGGCGGCCGATTGGGCTATGAGTTGTATGTAATTCTTGAAAAATTTGAGATGTGTTGAATAAATGCCACTTCATTTGACATGCAACATGCCTTCCTCATCCCAGGTCCTCTCAGCTACACGTAGTCGTAAGGAAATGCATGAGCCTGTAATGAATGATGCATCATGCACTGTAAAGGAGCCACTCCCCGTATTCTCATTGAACAACGCCCCGAATGATCAGTGCTGAAGCCGCATTGAATCTCCTATTATTCTCACATGTCCGTGTAGGTAGGTCAAAGAGGGCTCATCGGTCCATCTCTCGGCTCGGTGTCGCTCCCTCGAGTATGAAGAACTCGGTTCCCAATGTAAAGGACAGTGGCACCTAGCATGGGCAGCAACTACTTGCTTCCATAGTTGGATTGTAACATAACACTTTTTGCTCATCTGGATATCCCAGTCCAGTCATGGCCTATCATGGGATGAAAGTGCGGCGTAGACAGCTCTAGAAAATTTCCTTCAAACCAACCTCAAACCACTTAAACATCCCATACTTCCCTTGCCGTCCCGCGTTTATTAATATTATTTGAGTTAACATTAAAATGATCGATACATTATTCTTTTACGCACGGTCAAAGTAGGTCGCGAGACATGACACCCGACCACACGATTAGGAACCCCGCCTATCATACAGATAGAGAAACCGGCATTTTGGACGATGGGACAATGCGAATACTGTCGGCGAAGGTTGCGGTTATGCTGAAGCCACAAGGATTCTCATCCAACATGGAAGCTCCTAAAGCAATTGGGACGGTCGTTCGAGACATGATTCATTCAGTCATACTGAAGCCACTTCCCTCGTTCTATTTTCTGCGGCTGGTTGCGCAGCTAGTATTCGGTGCTCCGCCCACGTGACGATAAAATCAATATCGTTATCATGCTGGGTGACTGGAACGTAAAGCCATTTGGAGAGATCCCGGCTCCAGCTACGAGCCGGCATAAAGGTCTCGAGGAGGTACTGAAGCAGAGAATTAGCTATGGCCAATTCAACTATACAACGCCAATGGGGGAATAAGGAAGAATGGCTAGACCAGTGACGCACATAGTTGTCTCGATGATGCGGAAACTCAAGCGAAGGCGGCCCGCTCCGGGACAGGAAGGCATCTGTTCCTGAACTGACATCGTCGTCGGTCATGCGAAAACGAGATCGCTTGTTCCCCTTGTTTGCGACGTGACGACGAATGGATCTTGTAGTAGAATCAAGGTGAGCTTCCAGTAAGCGGCCATGCCAGAGAGGACTATATAGTGCCTTATGTACGATGGTCGCTTGGGCTTCGATGATGGATTGGTGCCATTGTGGGTTCGAGCCCCTCGCTACCATGGGGATGGGCACTCCTTCGTCCAGATTCCGCTGCCAGTGGGCGAAATCGACGATAATGCCGACCGCAAACCATCTCATCATGCAAGTAAGGCAGGTGCATACTTCTGTAGGCTGGGGGGGTTTGATATGTTGATATGGTTTTTTGTGGATGTCCATTATCTCCTGGCGTTCTTTGGATTGCAGATATTGATGGAGGGCTGGGTTGACGTTTGAGAGTAGGACGGGTAGTCGAAAGCACTGGAGTAGACAAGGATAGCGGTATTCAATCACAGCCCGGGCAATGCGAGTCTCTTCCTGGCCGATGAATGCTTTCAGCGATCTGCTTGTCCGTTGCAGTCTGAAGAGATCACTGGGTCGGAGAAGAGTGAGGATTTCCATGACCAACTCGTATGGTAATTTGCTCATAAACCCATGAGGCGAATTGGGCGTTTTTGTTGCTTTCTTGGTCTGCTTCTTCCGAGCACGCTCTGTGCGCTTCGAACGAAGTTGTAGAGCCTCCGTCCTGTCCTCGAGCACGCCCAACTCCTCATCCTCATCTTTGTTGATAGCTGTTCTCGGCATGGCTGTTCCTGGTGTCGATAAGAGCTGACCGCTCAGTGGGTTCTACAAGCGATGCAGCAACTGCCGGCAGATGACGGATGTTGTTTCGAAACTTCCAAGGTAGGTAGATGGCGGAGCTGAAATGAAGCTCCGGGTGATGTCCTAGACATCTAGGCCCCTAGATTCCTGCTCGGGTAGGTCCCCACCTACATAAGTACCTTGCACCCTAGTAAGTTATCTGGTTCTGGAGTAGTGGCCTATCAGATGTCCGTATTTATACTGGGGCAACAGCAGTTCGTGGGGGAGACCCATAGAGCCGAGCAAGCTGCCCGTCGCCCACCCAAGACATCTGAACCTTGAAGTGTGCTTAGCTTGGACCCGGACCTGCTCAGCCTTCATTCAGCAGCAACGAGACGACTCATGAGCCTTGGGGAAATGGATGAAAACGATGCCTTCCAGACGGGCCCCCCGACATCTAATTTGTATAGTTCTATAAACGATTGGTGTTGGCGGGTGCTGGCCCGTTTCCCTCGACCTTCGCGCCATGCCATGTGGCTTATCTACTCTCTCCTGCTCCTAGTCAACCTCACCAATGGGATATCCAATCTTCCATTGAACCGACTCCTTGAAAGACGACTATGTCGGAAATACTATGATTCCGATCGCGATGTAGATGAGGGACTGTGCAAAGTAGATAGTGTGCAACAAGATCTAGCCTGGATTATGGGCGCTTTTGAGACGCTTTGGATCGCCGGCGGTAAGTGATAGACACACTACAGCAAGCCATGTTTACCTACCTGGTATTCGAAAAGTGATGGCGCTGATATGCCAAAGACTTTGTGACAACAATACCGCTTACTTTCCTAGCCGAAAGATACGGTCGGAAGAAGATACTGTTGTTGAATGCTGGCCCTCGTTTATTCATGTTGTTCTGGATTCTTAGCATCGCCCACTTCGAAGACTCACTCCCCCCGCGAGCTGCAATCGCCGGAGCCTCACTTTCCGTCCTTGGCGGCGATACGGTATTCAATTCTCTCATCTACGGACTTGCAGCCCAGGCCGCAGAGGATCGTGTAACTAGGTAGGTTTATCACTTGACACCAACATCCCGCCTTCGCAGATACTGACCTCTTGCACGTGCTAGAGCCATCTACTTCAGTAGAATGACGGCCTTGACTTCCGTGATAGGTTTTCTCAGCCCGGCTATAGCAGCAGCCGCGATGACGATACAGCCGTCTCTTCCTTTCTGGCTGGGAAGTGTATTCATGGTGCTCGCACTGATGATCACGATGCTGTTGCCGACTGACGATGATATCCCTGACGACGCAACGGAGGCACGGCGTCCATTGATTTCCTCACCCACCCTAAAGGCTCAAGCTTCTCGCACCTCGCTCACAGCCTCTATGATTGATCGCGTGTATTCCCTGGTAGCTGCCGTGGCGAACCGTCGACTCGCTCTGCTGCTCTTATCCATGTTTCTCACCAGTCTCGCAAGTGCAGACACGAAACTACTTGCGCAGTACATATCAAAACGATATCATTGGTCATTCTCGTCAGCGGGATACCTACTTTCGGCAAAAGCCATCGTTAACTTTATTCTGTTGACCTTTGTGGTGCCGTTTTTCTTAAGCACCCAAGGGGCGTCTCAGTCTCTTTCCGACGGTGCCAACGTCCGCTACGCGAAATTTTGCCTTGTATCGTCGGTTGTGGGTGCTTTCGCTATTGGCGTTTCGAGCGTGATCTGGGAACTCATCCCCTCACTGGCGATATATGCGCTTGGGGTGCCACTGAGCGTGTTCACGCTGTCACTTGCGAATTCAGACAACATGTGGACTGACGCTGAAGGTGGCGGGGCCGACGGCAGTAACACGCACAACCGTGTTTTGTCGATTGTGATGATGGTCAAAACCCTAGGGTCGCTCGTGGGGGCGCCCCTGATGGCGCTCTTCTGGTACTACGGTATCCATGTTTCGTTCTACGGCAGCCCGTATATTCTGTCGTCGCTCGTTTATCTCTGTGCGTGGTGTGTCCTTCGAAACATCAGGCTGCAGTAGATGAGGCAGCAATCCAAATATTGGGGTCGCCATCAGCAAAGAGAGGCGACCTATGCCTTCATACAAGACACAGGTTATAAGACAATGCGTACAGTATCGATGTGTATAATAGCACGGTACCGATGGATGTTTGCGGTTGACACGGGAATACGGCGTACATGTCCACCTGCGCCAAGACAGCATAATTTCCCATGGTGTTCTTCTAGCTTTTTTTGCCGATCTCCGATGGAACTGCTAGCCTGCTGCAACCCGATCAGTGACGTTCATGATGCAAGATTCGCCAATAGTAAGCGGGCCTTTCGATAGTGTGAAGGAAAAAGGTTACACATACTAGTACATGTAGCCATCCCACAAGCTTCTGCTAGAGGGCACGACCTACGACTATAGTACTTTTATCTGTACATAGTAGTACCAAATTAAAGTTAGGTTTCGCATAGGTAGGTAAGTAGGTGGGATCGGGCACTCTGGGGGCGCCACGCTACTACTACCATACGGCGCATTCCACCTTTCGCGCGAAACTGAGAAGCTCGCGGTAGCAGTACCTAGCGTCAAAACACACGCATTCACTTTTCACCTCGGTGCTGCGTGGCATCCATCTCGACCCCTTCGTGGCTTTACACTCTATAGCAGCGCTTCAATAGGTACCACCACCATGTCCGCTCAGCAATACGGACATCAGCAGCCTTATGGCCAGGGCGGCGGCGGCGGCGGCTACTATAACAACGCGGAACCCGCCAATCCATATGGATATTCGCAGCAACCGCCACCACCACAACAGCAGGAGCAGTATGGTGCGCAGCCACCCCAGTATTCAGAGAAGCCCATGTTTGATCAGGCTTTCAAGTTGGAGAGGCCGAAATATAATGATCTCTGGGCTGCTATCCTGTTTCTCCTCGTTTGCGCCGGCTTTGTCGCTGTCTCTGGCCTCGCTATCCACGGCTACGGTATGCGCCCCTCTCTTTGTCTCCCTATGCCATTTGAAGAATCGCAAGTTCTGCTATTTCATAGAATCACTGCTTCAAGGCAGACACCAATACCAATGGACCTGGATGCACTAACCTTGTAGCAGTCTCTCAGAAAAGCACATATGGTAACGGCATCTACGACTCGAATTCCCATGCTGGCTTGAACACCAACACCATCATCTTGTTTGCCTTCATCCTGGCCGTGGCCATTGTCTTCAGCTATGGCTATGTCCTCGTCGCCAGAACGTTTCCTCGCACCTTCATTTGGGTTACTGGTATGTACACCATCCGGCCAAAAATCTCCCATTACAAAATGCTAAAGAGTGAAGGAATACTCAACATTGTCTCCGGTCTTGTGACAGCTATCTATATGCTCTACAGACATTATTACTCAGGCGGCATTGTGTTCCTAATATTCACGATATTTTGGATTCTCGCCTTCATTGTGGGTTCGCTGCTTACGTATGAAGGTGCTACAGCTTACATGACGTAGTCTTGGATCCCTCGCATTCCTTTCAGTGCTCTCATGCTCAAGACGACCGTCGATATTTCCAAGAAGTACGGCCACGTCTTCCTGGTCAGCTTCTTGGCTGGCATACTCGGAGCAGCTTTCGCAGCCTACTTCTCGGTATCCCTTGTTGCTGTATATGCAAAGTACAGCCCCAACGGTGGCAATCCTGCGTGTTCAACTTCTGGTGGCGGTTGCAGTACTGGCAAAGTCACTGGTCTTCTGGTCTTCCTCACCTTCGCTTCCTACGTAAGTCAACACATGTACTCCGCTCTCGAAGCCTATGACCACTTAATGTCGTGAGCGTCATGGGTGTCATGAGTCAGAGGCAATAAACAAGTTCCCCTTTTTCTGGGTGGTTGTTGGTGGCTAACTTCATCCCCATCAGTGGATTTCAGAAGTACTCAAGAATGTGACACATACTACCATCTCAGGGGTCTTCGGATCCTGGTACTTCTTCCACCCTTCGGAACAACCCAGAGCAGTTACTCGAGGCGCTCTGAAACGGTCCCTCACCTACTCTTTCGGATCCATCTCACTAGGGTCGCTCGTGGTTGCAATCATCAACTTTCTGCGCCAGCTGTGTTCTATTGCCCGTCGGGACCAAATGGCTCAAGGTGACATGTTTGCCACGATCCTATTGTGCATCTTGGGCTGTCTGATTGGCATTTTGGATTGGGCTGTCCAGTTCCTTAATCGATATGCTTTCTCATACATTGCTCTGTATGGCAAAGGTTATATTGCTGCTGCCAAGGACACTTGGACCATGATCAAGCAGCGCGGAATCGATGCTCTAGTAAATGAATGTCTCCTCGGCCCAGTCTTCTCGATGGGCGCAACATTTGTTGGATTTGCTTGCGCCTTGTTGGCGCACTTGTATCTGGTAAGGATCACTTCTACCTCCTTCTCTAAGCATATATGCGACACCAAGCTTACCTACTATGCTTCTAGGAATTCACCAACCCGGCTTACAACAGCACTGGCGCCTATACACCTGGTGAGTAGAACCGTTCAATACATGGATTTAAACTAATCATTCTGTTACAGTGGTGGATGCATTCGCCTTCCTCATCGGTTTGCAAATCTGCAACATCTTCACTACGCCTCTCTCTTCTGGAATCGATACCATCTTCGTGGCCGCTGCTTGGGACCCGGCCAAGTTGATGCAGAACCACCCCGAGCTGTACCAAGAGATGGTACGCGTGTACCCCCAGGTACAAAACGCTATTCATGCTTGAACTGCGCATAGTTTTGGACAAGGCATGGCTTGAATACGACAAATTGTGCGCGACCCTGTTTGGCGCATGTCTTGTCGTTAGCTGTGGTTGTGTCCAGTGCAGGAGGTAGTCTAGATTGACACGGCGTCTGATCAGAGCATCGACCTTGCATGTTACGTACTCATTTTGTAATCGTACTCGATAATACATAATATTACATAATCTTCTTCGAAATTTTCACAACTTCATTGGGAGAAGGTCTAAATTTTCCGTTGGTGTTTTGATAGGACAGAAGGCCATCAAATGTGCTGTGTGCTGTTAATCGTTGATTATCCGTGAACCGCCCTCCGATCAGTTCTAGCATTCATATACCGACCCCTGTAATACTTCTTGTATTCAACAACTCGAAGAGCCAAAGAAAAATTGAAGGCTAGACAACTACCAAGGCAAAGAGCAACTTGTGGTGTGAGTGATGCTGGCCCATAATTGGAATAAACATACCTTGATTAGTGTTCACCTCTTTTTCGAACATGGCCTCCCAACAGGAAATGATTTGAGACAGTAAGTTGCCCTATGATCCGGGCTTACATCATCTTCCACCTGTTCTATAACGCATCAATTTAGTATTGATTGAAGACTGGATTTTTGTCTTTTTCGTCTCCTTCAGATTTTTACGTATCTGAGGAAACATTTTGGCTTCATCCGATGAATATTCTAGTGAAGACCATGAATGTCAGCAACATGCAACGCACTGAAGTTTAGCATCGTATGGACTGCTTCTACTTAACGAAGGCGATTCTTCGTAATTACTTAAGTAATGCTACACACAATATTCAATAAAATACGAGTCCTTCGCATCGCTATAATTTAGTCTTGCAAATAGAAGCGTCTTCTAGTGTTAATGAGAGGGTGTCCAGCACCTCACTATCAAATGAAAGACCATAGTTAAAATAAGAACA
This sequence comes from Astrocystis sublimbata, assembly GCA_022453515.1. NCBI lineage: Eukaryota > Fungi > Ascomycota > Sordariomycetes > Xylariales > Xylariaceae > Astrocystis > Astrocystis sublimbata. The sequence goes on along the minus strand of JAJNNY010000001.1, from coordinate 250,865 downwards.
AAGTTGGGAGCTCCTAATAACGGGAGTAAGTAGCAACCCAACTATTCTCGCCGTCTGTATTCAGCTCCACGCGATAATTATTACGTATCACAAGTTATGGTGTTAGCGTGTGCTTATTTGATACAACATTGCCTAACAACAATCCATAACAATGCTTGACATTTGGAAAATAGTCTAGAATTCTACGGTGCTGCATTTATATTGTTTCTTCACATCAAAACAGCTCATGCGCCCGATCTGTCTTCATGGTAAAACCCTTCAAATACGTCTTCCATTTCAGTTTAAATGAACATGGGGATGGAGTACCCCAAGGCATTATAAAGCGTGATGTGACGTTTATGTCATGATGCGTGTAGAAGAGAATCTGGGTGGGTGGTATGCACCCTCTAATTATAGGGTAGCACCCTCGGCAGCCGTCATGAACGGGATCTGCGGGCTAAATCAAGGCTGGTTGCAACGCGTCCTAGCAACCCGGGTTATGAAGGGATCAATGAACCCAAATGCAACAACGTCTCATCACACACAGCTATACAACAAATGGCAAAATGCATTTGATGTTAGATTTTTATATGCACACATTTGCTAAGTTGGTGCTTGGGGATTTTAACGAGGCGCCGCCAATTGACGGGTTACGCAGTGAGGGCCACAGAATCGCAGGAATATACATGTCTTAATTGGATATCGAGGATATTAACACCGACCTTGTCGTTTCTCTGCTTATTGGATGAATGTGGTCGAATATCTGGGACAATACGAGTCACCGGATCAACAGCGAAAAGACAAGTGACACTTTTTACCCTCATGGCACACAACTGCAAGCTGGACATGGTAGATAGAAGATGAGCAACTATTAGTCACCCACTGGCGATGCATTAAGATTTGAACATGAAAACCAGTCACAGGAAACAGCAAGCAGAAAAGCAAACGTTGGGCAGAATTACAATTAGTTTTCGACACATCTCAATATTATCGGTATTTAAAGGTCTATTCATCATCATCATGATCTCATGATCGACGACTCAAGAATTAGAATACAGCCAAGCCAACGTATATATAGCACCCCTTACCGCCTAACAAGGCGGCATCTACACCTTTCCTCCACACATCTTTCCAATCGGAGCAACTCCCAATGTCACGCCTTGGCGCTAAGTCAAATCCTATGAGCCGATATCTCGAAAGACATCCGCTTACAGGAAGAAAGCAGCGAGGGCGGCAGCGACGATGCCGAAGGAGGCGACGGCGCGGCCGGCACCGGCGGTGGGAACGGGGGTTCCGCTGGGGGTGCTGGTGGGGTAGCCGGGGACCGAGACGGTGCCGACCGAGGTGGTCAGGGTCACGGGGTAGCTCTGGGTGGGGTAGGGAGCAGGAGTGCTGGCGGGCACGCTGGGGGTCTCGGCAGGGTACGTCTCGACCGGGTAGGTCTCAACGGGGTAGGTGGAGCTGGACTCGCCGCCGGCAGGGTAGGTAGGGTAGCCGCCGTTGCCACCGGGGTAGGTGGAGGGAGTGCCGGCAGGGTAGCTGACGGACACCGAGGGGGTCTCAGCCGGGTACGAGGGGGTCTCAGCAGGGTAGCTGGGAGTCTCGGCAGGGTACGAGGGAGTCTCAGCAGGGTAGCTGGGGGTCTCGGCCGGGTAAGAGGGAGTCTCGGCAGGGTAGCTGGGAGTCTCTACGGGGTAGCCGGGAGCCGAGGTGCTGGGGAGAACCTCGGAGGTTGTGCTCTCAACGGGGTAGCTGGGGACCGAGCTGGACTCAGCAGGGTAGGTGGCGACGGAGCTGGAGCTGGACTCGACGGGGTAACCGCCGTTGACGGGGTAGCCTCCGTTGACGGGGTAAGAGTCGTAGGTGGCAGCGGCAAGGCCGGCCAGAGCAAGGGTAACAGCAGCGGTACGCATTTTGATGGTTGTGGTTGTGGTGGTTTGGTAGTATTAGATATTACTTAAGATGTGTCGAAGGACGGTATTATTGTCTGAAGCGAAAGACTAGTAGTGAGAGAATGACAAGTTGAATACCGAAGCGAGTGACTGGACTGTATTTACAGTGTTTGGTGGGTGAGGGAAAGAGAAAGAAGAAGCAGACAAGCGAGGACGGCCCATGTGCTTATATATCTTAGCGTCTCCTTCTTCATTTCCCCCGGCATCCTTCTCTGGTTCGGCGGATCCATGCAACATTGACGAGATTAGACGGCTAAGCCCAATGTAACGTCCTGGCGCGGTTCCTGGCGCGGTAGCCTTTGTGCATGGTGGACAAGGTGGACGACACGGTGGGCAATGTGGACAAGGGGGCGGCGGGGCTGAGGTGCTGAATGGCTGAATGGCTGAAGTGGACGCCTTGCTCTCGTGTGCGACTTGTTGCTGGGCCTGGCTGAGTGGCTGCCTTAGGTGGGTGGGTGGGTGGGAATAGGGGGTTGTATCCATGGATGGTTCTGCCGTTGTTCTGCTGTGGTTCCTCCCCCGACCCATCGTGACCCATCCTCGCCATCCTCGCCATCTCGACCCAGCGGCGGGCCCGAGCCTTGGCGAGGCCAAATTAGGTAAATGGCATCAACCCGAACAACATCGAAGCCAGCTAAAGATCAAGTACGTACTGTGCACTCGCAGACGCGCCAGAGGCCGACTTAGAAGCTAGCAGTTGGTTCCCCGGATGGATGATGGTGTTGCTGCCGCGCTTGTGTGGTGTAAGTCAGTGCGGCGCATGTCACTGTATTCACCTCCATTGCGTTGCGTTCGTTGTACTATGTAGGAGAAGCAGCCCCCAAAGCCTCGCAAGCTACGGAGTACTGTACGTGCTCATGCCCCTATCTGACCGCTCATGAGAAAATATCTACATACGTGTACGAGTTGTCTACGAGCCCTCGAATAGTGCGGTGAGCAGTGGTGCTGAGAGAGTGCGAGTAGAGTAAGCGTGCCACTGTTAGGGCTTTGGGCCTTGGGCTTTTTCTTTGCGGAGGAAATTCCAATTGGACAACCGTCCAAATTGGCTGTGCCCATTGAGGACACGAGAAACCAAGCAGCCAGGGGGTGCCCCCGTTACCCCATATTTCCATCCAATCTCGGCGCCTATTAAGCATCTTGCTGGCAGTTGGCAGGCGACGCAGGCCAGACTAGCCCAAGCCATCCTGGCCCTCCGTGCATGCGTACCTGAGCAGCGCTGGATTCGAGGCATTCGAGGCATTGTCATTCGCTTCCGTCGCTGCGGGGCTTCCTAGTCTGGTATCTAAAAGCCGAACTACCAACCTTGCATGAGAGGCGTTAGGGGCTTTCTGATTACCTACGAGACCCTCCTGTCATTACCCGGACAAAGCCCTCCTCGCCAGACATTCCACGTCTTTTCGCACCTTCGAGAGTCGGTCAACCCTACTTACACCTCACCTCAGGTAGGTCCAGAGACTGACCTACGCTGCTACATTCGTCCATGTCGTGTGCCTTCATATCCACACCCGATCGACCGACTCTCCATACTACCGGCTTTAGTATAGTCACCCAGATCGGACCAGATCAAAATCTCCACCCAGCTTCATCGCTTCTTGCACTCTGCCGTGTACTACCAGACCCTTTAGTCGTCCGCGTCCAAGGCTTGCTTTCTTACCAGTCGAGCCAGTCCTGTAAGTGGCGCTTCGTGCCGCTCACGTGCGCGGCCCTAGGGGGGGCAAAACCACCTCACCCTCCATGTTTATGAATACCAATTCTCTGTTGCTTTCCTTTGATTGATAAAACGAGATACAAGTCATTCTGGGTACCTCGGGTACTGTTGCTGCTATCTCTCGTCTGACTGTATCAGCGTTACAGCGTTGGGTACCGGTATTTTCTGATCTTATGATTTTATCCCTTAATTCTACATACTGCACATGCACAGGGTTTGCGTTTTTTTCCCTTTCAACTCCTGCCGGAAGCCATAAGCACGCGTGCGATCCTGCGGTACTTTCACGAACGGCTGCTTCACTACTGCAAGGTACGGAGCATCGTCCTGCACGACCTGCCAACCCCGTGCCAACCTGGCGTCCCAAGCGGGTACCTGCCAAGATAGCCAATCTTAAATCAGTGAGCCACATGTAATCCTTGGTTCGCAAGGATCGAAGATCTACGAGTGAGTACTCTCTGTACCGAACTTCATACCCCTGACTACGACAAAAGGTCAGATCCAACCTCTGTGCCGACTATGCCCATGTTGCTCTGCCGCTCGATCTCAAGTGCTAGTCTCTTGGGCCTCGGTATCTACATACTCGTAGTATCAGGAAGATGTCAAATATCCAACATTGGTCCATGCAAGCCCCCGACAGCCTGGCTCACGCCCGAGCTTGTGATCTGAGATCCGAATGCGACGCACGGTTATGGCGGTGACAATCGGCAGCCTCCAATCAGGATCGACTACATCTCTCGTAGGTGTAGCTATCTGTGGTTGCACGTATGGCTTCTACAAGCAGTTACTGGCCTTTCTTTTTGAAGGGTGTTGTGATTCATCATCTTCAAGAGCCGCCCATCTGTGGTGCCTTTGCTGGCCTAGTCATCGGGCTTTTCCAATGGACAGTACTCGGTCGTATTGGGGTTTCGAGCATAATGTTAATAATACTGAGCCTCCCTGCCTGTCTCTTCCCATGCTACGTAGTAGGCATGTAGGTAAGCAAGGCTCGGCAGTCGCGAGGGCAGATGCGTGTATTCACATTGACAATCACAGTACACGAGGCGAGCGAGGATAGCGCAGTCTAATGGCCCCACGATGCGCTGGATCTCATCAATGCAATCGCGATCGACGTTGAGTCCCCGTATGAGGCTTGTACAGTATACGGGCATATTCATGTTGAAAATTGGCTGTCTCAATATGGAGACTAACCAGCTCGCCGCCAGGTGAATGGATTATGCCAAGGTATTGATTTGGCGGCAAATACTCTAGTGACCTGTACTCCTCGCGACGTACCGTGGTCTTGTACTCAACAGCGGCTTAATACCACAAAAGCTTGCGCCACCGATACGACCTTTGAATTTACCAACTGTTGCAATTCCAGTCCATGATTTGCCACTGCCACTGCCACAAACACGAACAAAATTTGCTTACGGAATACACGGTTCTCCCCCTTCTATATACAGACAGCATCCACGTACCTATTCCCCTAGCCCCATGCTTCATCCGAGTCATCCATTTCGCATCTTACATCTTTTTTCGGAAACACACGTACGCGTACAAGGCAAGCCAGGAGCGAACTAATTGCAACGTGTGGGCCGAACTAATCACCTGCAGAGCCCATCTCCATCACCGCGGCTTCACTAACAATAGTGCCCACCGTTGTCCTGTTGTCCTCCCTTATGGCCCGAACCAATTTCCGAGGCCTTGCACTATATGCGCCCGATGATATCACTCATTCACTCCTGCCTGTCCAGCACATCATCAACCGCCAACTTGGCAGACCTGTGTTAGTGTGTAATGTGCTTCACTCTAGCTCTACGAGTAATGGCTGCATATATGGGATAGGTACCTAGAGTAATTTCGAGCTGAATGCGCAATATGACAGCATACATAGACTAACTACTCTATCCTAACTCTGGAAACGATGTGTCGACGCAGCCAATTTCCCTCCTGCGTGTGTGTAGGTAGGTAGCGCTTACGTGCAGTAGGATGGCCACTTGAAACGACGACTGATTCTCAGGCTCGCAGCGACACCTACACTTACACCTACACTTACACCTTACACTTACACCTACACCTGAAATGGCCCCAACCAACCTCGTAACTGATTTCCAGCATCGTGGACCCTAACTACTAGGGACCTACCCTACCTAACACGCAATGCAATGCAGCGCAATGCTCGATTTCACATGAAACGAAGCCAGCCACCGATAACACAAATGCGAACTTGAATGGAAGGAGCGTCACGGTCGGGAGCAAGCAGCGATGATCCCAAGCACGGAACGGAGCGCGCCCCAGCGTAGCAATGCCTCGGCAATGCCACGTTGTCAATGACAGTTATAGTCCGAGGGTTATAGGGCTGCGCTGTACCATCGCGTCGCCGATCGTCTGGTCTGGTCTGGTCTTGTCTTCGAAACATAAACAACCCGCCAGTACGGGATTATAGGTATCTTTCCGCTTCGCTCTGTGGATGGTACGGTACGGTGATCGATCGGGTTCTTCGGCGCTATATGCCATTCGCTCGTCAATCGAGATGTGACGATCGTAATTGGGAAAACGCATTTCACTGGAGACAGGCGGGACAGGCACAGGCACATAGTCGAGAGCACGGCCCCACGGGCGGTGCACCGTTCTGACCGATCGTCGATCAAGGATTAGTGATTTCTTATGAACACATGACGAGAGATTGGGAACATGCTACTACTCTGTCTGATGAATCGTGAAATCAAGACAAAGAGGCAGAGTGCAAGCACTGGAAATCCGCTTCATGGACACGCAATGGATCAGTGTGATATCCGCCCTGGCTCCAATTTCAGTTGGAAAAGCCACACACACACACACACACACACACAACTTTCCCACCCGTCTGTCTAACGCTATCAACGATGCCCATCGCCATGATGCCGAGTACGTAGATACATACGTAGGTCAAAAGAAACCACCAGCTGGGTTTTCAACACCGTACAATGCTGCATCCTTTCCGAGACCAGCCAGCTCCATGCAGTGCGTTTTGCCCGTTGTCGGATGAGACCACAGGCGGATATTATCGTATGTATATGCGTTGTGTACCCGTGCGCAATGGAAAAACGCCCACAAGCAAGACACGCAGGCAGCAAGTTGATGATGAGACATCCGCAGAAGTAGATAAGGATGGTACGGTGCGGTTTATAACCCACCACCTACCACCTACCTAATCTTATACGTAGACGATCCAGCAGCCGCGAGGCCAGTGTTCAATGACTAGGTACCAAATCTGAAGCCAATCGGCCACCTCTACAAACAGACGACATGATTCCGAATATTCCCAATCTCAACTATTATTCTCTATACAACAAGACAGACACCACGTGCCCACGGGCCACCAGTTCGGGATGGGTTCGTAGGTAGGTAGTTGCTTGCTTACTGACCTATCCGCCCAATGGATGGTATCCTTTGTCCATCGGAGATAGATAGACACCCTTCATCCACAGCAATCAATAATCTTGCAGCTGTGAGGTTCTATGTCATTTACCAATGCACACGCAACATGCAGGTAGGTAGGTAGGTTGGTCCTCAATGGTCGGGTGTCTTGAAGCCTTCGTCGCGCGCGTTAAATTACCGCTGGAAACCTCACGTGGCGGTAATTTGAAGCTACCTCCCTCGATCTATCATATATCATATTCTGCATTTCGTGTCTAACAACAGGTCAGCCTACATGTACGTATCGAGCCATGTTCAACTCATCACTACACTATCGACACAAAACCACTGTCTTAGACACTAGGTAGGTTGCCTCGGAAATTAGCCGCCAGCGCGTTTAAGCCAGCTGCTGCGCCTCCTGCATACGCTACGCAGCAAAAGAAAGCTGATATTCTACTTCCGTATATGGATGGAAGACGCGTAGCACGAAGACGGAGTGGATGAACCAATAGGGTGGGAGGAGTCAATTCATTTGGTCGATCAATTGTTAAATCAATCGTACTGTTCACTCACACACTCAGTCGTCAGCCCACCTAGAAAGAGGCAAAGCAAACGAAACAAGTCCTTTACTCCATGCGCCCAGCAGTACATAATGTGTAGTAGTTCACCTAGAGCGAAGGTGCCTGTGCCTGCCTGCCTGCCCAGGTGCCAACCTTCCAAACCCTACTAATAAATCATACCCGTGGCCGTAAAGCGCCCAGATCGGCCATCAAGTTCCATTCCGACCGCGGAAAAAACGCCTGGGAAAAACGGAAGAAGAAAAAGACTACCAAACAGACATGCTACAGAAAACAGTACTCTAAATCAGGTTGGGTCGGGGTAACGTCAAGTCACAAGCCACCTCATTTCTTGCTGTCTTCAAAGTAGAACTTGCCAAGCTTTTCGCCGCCCTGCGAGCTGGTCGTGCTCCCCAGGACCGGTCCCTGCTCCTCTCCCCCCTGCTCGAGGCGTTCACGGACTATGCGCTCTGCAGCTTCGCGTGAAGCCGGTCCGCCGACACCCTCGCGAAGCGCGCTCGTCTGAGGTTGACCGGGCTGGTGAGGTTGGCCGGGCAGAGTAACAGGTCCACCAGTAGTCGTGTCGACGAACATGTCATCATCTGAGGTGCCCACGTGCCCAGATTCCATCGCAACGCCATCGACGTATTTAGCCTCACGCCTCTCGGCCACGGCTGTTGAGCTGACAGGCGTATCGCTATTTGCACCTGGGACGTCTCTCATTTCTCGATGTCTGGACATGGCTTCTTGACTCAGACCTGAACCACTTCTTTCCAAGCCGAAGACGTTGCCTGATGGGTGCTGCTTGCGGATGTAGATAGGCCCGCTCACAGTGCTGTTGGCGCCCTCACCGAAGCCGACGAGACTGGCATTCCCGTCGTCGCTCATACGATCGTGGTCTCCGAAGCCGCTGACGGAGCGGTTCGCCAAGTCCTCGTCGACGGGGTCAATGGCACCCGAAGTGGAGTCGATGTCCATGGGGCGGTAGTTTGTATCTGTGCTCATGCCGTCCTCATCGACCTCGGTCAGATCGGAGCCGAAGCGCTCGCCAGACCCTGCTGTGGTGCCGGTTGTGGTGCGGGCACCGACGCTGCCCGTAGCGGAGGCGGTACCAACCGTGCTCATCTTGGTGACGGCCATGGGCTGGCCATTTGCGTCGAAATAGGCCGGGGTCAACGGGGCGGGCACGTTCTGGTGGGGGAAGCCCGTGGACGTCGGGGTTGTCTGGGGAGAGGAGGCATTGGCGTCGGGATGGGCATGAGCACCGGTTTGTTGGTTCGGCGCACGGATGGTCGAGACGCGCTCGAGGCCGGCCAGACGGCTGATGCGATCGGCGCGTTCGGCTTCCAGGCTGTTGGTGGATGGGTGGTGGCCATGGCCTTTGGGACCGCCCAGGGCTAGGTGGGCGTGGCCGCGGTGGCCGTCTTTGATGGCGGTGGTGGAGAGAGCGGACATGGATGTGGTTGTGCTATTGGGCGTGCCACTGTTGTAGACAGCATCGCGATGGTCAGTCAGCCAGCTCTGCTACGGCTGCGGCAGATGCGTGGGATGGGTGTTGGGATGAGAAATGACGTACGGCATGTCACTGGGGGTCTCCGGATTGGAGGGCGGAGGGGGGATGTTGATGAACATGGAGCCGGCTTGTGGTTGCGACATGATGGGCGACGGGCAACAACGGGCGACGATGGGACGAAGATAGATGGTGTATGGACTATGGTTATGTACTAGGTATGATATGGCTTGGGTACAAGGTAGCGAAAAGTGTCGCGAGTTTTGGGCGCTTCAATGCAGCGTCTAGCTCGGCGCCTGGGGAGTAAACAGGACAAAGCAGTGTAGCTGTAGGTAGAGCTTTGGGACAAAGCGTCCAGCCGAGCAGAATGAGGCGAACAACAGCTAGACGACTCCAGACAGACTCAGACGGCGGGTTGACGGCGGGGGTGGGCGTGATACAGTCGAGGGGTGCAGCCGGAACATGGGAAGCATCCACAGGGCGTCCAATGAGGCTGGCGATGCGGCTTTTCGATGAGTACTCGCGGTACGTAGATAATCCGTGCGTGCGTGCGTGCGGCTGCTGCTGTGATGAATATGCGAGGTTGAAGTGGGAGAGATGAGATGAGATGAGATGAGATGCCTAGATCAATCACATGAAGAGTGCCAAGGTGGATGGCCCAGCTTCAGGCTGCAAGTGGCTTTAAATCAGTGCTGCCGTAAGGTGCCGTAACTGAGTTGTACTGCCTAGTACCAAGGCTCTCCTTGTCTCTTCCTCCAGACGTAGGACTAGCTGAGGTACATGTAGGAACCTAACGGGTACGGGTACGGACGGGAGCCTAACAGCGGGAGGTGAACTGCCCGTCGTCTCCTGCCTCCAGTGCTTGCATAACGCTAATGGGCCGGAGAGCAGTGCTCGAAGTTGGGTCGAATTTGGATGAGGATTACAACCTTAATGGGTGTCTTGAGTGCCTGAGAGGTTGCGTCTCGTACCTACCTACTTTCCCTAGTCGGGCAGGAAATGACGTAGCGCCATGGCACTGCTGAGACTGCCCCCGCCATCCTTGTGCGGGGCTCCGCATCTCCTCCCACGGGCCACATTCCCAATTCCAAGTCAACCACCACTGTGCCCAAGCCTACCTAAAGGATGGTGATTGAAAGGGCGTCGTAAGTCTGGACATAGATTATCTTTTTGCTTTGCATTGCAAGGAGCAAGGGCTGTGGACATCACTGCAAAGGAGGCTCCTGTTATACGGACGCACAACCAGTGTATACATTTTTGTGTCTGGATCTATAGTTATATACAGCGGTAACAATCTATACAGAGGGAGTTGCGCAATCCGCAACTAGTGATAATTGTAATTGTCCTCTGCCCACTTACCTATTGCGCAAGGGCTTTCTAGCATAAACCGACATTCTGTAGCACGGCACGGAGCGCTGGTCAGCTTCACAGGTCTGTTGCAGTCAACAGTAACAAGCAAAGCACACTTACACAGGGTAATAAAAGTGAATAGTCCGATCCATCAAATCCTTACGCACGTCGACCAACAGGGCCTCGACGGCCTGTGAGCTCATGCCCAGGAACTTGGTGAACAGGTGGATGCTGATGCCGTGGAGGCCCTCGAGGATGTTCTCCATCTGCAGCGCGCCGAGCTGCTTCTGCTCGACGCCCTTGGCCCAGGCGTTGCCCGGCACGGCGAAGACCTCCTCGCGCACGTCCTCGAAGCCGGCCTCGTGCAGCCAGCGCCGGTACTTGACCGTGTTGAGCCCGCTGCGGCCCGTGAAGGTCAGCGCGTGGTTGATCATCTGGCTCCAGCGCTGCAGCGTCGTGCCCTCGAGCGTCCCGTCGATCGACTGCAGCTTGACGTAGTAGTCCTGCAGCTCGACCCAGCCGCCCGGGTTCAGGTTCGCGTGGATCGTCGCGAACAGCTTGGGGAAGTCGCTGATCGAGCCGACCATGTGGCGCCCGTGCACGTAGTCGAACTTGGACGTGAACATCCACTCGTCCTCGATGTCGTCGATCTCGAATCGGCAGTTCGGCGGCACGCTGTTTGGTCGGGGATCAATCCCCGTCAGCGACAAACCTGAATGCTTTTGTTTGGGGGTGCAACTCCTGCCAATCACCAGGTTTCTGCACTCACTATTCTGGCTGGATGGGGCTGAGATCTGTGCCCAAAACGTCACATCCTGGATATTGAATGGCTGAGGCGGGTAGGGAGTCAGTCCGTTTCGACAACTAACAAGTTATCTGAAGGCAACATACCAAAGTCAATTGCCCATGTCCCGGTGCCTGTGCCGAAATCTAGTACTCGCGATGGTTCCTGCACAGGGGCGAGGGCAAGTCGGTTGCCGAAAACTTTTAAGAATATTAAATGTTGTAAATCTGCCACGTCGTCAATAAATTTTATGCAGCCCGACAGGATTGGCCTTGGGGTTTGGGATCCGTAGCGTACCTAACCGTTCTTGTTCTCTCTAATGTGTATCAGGTAAGGCAGACTTCTTGTATGTTTCTTCGGCAGCTGACTCACTGCATCATTGGGCATCCAATATTCTGCGCAGCGATTGCAGGTCAGCAAGAGGCACCACCAACTACAACAGCATATTCTCTTCCAACGGCGGAAACTCACTTCCGTCTTTGTAGCGGTGATATGTCCGTCCGTGTTTATGAATGAAATTGAATATTGTAGACGTCACCGACATGCTGGATTGTCTGCATACAACAGATGAGCTTATTGCGTAGATACGCACAAGGACTTGGACATCCTTGTTGGCGATCTCCACTCACGCCTGATTGACATCAAAAATAGCTGAATCGACATCCCCGTTATCGCCATCGTCACCGTCATCTTCATCTTCATCGTCATCATCATCGTCATCGTCGTCATTATCACCCTCGCTGTCATCAACCTGAGAATTTGTCAAGTCAGTCCGATGTGCAGAATGCGAGAACCTGAGGGAGCAGCGTGCAGTAGAGGCGAACGCACACTTAGGTCGGCTGGAAATTCCCCAAACGACCGTGAGCGCGAGGGTGTGTCGCTGTGCGCCGCGCTCAGAGCCGGACGTAGGCTTGGGAGGTGGTCGTGCGATGGCGCCGGCTCCGAGCCGGGGGTGTGGCGGTTGGAATCGGGCCCGAGGCCGTCGTTCGGGCGGGCAGAAGACATCTAACCCAAGGTTACATGTGAAACCCGGTCCGGAAAGTGCAGCAACTCCGATACGTACGATGCGCACGTTACAGTGCGCGGACCCTTGCCCCCCTTTTAGTGATAGGAGAGAAGCGAGCGACGCCCTGCTTTGTGGTGATGTACTCCGTACTCGAGGTACCTTACTGTACCGCTCCTCGGCGCAAAGGATCTCCTGCAAAGAGTGCGGTTCAACACTTGTGTAAGTCAGTAACTCGTCTGCTCTACTCTGCAGGGCAGGGTAAGGGTTATCAGATGGAGATGCATAGACTCCTGCACATACAGGCTGGCCACGTGCGATGGTTGCCAAAACGACGCGCTGATCGCCCTGATCGACGCAGCGATGCGACCTTGACCCCGTCCGGTGACCCGTACGCAGCACAAGGGGACAAGGTACTGTAACTTCGAACCAGAGATGGAGTGTAGCAGGTACGAGGCCCGTGTGTCGCCGATGCTTCAGATGGAGGAAGTTATTGCATCTGAGTCGAATCGGAAACCATGACAGTGCAGTGCAGCCCGGAGAAGATGCGTCGATGCAAAGGTGGGCGGCCATCGATGCAGTAGTTCACGGCTCTGCTAAACCCTCTTCACCATAACCTCCTCAGCTTACCCACCTCTTCTCACCTCTCACCGTAAGTAGTGTGGTTCCGATCCCCAACCTACGAGCACGACGCGACGTTCCAGGCCTCTTGGTCTGCTCTTAGGCGCCTTTTCTGTCCACTTCGGGCTTGTGGGTACGGTGAGCTAGACTCTCTTAGTCATTTCGAGCACCCTTGCCCATCCATCATGAGTGGGGGGGATGTACATGTATTTATCTCTCTGCTTAGTCGTTAGCGGATTGAAGAGGACCTCTCACAGGACGCGCGATTGATATCTCAAGATTATGTCCCGTTCGGGGGCAATTCCAGGTACGATCTAAATGCAATGAAGAGAGTGACCGGCCTGATGTGCTGGTGCTCAGCTTCTGCGAACCTCTCATGGTATGCTGGATGAACACCTTCTACCAAGTTTGTATTCGCTTTGGACAGTTTAAGAGTCGCCAGTCTTATCGTCAGCAGGCTTACAGCGTTGCGTCGATGAGTAGGGGGCACAAATCACCTGGCGTCTGCAACACGGCCTTCAGAAGGGCAATCACTGAAGATGGAACTGAAAGTGCTACGATCCAACGCAAATTCAATTGACAAGAGGCTGCGAGCTACATGGATGTCACAAGAGAGAGCACAAGAGAGGGCGAGAGAAGGCAAGAGAGGGCACACGAGAGAACACAAGGGAGAGCACAAGGAATTCTGAGCATTCAGATTGACTACGAAACTATGGAAGAGAGGGTTGTTTGTGGGATTTAGAGCTCGAGCGCGAGGTATTGATTGCTCGAAGAGCACCTCCACCGTAATTCACGTGGTGAAGCATGGTCCCAGTCTTCCTCGGGAAGACTCTTTTCCGTAGAAAAGGATCGATCGGTTTCTCACCAAGTTGTCAACCGGGGAGGAGTGCTCCGATTCCATGAGGAAAAGAAACAACCTGTGTTGAGCAAAAGAGAAAGCAGTTGTCGAAAAGCGGCGAGGTACAATTTCCTCCGGGAGGCAGCCTCGAGAGTGTGTCCCGCAATGTGACACGGCAGTCTCTGTCGGGAGGCGGCCTTGGGAAGCTGGCGTGGTGCCCCGGTGGCACGGCGGTCTCCATGTGGCGACTCAGGCAGATCCGTCATGCCCAGGACAGAGTCGAGAAAAAAGAACAGACGCGACTGCGCGGAAGGGAAGGTGTCAGACAGGAAAGAGAAAGATGAAATGGAAAAAGGAAAGGTGTGTGGACAAGGACAAAGTGTGAGACGAAGATGGAAAGCAAAGATGGAAAGAAGACAAAGAAAGAAGGGGAACGTACCCGGAGGGCATGGGGGTTGGTGCAAAGGTCGGCTGTTGGCGATGATGCAAAATGAATTGGAAGAAGGAAAGAAGAAGTGGGAGAGAGGTGGGAGGGGAGAGGTCCTTATATAGACAAAAAGAGAGGCACTTGGGCGAGGTACTGATTTGGTGTTGACTACGGTTACTCGGGTTTCTCGAGTAGCTGTTAGTCGGGCTTCTCGCTGGTTGCCTTGCCTCTCGGTGCTTGACCCTCGATGGTTGCCGCAGTGTTGAGGAGGTTACTGCATCCCTGTGACGTGATTGGTTGATCCAGGCAGTGGTTCAAGCAAACAAGAGATACCGAGTCTGCAGACTCGCAGACAAGTGCTTGCTTCTGTGGCCAATAGAGTTGCCGGATGGGAATTCGAGTGCTTGCCTTTCTGATACTGGGTGCCTTGATACAATGATCCCGTGCTGCAATTGGCTCGAACCTAGGTATGAAAGACGTTCTACTACCTTCCACTCATACAACGACCTGCTTCCAGGACCTGCCTGCTACCACCTAATACCAGGACCTGCTTCCAGGACCTGCTACCACTTAATATCACGACCTGCTACCACGACCCGCTACCACTTAATACCACGGCCTGCTTCCAAGACCTGCTACCAGGACCTGCGTCCACCTGGGCACTGAACCGAGGTATGAACAAGACCTGCTACCACTGATACTACGACCTGCTTCCACCTAGGCACTAGTACCACGACCTGCTTCCACTGACACCACGACCTAGATGATTTGACTCGGTAGGTATGAGCACCTACGTGCTTGGAGAGGTACATACTAAGGGTCAATGCAGCAAGCCAGTCTGCATCATCTTACTCACGCATAATATGAGTCAAGTACCTATGTAGCTGCAAACAGTCAAGTCAAAGACATGACCCCATGCAGCCAGCACTGCACCTGAAGCCCTAAGAGACCATGTGAAGATGGGGGATTCCAACAACTGGTATGGTAATCGGTCATGTACTTAGGGTAGACAAGGAGGATTGTATTGCTATTACATAGTGTCACTGTCACATTGAGATAGCCTCATTGCCATCAAGTCTTGTAAACCCGGCGACCCAGGCTGAGGATTACATGATTGGCATGTTACCGGGGAGAGAAGTGAGCCAGCCGTCCAGGTTCTCATCTACCTTCCTTGAGATAGTGCACTTGTTGGCCTCCGCCAAAGACTGCGTCTTCAGGGTGTTGCAGTTGATCTTGTTCTGGAACAAGTCGCTGTTGCAGTTTTGATCCATCGCCCGCTGCAATGCGTCGCCTTTCCACCCGAACTAGGAAACGTTGCGGTTAGTGAGTGTAATTCAATCGTAGTGAATGGAATTGTCCCAGGCAAGCAGAAGCAAGCCAGAGCACCAAACACCGATTGCATATCAGGCTATCAAACATGAGGAAACGGGAAATGAGAGACCAGAAATCCACGTACCAGATAGTCACCATGGATGCCATAGCCGGTTCTGTTGTCATTGGTACGTCATTAGCTAACCGTGCACTCTGATTGAAAATGTCCGATGGGGATATTTGTTAACTCACTTATCGCCGAAACTCCAAACGAACGGTTGTGATCCATCTGTAGGCCAATCATTCTGGTTGTTGAACGGGCGCGTATCCCAGTAGCTATCGCATGCGAGTTAGCGCCGTAGATTCCCAGAAGCCTCTGGTCGAAACACTCACGTCTCGTAAAATACCTGGGGGACGGTGACGGGATGGCTGGCGGGGCAAGCGTAGCTGTTGGGATAGGCAACGTGGCTCTGGTGGTCAGGCGAGTCTGTGTTCTTGCCGTCCCAGCATGTCGGAAAACGGATACTGATCATGATCCCGGCCGGGCACGGTCTCGTGGGGAAGTTGAGCGTTTGGCCACCTCTTGTCATGGAGCTTTGGAGACACGTGAAGTCCATGTACTTGTACTTCGCTTGCAGTTCGGCAGCAGTGCGGAAATTGGGGTCTCCGACGGTCATCCTGAAGCCGGGCTTGAAAGCCGTCACTTTGCCTTGCGAAAGGTAGTAGACGGTCTGCCCGCCAGTCGCGCCGGTGTAGCCAAGCTCATTGCCGAACGTGTTGACCCGATGAAGTGTCCCGTTTCGTGCGCTAATTGAATAAGTTAGCAAGCCGAACTTCAAGATCATCATAACGGTAGGTCATCGTCGCATATACCGGAAGAACAAGGTTGCCTGTGTTATTGAGAGTCAGCTTTAGTCATTCAAAACATTACTACTAGAGTGTGCCAAAGGACTTTCATGTAATCTGTCCCTGAAGGGGAAGCCAGAGTCCTTAGACCAAGATGGAATCAACAATCGCATACCGTCCAATAGTTACTGAAATCTTCTACGGGTGTACACGATGTGCAAGTTGCTGTGGACGGTACATCATGTACTGCCGGGTTCATCGAAGCGTTGAAGGCATTTCCCCCAACAACTTGGTGGAGATGGGGCGAGGGCAGCGCGCCAGGGTTAACGAGACTGTTGTCGCTTAGGTCTTTTCGTGATAATCGCAGGAAGCGGGATGTCGACCTACGGATCAAGTCGATCAACAACAAGCTGTGAGCAAGAGAAGCGTAGGGTCGCAGCAGCATCCACGGCTGGTGCAACAACCGCAGCCCCGAGGAGAGTACGCCAATGCATCGTGAGTTGGCTTGACTCGATTTGCGTGCTATTACTTGTGGCAAGCGAAGGGAACAACTGGAATAAAAGCAACCAAACAACAGCTCTTGATGCAACACAGGGGCGGCGTTTTGCTCTTCATACAGCGGGAGCGCATCGTGCATTTTATCTCGTACCACGGCGCTTTTTTTGGCCTGCCAAGCTACAGGCTATAACTGCCGACACATCATGGGTGGCCTTGCCATGGCCATCTAGCCTGCTCGATCATAAGCTGAGTTGGTCCAGCACTGGGCGCACAGAGAATAACACCCAATAGACCGAAGCGATGCGTGAGCTGCAGGAACCTTTTGTGCTTTTATCCAGATTGGGTTGACTCGGGAAAAGGCAGAAGGTCCGTTTATGCCAGTCCGGATCAATGTCTGTCACGTGCTTCAAAGGAGTGAGGTGTCGGTGGTTTGCAGTGCTTGTATTCGAGGTCACCGTAACTTTGGTGGGTAAGGGGTAGTAAACAGTGAATCTAAATAGTCCATAAGCGAGTACAATGCTCGATGATAAGAGAAGCGCCCAGGAGATGATGGAATATCGCAGTTTTGTTTTCGTAGACAATGAGCCACTCGCACTACTAGATGCAGGGGGGGCTGGATGCAGGTGATTTGGCAGTCCTACTGAGTTGTTCTATGCCTCTGACGGCATGCCGCATGTAATAGTAATTGTTGATTGGGATGTCACTGACTGGTGTGTCTATACAAGAGGACATGTGGTCGACAGCCATACTCAAAATGGCTCGTTTTATAGATCGACACATTCAAGGCTGCCTTTCAAGTTGGAGTTGTGATTGTTGCCACCGCAGGATACTGTAGGTAACTATGGGTGGGTGAGGAGCTATATAGATTGCAACCCTGCCTCATCACAGCAAGAATCGTCACTACACAACTGTCGTGGCTCACGGCAAAACTCCATTTACCTAGATGAAGCAGTAACTTGGACAAGAGAGCAAACGTAAGCATCCAATTGCTGGTGTCCCTGGCGCTCGTCAGCCAACTCGAATCCTGGTTGTCTCTCAATGGGGACCGTCGATGTGACATGACTCATTACTTATTTGTTACTTTTTGGGGGCGGGATTCTTGAATGCGGTTCACATGAATTTCGGGTCGTAAATGGGCGATACAAGTCAGCCCCCCGCAGCCCTTGACCCTGTTGGGTGCGGCTGCGGCTGCGCATGGTCCCGCTCCCTGGAAGACGGCCTCGTTGGCCGGCATTTTGGTCTGCACATGGGATAGGCAATCTATCAGGAGATGGATACTGAACGTTACGGTCCCATTCTCCTAATGAGAAGGGACTGCGAAGGAAACTTCGCAGCTCGTGCAAGAGCAGCATTGTATTATCACGGCCCAGGAATTCGGACAGCATATCCTCTGCAGCACCCTGACTGCCCTTTATGTCAACTGTTTTCAAGATGGCAATGATGTATTCCAAGAGAAACTCGGCATTGTTGGCGCGCCGCCTTGTCATTGCATCGTCGCTGGCTTGTGGGCTGCTGGGGGTGCGGAGGAATGCGAAAACCTTCAGTTCGCGTCGCAGCCAGGATCGCGCGCGTGAGACCAGCTCCGGTTCTGATTCAAAAAGAGCTGGCGTTATTTCTCTATAGTGCGACCTGGAGTTGGACCCTACGTGTAACGAGTAGAGACGGTATCTGTAGATTTGCTGACGACGAACGATGGCCGGATCCTGCGCCGCCGGCTGGTGCCGGATACTCTCATGTCGATGCCTGTTCTGTCGTCGTTCGGGCGGGCGCTGTGGCCTAGAAGGCTGGGCTTGGTCCTGCCTGTGCTGCGCAGTGGCGGCTGTCCCCTGCGACACCAGGTACGTACGACTCGTGCCTGTGCCGTCGTGATCAAAGTCGTATGCTACCTCGAGTATGGCACTCTTGCACAGTGGACACGTCGAAACACGCCCAAGCCAGGTCAACAGACAGACATAGTCGAAGTTGCGATGCTTGCAGGGCCTCGCCTCGCAGGGTTCTGTGATGGTATCGAGACAGATGACGCAGCAGGGCTCACTCAGTCGTGCATCGTCAGTCAGTTCGCCCCTAGCCGCCACTTCTGCAAGAGTGTGTCGAAGGACTTTTGACTGGAGATCGTCGGTCACGGCCTCGACATCCATAAATCAGGGACACGCAATTGCTGAAACCAAGACAGCGCAGAACAGCATGGATGGCATGAGGTTCTCGCAGGGGGGAGTGGCAGCGGGCAAGGTGACGACGATGCATCCAGCCACCATGAGCTTCGAGGTTGACTTGACTTGACTTGGCTTGTGATGCTGTCGGCTGTCGCTGTCCATGTCCACTGGTCGCCACGCCAGGACGAGTACGGGATGGAGGTTCCTACCTAGGTAGGTACCTGGGTAGACACCTACTGCGTCATAGCATCCAAAGGCGAGACCCTATGTAGGGAACCACCTACCTATGTATGTAATGGACCCCAGCCATGGTACGATGCTCGTCGCGTCGCGTGACGCACACCTGTTAAGCAATTAAGCGCTCGGTCGCGTGAGGCGCGTTCTGATACCTCAAGTAAGTACTAAGTACCATGTACACTTTACCTGGATCCCCTCCTTTTTACAACTCCATTCATCTTACCGTCCATATACCTCGAATGCATTGTTGCCATTGACATGAGTTACGATATTGTTGAGCAGCCCGATCATCTCTTCCCCTGAATATTGCCGTTTTATAGATAGACATCATGCAGGTACCGCTGAATGATGATGTCCGACGCCGATACGAAGCCAAGTCGTCGCAGCTGCGTAGCGAGCTGAAGCAGTTCGAGGCCGACTGGGCAAATCGCAACGGCGGCACGAAGCCCGGCCGCCGAGATATCAAGCAGAATCCCACCATAGGTAATTAATTGCCAACCTGCCGACACAGGAGAGAGATGCTGCGAGCCAACGAGAGCTGACCAGCCCGCATCAACCAGCCTCCAAGTACACCAAATACAACCACGTCCGTGACGTGCTCGCCGGAAAGCAACCGGCAACACCGACACCGCCGCGGCATCGAAACAAGCGCAATTCCGAGAGCGATCAGTCGCACACGCCCTCCAAACGCCCCAGGCCCGTGTGGACCCCCACCGTCGTCCGCACCGTCAACATCGACGCCGACGACGACGGCATCTTCCAGACCCCCTCCGCCCGCACCCTCTTCAGCCCTGCCATGCCCACCTCGATCGGCCCCACGCCGCAGAAGAACGGCCGCATCCTGGGCATGTTTGATCTTCTGGACGAGAACGACGAGAACCAGCCCCCCGTCGGCGACGCCGCAGGAAAGCACTCCAGATTGCAAGTCACTCCTAGTAAGAGGCCGGCCAGCGAGATGGACGAGATCAAGTTGGGACGGACACCCATGTCCTCGTCTAAGCGCAACCTGATCAACACTTTCGTGACACCCAGCAAACGGAAGGGCCTGGACCCCCAGGGTCCGAACACTCCCACTACTGTCTCCAAGCTTCAGCTGACGACGCCTTCCTTTCTGAGGAGAGCGCCGATGCCAACCGTCGACGAGGGTGGCGAATACATGTCGCCCCCGGGGCCCCTGCGGCTTCCCCGGAAACCTCTCGGCCGCAGTCTCAGCAGCGTTGTCGCTGGCCTGAGGAAGCTAGAGGAGGAGAAGCTCGACGATGAGTTGGAGGCTCTGCACGAGATGGAGAACGAATCAATGTCGCCCAGCGCCCCGAAACCTGCAATGCCAGCGTCCAAAGCATCGGCCGACATCCTGGAGCCTGACAGCCAGGGACACCAGCTTTTGGGAGGCTTTGATGACGATGGTCTGTACGACAGCGCAGCCGAGGAGACCCATGGGCGTGACGGGCAGCCCCTGAGAGTGTACAAGAAGAAGGGCCAGAAGAGGACAACTCGGAAAGTGAACATGCGGCCCACAAGAGCCAAGCGGCCACAGGTCTCAACACAGGAGAACACTGGAAGCGAGGTCAGGCAAGGCGACAACGACGCAGACATCGTCCCTGAGACTCAGTTCGACCCGAACAGGCCCACTGAGAGCTTGGCCGACATCGAGTCAGGCTCAGACTTCGTTGCTTCAGATGCAGAGGACGAGGTCCCAGGAAGAAAGCAACCCAAGAAAATGCCCCAGAAGGCGGCTAATACGGAGAAGAAGGAGGGCAAAGTGCAAAAGGCGGCGAGGAAAGTCAATGAACTGGCACACGCAAACTTCAAGCGTCTAAAGCTGAAGAACCATGGTTCAAAGGGTGGGCCTGGGTTTGGTAGTCGATTCCGACGCCGGAAATAGCCCATTCCACAGGCTGTATCATAACGAGCAATGAATTTATAAAGCACTATTGAATACACACCCAAGATGTACCACAAACGTGCCTTGGACTATATTATCGTTCCTTGGTCAACACGAACCCTCCTACCTGTGATCCAGGCCTATATCTATAAAGACCAGGTTATGTGCTAATCAGTGTCAGTGGGTACCCTAGGTAGGTAGTTATTTTATCACAGATGCTGCATGTTATACCCTCCCCATCACGGAGACCCGATTGACAACCTTCCTTTGACTATTTCGCGATTACCTCAAAATGAACTTATTGAATGCCTGAGTATGCCTGCCATGCACCTATGGGCAAGTTTCAGTGCTTACCAAAGTATACTCTGTGGGGAGGAAACGATGGTCCTGTGTTACGTGTTAGGTGTGCCTGGCAATCAACATGTAATGGAATACCATTCGAGGGTGGATGCTTCCTCCCATCTAAAGAAGGAAACGACTATCGCATCTGCTGCTTATTTCGTCAAAGGCAGCAATAGCAATGGCCGGACCGCCCTTGATCAACTTCGCTCCTGAGCCCTCAACAAGATGCCTAGGATGTCGCTTCCATGGAACATTAGGTACGTCGCTGGATACGCATCCGCTTACCCAGCAAGGGGGAGTTACATTAAGTGTCCGGTTCCGAGGTGCCACATAAAATAGATAAGATATAGTATTTCCAACCAGGTTATTAGTAGTTTATATAATGCTTATTGTTTTATTATTACCTAGTTATACAGTAGTTATTTAAATATAGCTTATTAAATATATAATAGTTATTCTACCGTTAAAGGAATATTTATTATACTATATGCCGACAGAATGTGTCCTGTAAGGCACGCCGGGCACACCTTTCCGATGACCCCGATCGACCTTTCTCGGTCCGCTGCGACTTTCCAATCTGTAACAGGCTCAGCGTGGTCAAGATCCAAGTATGAACAGAGACCCAAGTTTTCTATTCTTCTTTCATTACTCTACAGTGCTTCGTTGAACATTGATACGTCCAAACCAACAATCTCATCGACGCCTTGTGTCTGGCTTGGGTTTATCTACCGACTGCTTTACCCCTAAATACATTTATCCTTACTACCTAGTACTTGAAGTCCTTGGTACATATTACCACCATGGGTAAAAATCAGAGCAAGCTCAAGGAGAAACCGGGGAAACTGAAAACGTTGAATCGGGACGTCAAGGCAGAGGTCAAAAAGCTCAATGCGCAAATCGAACTTAATATTCGTACCTACAAGGACCGCCGGGCTGAAAGACATGGAAAAATGAAAGAAAACCAAGGGTCTCAAGCACAACCGGAACCTCAAGTCCACGCAGAGCCTCAACCATACGAAGATCCTTATCCAGCCGGAGGTTTTGATCGACACGGAGATCCTTATGCATCCAGCAGTAGCCCACAATACAACAGATCAGCAGCACAGAGTCAATTTTCCGATTACGCCGATTACGAGGACCAAGATCCCACTGCATTCGGTCTCGTTTGTGCACATGCGATGAATTCTCTAGAAAACGCCGAAGATGTAGCACGCGAGTTTCTACTATACAGAAGCCTACACGGACAGGATGGAGGCAAACAACATGAAATGCTAGATGCATTCGCCCAGCAGAAACTACCCGACGTATACACCACATCTGGAGATGATCCAAAACTTCCGCCTGGATCCCTCTCAGAAGGCGAAGTGCTCCGTAGGCAAGCGTTAATGGAACCTCCGCCTGAATCACCCTCAGAAGCTGAAGAGTCAGAACTCCCTCTAAAGCGCCTTTCACATATACCCGAAGGATACAAGGGAGTTGAGGTATGTACTGTACCTAGTCTCCGTTTCTTTTCATTCTTTTCGGCACGACTCAGAAGCACAAGTTGTAATGAAAAGCTATCTTGTTCGCAAGTCATCTGCAAGCTCCTGGGCCATTGGGTATTTCTTCGTTATAAGTGGAGGTGGCTGACTCCCGTCTGCAGTTTGTCTCTCTGGGCATGATCGTTGAAGATCTCATTCAATACGAGGAGAACTCAGTTGTTTCTGCCTTGGGAGGAGAGGTACTCTGGGGTAAGTACAAGCCTATCTTTATATCTTTATTTTAAAGCTTCCTACGCGATAAAGTTATTTATGCTTACCAATTAATCCAGCCACATTCGGTGCCCGCCTGTTTAAACCAGAGAAGCAGGGCAGACAGATCAGGTGTCTCGTCTCGTGTCTCGTTTCTCATGGGTCGGGTCTGACTCGCGAGTTGATTTACGCGCTAAAGTCTTGGAACCTGATGATTGCTATCCGTTACGTCAGTAAGAATACGATGAACAAGGCTCACATCAAAATCGACACTATAGGCGGCGTGGGTAAGTGCTTTCAAACGCTTGTTGTTTATGTGATTCGGACTAATCCAGCATTATCAGACCAGACGTTGACTTATCAAGATCCGCCTTTCAAACCGATGTCTCGTAGCCTAGCAGACTTCTTCCTACACAAAGCTGCTGCATTCCATCTCGCATGTGTGCCTCGCGACCTATACAAATACAGAAAACTCCTATCCGCATTGAGGAAAAGGAAGGGAGCAGATTGGACCCCTTTGCTTGTGTGGCAGCCTACTCTAGTAGAAGCGCCGGATTCGGGGGACGACTATGCTCTTGCGGAAAATCTCCAGAAATACCTCGACGCTCTTAAATATACTGACGTCTTCTCCCTAAGCTACCAAGAGCTAAGACACATCTCGAAAGGGAAAGACTGTTTTATAGGCTTGACTAAGGAACAAGTACGCATATCCGTCGAAGAACTAGCCCGGATTTTCGATCCGTGGAAAATCAGCCATTGGAGATGTGGTGGTATTTTGATAGTTCGCTGCGAACCGTACGGCTACTATTACAGAACAGACGATGAGGATGGCTGGGTCCAGGGGTATAATCAAGTCAGCATTCTCCAGGAGGACCAAAACCCGATGGATTGGGTTGGTGCCGGGAGTGCCTTCCTGGGAGCCTTCACCGTCGCCCTGATGGACTCAGAGAAGTGCAGTCTTCGAGAATGTTGCCGCCGTGGCGCAGTGGCCGCTAGCTTTGCCGTGGAACAATTCGGTCTTCCTCGTTTGACGCTCACTGCGGGTGTCCTTGGGCAGAACCCGGACGAAGTGGAAATGCAAGATTACTGGAACCACTGCTTGCCTAATGACCGGCTCCAAACTCTTCGCGCGGCAACTTGAAAAGATGGGACACGCAAGGGCTATGTCGAAAAACACCTGGGCAATGGATTAAGCGTGCTTTTTGCATGACCACATAGAAGATCTTTTCAGCGTTCATATTTCATCACCAGCAGCTTCTATCAGCAAGCGCTCTAATATGTTAGATAGTCGCTTCTATTGAAATTAAGTCTTTGTTCTTCAAGCTGAGGTCAGGTCAGATTACAACCGCTGCTCCAAGTTCACGTTACACATACGTAGCTAGGCAAAATCAAAATATTACCATAAAGGGAAATCATTAAACGCTGGAACGTAACACTGACTAACAATCGGAACAAATGAAATTTCGTCATTGCTGAATAGTCTAACTAGGATATATTAAGAAATTATTTTACGTATCTAACCGGCCTCCGGTTGGCTTTGTACATTCGTTGTACATTCGTAGATGTTGTAGACATAAAAACATCTCGTAAATATGTTCGCTGATAAAGATTTACCCAATAAAAATACATGTACGCCCATCCGAAAGCTATGTGCCTTTTAAATATTCTTCCTTCACCGTGAAGTCATGCGTGACAACTATGTTGTTCGAATTGTTGTCGAATACCTTGTTTGAAGGTAACACCGACTCTGAGCTGTCGACGATGCGCTCGTCGCTTGCCCAGGCAGTACCGGTGAAGTTGGATACTTGGGCTCCGGTCCTTCTCTCGGTGCCACGGCCGCCGTTCATGCTGCTCAGAGGGTAACTTGGGCCCCCGGTCGCGTGAGATCTTGTGAAAATCCCACTCAGACCAACCTTGGAAGCCCATTTTCGGAAGAGGGGTTGACAGGAAGGAAGGTTTCCGATGATGGCGGCAACAAAGGTCTCGCGATTCGCCCATTGACTTCCCGATATAGCACCTTCTGGACCGGCCTGTCAAGAGAAAGTCAGATTCGAGTCTTCGCGGCAGCCTCGGTGAGGTGCAAAAGGGGTTGTAACGTACAGTTAGGATGACAATGCCACGGATGGTACCTGCGATAATGACGAAGAAAGAACCGCTGAAAAGTCCCAGCAACACAACCTTTTTCCTCATTGGTATCTTGACTCCCCATAGAAGCTGAGGCTCATTAGTCATCGGCAACTCATGCGGAGGTGATGCAGATTACTTACAGATAGAGGAATTGACACCAAGTAAAGATCGGTAACTATGTCCGATATAAGTGCCGACAGAACATAATATGGCGAATTCGTCGGCTCGCATAGTTCTAGAGATTGTTAGATGCTTCACTGAAAAGGGTCTCGTTCGAGGGCACATACTGCCTGGATCGGGAAAGATTTGCCAAAAGTGATGAAACGGTTGGCAGCTGAGCAAAAAGCCGAGAGCAACGTATATGTAAGTAACGCCGAGCAAGACGTATGCTATGCGAACACGGGCTTGCAGATGGCTAACGCCTGATCTGTTGTTCGAAACTCACGTTAGTCAAATTTTCGTATACAACATTAATCGATGCTTGTGGACTCACGTCAGGCGGCTGAAAAATATAGCGAAAGTGAACTTCACAACCCATAGGTTGAAGGCGTAAACGGACCATCCCGCGATTTGGATTTTAGACCCCCATTGGCGATTGTCGAATTCTTCGGAATTCGGGTCAAGTGCTTCGCGCTCTTCTGGTGTCATATAACTGTTGGTCAAACCATGAAAGAATGCGCCGACTGTGTATGCCAGAGCATTATCGGCCGCAAACCCCAGCTAAATAGGGAGCCGCATATTAGACCAATTGTATTGGATCTTCAAAGTATGGAGGAACTCACAACAAATACCACCCACAGGTAGTCGTCCAACTGTAATTCTCGAAATCCGACTTTGGACCATCGTGCATACAGCCGAAGGGCCACAAAGGCCGACCCTATCGCCAACAATATCCAAGGTTCTGCTTCTGCCGCCATTGAAATCTTGAAAGATGAAGGTTCACTCATGGCTCCCACCCGCACAAAAGAGTGCAGTATGTAAGCCTTAAGATTCAATATATGTGAAACCGAATTGCCAGTGGGGAGCGAATATGTTGGGTCTGAATAGCGGAGTCGAACGTTAGGAGTAGGTATAGGGGGCGGCCGTATTACAGTTCGCCTCGATTCGGAAAAGATGACGGAAACCAAGCGTATGGGGCACGGGCTTATTGCCCGTGTAGATTTCTCCTGCCAGTTCAATCTCTCCTGTAGTATAGATGGGAACTTTTTTTCCCTGTGTAATAATGGCAGTCGATACTGGAAGTGTTAAGAGTGTTCTCGCGAAAGTAGATCCACGTCGTTATTATGGGTTCAAAATTCCGTGCGATATCGCGAATATATAGATCCATTCTTCTGTGACAAGCCCCTAGTTAGCTTGCACCCGTTAACCCATGTCATCGAGACATATTTTGTGTGGTACGCTAGCTCGGGATAATACTCTATGAAGCAAAGTTGATCTGCTGCAACTGGGTGCGAATTGGTCGAATTGCTTTGCGTTTTGGCCCTTTGGGTATTATCGTAGTTACATTTCGCTAAACAACAAGAGGAAGGCGTCGTGGGCTAGGCCAATCATCCACTTGCCAACCCAGCCGCGACTCCTTTAGACTCCCGCTCGTGCAGCGGATCTTGTCAAAATGAAGTAGAGTCCAGAAGAGTCGGGGGTCATACCGCTGCGCTAGGCAAGCTTCGAGTCTAGTCTAGAGCGCCAACCTCCACGGGTCATTCCTTCGCGGAGTAAAATCAACGCCGTTGATACTGCCGTGCAGTAGCGTGTGAGCGGATGTATGAGCCCACTTATCCGCCTCAAGTGTAAACTAACCCAAGTTGAAACAGATAGGTGGTCACTATTCTCCTGGTCCGTACTGTCTTCGTTTCTTTGTATCGGTCCGTGACTAAACATGCGATACAAGGGGTTGCTGCGTCTACCTAAACTCTACTGAGAGAGCGAAGAACCAAGATTTGGGTTACCTGAAGAGCGTTTTGTTTAGATAGCCCCTCGGATTGCTACACCATGTGCTGGAACTAGTTCGGAGACTTCCTGAGAGGCCTCGAGAGACGACATTCTGGAAAAGCTCTTGTCGTAGCACGGATGTTGAGATCTGCAAGCAACTTCAAGTCCCAGTCGCCCCGTGGTGGCGTAGCCGGTGTAGCGTAGTATTGTTCTGGTTCGGTTCGGCAAGAAGGAGCTTGGGAGGTAGTACTGTCTAAACACTAGCGTATAGTACGCACGCGCATCATCATACTATCTCTGCTGACAGATTCTGTGAGTGCCGTCGATTGTGGAGAAAGAACCCAGATGGAATCCATAAAGAACTCATGCGTAACCAGGGTCTCGGGAAAAGCTCTGCACGCCACCAGCTGGTTCAGTCTACGCATAAGTAAACACCCAGAACAGCACAGAGCAAGCATAGAGAGTCCCCATCGAGAGAGCACATCTAATCAGTGGTAATCATGGTTGGGAAGTGAGGGGACTATAATAGCATGGGTTCTATATAGTTGAGGGTTACACACAGAGAGAGAAAGTAAGGCTTAGCCTTCTTTAGCAATCATCCCTTATACTAGTCAACATATGAACTCATAGGATGTTTGACACTGCTTACGGAAGCCAGCCACGTACAGGCTGCATCCATGCTGCCAAATGCATCCCAGGTTACAGCGGAGATGAGGTTTTATGCCGATCAAGGGAGCCGATTGAGATTCTGCATAGAAACAGTGGATCATCCGATATGCGCCCACACGGCATCCGTGGATAAGCCCTCGCCAACTGCGTTGTCAGTGTTTCTACGCATAACACCCACAATCCAGAACACTCACTCCTGCGAACGGTGATGCAGGCAAGGCAGAGCAGGCGAGCCAGACAGCGTACAGTACCGAACATGACAGCAGACTAACACATGACCTGCGCCTCGCCGCTTACTTGGCAGGGGTCTATGGCGCGAATTTGAGTGGGCATGCCGCCCCTCTATGGGGTTTCAGTACGATAACTAGACAACCTTAACAATGCAGCAAACTATGCGAGGCAAGCAGCAGGTGGTATAAAATGTTTCTATGGACCTGAGAGCAGCATAAGACCTCCGAGCACACCCATCATTGCGACGACATCATTACGAAGACGAGAAACATACATACAGTACATACATACATGCAGGCAGTAGTACAGTAGTACAGAACATAATCATCATGGCATCAAACACGTTCGATTTTGTGGTTGTTGGAGGTACGTTCAGTCGAGGGCATTGTTTGCGCTTACGCCCGCCGAAGAGCCGCCGATTCTCGATTCTCGATTTGTTTCGTTTCAGGAACTCACAATACAAAACGATACTAACTAACGGTCGATAGGCGGCCCGGGCGGCTGTGGGACGGCGGCTGGCATTGCCAGGTCATCAAAGAAGCCGTCCGTCCTACTCATCGAAGCCGGAAGCGACAATGCAGACCCCAGCCTTCGTGTCAGTGGCCAACGTTTTACGACGTTCATGAACGCTGCTATGAACTGGGGGTACAAGACCACACCGCAGGAGGACTGCAAGGACCGAGAGCTCGCCTACGACCGTGGTATCGGCCTCGGTGGTTCGAGTGCCATCAACTTCGGTGTCTACAATCTAGGTGCAAGGGACGACTACGAGGAATGGGCTCGCATCGCTGGCGATCAATCATTCAACTGGGAACACATGTTTCGACGCTTCAAAGAGCTCGAGAACTTCGATCCTTCGATACCCGCAGGCATCAGCTCCAAGTATGCCGCACCTAAATCGTCGGACCACGGCTCTTCGGGCCCTTTAAAGCTCGAGTATGCTGGAGAGTTTGAAGATGACTTCCCCGAGATGATTGATATCTTTGAGAAGGCGGGATGGAAGGTGAATCCTGATCATAATTCAGGCGATCCCATTGGCATTTCAACCGTGATCAACTCGTCTCAGCGCGGTTATCGTTCAACCGCCAGTGATTTGCTGTCACCTAAGCCTGACAACCTGACCATCCTCACCAACTCGCCCGTGCAGCGAGTAATTTTGCACGGCACCAAGGTCGTTGGTGTTGAGGCGAAGGAAGCTAACTACTTCGCATCCAAAGAAGTGATTCTCTCCGCAGGCTCACTGAACTCGCCCAGCATCTTGATGCACTCTGGTATTGGGCCAGCTGAGCAGCTGCAAGAGTACAACATCCCGGTGGTGCGTGATGTCAAAGCAGTCGGTCAAAACTTCCGCGACCACATGTTCGTTCCCCTGGTCCACCAGCGGGCCGAGGGGAGCACTTCGCGCCCGTCATTCTACGGCAACGACCAAGCGATGGCCGACGCCCTCGAACAGTGGAAGAAGGATGGCAGAGGAAACTGGTCGAAATTCTCGTCCGAGCTGGCTATCGGATGGAAAAAGCTTGATGGCTTGGAACATTCGCCGGAATTCAAGGGCTTGCCCCAGGACGAGCAGAACTTTCTAATGAAAGAGACAGTTCCGCATTACGAGGTCATCACCCACTTCCCCGTCCACTACTTCATGCCGCACGTCACCCCCGAGACACACTACTCGTGTATCCTGGTCTTCTACTACAACGCGCAAGCCCGTGGAGAGGTCACGTTGCAGTCTTCGAACCCGAACGTGCCACTGAAGTTCAACCCCAGGTTCTTGGGTACGGCCTTCGATCGCCATGTTGCCGTCAGGGCGTTGCGCGAGGTCTTGGAGGTCACAAATACCGAAGCATTCGCGAAAGACACGGTGGGGGGCTTGGCGATTCCCAAGTCAGACTCGGACGAGGATCTGCTTGAGTACTGGCGACAATTTATTGGTTCCAGTTGGCACATGACCGGCACGCTCAAGATGGGCAAGCGTGGGGATGCCGACGCCGTGGTGGACAATGAGTTCAAGTTGATTGGGTTCGAGGGCATCCGTGTGGCTGATATGAGCGTCCTCCCCGTTCTGCTCAGCGGGCATGTCCAATCCGCAGCCTACATTGCCGGCGTGACTTGCGCAGAGAAGATAGTGCAAGAGTATCAGCTCGCGTAAAAAAGCAGCATAGGGCGTCGTCGGTCGAAGGAACCGAGCAGAACCAAAGGGAGGCTAAACTTGGGTGGGCTGGGTGTTCTAGTACATATACGTGCAATGCATACACAGATCGCTTGCATGGGGTGGGAAACATGGCATGATCGTAGATCACCCTACCGAGCCAGCCAACCTAGATACTCCGTATACCCTTGTCTTAATTGAACGTCCATCCAACTACCGTGAATGACGATGGGCTCCGGTGGAGTTACGCGCAATTTTGTTGGATATGAGCAATGGAAGAATACCTACGGCAACCGAAACGATAACTACCTAGATCCTTGGCACTGGTAACCTTATTCAATTCGCCTATGGAATATTCCAACTCGACTAATAGAAATGCGCCGGATCTTGACCGAGGCTAAGCACCAGCCGAGCCAGTCCTCGCCAGTCCACTTCCGTGTTAGGTTTCCCATTCGTGCTAGAATTCTGGGTCTACTCCTAATGAGGATTGGCATGATGGGAAGCCATGGTGAACTTGCCTGATTGAGAGGATAGCGGCAGTTTCAAATCGATCGTAGTAAAACGTAGAATACTTGGGCGGGATGGGAAGTGAAACTTATACGAGTCATTTCGCGCATGCATTTGACTATCTCAACTACTACCTAGCTAAATACTACGGCCCGCGGACATGTATGCAGGAGAGTTGCAGACAAACAAGCGCAAATAAGAACCGTGGAGCACACAGCTCGAGCGTTTTGCGTGCTCTGTGTGTCTTGGTCGTCCAAATCAGGCCAATGCATCGTAGTCCCACAGAAGTCCAAGTCGGTCGCTGGGTCACGGAGTTGAACGGAGTATAAATCCACGCAAGCCAGGCGAGCAGGGGATCGGAGTGTTGGAATCTTGGATTGAGCCCTGCCGTAGCAGAGGTATTCGGCTGTTTATCGTAGACATTGTCTGCAGCCCCATTGGGAAATGATCCCTGCCGTCTCGAGCTGGCAAGGGTGTCAAGGCCCATGCGTCCTGCATGGATTTGACAGTTCAGGGGCCCAGCATGCCCAGGTCCGGGCCACGATGTATTTTCGTGGTCAGTGCATCGGTGTGTCCGCGGATGGTACATCCGCGTTCCCGCCTGTGCTCTACTACTGCAGTGTTTCCTCGGTGAACGATCTACAACAAACATCGTACGTTTGGTTTGCAATCGCGCAGTTCCTGATACGCAGACAGTTGCACTTATGCGTGGACCTCTCTACTCAGACTGCGGGGTTTTGCACTTAAATTCGAAAGCGAGCTATACTTGGCTATTGCGCTATGCGATTGGGTGTCTCTGGTGGTATCAAGCTGTCCGGAACACCGGAAGGCGTTGCCAATGCGTAGCCCCAACTGCGTAATAGAGCTAAATAGTAAAAACATGAAGCTACACACGTATGCAACTATTTGCGCCAAGCTCGACAATGAGCAGTTGAGGCGGTCGTGGTGATAATTCGCGCATCTAGAACTTCAAGTGATAGGATAAGGGGTGAAGGGACTACTGGTTAAGGGGAATACAGGTATATTCCGCCACATCGATCAGGTACCTTGAGCAGCCCGTTCGAGGCCAACTTCTTCAGCTTGACATGGCTATCGCAGACTAAGCTTGTGCGCGCCACAGGCCACTAGTTCGTTACCAGTACGGAGTAGACAAGTGCATGAATCACCTCCGGGTTTAAGATTGCCGTACATTGGACGACATATCGGACTAGTTCAGATCCTTCTCCCGCTCGTCAAAAGCAATCAACTGGAATGACTGGCTCCGCTGCTTAGATAACTCTCTCCAGACTGTTTTTGGTATGACAAGATATGGTGGATCACCTCCACTTCCAGCTGAACGATGACATGAGCTGAAAGTTCTAAATAGGTACGGTACTTTCTGCTGGATGAACCAAACTAGCTGAAATTTCATCCGACATCTAGGCTCTGGGGTAGTGGAGCTGAAGCTGGAGAACTAGAATCTCGAAGGAGCGAATAATGACTACTATTGATATCGTGGAATTTGGCCAAGGCTTTTCACGAGGTTTAAACGGCGGCCAATTGGCGAAAAGCGCAATAGACAGAGCATTGTAAAAAATTAGATTGAATGTTCTCTCAACAGTATAAGCGACTAGTTAATTGAAAGCTAGATAACAATGTAATATTTAAATAATCACTTCGAAATTTCCTTAAGGGGTTAACCATTGAGTGGACAACACAAGGGATGGACACCGATCCATTTCGCATGATTAACGAGTCAATTCACCTTGCTATAGGGATTGACAACACCGCTGGGGTCATGGACAACAGGCAAGACTATTTCATCCCTGACCGCTGGCACGGCAAAACTGTCAAGTTCATCAGTGTCCGATCCAACACGGCGTTAGATCTCAACGCAGGCAAAAGAGACAATGGAACGACAATCCAAGGATGGGAACAAAACGGAAGCGAGCCACAACAATGGTACCTTGAAAAGGTGACTCCAGGCGCAGCCTGGTCACCTTGGAAGATTCGAAATGTGTCATCTGGTAGTATGTGTCCCTCCGCCTCCCTCTGACATGGTGGGACATTCGAGGCTACATCTCTATATCTGACGACGTTGCTAATCAAGGTATTATGGCAGCCTACATGGATTTGTATTGTGGCCGCAGCGAAAACGGAACTGCAATAACCGGCTGGGACAACGGTGGTAACAGCACGAACGCACATTGGTACATTATAAGCCAGGAGCAGTCAGACGATGCGGTTGTTCTGTACGTTCAACCCCCTAGGATATCTGTGTTTGGTTCACTCCTTCTCTTACACCTACGCATAGAATTCAAAGCGCTGTTGCTTTTACCTACGTAGATCTTGACGGCGCCCGTCCCGGAAATGGGTATGTAGACAGACTCACCAGACCCTAAATAATTCACTAACGGACAGTCAGAACAAAAGTTCATGCTTGGCAGAGAGGAGAAGGTCAAGGTAACCCAAATCACTTTTGGAAGATGTCCGCAGTCTAGGATGTTGTCGACGAACTAGTTTTCGGAGAGGTAGCAGCAAATATATAAGCAACCGAGAATTATTTCAATTTGGCTCTATCCGCCTTCATTCAATTTTTCCATTTACACTTCACTTGAGTTTCATAGATTTGCTGTTGCATGAACCGAAAGAAAGTGTGCTTATCTACTGAGTGTATATTGTATGTGACTTTGATCACCTTCCGTACGAGAGCAAAATTTTAAGTGTGATCAGGTTCTGAGCATACGGCAAGTGAGATGATTAGATGAGGAGGAATCTTTTAATTTTATAGGAAAGAAACAACCAAGTCAACTATCAAATTTAAAGAGATGTGACAAAGTCCTCCAAGCTGCATTGAATGGGGGCAGTGAGCTCAATGACAGCATTATCCCCCAGTCTTGCACACACTTTGCCTTTGATCTTCAATTCCGCTGCCTCCAAGCAATCATGGTTGAGGTCGATACCGTCGTCAAGCTGCAACAATTCCAGGATCACCCGGAGAGAATTATCCCTTGTGGATACAAAGTCTGAGGACAGCACCTTGTTTCTCAGATCTAGGAGGCCGCCCCAGAGTCGATCCTCTGCCTTTTGCGCGTCAATTACACGCTTGAACTCGGTATCAAACTCTGCTGCGAGAACTTTGACCTGATCTTTTATACCTGCGATAGCGGCAGACGCGTTTTTGTGGAACATTGTCAGTTGGTAATACGTTGTGATCTTATCTCGGGTCTGGTTTTGGCGTTGCTGGTTCTCTGCCAGACGGCTTTCCGCGTTCCTGACGTCTCTGTCAAGTCGTTCAATGACACCAGAATCAAAGAACCCAAGAAACTTGTTTCCGCCATCCTTTGCTCACAGATGTCAGTAAGTTACATTCGCCGAGTTTCTAGTTCCCGCCAACTCACATTTCTTCCATCCCTTGCACGATCCACGCCACGTCTTCGATCACTCTCTTCGAGCTGTAAGAAATTCAAATCATTGTCCGCTTGTTGTTTGATTGTCCAGATTCCCGATATCTGACTGTTGAGCGTAACCATGCGAAGATCAAGATCGCCCACAAAAGTGGTGGCGCCGTCGCCGAGCACCATGCATTGAGTTGCTCCAACTCCGAGTTCCCATGCGTTCTGTTTAGAAATTTCGCTCAGTTTGGCGAAGTTGGCAACAACTTGCTCCAGTTTGTCAACGATGGTTTTATCAACACGAGCGATCCTTCTGCCACCGCTCTCCAGTGTCAAGAGGGAATCTACGACTGCGACAAGGGAGTCGTACGCAGTATGGGCGGCATCATGAACTTTCTGGTATTGGTCATTCTTCAAAGAGTTGAGCGAATTGATTTTTTCCGTCAGGGTCTGTTGTAACGTTTGCGATTCATGCTCCAAATACCAGAAATGTCTTTGAATTTGGCCTGAGTTTCGTCATGAGTCATGGTAATACTGGAGTATGCAGCGGCGGTGATGAACATACCTCTCCTTCCGTACGGATCAATGTCAACACGGATTTGTGGTTCGTCTAGCATCGACATGGCTCACGAGAATATTGCCCTTTGGTGTAATTAATTATTGTGGCAAATAGTGAAGTATGCCGAGCGATCTTGTATTTCGTCCTAATTACGCTCAATTGAGTCAACAATATATCACTTGACTGCCATCACGTCTCAAGCGTATCCGACAGCGCATGCATTGATTGGATTCATAAGTATTCAACTGTATGTTCGTCAGTTGTGACTTCACAGCTGTATCCTTCCGGAGTAAAGCCCCCGAAGCTTCGTATTGTCGTCCGCGATCTTGGCGCATCGTACTTAGACTTTTGTTCAGCTGCCTCTGGCTCTAGCCGATCGATCTAGGCCCAACCCGACGGTCCGCGGATAACAAGCTGAATATCTAGACCAATTTGGCAGTGAACTATTTCCTAAGATAGATTTCCCCGGCTTATACTATGCTGAAAGCGGACGAATGATCATAGAATGGTGAATCGATTGTCCGTTGCGGCTGCGCTACTGTAGCCCTATCAGACTGATGTCCCTAGACCAGCTGGACTATAGCTTCACGATTGTTGGGACGTAAACGCCGACGGTGAATCCTTCAGCTACAGCGCTGGGGTGAGTAACCAAAGTCTTGGATCGTTATATTCGTTTGATAGGTCACGTTTTCTCTTAAGACACTTCAGCTGCTTGTGTAACGACTTCTTAATGACAACTGTAACCGAGCTGAATGGTCTAGAACCGATTTCTATCTCATCACGAGGCGACACTAAGAACTCAGCTAGTTGTGCATCCTTCTTTAGAATCATTTGAATGTGTTTCTTTTACAAGGAGATGCAAGCTGGACTGGACGACGCAATCCAGCTGAAAGCGAAAAACAGAAGTCTGGACCACGAGATGATAGAAGATAACCGTGTCATGATTTTGTTGTTATCGATGCGACAAGGGTTGGGTTAGAATATAAATGTGTGGCAGTCGATGATATAACACTGGCCAACCCATCACTTGTTACATGGTAGGGCATAGATGACCGCCATCGTTCCAATTCTTTTGCATCTACCAATCACTATCATTGATATTACTCAACTCTGATAAGATGGCCTCCGAAGCTCTTGACGATGTCAGTCGCATCCAGAAACAGGCTCTTCAAGAGCAGTATGCCGGGAAGATGTCAAATCAATTTGTCGACGAATTGAAAGGCTCGACACTTTTCCAGTTCTCATGGGGCGAGCTGCTTAGTGCCGCTCCAACGGCACTCTCTCTTATGGGTGCGTGCTGGTTAGCAGCTGCGAGTCCGGCTGCCGAAAAGATCTCGATGTCTGAGGTGGTACCCATTGTGAACGGCAGGCAGGGATTTGTCTACTTGACAAATGTGAAGAATCCCACGTTGAGAGGATGTCTAGTGGATGGTAAGTCATTCTGAGCACATGAATCCTAGATTATATACTTACGACAAGCCGCAGTCTGTGATAATGGTGGGCGAGAAGCTTTCACTATCGCGGGTCGAAATATGGATGCTCTTCAGATCACCAGTCAACGTATCACCGCAGAGAAGGTCCGTCGCCCACGTGATCAAGGCTTATATTGAGTTGATACTAACCCGCCTTCAGATTGATCTTGTCTTTAAGCGTCTTGGACCCTGTACCCAGAACTCGGATGCATTGGAGGATTTCCAAGATGCACTACAGGACTTTTCAACAGATGCCAAAACGGTGAGTAATACCCATGACCGTGTTTCCATCCCAAGTTGTGCTACCTTCCAAGCGTGGAGTTGCTGACAAGAGACGATGCAGTGTGCCAAGCTCGCTTCAGAGATTCGAGAGGCCTTCAGTAAATGGGGAAAGATGGTTGGAGAGCTTCACATGTGCACCGAAAACCAAAAGGGTGCCACCGCCATCAAGACGGATGCGATATCCATCGACAAGGCGATGGCCAATATCGAGCAGAGATTTGCCACCGATGCTGCCAAAGACGCCAAGGAAGGTGTCAAGCGCGCAGAAAAATCACTCGCTAAAGCTGAACAGCGATTAGATTCCGCTATCGAAAAGGTGCCGGGTCCATGGGCTACCGTCATTCAGGGAGCCGTGACTGGTTTCACTCAAGCGCTGCCGGGTATCGTGGCCGGCGTTCTACCCGCAGTCCTGGCAGCTTCCAACCCTCTGAGTGCCATCGGCCAGCTTGCTGGCGGTGTTGCTGGCAATGCCGCCAAACAGGGGGCACTCAATGGCACGGGACTTGTTCCTCCCACACCAGCAAGCGACAGTGCGCCATCCAACGGGACAACAGCACCGAAATCTCTGCCTGCGGTCGAAGATCCTTCGTATGCCGCCGCCGCCGCCATCCGAGATCTGATAAACCACTTCTACCAGTTTCTAGGTGGCGAGGCTGGCGAGATTGACTGGTCCAAGTTTAAAGAGCCCATCGAGGACTCAGAAACTGGCGCCACAGATACCAATCCTCAGGGATTGAGTTTCTTTTTGGGCAACCTCAAAGGACAACAAGCCAAACTCGACGTGACTAACACCGAACCCAACAAGAAGCTTATAGGTGTTTTCACGTCTCTAATCAAGGTGAGTGTGCAACTTAATCGCTCTCTGACTTGCTTGGGGTGTTCGTCATTAACTAATGAATCGCGGTAGGTTGCCAATGATATGCAATCGCACCTTGGCAAACAAGCCAACTACAACTCTATCAAACTTGAGCCCAATGTCGCCGCCGAGTGGAAGAAGGCCGTGAAGCAAGCACAAGTTGATGTTCTTGCTCTCACCTCGGCCTCGTCCGCGATGGGTTCAAGCTCGGTGCCAAACCCATTCGGAAATGTCAAGATCGACATTGGCAAACCGGACTTCTCGGCGCAGACTGCGCAGGTCAACTCAGCCATGCAGGGCGTCACCATCGCACAAGGCGCGGTCGACGGCGCGCAAGCGAACTTCGACGCGGCAGTTGCGAAACAGGCCAAGACGGCTGCTGCCATGGCTGAGATCGAGGCCAAGCTCAAGCGTCTGCAGGCGACTGGAGAGACCCTCGAGGAGATCAAGTCAGTACTGAACGACTGCATCTCGGTCCTGGTCGACCTGGCTATCCAGATAGGCAAGCTGGAGCAGTTCTTCACCATGTTGTCAACGGTCATCGACCACATCGTGATCCCCCGCGCCGAAACCTTTGTGCGCGAGATGGGCAAGGCAGGCAGGAGGGCCCTCGCCAATGGCGCAATCAAGGTCGACGATATCGCCAAGCAGACCATTTACACGTCGACACTGCAGCTTAAGGGCTACTTCTCCCTTCTGAAGGATATCTCGAGCATGTATAGCATGGTACATCGAGATTACATAGCCCACGGCGTCAATCTCTGCACCAAGCTATCGAAGGGTGCGGCGAGCAATGACCCCATGTACGCTCTCCAAGATGAGCTGTCAACTTACACAGCCGATTCGGCAAAAGCGGTCGCGAAGCTTGTCGACGACAAGCAGAAGGAGATCCTCAAAGGGTTGCGGGAACGGGCCCGTTTGGCGGTGGCGAATACACAGCTGATCGAAAACACTGTGGCCAAGAGGGGCGTGGTCGTTGACAAAGCGGACAAGGACGCCGTGTTGGAGGGCGCGAAGCAACAGCAGGCTGACGCTGCTGCCCTTCTTCAGAACGATGTTGGTGCGACAGCGTCGGAGAACACAGATGCTTCGGATTTTTAGATAGTCTAAGACACGAAGGCATTCGACTTGTATATATAATTAAACTAATTACTCTTGCGTCATTTAATTTATATATCAGTACTGAAGATCTTGTAGGATGCCCGCTTACCTAGTGGTTCGTCACACCCCACGATGAGTTCACGTAGATACAGTTCACTATTCTGATTTCCATTCCATCGGAAGTTGTCTACGCTGGAACAAAAGGTTCAATTTTACTATTTTATAAGATCTTCTCGTAGTTGATGTATTGACGACCAAAACCCGATAAGCGAGTAACTTGGCATTCTGTAATACTTCAACACTGATCGTGACCCCATCAAGCCATACCATCCAACGAAGTGAATATACTACTGGCACGATATGATTGAAAGGTATTCAAGCACCTAGTTTATTCATGTTAGCTCATCCGGCTTCCATGTTTCCCATTGAAGAGACGATAGGCTATGTCAAAACAACCGTTATTATCGCCTTTGGCCTAACTCACCGATGGCGTCGCAGGCAGCGTTGACGGCAGGTATGACCTCGCCGACAGCGGTGCTCAGACCGCAAGCGGAGATGACGCATGAAGAGGCTTCTGTTTGCACTGTTTCGCGAGCAGCGCCTATGACATAGATTAGCTGCTGGTCGAATCTCCATGTGTGGTGGCCATCATGTGCTTGAGCTCGCCGAGGAGATAGAGTTCGACATACAGATGCACGGGTAGTCAGTAGCACCACAGTCGGTGACCGCAGCAACAGCGTCAACGATGCAGGGCTGGGCACAAGCCGGAATATCGTTCCAGGTCTGCGCAGAGACGATGCCGACGAGGGTGGTGATGGTAACAAGAGTGAACTGCATTGTAGCTGACTGTCTGCCTTGATTTGGGGCGAAAGATTCTTGTGGTGTTATGACAGATTGATGTTAGAAGCAGGTTGAAGTGTAATCAGAACAAGAAAGTTCTTTTTGATAGTAACTGGACGATTATTGATCACTTATATATGGGCTACAGGAGGTCATCTCGGCATGTCCTCTATCTTTAAGAGCAGCGACTTCAAACTTCTCACATGCTGACCTCGCTCGTATGGTGCTGCCTCGGTCAAATGCACACAGTCCCGCATATTGAAACGCCCGGGTTCACTGCAACATTGGATCGCGGGGAGAGCTGCCAAGATCTTTATGACAAGCATCTCCTCATAACTTCTCTCAGCCCCCTTCGTAGTTACCCACGTAAACATCGGGCAGGTATATCCTTTGTTGACCTTCTGATACATCACTATCTCGCCATTATGCCCTCAAGATGTGCAATTGAAAGACCAGCGGGGTGATTGTTGACACTGCGCTCACAGTTGAGAAAGTTGATTGAAGTTCTTGAGGTGTCCCAAGATGCAGCATTGTCAAGTGGAGGAGCAGGGACGCTGTCGATCTTCATACCGAATGAGGACATGCACCAAGACCAAGATGCATGAATACTCGGCTTCATCATCCAGTAGGTGTTTTCACTTACGTAACGAAGGCGATATGCCGGTGGTTCTGATGAACAACGAACAAGACGCCGAATTTGTTCAGGGATTCATAGCTTTGAACCGGTGACAGTTGCATACATAAAGCTTCATGCCGACCACATACACTTATTGGATCTTGATTGAAAGTGCGGGGGTGGGGTTAAGCCCGTAATGAACTCTCACCTAGAGGTAGAAGAGCCTTGGGACCTGTCGATCAAGTACATGAGATGGTACCAGCAAGTGTTCGTCTGTTCATGAGCGTCGCTGCTCTGAGCCTTGCCTGAGACCTGATCGTATTCTAGGCTTTGGGATAAAAAGCGGCACAAATTCCGGCCGGAATAATCCATCATCAGATTCAAGCTAATCTGATCCTAATTTCGCCGTGCAAAACTAGAACAGAAAATTGAGGATACCGTGGGAGTAGCAATTGCCTTGAAGAAGCTTCACGGTGCTTGTCGTCTCGTTGATATGTGGCATGGGTCAGAGTATGGGGTAAAGTGTGCGTAGGTAGTTTCGACGACCCGCTGTTGATGTGACTATATGCAGGTGTCTCCATCCCACTGTCCTTGTGATTATCGCCGAAGAGGAAAGTCGAATATCAGACAAAGCGTGCATGAGGTATGATGAACGTTGCGATCCCACTACTGTGGCGAGTAGTCGTTGTCACACAAGACGATGCCGAGGTCCTTGGCCTATGCTTTG
This sequence comes from Astrocystis sublimbata, assembly GCA_022453515.1. Classification (NCBI taxonomy): domain Eukaryota; kingdom Fungi; phylum Ascomycota; class Sordariomycetes; order Xylariales; family Xylariaceae; genus Astrocystis; species Astrocystis sublimbata. Next base: position 210,320 of record JAJNNY010000001.1, on the reverse strand, counting down.
ATGACTTCACCGCCACTTCAATTGGCTTCCAGAATGGATTGACTGGCTAGAGGCATGTCGAAGTTGGAATTGTTGTCATGCGGGTGCAAGCGATGGCATGTGAGATTCCACAGGCTTTGAGCGGCTTGCTCTGAAAAGAGCTTGACCCACGGAAGCCTTTGGAGAATCGCTGATACATGGTCCCAACTTGACAAGCCAAGCCGGGTGGCAGTTTGAGACACTTTGCGGACTAGCCATTCATTTTCATCCTCGCCTTTAAACACCGACGACTTCCCAAGTAGCAGAAGCCAAAGTGCGAGCTCTTGTTCTTCCCTAGATTCGCTGGATATCGTTGATAGAGCCGAGAAGATGCGGCCTCGGAGCAGATTGACATCGACAGGCTTCACTCCAAGCGTCGTGAAGAACATACTCATCAGTGCCGCAAGACCAAGGTGGAGTAGGACTTCGAGCTTGTCGGTGGTTTCTTCAGAGGAATTCCATGATCGTACCTTGAGTAGGCGATAACCTACTAACAGCAATAGATTGTGAAAATCAAAGTCATTGACTGTGATACCATGAATCGCATTGTCATTGACGAGCCATGCAAGGGTCGTGATGTCCTCATATACTCTCCGAAGTGCAGGGTTAACCGAAGTAATGAAGGCTAACGCTAAAGGCGGGCATTTCCTAAAAACCCTTTGCTTTTCATGCAGCCGGTCTAAGGTGTCTGTGCCGAGTACACATGCCGCATTGAATCTCGGGGGGGAGCCGACTTGAAGGGCAAAATCGAAATCAGCTCGAAGAACTTTCTGAGCTATCCCTGGAGCATCGATCGTAAGCTGGGTCATGCCTCCCCTTAAGGCGATGATCTTTTGGAGGCCCTCAAAGTGGACGAGGGCTTGCTTGTGGTATCCGAGGAGTCGTTCGTGTTGTGTCATAATGATGACAGCCCCGAGTGTTGTGTCCGACAGTGCCACGTCGCGATCTCCAGCCAGGCGCTGATTCACCAGTCGTAAGCTCCGCGCTAAGTGATAGAAGGCCTCGGTCGTCTCTTGCGACGACACCGGCAAATGCCCTGCAGCTGCGACAGACAACGCGACCACGCAATGAAAGACTTTGTGAATTGCATGTCAGCTGAAAACGCCCGTTTCGATACCCCTTCTACTTGGTTGATTACTGACAAGCCTCGTCGATGAAAGCATACTGCAGAAGCCAGGGTCAGTGATTGTTACTCCGGGCCAATTCTAGAGTCTCGGGAACTTTTGATCTGGGACTCGCTCTAGTCGCGGTATTCTACCTTCATTTTCAAAGGCTGGCAGTAGGATGCAACTGTTTTCAAGGGCACATACTTGCATAAATAGCCGGGGGCCATCAACGTTGACAACGGTGTATCTGAGCTCCACTGGATAGGCGACCACGTTCATAAAGGTCACAACTGAAGGTTTCGTCAGTGCGCGGACATAAGGGATGATATGGGTATGTGTGTGCCTAGCTGGACTGACATTGATTAAACAGACGCCAACATGCCGGACTAATTTCAAAAGGAAGCTGAGATTTGAGATATTCTTGGATAGGTCGCTGAACAACTAGCGTTGGTTCGAGCTCTCGATTGTCACAAGAATGAGAATCTGTGTCAGAGGGCGGGTTTGACGAAGTTAAAGAGGCAGCGGCTGAGGCTGGAGGTTTCCGGGGGTGCCGAGATGGACGATGAATAGTCCGTCCAAGGTTTTTGCCTTTGGCTGCGTGACTGCGAATTAAAGTGCGCGTCTTCTTGTCAATGGATGACGCCTCAATGAATTGAAAACCCATCCTCAGCCTCAGCCATCAAGCAATGTTCTCGCAAGTCTATTAAATGTCGTCTGTGGTAGGATGAATGGTGGACAATGTGAATCGATGGCTGCCAATATCCGCCGCTTCGCGAGGCCGGAGATACGAAATGCCCAGTGCCATTATCTCCGCCGCACCGACTCATCTTTCATGCAGAGTTGCGCTCGATTGATAGCTCAATTGAGCGCATTTGCTCTCCACTCAGGGAGTTTTAGAACACTTACGCCTTGTGACTAGGGCGGCACGACGCCCCTTGAAATCCTTTGAACGTACTCGAGTTTTGAGCGAGAAGCAGCTATTTCCCGTATTGCTTGATGTCATCTACTCCATATACAATCAAATATAATGAAAGTCTTGCTATGGGTTGACTTAGTGTGAGCATTTTGAGCCGGCATGACACCTGCAACTGGTTAAAGGACAAAAATAGGGACTGTTGAACTTACTTAAGCCCGTATAATTGCATATGACAATGAAAATGAAGTTGCGCCGCCGAGTTTGTCAGCACAAAGGTACCTTGCCATTGAGATGCCAACAGACATCTGATCCTTAGAAAGAACTATTCCAAATACCCAGCCGAGTCTTGACAGTCATGCCTCCTACTTGAATAAAAAAAATCACAACAAGCAAGTTCGAGGGCTGCGCCTAGAAGCAAACGTGATCGAAGAGAACTTGTCTTTCTTTTTTCTTGGGTACCAGTTTCGATTTGGCTAGGAATCAAGAGTAGTGATTGACTTGGGTATATCCGGCAAACTCGAGGAACTTGACATACGGCTGTGCACATAATAACTCATCGTCATCCGCCTAAGTTGAGAAGTGGGAGATGTCGGACATGGTTATCGATCGCGAATGGGGCCCGTGGGCCTTTGCAACTGTTACCGTCGTCGCATTGCTGGCTTACTTGGTCCGCTTGAACTGGCAGTTGAGCGGGACACCGGAGCAGGCGAGACGGCTTCGCGGGCCTAGGTGGACGACTGATCTGTTGAAGAAGACGTATGAGAGACTTGATCAACATCCGATTGATTATTCACATAAGCTGCCGCCGAAGTTGGATCGCCGATATGTCGTGACTGGAGGCTCTGGTACGTTCGCCGTCACATTATTCACCATGACATTGTGACATGATGTGGAATAATTCGTCAGTCTTTGGATGTCTTGTTGAGGCCATTTGTCGCACACAAACACCAAGGTAGCCTGCTAGTTGATTGGATCTAATATTTCCATAGGTCTCGTCGGTGGTTACATTGTGCTACAACTGCTGGCGCGCGGTACACCACCAGCGCAAATCCGCATATTGGACATCAGGCGGACAGAGCGTAGCGATATGCTGTCAGGACCTGCGCAGGCTGTTGACTTCGTACAGACGGATATTACATCCCGCAAGTCTGTGGAAGCGGCTTTTGCACGTCCATGGCCGGCCTCCGCTGCTAAATTGCCACTCACTGTATTTCACACCGCGGCGGTAATCCTGGCGTCCGACCGGTCGCCCCATTCCTACGCGTTCCCCGAATCCGTCAATGTGAAGGGCACCGCCAACCTGCTGGCCGCTGCCAAAGCGGCGGGCGCTTCGGTCTTCAGTGCCACGTCCTCTGCGAGCATATGCATCAAGCCAGTTGGCACATGGGTCGCGCCTTGGGCCCACGAGCCCAAGGACTTCTTCCAAATACTTGATACGCAAGACTTCAACCTGCCGTTGAGGAATCGGGAGGGATATTTTGGAAATTATCCGGCCAGCAGTTAGTATTTCAGGTTTCTTTTTCCCCGATTCGGAGCAGAATTTGCTCTTAGATGCCACGTGTTTTACGCACGCTCCCGAGACACTTTACACAGGACTCGATTTCTTCCTATAGAATAGATGATAGATTGCTAACAAGTTATTCCTTTTAGAAGCGGTTGCTGAGCGCCTCGTGTGTGACGCGAACCAGGACGGTTTTCGGACTGGTGCCATCCGACCTGCAAATGGGGTGTATGGCAATCCAACGGACAACACAGTTGGCGATCCATTAAGTCGATCCGTCATGCCAACGTAAGTGCTGCCATGCCTCTCTCGGTACCCTTACTAGTATTACATGCATGCGGACTGTGAGAGAATATGTACAAGCAGTATTCACACTAACGGCGCCGACATAGCTGGGTTGCCCACATAATCCAGAGTTTCGTACATGGAGCCAATGTCGCGATCGCGCATCTGCACCACGAGGCAGCGCTTGTCCAGCCATCCGCGCCCACGGTATCAGGGCGGCCTTTTGTTGTCACCGACCCGAACCCGCCGATTGCGTACAGCGACCTATACTCAGCTGTCAGGGTGTTGTCCTGCCACTCATTCGTCACACTGCAGCTACCGCCAGTGCTCATGCTTGTCATGTCGCACATGATCGAGCTATACTCGGAACTGCCATTCCTGCCTTTCCCATTCTCGCTTCTGGGAAAGCTGTTACCGCCGCCCCAGGGCGACGTGCGACACCTCAAACCCGGTCTCTTCTCCATCACCACGCACCTGATCGCTTCCAATTCCGAGGCGAGCAAGCCGGTGAGCGAGGGTGGCCTGGGGTACCAGGGCGTATACACTACGCTTGAGGGCATGGTGCTCGAGGTCCTCGAATGGAATCGCGAGCACGAACAGCTGGACGAGGGCGCGGGAAAGAGCAAAAAGGCATATACAAGCTCGATTTCTCTTGCCGAGCAGATTCAGAAACTCGCTGCTGTTGGGCACCAGGTCGGGAGCTAGAACCGCAAGGTCTCTAGACCCTCTACAGAGAGACAACAATACCGTAAACCACCCTTCTCGATGCCGTATCAAGCAGGGTTCATGCGCGAGAAATGATTTTCGGATCCCCTTAGTTGGGGGTTGAAAGATGAAACCAGTTATTCTGAGAGCCCATATTTGACAATATGCCTCAAGGCTACAACTCATCTAAGTAGATGATATGTAGAAGATAGTTACACATGTTGGCATTGCCACCCACTCTTTACCGAAATCAATGTGGTGTCCATTCATGCGAGTTTGAGTTTGAGGTAACTCCTATATTTGCGCCGAGGATTGCCAGCATGTTTGTCGCCCACGGGTTTTGGTAGGTAGTATGCATGCACCCAAGGACTCAATTCAATCATGTTTCTCGCCATGCAACCCATTTCGGTTAAGGAAAAGCGAATCAAGCAGGCTTTCTTCTTCTTCTTTTTGGCATTGGTTCCGAAAACCTCGTTATCAAACACGTCAAGTCGCAAGATGGTAGATACTTACCTATGCCCACTGCCCAGTCACAGCCCGTTTAGTGCATAGCCCAGCTGATCCACGAGGTGGTGAAACAGGCCTGTCGGCAGTGACGGACAATGGAGGAGGATGTCGAGGATGTCCCGATCAGCGGCATTGCTTCGAGGCGGTATGAAACCGATGACGATGGGATGGACTGCTTTGTTCAACATACAACTAACTACATACTTATTCAATCGGGGTTTTCGAGTACTACGGTTGTAGCTACTCGTGCTGTACTTGTGAATCCTGCATATACGATTACAATGCGGAATTGACCGTTGCGACAACATCTGTTGATCCGGAGGAGAAGGGCTGCATGTCGATCCATGCGCTAAGGTTACCTTTGGAAAATTAAATACTACTCCAGAGTCGAGATAGTACCACTAGCACAATCCTCGACGTTGACTATCGAGACTATTTACCTGACTACCATGATGACTTCAAATTATTCTGGATGATCTTCCAAGAAGGCAGCCGATACCTAATGTTATCTAGGCGTCGATCTAGATAGCTAAATACCTAGGCCCGCTAGGCAAATTCGCTACTCGAAGTGTGGGAGCATGATATTGCCAGATTCCGCTAGTAACAGTGTACTGCAGTAACAGATGGAGACAAATTTCCCGACGCAGAGCAGCAATGGTGGGTGTGTCGCTTCATGTCCGTCGGGCATTTTTCTTTCTCGTTTATGTCCCTTTCGTGATCGTGTCTCTCTTCGCTTCTGGACCCCGTCGGTCCACCACTGACTGGGATATAGTGAGGGCGTGCAAGGTTTATGATGTGCCGACTGGCGAAAATGGTGTGGAAAGACGGGAGAAGATGGTTCGCTTGCATAGAGCCGAGTCGACGCCAATGCGCTGTTGGGTTTCACATTACCTGGGTTCTGTACCTTCCGCAGGCACATCAGCCCACGTATGTGCTGCTTTAAGGCGAGTTAAGGTACTCACCTAGCGAGCCTAGCCCCTTCTTGAAGGGGGGCATTAAGAGCCGATTGCTCATGTACCCGCGTACTGCAGGTACGCCCCACTGTTATGCACCCGACGCGTGGTTTTGCGTGAAGATAATCCCACCCACTGCTATCTGTGAGTAAGTACCAATTTGTGCCAGCCACAACCAAATCTTCCTCAAGTACGGTTATCCTGCCGAACTTACCCAGTCATCCAGTATAATATACCTGGTAGAGAATCGAGTTCTATAACGATGACGCAAGCATCCCTGATTCCTATAGCTGGTACATATGCGCGTCGTTGGCAGACTGGATGACTTGAAATCTGATTGCCTCCCTACAGCCACGTACGTGTGTGGTGGCCTGGTGTAGGACATGCAATGCTGAGTGAGAGTGAGCGAGTGAGTCGAGCGGAGCTAAGAATCAATGGTAGAATCTTAGATTCGCAGCGGCAAGTCTAAAGCATATCTCATTTTACTAGGTGGCTCGCATCAGGCCTAGGTCGGCGAAAGCTGGACCGAATCAGGTTTGGCGGCGAAAGGCGGGGCTGCTCCAGACTTCTAAAGTTGTTCCCCGCCCCTTCGAGCTCTGCGGACCAATGCTTGGCGAGCTTGGACCTACCTAGCGCGCTCGCTACAGGCTCGACAGATAGGTAAGGTAAGCGGTAAGCAGGTACCTATGCGGTACATACTTTGCTTGCTTCACCTTCCGGCTCAGGCCTTAGGTCTGGGGTCTATCCCCTGTAGGGTCTGGCTGCCCACTCGCTGCCCGGCCCCAGCCAACCTCTGGCGCTTATACACGCATCCCGCTCTCCTCGAGCCCTGGAGTCTTTCCGCCTCTCGAAGGGGCAAAAAAAAAAAAAGGGCTGGATCACAGCTTTTCGTTCCAATAACCCACCTGTGCATGGTCACTTTTCCCTCCTTTAGCTCATTGTTTCCAACTCGGTCTCTATCGGCCAACTTTCCTCCGTCCCGAACATCTGTGGCCGGCTGGTAGACATTTCTCATCTGCTCATCTACTACTTCTGCGCATCCCCGTCCCTCGTTCACTAGACTATACAATTCTATTCCTCTCTTGGATATACTCGAATTTCACCACCGACTGCTATACACATACACCTTATAATACCATTGAGACATTGGCGACGCGCGAGATTGCTGGTCAGTGACACCATTAGCGACGCGACCTCTCTAGACAAACGGGAGCATCTACGCGCATACACAGACGTGGCCGTACTTTGTGAAACACCGCCCTTCTGTCTTTCCCTTGACATCGCCGTCTGTTGTTGTTATCTGTTGTCTGTTGTTGTTATAAAACCAACGTCAATTCCGGTCGACATCGCACCCAGACTCGATTCCAGATACTATCCCACCCACGCTACCTTTTAATCAACCGTCGATCCCAACCGAAACCAAATCCCAGTTCGTATCTGTATTTTTCCAGTGAACACCGTACCACCGCCACCATGGGTTTCCTGTCCAAGATCCAATCCAGGCTGGAGATATATCGCCTCGAGAAGCGCTACACCCGCAACCGCCACCGCCGCTCCACCTTCATCTCCAATGCTCAGTATGTAGACGGCGAATACGTATACCAGACACCCACCGCCACCGGCTCCTCAACCAACAGCTCCACTGTGTCGACACCCACCGGCACAGAAACCGAGCGTCGCAGTCTGGAGATGCCGACTGTCCCTGAAGACCCCGAACAGTCTACACCCCCTCCGCGACAGAAGAGGTTGCCTAGGCTCGCCTCCATGCCCGGATTTGGCTCCAAGGACTCCCGCAGCAACTGGTAGAGATGTGTGGCCTATTATGATCATGATGAATGACGTTGATTCGTTTTTTTTGTTTAATCCTTTGGAAATACCAAAGCAGAAGGACTGCTAATAGAAATGGCATGGTTCGGTTTCTGGATACGTCACGAGGGAACGTGCCACGACATCCATGTCTCCTCACCCCCAAAACTTCCGCCCCCTCCAGCTCAATATCCGTAGTCGATAAATACTCGCGTATGAGTATACACACACAGCAAGAGCTCATTCAACCTTACCTACCTACCCTACCGCCACTGGCACAATGTCCGAGACATTGCTGGCAGCAACAAAACGGCTGGATGATTACTGTACATAATTTTCTTATCTTATATTTTAACTACAGCAAGTGTCAAAAGACCACTCTGCCTCACTAGCCAATTATACTCACATATTTCTTATTTCAACCCTTTGCTTGTTGCATTGCGACAACAACGTATCCGCGTATCTGGCAAAGACGACGTTTCCCTTACCGGGGACCCCTGAGTGTTTGAGATGCCAGCGTTTTGGGATTGAACCTTCGTTTTGCATTCTAGACTACAGCAACTAAGGTCAGAATAACCAGTTACAATGTCTCTGCAGAACCACGAGTTCGGGGCTTGAGATCCAATATCAACTTAGGGTTCTCCCTCCTCGGATCATGTACGCACAATTAATTCTCCGCCATTTTCCCGACACGGCGGTTCGAGACCCTGATATCGTGACGAGTGACGAGTAGGGTCAGCTCAAACTTCAGAACTAAACCAGCGAGGGATCTTCCGGGACAGGCATGCAATGCAAATGGCACTCCGGTTGAGAGTCTGCTCTGCGACGCATCTGTAATGGGACCAGTTTTGGCCCCTATCTCCTGATGAAATCGGAAGAACCGAAAAACCCTTTCTCATGACTACAACTCGCAGCCGAGTCCGCTTTCCACTGAAAGACTCAACCGCTTCCAAAGCCGCATTTACCTCTGCCGCGATATCAACATGATATGTCAAGTACCCGAGCCAGTCGAACAATATGGACTGCAAAGGCAGGCGCCTGCTGAGGTGTGTGTGGATGTCATAGTCAAGAGCAACGATAGGTCAATGGTGCCCTTCGGTAATTCATCGGCCTTCATCTTCTTGTTCAAGACCCTGTAATTAGTGTTATTAAAAGTTTTCTGCCGTGTTTTCAGATCAGAGCTTCGCTCTTCTCTTCATACAACAGATGAGGCAGCTCTATGGCCTTTCCCCGAATCTCTTTGAGTCTTTCTGCCGTGCGTCTCTCCCGATGGGCGGGCCACCTCCAGTTCGAATTGTATTTGGGTCGGAGACCCAAGGAAGCTTCAAGAGAACATTGTATATCAATCCCCTCTCAGAATATCTCGGGATTGCTGTTTACGATATGATAAATAGAGCATATCTACAAGCAAACTTTGGGTCATATATCAATCATTACGAGATTCAAATCTATGCTGACCAGTCAGTGGCTTGTGTAAACATTTCATTTACTTTCCACACTACATGCCAGGCGACCTAAAGAGAATACGATCACTTCTCCCATGGCAGCAGTGCAGTGTGATGGCTCTATATTATAATTACAACGGGCCCCATGGGTTCCGACCCATAAGCTACAATGCTAGGTAGCCTCCATACGAATGAAAGCCCTAGACAATTTCCACAAAAGAAAGTAGCATGTGTCAAAATACCCTCCCAAACCAAACCATTCTCCCGAATGGAAGGTGCATGCAAGGCAATGTGAATCGCCGCCTTTTATATAGACGCTCCGTCCCCTCCCACGCCATGTTCTACCTACCTAGGTACCTACTTAGGTACCATAGCATCCTGAGAAGTGGCATTGCGCGCACTATGGGGGCGGTCCTCGAGCCCGACTTCCTCAGCAGCCGGGGCATCGTCTTTCTCCTTGCGCAGCGCAATGTTCTTTTCGAAGAATATCACCAGGAAGCCGACGCCGGCGAAGACGATGCCGATCTGCCAGACCTGCATCAGCGCGCGCTCGTAGACGCGGATAATGGCGTCGCGGACATGAGGCGGGAAGGAATCGACAAAGGCGCTCGACGCCGACTCGTAGGCGCCGCCGTGGGCGAGGGCCGCTCGCGCCGCGTCGTCCGGGATCGCCCCCAGGAGCTGGTCGAAGCGGTTGTTGAAGATGGCCGCGGGGATGCTGACGCCCCAGATCGTGCCCAGGCTTCGCACAAAGGCAAACGTGCCCGTGCTGAGCGCGTTCAGGCTGTCGGGCAGCGCGGCTTGCACGGCGGTCAGAAGGTTGGGGGTCACGATGCCGATGCCGAAGGCGAAGATGACTTCGAGCACGACGACGACGGCGAGGTGCGTGTGCCGGTCGAGGATGGTGAAGGTGCCGATGCCGATGACCATGATGGCGAAGCCGGTGAAGTGCACGATGCGGTACCGCCCCAGCTTGGTCGTCACCCCGCCTCCTACGAGCGCGGCGAGGGAGTAGATGATGGAGAACGGCAGCAGCATCACGCCGGACCGCGTCGCGGAGACGAGCTGGACGGACTGGAAATACAGAGGCAGGAAATACAGCGCCCAGAACGACACGATGGTCTGGAAGAAGGTTGCGACGTACGCGGCGGTCGAGGTCCGCGTCTTGAACAGCGACATGGGCATGACGGGGTTGCGGCACAGGGGCGAGGCTTCGAAGAAGAAGAACGCGACCTGCCCGAGGAGGCCCACGACAAGCGCCACGATGACGCCCGGGTCGGACCATGCGAAGCGCGTGCCTCCGTACGTTAGCGAATATAAAACTGAGGCCACCGATGCGGCGAGCAGGAAGTTGCCGGCGAAATCGATCCGCTTGATCTTGTCAAAGGAGCTGCTGCCGGGCGCGGAGTAGGGGATGTGGAGGACCAGGATCAGCAGAATGGTGGAGAAGGCGCCGAACGGCACGTTGATGTAGAACGCCCATCGCCACGATACTTGGTCGACGAGGATGCCGCCTAGGAAGGGACCGATGACGGAGCCGAGGATGATGAAGAGAAATAGCACGCCGAAGTACTGTCCGCGCTCCCGCAAAGGCAGCAAGTCACAGAGGATCAATTCCACCAGCACTGGGGGCATCAAAGTTAGCGCATGGGATTATGGAGGTGCAAGGGTTTTTTTCTTCTTTTTTTTTTAAACTCACTGTTGATTCCGGCTGCGCCTAGGCCCTGGATCGTCCGTCCGCCGATAAGTATGTTGGTCGTCGCGGCGCTCCCGCAGACGGCGCTGCCGACGGTGAAGATGAACACGGCGAAAATGGTAAGCCATCGCCGGCCCCATAGATCAGCTAACTGGCCATAGACCGGCTGGACGGCAGCACTAGGAAGGACAGTCAGTCGGCCGGCGGCTGAAATGGCGAGGAAAGAAAAAAAGACGGGCTGGGCTGGTGGTGCAGCAGTAGTAGCAGCAACTCGGACGTAATTTACCTGGTCAGATAGTACACGTTCACGACCCAAATATAGTCTTCGGATGCGTCGAGAGCCCGCGCGATGGACGGCAGTGCCGTCGACACGATCGAGCCCTCCAAGGCGCTCAGGAACGCCGTCACTACCATGCAGATGAATATCAGCCAGAACCGCGAGTCCTTTTTTGCTTTTGGCTCCTCGTTTTGCACATCTGGGCTTTGACCATCGTCCGTTCCGCGCGAGGTCGGGTCTGTCTTTGCATCGGCAGAGGCTGTGCTCGCTGTCGGGTCTGTGGTTGGTTGGTCCATCGTCTAATTTTCTTATCGATTCGATCGTGAGAGGAGGAGGGTAGTTAGTTAGTTGTAAGACGGGATTTTGACTGGTTTGTTGCTTGGGCAGCAGTCTTCGACCTTTAAGTAAGTAGGTACAAGATGTTGTTGCCTACCTCCTGGGTAAGGAAAGGGGCTGTTTTGAATATGGATGACGACTGCCAGATGCTGCTTGCAGTGTAAGTTTGTTGTGGAAAAGTGACACTTCTCCGCTGCAGACGGCGCGTGATCATGGCGTGGCAGCGCACACAATTTGGAACAGGCTGATACAGTGTCGAAAAATGAAAGGCGGTGATGTATTGGAAATGCCTACCCATACATAACCTATTACAACATGTACATGCCTGGTGCAGTAGGCAACCATTCATACCTTATCACGCAGGTAGAACATGTTACAATCCAATGTACCCAGGTATGGTAACGGTACATAGGTGGCATCGGAAATATTAGACGATCTACATTGGTTTGGCTCGGCAGGCCGGCACGCAGCGGACGGGCGCAGGATTGCAGACCGAGTGTTGGTGGAAACGGCGGGAGGCGATTTGCGGCAGAGGTGGAACCCTTCGGCGGAACTCCGCCGGATCAACGTCAGTCAATAGTACCGCGTCCGCCGTGTAGCATAGATAGACCAATCGCTCATGCCTAGCGGCTCGGACTGACTTAGCGGTATCGAAAGACAAACTTCCCAAGTTCTCCGATCTTGTTGGTTGATAGACTTTGAATAAGATTAGGTTAGTATCGCCAAAGACGCCGGACATTGCGATTTGAAAAGTAAACGGGCGCCTAGTTTTTCCAGCGTACTGTGTTTAATAGGAAACAATGAATTCCGTGGCATTGAATCCCTCATCCAATGTCATGTTCGTGGGAAGGTGGTGTAGTCTGAGCGTTGCGGAGTTCCACTCGTGGGAGGCATAATTAAGGGGTCTCAACGCTCTGGTGCTCTATCCCATTTCCAAGGCCTAATGATGCTCAATGCCGTGCCTATATAATTACCATACCGCAAGGTTAGAAAAGGGGAGAGGGGAGAGGAGAGTTTGGGTGTTTGTATAGGTACCGATATCGTTACCACAATTCGTTACTACCACCAGACTCGATCAAGTCACTGCTTTACGCCCGATACTGACCGCTTGCGTATGTATATACGTAGCGACGGCACGTGGATTCTTCCTCAAGTGACGATAACGCCATCCTCACATGTCAGGCAAATAATCGCATTTCGAATCATGCTAGTCAGAATTCCTGTGACTCGGATTCTCGGGAATATACAGAGGCCACAACACCACACGGCTCTTGACCAACGTGGAGGACCCGTGGCAAATTGAAAGAACAGAACAATATGGGCGAACTGAAGCCCCTTGCAGAGTGTTACTGTTTGTATAGGGGTAACATAACGAGTCCTGTAAAAGAGCGGTGACCGGTAATCAAGGATTAATGTCTAGCAGCTGCTATAGAGTTGCTGGCGGTGGCTCAACCTGATTATCAGATACTCCAATCTGCGCAGATCTTGATCAGTCAAACACAGCTGTGCCGAGCATCGATGTCGAGCCGTTGGGGGTCGAGCGAACGACTCGGGGCTTTCATCAACACCATTCGCGCCTCAAAACTTCATCAGTAACTATGGAAACTCCAAAAGGACACGAAAAGTTAGACTCCTCAGTCCTGATTCCACCGAGAACATCCCTGCAGTGCTGTTCAAGCCCTGCGTCCATGCCGTCGGCATCTCCTTCATGTGTTTCATACCATCGAATTGCCGTCCGAAGAATGTAGACAGTGACAAGCGAGCCGTAATACTGGTACGTGCTGTCGCAGGCAGTCGTGGAAACGACCGCAACACTGCTCGCCAATTTCCGGCACTCTTCACGAACCAGCGCAGCAGGCACTTGCTCTTCAGATCGGCCCACAATGCCCAGGTCTGACATGAGCAGCGCGCGCAGGTCGTCAGATCCTTCAAGAGAAGCAACGAGGAGAGGGTTATCCGCTATTGTCATGTAGAGGTCCAGACATATCGCCCAGTAAAGATGCATCATCCTCTGCCAGTAGAGGGTGTCGGGAGTCCATCCACTATCGGATGGCAGCTCGGTCGGATATCCTCGCGCTCTGGCTCGATCGAGTCGGTGGCGAGTGACGGAGTTGGCGCTTGGAAATGAGAAAGGGCCGCTTAACCGAACAATGTCGAAGTTTTGCACCCATATCCTGAGCTTGGAAATCAGCTGAAGTATGCCTTTCAGAACCTCTGCTGGCTGCTTGGTCTGAACATCGGATCTTTCACCCGCCGCCTGCACGAGGGCATCGGCGTATCCGAACATATCGCATGCGTTTGCTGCCAAGTCGTAGAATTGGTGGTAAGCGTTCTTCTCGTGATTCCGGAACGGCCCATACATCCACATCTGTGAGCCAGCGCAGACTGATCGCCGCCGACTCAACCCCATCATGATCTAGTAAATGCCACCAAACGTCTCAGCCTCGACTTTCGTATGGGGTGCATGCGACATTAGACGGGACTTACGAACACAACGCGACAGAACGAGTACACTTTCAGGTAAGGACCCCTAGAGACCTTCTCGGGCCCCAGGGCCTGCAGAAACGCAGCGACGCCTTTCATATGTGTGCTCCATCCCGAATCGCTCTCGCTTCCGAAATGGCACAGCTCAAACGCGACGAAGATGGCCGTGACCACGAGCGACTGCAGCGGTGTCTGCGTATCCATATCACCCCGCAGCTGTCGAATCGCAGCATTGTAGAGCTGGAGCCCGGCGTCCGCGAGGGGCGGCTGCTCGTTGACGCACCCGGCCCAGCCGAGGGCCAGCGCAGACATAGCTAGGGGCATCGCGTCGATAGCTTGGCCCATCTCCATCTCCTGGATCTCTTGTAACCAGGCCAAAGGAGCCTCTTGAGCATCTGACTGAGGGGCGCATTGCTGCAGGAATTGGCCGGTGATACTTTGTACGACTAAAACCAGGGGATTGGGCGCACGAGAGAGAGACGGTGACCTGGCAAGCTTGGCTCGGGCTTGCTTCAGCTTCGTTTCCGCCTCAATGTCGCGATGCAGCCTTTTCTTGGGCCGCTTCTGTATCTGCTTGTCCTCTAGAACCTGTTGGTCGTTGGTCCAAACCACCGACGGCAGAGGCTGGCCCGAGAATTGTATGTTGTTGCCATGATAAGTGTCGCTGTTAGTGTCTGAGAAATCACGACTCGTAGAGTGACGAAAAATAGTAGATTGATCGTATCCCTCGCATTCTCGGACACCTTTTCGACATTGCCCGCAGCTGGGCCTTTGCTCATCACACTACGGGTTGATGTGGCATATCAGCCGGGAGTCAAATAGATCTTGTAGTAGCTAACAAGTTTTCATACCTTGATCTTCTTCCTCCTGCAGTTCTTGCATCCCTTTGATCGTGGGACGCCAACCATGGTTTTGCTTCATCGGCCTTCGGACTCAACACGGTACTAAGAAATAAGTAGCGACGTCATTGGCGTCATTTATCACTTTGGAGTCGACATGGAGGAGACTTGTCCATAAAACAATAAAGATTCGTTGTCTCGACGGGCGAGTGTGGAGTGTTCGTGATCAGTCGAAAGTGACCGAAAAGAAGGACTGTCACTGTCCTCCTCATGAATTGGTGACTGTTGCCCGTCGGCTTGATTAAGTTGCCCGATGATGGAGATTCTGGGCTGCGTGGGCTCCATTGACCATTAATAATCATTCGAAGAGCACTAGAACCACTAAATCTACAGTGTAGTCTCAGCTGACAGCAGCGTCGCCCCCTTCGCAGATTCAATGGGACACGTGCTGGACATTGCAGAACATGGACTCACAGAAGGCGGTTAGGTTATTGCAGATTATCGTATTAGTCATCTATCTTTATCTATCCCCAACGCCCTTGTTCACATTGAAAGTGAGCCACATGCGCTTGAAGTTGCTTCCTGTAAACTTCAGATTGGTGAGGCTGGTGAGCGAGCAGCCCTTCAGTTAGCTGGCCAAGACTGTGTGATGCAAAACCCACAACATAGCCCACTACCTAACTGTCGACAATCCACTGTAATAGACTGACTGTGCTGGGCATTCGAGTGACACAGCCGGCCAGCTACAAATCATCTTCAACGCAGTATGACTGCCTTGCCTCCCCATGGGCCGAACAGAACCCGAGACAGTCGCGTTGCAAATTCGCAAACCGCTAATCAAACTCCGAAATGAAGGTCCTTGTACATCGATCTCAAATAATCAAACAAAATCATCACGCGGATTGAATCGATCTGCCGCTTCCGAGATCTTGTTCGATATGTTGGGGAGCTGCAGGCGTGTTAGCACAGCACCTTGTCAATGCGATGCTTGCTGACCAAAGCCACAAAACGTCATATAATGAGATGAGATGAGATAGAATGAGGTGAGATGATGGATGATGCACTTACGTATTGGTGCTCGAAGACGCTAAAGTGATGGCCGTCGACATCCACCACTTCCTTGATCCAGCGTGCATCGTGGTACTGATCCCAGCCCAGCAACGGGAACTTGCGTGCAAAGTCGACAAGAATGGCACCGTCGGTGCTGAACAGCTCCTTCGCGCGCAGCAGGCAAGTGGGCGGGATCTCGGCCTCGCGCCCCTTCCAGTCCGGCAGGGCATCGCGAGTGACCATGAGGCGGGCATGCGTCATGTTCAAGTCCACCTTCTCGCGCAGAGGCATCGCACTGAGCTCCTCGGGCGACTTGACGATGGGCTGTGCGTCGGGCGCCGGCATGTCCCGCACCTCGCACGTCAATCTGGTGTACACGCTGTCGATGAAGATCATGCCCACCACGGTGAACTTGGGAAGCTTGGTGGCGGGCCGGTTCGCCAACTGCCAGGCTACTTCAAGAGACAGGATTCCTCCCAACGACCAGCCTACATTTGGGCGAGTGAGTGTTAGTTAGGGCGACTCTGGCTGGGGATTGATGTGCGACGACCGACCTCCAAGCAGGATGTCGCCTCCTTTGGGGAGGATCTTCTCGATGAGCTCGATGTAGTGAGCCGCCATGCCGGGGATGCCGCTCTCCCAGTAGCCACCCTCTTCGAAGTGGGCATTGTGTATGCCGTAGATGGTGCGTCCGATTGGGTACAAGCAATGGTAGTTGAAGGTAGTGCCACCGCCATCGTGCAGCAAGATCAGCGGAGCCGCCTGCTTGTCAAGCCAGGGTTGCTTGGGGCCCTCGTAGATGAGGGAGGGATTGTCTAGATCCGCCATCGCGGGATCGGAATGAGGAAAGAATGGCTACCTGCGTGATGAGGGCGAGGTGCAGCAACGGGATGTAGTCAAGGGATGCAACAAGCGGCAGGCGTGCGGTGCGGCATGCACAGTTAAATCGTAGAAGAAGACGTGAGCACGAAGAGATACATAAAAGGTATGAAGACTTGAGCGGCTGGCTTTGGTTGGTAGGTACTTAGGTAGACTTTTGGACTCAATAGGCCTGGCTGGCACAGTGGTAATTCAATTGCTGATTACAATGCGTTCTGGGTCTGGTAACAGTGAATGTAATTTTACGCTCGATTCAGAGTTGATGGGGTTTTTTGCTGCCTTTCTACCATTCGTTATTCCTCTGTAGTAAGCATCTTGTCTCGGTAATTTCTGCTCGTTAACAAACATGTGCTGTAAGACGTGGACTTGGGTTCTGGCTCTGGCATCAGCACATTGCCCCGCAGTTACAGGGGCACAGCAGGTTCATAGGTGCCTGCGTCCGAACCCATGGTACAATGGGGAGTAGGAGGTAGTACTTGTACGTGCATCGGTAAAACTTTCGGATGAACACCAACTCTTGTGTGCAGAACAAAAGCTGGTAATGGTGTCCTCTAGGTGTTATATTTGATCAGTCAACATTCACAGATCCATGATATGTTCAGCCAGTGGATGCTACCAGGCACGTTCCCTGATCGCCAGCTAAAAATAGCATCCAGCAGGACTGGTGTACTAGGATATTATTCACTATCAGGTCCTAGACGACGGGACTTACCATTGGAGTAATCCAATATCGTAGACGCGAAGGTAGGTTGAAGGTGTAAGATTGATTACACCTTGTCATTCCTGCATCCAACATGATTTGCTTGTGAGCATGATTCCCTTAACCAATTTTGATTCCATTCGGTCGGTCCCTTTTCTCTCCATTCCACATCATTTCGATCAACGTTGGCCTTAAAACACGGTATCTCTCACTCAAGTCCGCTACAGCCAATTAACAAGCAAATATGAACCAGCCAGACCTCGTTCAACCTGTCGAGAGCCTCACTTGAAATCGTCGGGTGCGAGTAGACAGTTGCCCAAAATCTGACCCATATGCGTCTTGTCAATCGTCTCGCAGTCTCGTCGAATCTTGGTGAGAAGGATTTTGAAGAACAGCACGGGGCTAGCGGAAAGCCCGGACTTGCCGCCTACCCAGCCGGTATGGTCGCAGTGAATAAAACCGTCTGCGCCGATGGCTTCACCCTCTTTGGCCTGCTCCCTCGCCAGACCCAGGAACTTGCAGACGTTGAGGTACTCCTCAAACGAATCAAGGTACAGCTGTCCTGCAAATAGATTCAGCTCTGTGATGAGACGACGAGGGATCTCCCGGTCTTTCAGTGACTCGGGGACCGTGTGGAGATTTAATTCGTCGAGGGGTTGATACCCTAGATTTGGGCGCGGCGCATACAGGTGAAGCGCAACGCATCCCGCTTTCGATTCCTGGATCATGGGGAGCAGCTCGTTTGCCTCGTACGGACTTATGACCATCATATACTCGACATCGTCATTGGGGGTTCGAGAGGCCGTAAGGATCCATTGTACCGAACGCTGAAATGCGTCAAGCTCGTCTTTCGAATTTTGAATCTCGACTGTTCGTGCAAAGTCGGCCGAAACACGCAAACCTGGACGAAATTGAGAGATCTCAAAGTGCGATGCCGCACTTGTTCTTCGTAGCGACTCAAACGCATTCATAGATCCGCTAGACCCTTCCAGGATCCTTCCTTGTGCTGCAAAATATCTGATATCGTCATGGAGGGTGTGCATCACAGGGACGGCTTCTGGTGGTCTCTCATCTTGCCGCTCCTGCTCAATTTCAGGCGCGAGCTCTCGTTCTTGCTCCTCTTGGAGAGCTGCGGACCTCATTTGGGCGTTGTTGAAGAGTTGACAGCGTTGTGCGATAGCGTCGTTGGCAAATCCAAGGGCCGTCGCTACGTCGTCTCGGCCAGGCAGCGGGCGATACCGCTCTTCCAAAGTTTGGGCCTCGTCTTCCAAGAATCCTTTCGCAAGCTCTTGTGTCAACACACTGCCTGCGTCATGGCACTGGGACCAAAGACCTTGATGTTTTTCATTCCTTCTACCTTGGGCCGCCCAGAGTGGAATGTTGTGCTTGCTGTCATTCCAAGTTTCCGTGACCGCCCATGCAAGTATATCGGAGACTGAAATGGTAGAGTCGCGATTGGATTGTTCGAGATCTGACAACCGTTGTTGGATCTTGGAAATTATCTCTTGAGGAACACAAAAAACCACCGATTGCCCTGCTCCGAGAAGTCTCATTCGCATGCATGCTTGAACCAAGCGGTCCTTCGTCAAGTTTGCTCCTAATGTGACAGCAGCCCGATAATTCTCGGGCATCTTCAACTCGGTGCCTCGTGTGTGCACTTGGTCCAGGAACACCAGGCACAAGTTCAGATGGTTGGCGTACGGAGACACCTGCAATAGCTCAATGCGGCCTTTGCGATCAACAACAGAAAGTTCATCGTCTTCGTTGAAGAATACAGCCGCCTCAGTTTCGTCTGAGTCTTCAAAGCTAGAAAGCCACTCGCGTGCCACCCCAAGAACGTCGAGCTCTAACACCTGGGCGCCGACATCCAGGATTACGCGCACGGGCGGCTCCATTGAGACAACCATACCGAGAAGCATTTTCGCAACTGAGACGTCCTGTTCAACATGAGATGGCATCAAGGCGACAGTGTTCTCTGGTTGTAGCAGATACTCGAGCACTAGTGCGTTCGTGTGCTGTTGTTCGGGAAGGTCAAGCTGAGTGACAGTGAGGGGCAACACAGCGCGAGAGTCATTCGTGCCACTGAACCCTGTTGTTGGAAGTGTCTTGATCTTCCCGATGTCCCAACCCGAGGCGGACAACTTGGACGGAAACTCCTTCATCTCTTTCGGAAAAACATCCTTCGAAAGATAGTAATTGATCGCAGTCTGTGTAAAGCGGAAATGCGGGAATACTTCTTCCTCGCATGTCGATCGATCCTCCAGGTTGATGCCGCTTATTTACGTAAATTTTTTGGGGAGCTTTGTGGCTTCTCCAGCCCAGCATTGGTATTCAACATCGGGGTGGTCCAAACTTATCAGGTGTTTGAGTGCCCAGGCCAGTTCCTGATTGGAGAGGCCGCCATAATAATAACTCAACTACGTGAGTACAATGACAACTTCTAGGTGACTAAACTCGGAACGCGCTGTTGGGCTATCTTTGGCACGAAAGGGTAGCGCGAGCTTGGTTGCCGGTCTTCTGCTTGGGTCGAGGCCATAGTAAACCCTCCATCGCTTCTGTCGGAAGCAGAAGCTCAAGATTCCGCCGGCTAGAAAGACTCGTAACAAGAGGAGTGCTTCGCGAGAGTTGGCCCAGAACTCAGAACTATGTTCTATAAATATCAAGGTCGAAAGTAGTTGGAGTGAAGCAACTTGGGTCTTCTGCGTCCACTTTGAATGGTGCCAGGCGTTTCACAAGCGCATGCGTATGGGTGGTATCAACGCGTGATCGAAGTAACACGATAACACATGTTTGGCCCCTATAATAAAGTTCTGTTTGGATTTGACCAATCGCTTGTGATGGTATGCGGGATACAACCTCCCTTTTTTATTCCTTCGCTGCGACTGCAACATCGGATTCGAGCATTACCCGCAGCTCTTGGCCCCCCTCCTCCTACCCATTGTCACACATATGAGAGCCCATTTACTGGTGGTGGCAATGTCAAGGACGGTTTAAGCAGGTATGGTTTCCATATTACGGTTCCCATACAGGATTCTCCTCTCCAAGAAGTCGCCCCCCCCCGGCACACCAGCCACAGTCGAATGCTAATAATATATGAAACCAAAAGAACATGCCCCTATCACTTGGGAAGTTGCCACTATATTTATATATCCAGCAAAGTAAGGGTTTCTACCAGTAATGTCCCATTTTGTGACAGTCGTCTAGGCCGTTGATATAACTCTGCAGTAGAATAGTGCAGGGCTGGTTAAATACAGCAGCCCATCTGGTTTTCCACATCCTCATCTCATCTACCTTTGACTGTTTGTATTGCCAAGTCATATAACGTGAAGCTATTCAATCAACATGGAGTCCTCCGATGGCAATCGACCAAGTGAAGAAGGGGTTTTGGAAACTGGGTGCATATCAGAAACAGGATCGCACGGAGCCACGGAAACTTGCAACGCCACTGAAATTCCATCATTAGCGCTTGAACAAGAGCCTCACTCAACAAGCATAAGAAGGGAACCTTCACTACTCTCTCGTCTTCGAAAGGTCCCAATGAGGAAGCCGCTCCCTCCAGCATCCAGCCTGGGAGAAAAAGAGCAGCTCGTCAATACATCGTGGCGGCCCTTATATCTCAAACGAAAAGTTCTGATTTTCTTTGCAATCATCTATGTGGGAATAATCATCGCCATCCAAGTATTAAGCAACGTTTCAAGCCGAAACCAGGGACTGGCCACCAGTAATAGCAGCCTTCGCTACCTGTGGACATATGGACCGACCGCTCTCCTGACCTTGTTGACATCATTCTGGTCACGCGTCGAGTTCCAAACTAAATGTATCGCACCATGGAGGCGATTGGCCAACGAACCCGACGAAGTTCAAGAGATTTTGGCTACGAACTACCTGTCCATGTTACAGCCCGTAGCAGTGGTCAAGGCAGTCAAATATAAAGACTGGGATGTGGCAATTGTTGTGCTTTCCACGTTAGCTCTACGACTAGCCATCGCAATCTCCACGGGTTTATTTACATTAAGCTCTGTTCGTATGAAGGGCATCGAAACACCGATAAATTCCACCTCGTCATTCATTCAGAACTTCACTTACATCACGCAAAACACAAAGGACATTTTCGAGAACTCGGCATATTACAGTATGGAAGGTCTCATCGAGTACAATTTATCGTATACAGATGGCACTTCCAGAGAGTATGCGTTTCAACAATTCGACCTCAATATATCCCACACAGCGGAGGCGAGAGTGTCTGTTGAAGGCTTCAAGCCAATCGTCCACTGCGATATTGCAACCATCGATGAAAGCAGTATTGAGTTTGTAGAGTTGAGTAGCGTGCACTATCTCACTTTCAACTTAATCTCAAACAACCTATCATGTTACTTCCAAACGGAAATTTTGTACAATTCGTCGACGACGATTGAAAGATATTTCGGAGGCATTCTGTTTGCCCTCAACTGCAGTGATAACCAACACTTCCACTATCCTTCGTTGTCGGCCAAATCGAACCCTTCAACTTTTCAACCTACAGCGGCAAAATCACCCGATCTAACCAGTTTCTATGCACCATGTCACATAAAATCAGCCCTATTGAGGTTGCGAAGTCGAGTCAAGGGATTTCGAACATTTCCGAGAAAGGTGGACCATTGCGTACTATTGATGAATTATTTCCTCACTCCCTGAGCAATATGCTTTTTTGGTCCATAAATTTACTATCGGCAGCTCAGCAGTCCATTGTCAATAGTGAAGGCGCGGTGACTGGCATCATATCCACCGACGGTGGCTTTCAGCAAGCTATGCGGTTCTCACGTCAGAGTGTGTCGCCAGTAACACCCCTGTTCGACTTCGACCACATGAGTCAAGTCGTGAGCACATACATCAAACAGTATACTGTATTTCTGGCCCACGAAAGGCTAATGGAGCCTTCAACCAAGTTAATAATGGCAACGATGGACAAAGACCAAAATCGACTACTCATAAGCAGTTTCACCGCCAACTTCATATCTGTATTGATCTTCGTATCTGCTATTTCCGCTACTTTTATGACCTATAAGAAATCGAACACCACAGCCCTCAAGGGTCATCCAGCTACAATATTCGGGGCCATGTCACAACTACATCTTACCCACCACGGACACGCTTTCAATGGTATGAGATGGACCACGCTACTTGGAAAGCTAGACAGATCAGAAGCCTGGAGAGCTTGTTCTAGTCTTCGGGCTGGAGACAATTTTCGTGAAAACTTTCAAGTCCTTGACGAAAGTTGGCGTTTATTGCCTGGTCCGAAAAATCCCTCACGGGATGTTGATCACATTGACTTGAACAAGTTTAAGGGACCCGTTGCTCTAAGACCATCCGTCATGATGAGTACCCATGCTCTTATTATAATTGCGATTATCGCATTGGAAATACTCCTCCAGAGATCCAGTCGTAATAATGGGCTAGCAAGCATATCAGATAGCGAAGGTGCTCATTATTTATGGACGTTGTTACCCGCAACTATAATATCACTGTTCGGGATATACCTCGGTGCAGTGGACTCCGAACGCCGGGCTCTATCCCCATACTATCACCTTTCGTTAAAGGCGCCGTTTAGACAGACATTGGGATTATGCCTCTTGGATATGTCGATACCGAATATCGTTCGAAAGGAGTGGATAACTCGAAGCTATTCGGCGCTCATGAGCACCATGAGTTCCGTGGTCGCATCCTTTTTAACGATAACGGCGGCATCGCTATTTACTCTACTATCGGTGCCTGTTTTATCCCAAGTCCAGCTTCAAACGGTCGGCTCGTTTAGCCAGCGATCTAACAACGAGTCATCGGCAAAGGGGGCAGCACTGGCATCTTCCTTGATTTTATACAACAATTTAACGTATCCACCATTTACATACCAAGACCTTTCGTTCCCTCAGTTCGAAATATCAGAACTATGGAAGCAAAAGATGCCGAAAGACTTTACGGGCACAATCAATGTATCCACCCCTGCTCTGCAGCCCCGTATGCTTTGTCGAATGTACGACGCATCCCAGGTCACGATAAACTCGACTATTGATTCCGAATACCATTTTATTGCCATAGCAGAAGAGGGCTGTTTTACAGAAACCAGCCAGCTTCTCGGTAACCATAACGCATATTTACTCACTAGCCAGAATGCATACACATTCGGAAATGGAAACATGTGTGGCCCTAGATCGGGTGTTTTTTGTTGCAGCGATTATTTATACGTATGGGGCAGAGTGCCAAGCGATAAGACTTACAAATTACCGTCTATTACGGCCCTGGGATGTAATGAGTCGGTGGAAGTAACCGATTCTGTGACCCGATTTTCTGTGCCGGATTTCATTGTTGATCCATTCGTTCCGGACGTGTCAAACAGGCAGCCAAGCCGTGCGCCACTTACGAACGCGCCAAAATCGGATGACGGTAACTGGGCTCTATGGGCTAATCCTTACGATTCCCTTGTAGAGATTACAAGAAAAGAGTTATCTCAAAGCAACGGGTTTTTTAAGCTACTCTTACGATTGCGCAATGGCATTTCCATATCGGATATCAATGACCCAACGCGAGCGAAGGCCGTGGCAGACGCGATCGTCTTACAACACGCCATAATCAGAGCCCAGCAACTCAGCGCTGGATACCGGGTTCCGGCAAACACCACCAACATCACGATTACGAATTCCCCAGGTGGCATAAACCGAGATAACGACGCATTTGTGTACAACGGAACTTTTGAAGACACCGCCCCTCAGCAACGACTCATCCAGGACCCCGTGGCGACACGCGTCTTAGAAGGGCTCTTGGCTATAACGTTGATCCTATCAGCTCTTGGATGGAAATTGATGCCCACGACAAAGCTTCTTCCTGGCGAAGCCACAAAAGTGGCTGACATCGCGGCGCTAGTGATGAATGGAAATCTCCTCGAGGTTCTACCAACTCACGATAACCACCCGGGCGGGGATGAAGTTTCGAGGCTACAAATGAATTACGAACTTGGGTGGTGCTCACGGCAACTCCCTCAAAACCCAGCAAGTGACCGACGAAGTGATAACGCGGTGAGATTATTCCGATTCGGAATTATTGCTCTTCCAGAAACACGCAAGCTAAGGAATCCCGGTTCGTCTACCTCGGCTGGTTAACCAAAGGCTTTACCAATAGGGTAGCGTCATACTCAAGCACTCACCGCGATGTGACTTGCGAGATGACATCCTATCTGATAATTTGATGAGTAAATGGTGGTGTTCTGCTAGACTTCGGCGACTTCAGCCATAGTTTTTACCTTTAAAAAAGCAATCTGACTTAACCCATAACTTACTGTGCTGGGGGTAAAAAGCCCGTAACTCTGGTTCAACGGGTGGTCTGTTCCAATGCTGACCTATCGCCGAACAATGATGGCATGTTACTAGATCCTCTGGAAGGGAAGAATTTCAAATGGTTAGATATCTGCGTAGCTCTAGATTTATTGTCGTGGAAATTCCTATAGCGACACCGTTCCCCAACACCGGGTTTCACCAAGATCTTCTCGTGCACACCCTTGCTAGTATTGGAAGTCATGTAGTCTTTTACGTGGATGTACTATTTTTGAGTAACTGTAAAAGCTGGAACCTTAGGCTCGGCCGTTTTACGATGCATACTTTCTTGCATACTTAGGTCCGCTAGGTACTATGCATGCTGTGACAGATCGATCGACTACCTAGTATGACTGAACACATTGAGGTCGCAGCCAGCTGACTGCGAAGGAGAGCAGCACGGGAGCAGTTGGGCACAGTTGGCTCTCGAAGATGTCTCACAGTAACCTTTTACCTGTACCCAAGGTTGCAGTAAAATAAGTATCTGCATGCACTTTCGTGACGATTACTTACAGCACCTACATGTAGGTACATGCTTGTACACCACGCGAGGTATCTACATAGAAGGAGCGATTGGCGAGGAGAGGGCACAGTGTATTCTAGATTCTACGTACGTAGTACGAGTACTGTAGACAGTCTCGTCCCGATTTCCCCAGATGGGTGGGTGGCGTGGGCCCCGCATGATCCGCCGGATGCAACCTTACAAGGCTTAGATGGCTTAGAACCCCCCGAGCCCCCCCACCGCACTGCACTGCACCACGCGGGTACGCGAAAACGCGCAATCATTCACACAACGCGCCACGGGCTGCAAACCATCGTCGATGCGCCCTTGAATCTCGAGCCTCCATTTCAATCAATTGACATCAATCTTGCATTCTTTGTCTTTCACCATGGCGCCCTCGGTCGAAGTCCTGGAGGGGTACCTGAAAGAAGCTACACGTCAACTCTATGATACCGACCCTAATTCAGTCACGGTCAATCTAGTCCGCCAGCGAGTTGAGGAAGAGAATGATCTCGAGAAAGGCTTCTTTGCCGCCCAAGATTGGAAGGCCCGTAGCAAGGCATTGATTACTGCATTTGTGGTACGCCGCCAGCCCACCTGCGATCACTACCAGCTCTACTTGACAGTCATAGCTAACACCTCTGCAGCAGACATTGATCGCAGATGACTCGGCACCATCCTCCCCGGAGCTCAAGGCCGAAGAGAATGTCAAGCATGGCATTAAGCGATCCTCGAGCAACGACGAGGCGCCCTCGTCCCCACCCGCAAAACGCCAGAAGAAAGCCACCTCCACCTCGACCTCCAAGCCATCCAGATCAAAGAAGGAATCTTCCAGCTCAGCCCTCAGCGACCTGAGCGATTCCGATGTCAAGGATTCCAAGAAATATCAGAAGAAAACCAACAAGATCAGAACGGCTAGGACCAAGGCTACCAAGAAAGCAACCAAGACGGAATCCGAGTCGGAACTGAGCGATCTCGAATCATCAGAAGTTGACACAAAGAAGATGAAGAAGAAGAGGACCGGCAAACCTGTCGCGGCTCGAAAGGCTAAGAAGGAGGAGTCGGATTCCGAGTTGAGCGACCTAGGCTCCTCTGAAGAAAAGCCGAAACCCATAAAGAAGCGCTCACGCCAGCCCAAGAAGCAGGAAGACTCAGACGACGAGGAAGACAGCGATGGCGGAAAGTCAAAAGCACGAGCGAAACAAAAGAAGCCAGCAGCCAAGGCAAAGCGCGAGAAGGTCGAATCAGACAGCGAGGATGAGCTCAATGGCGAGACCAGCATCAAGAAGAACGAGTCCGATGCGGATGCGAAGGCTGAAGGGGATGTCACTGCAAAGACCGAAGATTCGGATGCAGATACCAAGCTTGAGGAGAAGGAAAGCAAGCCACTAGCGGACGACTCGGACTCATCCTTGTCGTCGGTGCTCGATGAACCTCCTCCAAAGAGACGGAAGGGCCAAGGCGCGAAAGGAGCTGCCAAGCCCAAGCAGCCCACGGTCAAGGAGCCGACAGGCGATGAAGCGGAGATCAAGAAATTACAAGGGCAACTGGTTAAGTGCGGCGTGCGCAAGATATGGGGCATCGAGCTCAAGAAATTCGGCAGCGACAGCAAAGCGAAGATCAAACATCTCAGAGCCATGCTTGGTGATATCGGCATGGACGGCCGCTTCTCGGAGGCCAAGGCTCGGGAGATCAAGGAGAGGCGAGAACTCATCGGTGAGCTGGAGGCCGTCAACGAGATGAACGAGCTCTGGGGTCTCGAAGGCCGCCATGGGCGCGCGTCACGGAGCAAAGCCCCGCGCAAACCACTCAAGGAGGAATCGGACGACGGCTACGAGGATGATGACAATGAACAGAAGCCGAAGGTCGAGAACGACAACAATGGTGATGACGATAATGACGTCAAAGTCAAATCAAATTCGCGCATGTCCAAGCGAATGGCAGACCTCGCATTCCTTGGTAGTGAAAGCGAGTCGGATTAAGAGCTCCCTCTATAAGTGCATTGCGAATTTGTATGGCATTGTTTGCAGGTTTATTGCAGGTCTATTGCAAATATATTAATCTGCAGGGCGTTATGGGTATACTCCGGCTGTGATATCCTCACTTGATGCTACTTCGATGCGTTCATCCGCTGCGCTATCAAGCCGAAGACGGCGACGGAGCCCATGAACAAAACAGCATTGTAAAACTAAGTCACCATGTTATTTAGCTCGGTGTTATGGGCGATTCATTGACAATTATCAAATAATGCAAACAGGCGATTCAATACGTACAGCTCTTCGTGACACTTCTCGTTCTTCGTCATCCGACCTGGCGTCGATGAAGAGCCGTCGGAGATTCGGGAAACTGGCCTGGTACACGACGGGGTTAACGGCGTCTAGACCAGACCACCTAGTGGTAGGCGGCGCTTCAGGTGTCTGTTGCTCACCATGTAAAATTTGAATTCGTGGCGTTCGGCACGGATGTATAGATTCCAGTCGTAATAGCCAGATCCCAGCTCTTATCATGAAGAGAATCTGTATATGAGTTTTTAGAGTGGTACCTAAGTATTTGACCTCAACAGAAGAAGAGGCTGGCTGAGTAGGGGTGCTTGATCAGGTATACTTGGTCTCTGTAGGCGGTTCCTAAACAGGCACCTGCCCACCGGGTCGACCTCGACCGGTGACCGGTCTCAGCCTCGACGTGTGGCTGATTAGATTGAGCAGGAGCTTGTCTGCAGTGATCAGGGGTTCCACGTCACCTTCCCAGCGCCGCCGTAGGTACCCTGATGCCTGGTTATGTAAATTGAGCTACAATTCCATGTTGGTCTCTTTATTGTCTGCCTCCCGCCACAATAAGACCTCGATTTCTGATCTGCAAAATATCCACGACGCTTTCACGAAGCTACGACGACAGTTATCGAATGATTTCGCGCTAAGCCCTGGAAGGGGCCTGTCATATTCCCAGCCTGCCGACCCGAACCTACCATCTCACTGCCGCCTCCCCTGTCAGGCCTACGACTTTCACTCTGCCGACTGAGACGACTGCTGCATAATGGCAGTGAACCGGATTCGAGGCGCATTTGCGCCCCCGAGGAAGGGTGAGACCTTCGAACTCCGGGCCGGACTGGTGTCTCAATATGCCTGGGAGCGGAAGGAGAGCATCCAGAAGACCATCATGGCCATGACCCTGGGCAAAGATGTATCGCAGCTGTTTCCCGACGTCCTGAAGAACATCGCTACCGGAGACCTGGACCAGAAGAAGCTCGTATACCTATATCTGATGTGCGATTTCCTGGCCCCCGTGCGTGATGCCTGGGCGTGCTGTGTGCGCTGACGCGAAGGACAGGAACTACGCCAAGTCACATCCTGACCTATGTATCCTTGCCGTCAATACATTCGTCCAGGACTCGGAAGATCCGAACCCTCTCATACGTGCGCTAGCCATCCGGACCATGGGCTGTATCAGGGTCGAGAAGATGGTCGACTATATGGAGGAACCTCTGCGCAAAACGTTACGAGACGAGTCGCCATATGTACGAAAGACGGCCGCCATCTGCGTTGCAAAGCTGTTCGACCTGAACCCAAGCATGTGCATCGAGAACGGTTTCCTGGAGACGTTGCAGGAGCTGATTGGGGATTCCAACCCAATGGTCGTCGCGAACTCGGTGCAGGCCCTGGCAGAGATAGCCGAGACAGCCCCCGAAACGAGAGCACTGGTGATAACCCCGCAGACCCTCAAGAAGCTGTTGATGGCCCTGAACGAATGTACTGAATGGGGCCGCGTCACTATCCTCTCGACATTGGCGAATTACCCTCCTCAAGACGTCAAGGAATCCGAACATATCTGCGAAAGGGTGACACCACAATTCCAGCACGTCAACCCGAGCGTTGTACTCGCTGCCGTCAAGGTGGTTTTCAGCCACATGAAGCTCATCAACCCCGATCTTGTGCGGCAGTATCTGAAGAAGATGGCACCTCCTCTAGGTGAGAATTGAGAATGAACGCCCTCGATCTGCGAGGCCAAAGCTGACCGAAACAGTGACACTCGTTGCCTCCGCCCCAGAAGTCCAATATGTTGCCCTCCGAAACATCGACCTGCTATTGCAAGCCAAACCTGATATTTTGAGCAAGGAACTGAGGGTTTTCTTCTGCAAATACAACGACCCCCCCTATCTCAAGCTTGAGAAATTAGAGATCATGGTAAGGATAGCAAACGACAAGAACTACGAGCAGCTGCTGGCGGAACTGAAAGAGTATGCTTTGGAAGTTGACATGGATTTCGTGCGGAGAGCGGTCAAGGCGATCGGCCAAGTTGCCATCAAGATCGAGAGCGCCAGCGAGAAATGCGTCAATGCGCTACTCGATCTCATCGCAACAAAAGTCAACTACGTCGTGCAGGAGGTCGTTGTGGTCATCAAAGATATCTTACGGAAATATCCAGGCTACGAAGGCGTCATACCAACTCTCTGCAATTATATCGATGAGCTCGACGAACCCAATGCGAGGGGCGCGTTGATATGGATCGTGGGCGAGTACGCTGAAAAGATAAACAATGCGGACGAGATCTTGTCAAGCTTCGTGGACGAGTTCATGGAAGAATTTACACAGACACAGCTGCAGATCTTGACTGCGGTTGTCAAGCTGTTCTTGAAGAAGCCAGGCAGCAACCAGAGCCTAGTGCAAAAGGTGTTACAACAAGCAACTGCCGAGAACGATAATCCTGACATACGAGATCGCGCTTATGTTTACTGGCGGTTGTTATCTGGAGATTTGGAGGTTGCCAAGGTACGAAGCTTTATCTGTCATCAGAAACCTACGATACATACTGACTGACCCATCATAGAATATCGTGCTGTCGCAGAAGCCGGCCATCTCCACAACGATGACTAGTTTACCTTCAGCCTTGCTAGAACAGTTACTCGCCGAACTGTCGACCCTAGCATCAGTGTACCACAAGCCGCCAGAGTCATTTGTCGGCGAAGGTCGCTTTGGCGCCGACGCGATCCAACGCGCTGCAATCCAGGAGCAGCGCCAGAATGCCGCCGAGAACCCCATCGCGGCCTCGGTGGCTGCTGCTCGGAACGGCGCACCATCGCAGAACAATATCGAAAATCTCTTGGATATCGACTTCGACGGCGCGGCGCCCGCGTCCCAAGAGGCCAACTCGGCGAGCGCCACCCCCGATCGTGTCGCGAGTCCCGTTGCCGGCGCCGGCGCACAATCGAACAGCATGGCTGACATGATGGGCTTATTCGACGCACCGCCAGCTCAGAGTAATCCTATGAGCCCCACTGGCGCAAATGATTTGATGAACGGCTTTGCTGGTCTCGATTTGGGTGGTTCGGCACAACCGCCCCCGGCAGCGACACAGCTGGGTCAGGCGAACCAGGAACAGCCGAAGAGCGGGAACGATGACCTCCTGGGCCTCTTTTAGTCCAAAAAAGGAACGCCATCTATAGGGATCGGGAATTAACGACGCAATAGCGGCAATGAGCATGGAGTCGACGACATCTTGGGTCTCTAGAGGAGGGTGGGATGAACGGGTCTGTTCGAGTGGCATCTTGTCTCCCACAGTAGTAAAAAAAACCTAAGTTGTTTATTGCCGTGTGGCACAACAACACATGATGCTTCAACTACCTAGGGGCTTAAACTCCGAAACCCGTGTGGATGAAGGTATGCCTGCCCTGCCTGTCTATAGATACAAAAAAAGGCATGAAATTCAAGTCTTCTCCTCCTCGTCCTGACAAAATCTACCCCGTGAATGCGCCATGGCCATATAATGTGACCTTGCTTGCGCCCGTTCTGAGAGGTTTCAATGCGAAGCATTCTGCGAGGCTCGCTCGCTCCCGAGAGCATATTAATATGCGACGTTGCTGGTGACATGGTCTCTTTCTCTCTTTCTCTCTCTTGGCCGTTATCCAAACACGAAGCGTACTGAATCAAATATATCCATCCCGTCTCTTCGCTTCTTGCTTGATTCCTCGCCGCACCT
This sequence comes from Astrocystis sublimbata, assembly GCA_022453515.1. Classification (NCBI taxonomy): domain Eukaryota; kingdom Fungi; phylum Ascomycota; class Sordariomycetes; order Xylariales; family Xylariaceae; genus Astrocystis; species Astrocystis sublimbata. Next base: position 179,002 of record JAJNNY010000001.1, on the reverse strand, counting down.
CCCTTCCCTCACCTCATCTCACCTCCCACCTCCCCTTTCTGACACTCTTCCTCTGGGTAGGTAGGTAGGTAGGTAGGTAGTCGAGCAGGCGCAGTTGTTTATTTTTTTTTATTTTTCTTTCTGTTTTTCTCTTTCTCAAGCATTGACCCCGTCGACCTTACCCCCCACGGTCCCGTCCAACGGAGGCCCTTCGGTCGCGGCGCTGGCCTTGTTCTTCTCCCACTCCTCGGGCGTCTGGCACTTGGCGCTCCAGGCGTGGATGGCGGCGATCTCGTCCTTGAGCGCGGCGTTGACGGCGCGGTGGCGCTTGAGGCTCGTCTGGTTCGCGAAGAGCGAGGACACGATTAGGGTTGTGAAGGATTGGCCGCAGCCGCCTGTTGGAGGGGGGTCGTTAGTTTTGTTTGGGTTTGGTTTTGGTTTGTTCGGGTTTTTGGGTTTGGAGTTTGTAGTTGGGTTCTGAGGAAGGGGTCGGGGGCCGGGGGTTCTGGATATAGATATAGATCTGGATTGGGACTCGGACTTGGACTCGGACTTGGGATTCGGGGGTGGTAGTGAGGGAACGAACGATGGGAAATAAAGGAAATATAAATCAGACAGGGTTAACAAAAACAAGTTCGCTTTGGTGGAAATGCAAATGGAAGTGAACGTCGCAGTCGCAGTCGCAGTTTTCCGTACGTACCAGACATATCCGTCACCTCGACATGGGTCGCTTTTAATCGCTCCATGATGGCGACTTTGAGCGTCTCCTCCGTTATGGATGTTGCATCGGCCATCTTCTTCGCTTTTGGTGGCGGTGGTTGTTCCCGCTCTGAGGTCGTCTTGGACCCTCGTGTAGGTAAGTAGAGTAGATAATGAGCAGATATGGAACCTTGGAAGTAAGCGGGTTTTTTTCGTTATTGCGATTTCTGATGCATGCGAGGCGGGAGCGATGCCGCAGTCAGTCGCGAGATGTAACACGGCGCATCCATTGTAGTGGACGTGACTAAGGAAGTGCCCCGCGGTTGATGTAGCGGGGGAGCTACCCCCCCGTGGGCAGTTATCGATACCTGTGGCTGCCCTCCAGGATGCGAGCTGCGACCATACCAAAGCAAGCTCCCGAGGTCCAGATATCGTTGCGGTCTGGTGGGCTAATAATTTGATGGATCCATATTTTCCGTCACTGCATTTTGGTTGGCCATTGAGGATGATTGATTGATTGGGTTGACTGTTACATTGCATTGGTCTTGATATTGAACTAGGTTCTTTCTCACAACTTTGACAGTCCTGCATGCGATGTTGACTTCACGAAGGCTGCTTTCGCGATCTAGTTCTTTCGTCCCCATTCGCCGCTCAACAACAACAGTCTTGGCTTCTACGTTCCTATCTGGTCAAAGTTCAGTCGCCACCAGAGTGATATCGCAGCTCACAGCCCGGCCACAGCTCCGAAATAGCTCCATCACCAGCAGTCCCCCAACCTCGAGGTTCGGCTTCAAAAGCATAACCACCATGGCTGGAACTACTAAGCCATTTAACAATGCCGTAATTCAGGCCATGAGGAAATTGTGAGAGAGCTCCGTCTAAATCATGTGGCAAACTTTATGTTGTTATTTGTATTGATTATTTATATTACTCAAGGTATCCCGAAGAGCTGGCAGATAAGTCGTGGGATAACACTGGCTGTATGCAAAACTCTAGTCGTCCATCGTCCGTCTTCTCAACTGTTGCTAATGACTGACCCCACGCCATACAGTGCTGCTGGACCAGGCCCCCTCTTTTCCTCAGAAGACGGACAACTCTAAGCCAACCGCACTCCTCACAAATGATTTGACAAAGCCCGTCGTGGATGAAGCCTTGGAAAAGGGGGCAAGTGTTATTGTCTGCTACCGTAAGGCCCTTTCCATGGTCTGTATGCATTTACACAATTACACACGTCTGACAGTAACCCACAGATCCTGTCATTTTCAGGCCCCTGAAGTCCTTGACTACCAAGGACCCAATGCAGGCCCAACTCCTCCGGCTCATAACAGCCGGCGTAACAGTCTACTGCCCCCATACAGCTGTCGATGCCGCCGTCGGTGGCTTGAATGACTGGCTCTGCGACATCTTGGTCGACGGCGACAAAGAGGTAAAGAGGATAGTAGCCGAGCCCATATCGCGGCCACTGCCTGAAAGCGTGCAGGGCCAGGACGTAGGCTATGGGCGTGTCTTCGAGCTGAGTCAATCCATCACACTGCAAACCCTGCTCAAGCGCTTCGCTGCGGGTATCGGCGGGCAGAAGTACCTGATGGTCGCTCTTCCCCCCACACCGGACGATCTCAACAAGACCCAGAACATCACCAAGGTTGGGGTGTGTGCTGGTTCAGGCGGCGATGTGCTCAAGAATGCCGACGCACAGGTGTTGGTGACTGGCGAGATGGCCCATCACTATGCGCTCCGGCACTCGCAGCTGGGCCAGATCGTGGTCACCTGTTTCCACAGCAATTCCGAAAGGAAGTTCCTGGAAAAGAGGCTGAAGCCACAGCTTGAGGCAGAACTCAGAGATGCCGGCTATGGCGATGCGCTCGTGGTCGCGAGCAGTGCGGATCGGGATCCGTTTGATATCATTGACGTGCGGGATCTCGCGTGAGGATTTAGTGCGTTTGCATTGAGCGTAGTTTCAGCATCTGCTTGAAATTGAGCTGCTTTGCGGGAATTATGCCGTCATCCATGGAACTTGCTGAGTTGCGTAGACCCAGACATGAGCGTACGTACTAGTGGTTTTCTAGTCGTGAAGTTATCGTAGCAATGCATCGACCGCTCAAGTAGATTCGACAAGACCCTGGTCTTGTCGAACCTTTCATAAGGTTGGTAAACAAGTGGAAAAGGTCTTGTCTGAACACCTACTTCTCAATCATCAGACTTGGCGGTTTGTTTCTCTCGCCAATTTCTTTTGCTCGGTTCGCCTCGAAGCGCGGCGTCGCCGTCCGCTATGCAATCGTCCACGTCGCTACCTCCAACCCCCCTCTCCTTCCAGACAGATAGTAGTTTTCTGGGCATCTTCCAGGCCTCTCTCGCGTCGTCCATCCGCCCCTCGGCCACGAGTGCACGGATTTTGTCGGGCGCATCCAGGGCTTCGATGGCTAGCTGTCGAGTTCGATTTCTCTTCCGATTTTGCTCTAGCTCCGCCTCACGAGCTGCCGTAGGCTCTGCCACCGTTGCTCGCAAGGATTCGCGTATCTCGGAGGCCTGCTCGTATATCTTGGCTATTGCGGGATCCAGAGTGGAAGCCATCGGGTTCAAGGGGTCCATGTTGGTCCGCATCTAGGTATGGTCAGCATCGTGGGCTCGCCGTACTCGCTGCGTTGGGGTTGTTTCGCGGCAGAGCAAGGAACTATGGGAACTACCTTCTGTATAGTTTCGGTGGCAGTGATCAACTTGCTATAGTTGTCGTACACCAGGGCTTTCTTCTCGGCGTCCAGGGCGCGGGCCTCGCCCAGAACTCGGGTGTATAAGCGAAGTAGATCCTGCATGCCGTTCTCGGCGAGGGCCTTCTTGATAAAAGCATCTGTGTCGAAGTCGGCCTTGTCCAACTCGCTCGGGGGCACCTCGGAGTGCTCGTAGGGCCCCGTCTCGCCGGTCGGGTCTGTCACCTCGACCTGGGGTGGCGTGCCGGTCCCGGCAGCTGCACCCTTGCGTATGTTGTAATACTCGCGCAGGGCGGCGCGATTCCGTCTGGGGTTCGCATTGGGCGCGGACAGAGTGCTGTTGGGGTTCGGAGAAGAGACGGGTGATCGTGTGCTGTCCAGGCTCGGCCGCGTGGAGGAAGTGGGCGTCGTCAGCGAGTTGAGACGCCGTGGTTCACGGGGACTGGCGATTGTAGACATGGCGGTGCTGTTCACTATCGCAGAGCAAAAGTAGTGTAATTCCAGACGAAGCAAGCGAGCTGATTTGTAGTCGGCGTAGAAGGTATGTACTCGTAGCTTAAAATAGTAAGTACTCAGGTAGAGGGCCTTCCAAGAGTGTGTGAGAGATGATGTTGTTGTGAGTTTTCTGATCAGCTGGGGAGGAACTGGTAGTTGCTGTATGAGCTTCAATTGGAAAGCATGAGGATGTGGATGATGAGGTCCCTTCGGCATCACGTTCAGGGATTCAGGGTCCAGACAAGAGCTAACAAGAGCTACACCACGAGCCTGCACTGTGAGTACCACTTCAAACGTACCTTATATACATATCTAGGTACAGAGGGACCTACCTAGGTGCACCTACTCGACACAGGCTTGGCGGGCTTTGGGTACAGGTACGCAATGCTAAGCCACTGTGGCGCACGCTTCAATCAGAGACCACCTGCCCAGACATACCCAATTGAACCCATCACGAATCATGCCAGTGTTACTTTGATAAATTGAGAATAGAAAGTGACACACTGCACTCCATTTCAAGGTTATGAGGCATCTGGCGGCCTACGCGTCTCGCCTAGCCCGTGTACCTCATACAAACGCCAATTACGCAATAGGTAGGTACAGACGGTATTGCCAATCTGCATACATGTGGTAAAACAGTCTGGAAACTGGCTTTGATACAACCCCAGACTTGGAATTGGAGATGGCTTTGCCAGCACAGATCCGCTCTGGGCTTCAGAGCCAAGGACTACCAGGACCGTCCATATCGTGGATAAGAAGTGCCTTGCCTAACCGGAACCCATTACCACCTCTGCCTGCCCTCGTCGCCACTGTGAAGACACGTTTTCTCGCCGCCGACTTGACCCGCCCCGGTCTCTTTGACTCGCCGCCTGCATTCCCGCCAAATGCCAACAACCCGGAGATAAAGGAAGTCAAGCTGACCTGGGATATACCTGTGCAAGTGCTTGATATCGAGAACCTGTCCCGGAGCAAGTGGGATCAGGTCGAGGAGCTGGAGGCCATCGCCCGCGGAGAGCAGACCAAAGGCCGCGAGATCATACGTCTTCCTACCGGAAACGAGGACGATGAGTTTGCCGTCGATGGTCAAGCTACGCAGCCTGCCGCGAGCGGCGCTGACCGACCGGGCCCCCAAGGCAGAGGCTCGGCTCCCTCGGCCGCGTCTGCCCAAACTATCGCAAATGCATCGTCAACCCATCGCCTGGTACTCCAGGACTGTAGGGGACAGAAACTGTACGGCTTGGAGCTAAAGCGTATCGAGAGGATTGGCATCGGAACTCTCAATATCGGCGAGAAGATCTTGCTGAAGAGGGGTGCCGTCCTTTGTCGAGGCACGCTGCTGCTCGAGCCTACAACTTGTATCATCCTGGGCGGTAAGGTCGAGGCGTGGCAGAAGGCATGGGTAGAAAGCCGCCTGACTAGGCTTCGCGAAGCCGTCGGGGCTGACGATCATAATGCGGGTTGAAAAGTGCGTTCATGTCATCCAGACCACAACCTTAGACCGTCTAAGTTCCCACCATTCGTTCGTAGGTCATCTGCCGCCATACCTAGGCCGGAAATAAACTCACACACAATCAGATTTCGATATTGCCTCTTATCATGCTACGGGGTGAGGCACTACTTGCCATTTACCGTGTTTGTCCTTTCATGTCGCTTCAGAAGGGATCCTCACTGCATACTCGTGGGTTGCTATCTGCCGGTTTCCCCGTCTACAAGATCAAGGCATTACCCATGACCTCCAGGGTGTATTTGATGTGCTCCTCACATTCTTGGGCGACGAAGCATCAATCTTCAATTAGCTGGGGGGCGTGGATCCTGAAAGGTTCAGCTACTACTCATACTCTCCAAATGTAACCTTGGCCTGCAGCAAGCGTGGAGCTGCGGGCCATTGACCTGAATATGTCTGCGAGGGGACAGTAAAGGGATTGGAACAGAAACTGCAAGCCGACCCCTGACGCGATACTCGAGAATATTGTTCACGCCAAGTCGAAGGCTACTTATCGCTGGAAGGTACTCGGGTCCTACATGTCTTGTAAGTATCTGAGTTATTTCATGGAGGCCCAGTCTATGGCCTTGGGGCTTGGGGTCTTTTGATGAATATGTATAACTGACGAATAATTAGTTAGAGGGTGGGCTAAAGCAGACTTATTTCCGCCGAAGCAAAGACATGCACGAGTTGGGCATCATTTCCCTTTCTAGGTTCATATTCTGGGCACATTGGCGGTCTCCATTCTCAACTTGAGCCTTCTCCGTACGCGTCTTACCTAAATATCTACCACGAAAATCATTTTGCAATCTCCTTCTACATGAATAGTGACCAATCATCCCTAAAAGCCCAGTTTCTACTCAATTCCTGCCTAGTTAAGAGACTGGAGCTCTGCATTGTTTTCTAGAACGTTGTTTGGACCAATGCAAGGATGTACAGAATGGCCCATCAAGCAAAGCATTTGGACAGGACTACAGTGGATTTGGAGCAACTCTTCGCGAACCAGCTACACCGACCCATATACAGCACATCCGCAAAAGTCCAGGCGTCTTCCCGATCTCGCATGGAAGTCTTGATGCGCCCTTTCGTTCTCAGTACAATGTGCAGGATATTATCTGTGCGCCTTGGCCGCAAAAGCTGACAAGTTTCAGGATAGGCCAGTACAGCCTGTACGTAGCATTGAACCTGTAGTCGCCGTCAATCACCACTCGGATTCCCAGATTCGCTTGGAGCCCCTTGCACTTTCAAAAAGAACGCTGACCAGAATCCCTTGACCCCTCGGCCCCTTGATCCTTTCGACGCAGATTATGGCAGGCGAATGCAACATTGTACCTTGAGAATCTGGCGGTATACGGTCAGTCTGCTCGTCTGCTAAGAAGACTGGGTACGGTTTTTGGCCCCCAATTGCGTTGTATTCTAACCTGCCAATCTCGATTTGCTTTTTTCCGTTACCCCTGCCTCGCCTGCTAACAAATGCGTCTGCGTGCGTGGGTATCAACATCATACCGCAAATGCAAACCAACGAGGGATCGGCAAGCCATTGCATCGGTAAATGTGCACAACAAGTTAAACGTGGTACCTATAGGCGTTAAACATTATATCGAATTCATTACCCTGCCACGATGGGACTAGCCGAATGCACCTGCAAGAGGTACCACCATGTTGGGTCGAACTATGGTATTGTTCGCCCGGACTGCTAAGGGACCCCATGATGGGTTGACGTCGGGTAACTGTTTTTACCCGCAGCTCATGTTTGGGCGCCATGGATACCCCTGGTATTATATTGAACCCGGCTTGTTGGTGTACCCCGGTCCCTGTCCTAGTCCTCCTTCGGCCTTGACGACAGCGAGCCTGGAAGTTCGCCGTCTTCCATGCCTATCACTGGGTGATCGAGAGAAATGGCAGGGGAATTTCGCACCGAGGAACATGCGAACCGTAAATTTTAGACAATGTGATTAGTCAAGACGAACTTTGTATGCCTTATACTGAACAGCAGGAGTACAAAATGTCACCGTCGGTGGCTTGCTATGAAAGCATGTGTACCCTTTCTCTCTGGCCACTCCGTTCCTGGCGTTCAAGTCCGCTTCTCTTACAGCTCGTTCAACTTTGATTTTCGTTTCACAGGAAATTCCTTACATCGTACTTCCAAAAAAATTATTATCGTGTGCTTTTTACTTGCTATATTCGGCGACGAGGTCTTTCTACCATTCGTTAGACATCCGGTACGACTCTGACAGTAGGATGTGCCACTGACCTGCACGCGACACAACGCTTACCATCCTACACCCTATGCTTCCACCAGTACGGCAGACATAGGAATCGATTTTGCGAGTTACTATGAGTGGCTTGGATACTTCTTCGAAGGACAACAACGCCGGCTGCGCGTCTGGCCCGTATGTTACCAACTGCCATTATCTACCTGTGGTTACGTGTTAATGACCTATAATCCGTAGACACACGGACACAGACAGTTGTACACCGGCGGAACGGGTTTCGATGCGAAACGAGAGGCTCTCTGACGCCACGCAGCCACTCGACGAGCATCATAAAGACCGCCTGATGCACGACCTACCCATCGAGCATCATACACGACGCATCGAATCCCAAATTAACAGAATTGACGATATTATTCCACTCCAGCCTCAGACAAGCGCCTCAGGGGATGGCGATTCTACCAGTTCCATAACGGCGCACGACAAGCAGACCACACACTAGGAAACAACTCTCCTTGATACTTTTATCCCTGCACAAATATATCGAGGACAGCCCGAAAGATGTTGAATTGACATTTTACTTGCATACGACTTGGCAAGAGTGTAACCCCTACTATACGACACATTATAGAGAAGATGGACCAAAGAGGAGATCCAAGATCATAGAACACTGATATAATTGAGCAAGGGGCTCAACCCAAAATAATAAATCAAAAAAGTCATGTTTTCCTGTTCTTTTTCTTCCATACTCTTGTTTGTCAAACGAATATCATTACCATCGTGTGATGTACCAATAGTCAAGAGCTATTGCGATGTAGTTATCTCTCACATTTATTTTCTAATGCTTTAAATCCCTACTTCCAGTATCAACCCCGTGGACAGTGCCTATACAGGTGATTTTTCCTTGCTTGGCGATTTTCGGTTCTATAGTCCCCGCATATTACCTGCATATACTTACATCGTGGGTAGGCAGGCGCCTAAGCCCTATCGTCAGCGAGCTACCTAAAGTAGGTAGGTATTTTATAGTGCTATTCAGGTGGCCATAAGCGGCTTGTCACATCCCGTCAGCAGTAGTAACCCTGTCATCCAGATACTCGGGTTCACGATCCCTAGTTGCACACCATCGTTAATTGCGATTGTTATTGTTATGTGCATCGTCTATTGTGTTCGATTGCCATGCTAAGTTATGAAACCTCGAAATATGACATTCTGGGATAAAACGAATACCATCATGAGAAGGGAATCGGGTCTGCCCAGTCGACTTGATCTCGCGATCGACCTGATGCTAAAACGGCACCGTAATAGTCCACTTTCCTAGCTTACCCTACCCCCGGGACTAGCTGCCGCGAGTCGCTAATTTAGACCAATATGACAACTGGCGTATAAGGTCGCAAAGCTTAGCAACTACCTACTTACTTACAAGGTTACCTCATAGGAACTATATAGCGTATTGGCGAGAACACTCGCGGCAAGAACACGGAATGTATACTTTTCTGTAGCAACCATCACCTAACTAACTCCAGTGGGAAGTCCTCGCCAGCAAACTCACCGTGCTTGATCAAGCCGAGTTGCTGGCCGGCAACGCTGGCCAAGGCTACTTTCCAATATGCAAACTACCTGCTCATGCCTCACTCTACTCGGCAGCCGATGGAAAATGCCAAAAATAACAAACTGTCAAGATACGTGAACTCATTTCTCGAGCAATTTTTCTTTCCATGCGTCGCATACCGCTCACCGCCTGGGACACGTTCACCTCATCCTTTTGGCCGTCGTGTCAAGTCGAGGAGCGTCGCAACGCGCTACAGTATGCACGCGACTGCAATACAGCCAACAATTCAATGAATGCGACTTAGAGCCCAATGATCGTACGCCGCCGACATAGTCGGTGAACGACCGAGGTGCGCGGCGTTGATAGGGGGAACAGCTTCCTCACCATTCCCCCCAGATGCAGCAAGCCGACGCCCAAAAGACGTACGTACATTGGCGCAAACTACCCCAAGACTCCTCACCGCATGTCCAGGAACCCTGTAGCAAGCGACGGTCGTGATAGGCATGTTCCGTTTAAAGGAGGGTTACGCTTGGGTTCTCTTCAACGAGCCAGAACCCAGCACTGCGGCCCCTTGTGGCGTAGCTTCGACAGCAAAAGATGCACCATCCTGGGAGTGTACTTAATCTTGACATATCTCGGTACACCCTTCTAAGAGCGCCTGCATACGTGCATGGTACTGTCTACCCCAGAATCATAACCATGGCAACAGCAGTCATCTGCATTGCATTGCCTGCCCCCTACTCCTTGCCCTGCTGTAGCCTATCTATCCTTGGCCAAGCCTGCATCAGCACGACATGGCATGGGTCAAGCGGTACTGACATGACATACCTCTAACCTGCAGGATGTAGGTAGTTAAGTAGCAGGTTGCAACAACCCTCGAGGGCGGTCAAAAGTGCAGTTTTCAAGTGGCTCAGGGGGGGTCCAAACGCAAACACGTGGTGCCCTTGCTCAAAGGCGGTCAGCAATATCAAGGTTACAGCCGGGGAACGGCAATCTCTCCATGAGGCGACAAGCTACCTATTCAGACTCTTTCGGCAAGGCGGGAAGATAGTGAGGGGGTCGGCGCACCCTTCAAGTGTTGCTGGTCTTCGACAAGGGCAGCCTAACATGCCCAAGTAAGTCATGACATTGACAGAGGCGCCATACCTGCGACGCGCAGAGTAACGCAGTCTCGCTTTAGCCATATAGGACTTTTCTCTATCACGCCTTTGCCATTAGACCGTATTTTCTGGAGGGCAATGCAGTCATACCGGGATAAACAATATGGCGTTCGGCTAGTCATCCAAGCCACGATCGACACACCTACCTGATTTCGACCATCAAAACGCATTCCTGCAACCGCAAATAATACGCGTGCTCCCCCGTTCTTGTCTGGTTCCATTGGGAGTTCAATAGTCACAGTAGCATAGCCACTCGTAACTCACCGCTATTTGCCGTGCTTCGCACGAGCACAAGAGAAATGACTCTCGATCGAACAAGGCAACTAACTCTCTACAACGTCACCGCCGTCTCGAAATATCAAAGTACCTACCATTGGGCGGCTCTGTTCTGCACGCATCACCCGCAAAATTCAACGAAGCCTTGCAGGTCTCGTCTATTATTTGGAATTATCTCCGCAAGAGCCGCGCCATTTGTTTCGGATAGGACCCCGACCCAGGAATTAGACGGTGTCAAAGCGGCGGCTCTGTTCAGTGTACCATGGTTGTTTATTCCAGGTACTCCAGGGGACTTTTGCAGAGAATCGGCATTCGGTTCATGTAGGTTAGGTAGTTTCCTCACGGCCCAGCCCGTTCGACTTAAGACTAGAATCAGGTTTAGCAATTACAGTATCCATGAGTGCGTGTTTCCTTTGATCTACGAGATTGGTAGATGGAAATATAGACAAGCTACATGTCTTCTATACCGTAGGTAAGGTTAGAAGTACTTGGCGCAACGACTTGCAGCGGAACCTGTCGAGTCCTAGACGAACGAACTCTCGCCAGTACCCTGCCCCGGGCCTCCAAGGTTCAGACCCTTGAACCACGTGGCTGTCCTGTCCTGTCGCTCGGCTGCGGTAGCCCTATCGTATCGGTAACCGGGGCGGTACCGACCGCTCCACGTTATCTGTTTTCGGCTCGGTACCCTAAGTACTCAGTGCTATCGATGACTATGCTGCAGAAACGACGCATGACATGGATCCCACGAGTCTTGACCCTGTACGTCACCAAATATTTACGTACGATTCTTGTCCATATTCTATCAAACATTCTTACATTTCGATTTGAAAATAGACTACTTTTGTAGTCACAAGAATGCTGGCTGATTCTAGTATTAATACATATATCTACACAAACAACTTCGTAGGCTCAGATCAGACCGATCTTGGGCTGGATTAGACAATGCTACCTGATTCGAAGCAGCAGATGAACGGAAAGATCTGGGCATTGGGTCACAGTATAATCAGGCACCAATACGTAGAAGGCGGTTTAGGTCAGCTGTACACACCCTTCTGCCAAATGAGCCAGGGGTCAGTCATACAGTCTAGCCTCAAATGAAACGGGATGGTTATCGACACTCGATGGGATCGCAGCTACACATGTGAATCATTGGGTTACATTGACGTAAGCCCTCACGAGCAGCATGTAATTCCCCTCGTACGGTGTGCGATCCCAGCCACAAGACATGATAATAGTCATTACAAGACAAATATACCTATTGATAGTCGCAGGGAACACGTCCGCTTGCCGGAACTTGATAGCGGTGAGCAGTGCCGCACATTAGGGCTGCGAGCGAGCCAGATTTGGCCTGTACTTGCTTGTGTCCAAGGAACGCACTGATTAAGGCACGCGCTGATCTCCCGGGAGCCTTCATGCACAGCAGCCTGCCTGCGTCTGGGCACTCGGCTCTACAGCTTTTCTACATGATTACGCAGCAGCAGCAGCAGCAGCAGTAGTAGTACATTCTGACATGGCTGCTTTTGATGTCGGCGTTGTGTTGTCTTACTCTTATGACAGATCTAGATGCAGGCTTAATTGTTGGCGAACCGTATTTGATTAACCGCAAATATTTCTTATATTTTAGATTCTTTTGATAGCCGGCTCATTATTCTTTATTCTTCATTGTATGATGTGTAATAACAATGCGTGCTGCATAACGATGGACACCACAGGCAAAATCATACGAAGTCGAGAGACGCCCAGCAAGAACGCACATGAAAAGTCAGAAAGGAGAAAAGTCAATTGAAACGCCCTAATAACTAACAAGACAGAGCTAAGAGTGCTAAAACGAGTAGCTACTAACACTAACAAATAATTATGCATCACCAGCAGGATATTGGGCTCGGGTGACAGGTCTGTTTCATCAGCCCGCCAACCAAACCAACACAGTATTAGAGCTACGCTACCCTCAATAGCCGGAAAGAAACCAAAGATAAAGCAAGAACAATGAATCGGAATCAATGAGAAATCTGCAATGACGAAGCCATCATTTCATCATGTGATGGGACGCAGGATTGGTGGTGCGACGATGGGACATCTTGTCTCCCGTCGTCGCTACGTTCGGCTCCAACGGCTGCTGCGTCACCGGCGGAGGGTTGATCCTGGGATCTGAGGTCATGGGGTGCGAGTACAGGTTGCTCTTGTAGCCGGAGGGAGAAGCCATTACGGAGCTGCTTGGAGGGTCAGTGAGGGTTGGCTGGCGATATCTCTGTGTGTGTGTCTGCTCGGGAATTTTCTTTTTGATGATTAGTCCGATTTGGTTGTTACGAGTTCGGTTGCTTGCTGGCGTCTGTGTGTCTTCTGTCTAGATGCCTCTTGATGATGTGATATATATGAATCGAGCTGCCTGCTGGCATGATATCTGACACTCATATATATAGGCAATTTCACCCCCTTGCCACCCCTTTCAATACCCTCATCAAGGCCTATTGTTTACCTGCAAGGCGGCAGCTTGCGATATCCTATTACTACTGTTTCTCTATACCTTTGTCAGCTGTTTGACTATTATCTTTGAGTCTCAGTCCAGTTGTGGGAAACGGAAAACAATACCTCGGTAGTCATACACTATTGTTGCTTGAGCCGAGTCTAGTGTTCCGACACGGATACATGAGACAGCTGCTTTGTGGCTGCGACTTCTACTAAAGGGCATTGTTCTAGAAGAAAGCAGAGTGTAACATATCGTGCAAACGGAAAATCCAGCTGTTTCAGTTGCGCTGGTAAGGGTACCCCTATCCCGCCCTAGGTCCATCCCGAGCCAGCTTTTCTCTCCCTCTCACGTCACAGCGCTTCATTATGTGTTTTATTTTGATGATACATGGTTGATGTAACCTTTGACGATGTCACTTTCCGTTCCAAAAACGGTACCCCTTAATAGTACGTTTGAGTCTCGACGGTAATCATCCCCCCAAACCCTTGGGCCCTCGCTCTCCCTGCCTCTTACAGAAACGAGCCAGAGCTTCTACTTGTGTGATTATTTTATTAGCTATTTCTCCGCGTCGAAAATAACCTTCTGCACTTTCATGGCATCGAAGAGTTCGTAGCCCCGAACAGCCTGGGTGAGAGGCATGATATTCTCCGTCATGAAACTGTCGAGAAGTCAGCCACGAGCAACACAAAAGCAAGTCCACAACTTACCCAAAAACATGCTGCTGCTTCTCAAGTAGTTTCAGAGCCTCCGGAAAGATGCCTGCATAATAATGTCCCCTTAGTTGATCTCAATGTTACTTGCGACGTAAGTGCTGAACTTCATAATCACCGGACCACTAGGCAACGTGGCTGGGACTCACTGCGAACCGGACACCGCCCCATCTGAATCTTTAGATTCTTGTTATACGCCTCCCGCCCGTTCCAGGGGATCTCGCCGTTATGCACGCCGACGCTAGAGATGGTGCCTCCGGGCCGCAAGAGCCGGAAAGCCGTGTCCAGCGCCGAGCTGTGTCCGACGACCTCGATCACGACGTCGGCGCCTCGGCCGTCTGTCAGCTCCTTGATACTGTAGTTGATGCTCTGCGTTAGTCAGTTGTTATCATCGCTTTGGGTCCATGCCAGTTCTGTAAGCGAGGGCCAGCGACAGCGTGAATTCCCACAAACAAACACCGCGCCCATGAAGTGACTGATCATGGCCAGAAGGGAGAAATACGAGGAGCACTCAGAAGAGTGAGTAAGTGAAGCAAGTGTAACCCACCGCTTAACAAGCCCCTCCCCCTCCCCCTTATAATCCCACGCCTCAGCCCCCAGCGCCCTGGCCCTACCCAACCTTTCCTCCACGCCGTCCACAGCAACGAGGTACTTCGGCGCATACTCCCGCGCCGCCACCAGCGCGCACAACCCTACCGGTCCGCAGCCAATAACGACAACCGTGGCCTCCCCCGTCTCTTCCGCCTCCAGCGCGTTCTTGGCCGCAAAGTAGCCTGTCGGGAGGATATCCGCCATGAGACAGAGCTTGGCCTCGTCGATGACGTGGATAGGAGTCTCGCCATCGACAGGGGCTTTGACAACGGTAGAATCCGCGAGCGGGACGCGCACGTACTGCGCCTGCGCGCCGTCGAGGACGGCAGAGCCGAAGAGCTGCGACTCTGCGCACCGCGAGGACAGGTTGCGCAGGCAGTAAAAACACGCCCCGCAGCTGGTGGTAAAGGGGCATACGACGGCGTCTCCGAGCCGCACCGATGTCACGGCCGCGCCGGCCTCGGACACGGTGCCGGTGAACTCGTGGCCCATGACGAAGTCGGTCGCTGAGGGCTGGTGGCCGCGGTAGACGTGGAGCTCGCTATCAGTGTGTGTTAACCAGTGAGAATAAAACGCAACTTTTTGCGCAAGTTGAACAAGGCGTTTTCGAACTGTACGGCCTGGGCAGAGGAGAAGAGGAGAGAAGGTCCTTGCGTGCCTACTTACTCAACTTACCTACCGCATAGTGCCGTATATCGCACTTTGACGACGATGTCTGTGGGATCCTGGATACGCGGCACCGGTCGCTCTTCCACGGTCACTTGTCTGACGCCCTTCAGGACTACTGCGCGCATCGTCGCTTGCGCTTGCGCTTGTGTTTGTGTCATTTTGGGGACTTGCTGGTTCGTTCTGGTCTCTTCAGTTCAGTTCAACTAAAGCTACTTATTTAGTTCAATGATTGTTACGAATACAGTTGGTGTTGGGAATTGCTTGAGTTAGGTAGTTAGGAGGAGGAAGGTAAGTACACGACATTACACACCATCTCCTCACAGGCCCGCAGCTCACATAAATACCAAGTATATATATATATAACCAAGAGCCGTTCAGCTCTTTCATTCATATTCGGTACCTTATCAGGTATGATGCAGGGGAGGCAGCATCGGTATGCATGCATGTATGTACTGTATTGTCCGCAAGTCAAGTCAAGTCAAGTCAAGTCAACTCGGTAATATCGACGTAGCATTGATGACGGAGACAAGCATGGTCGGCTTAGAGACATTGGCTGAAACGGCCTCCTGTCCTGTTCGAACTCCAATCCGCGTAATGGGGCGATTCCAAAGCTCCAAGCTTGGTCCAGCTAAGCGAGCGGCAGACTCACGCCTCCATCTAGCAAATCTAGCAAGTTGACCCGTGTTAGTGATGTACTTACTATGCAGTCTCGAATGTTTACTTGTATTATCGAGCAAGATACTGTTTGTTGACTTGCGCATACCAATTGAGCTACGCGACGGCGAGGCGAATCTATGCGGCACGTTCAAACACACATTGAGGCAATACCCATAGACGAACAAAATCTGCGCTTGAACATTATCTATGCATATCTACGTGACTACTATCGACTAAGTCCTTCCTACATAGGCACACGCCCTTCCAGTCCCGCAACAGCAGCCAGATTCACCTGGCTTAGCGAATCTGTCTGCTCACCAGTAAGTCCCACACCCGCAAGCAGCGCCGCGCTCTCAAGAACATCCTTCGGTTCTAGCACATGCCACTTTGCGAGCGTCTCCTTAGTACTAGCTCCCACCGAGACAGTGAAGATGTGTTCGTTCTGCAGTTCGGTACCGACCAAACCATTGAGCGCGCGGAACATGTCCTCGTCAGTGAAGTCGTCGCCACAGCAGAGCACAAACTCGACATTCGAGCCCTCGTTGGCCCCGCCCGTCTTGTCGTCTCCATCAGCCGATGTGACTGTGCTGGTTGAGCCGTAGTGGTGCACGAGTCGCTTTGCGATTTCGCCCTTGTTGATGAACGTCGGTCGCACTTCGAGGTTTGCCTTGCCCTCCATCACGTCGACTTCCCATTTCTTGGCCACCGTCGACAGGAGTTCGTGGTGGGCAGCCTTGGCGGCGTGGATGCCTTGCTCGTGGTCGGCTTGGCGATAGTGCCAGGTCAGCGCACAGCGTTTGCGCTCGATGAACGAGCCTATACCATAGTTAGCATACATGAACGGAAGAGGCTATAAGGGGAGGCGGTTGAACCTGTAACACGATCGGTGTATTTCTGGAAGACGTCCATCACCTCTGCTTGCCACGACATGTCGAATGTCTCAGCCAGATTCTCCCACTCGGTCGAGCCAGGATGTCGCATAAAGCTACCATGTTCCGCGCTGAAACCAAGCTCTGTGATGTGACCTAGGTGCTGCTGCAAGAATGCTTGGTCTCGACCTGAGATGATCCAGACGGCATTGTTGTCATCTGCGGCCAGTGTGCGCAGGGTCTGGATGACACGTTCTGAAGGGACGGCTGCTTGGGGGTCTTTCACTATAGGCGTGAGCGTGCCATCGTAGTCAAACATGAACACACGCTTGCGAGCAGCGCGGTACCGTTCCAATAGATTCGTACGATCCAATACCGGCGTCGCGTTCTCTATACGGTTGGAAGCCAGCGTCCCTACCAACTTCCGGAGGAATTTGGTTATCCAGCTCTGCACCGTTTTGTTGGCAACGTGGTTATATAGGTTCGATTGCATCGAGTGTCGCATGTCGGCGGACATGGTGAGTGCGTTGTTGATTTCCCTGGCGACACTGTTTAGATCCCACGGATTGATGTGAATCGCGTCGCGGAGGCTCCCCGCAGTTCCACTGAACTCTGATAGGATCAAAGGACCGTGGGTGTCACGTTGGCAAACAACATATTCTAGGCTGGTGGTATTCATCCCGTCTCTCACGGATGTGATTAGTCCGATATCCGCTGCCCTCAGCAGAGCGAAATATTCATCTGCGTCCAGGTATTGCGGGTAGTGTTGCACAGGGGAGAACCCCAAACTGCCATACACACCATTGATTTTCATAACCAATTCGTTGACCCTGCCGGCAATCTTGCTGTCGGAGTCGTCTTGAACCTTAATACTAGTAGGCGACGTCACTTGAATCAAGACCACCTTCTCCCTCCACTCGGGGTACATCTCCATAAATCTTTCGAATGCCTGGAGCTTCTGGGTAACTCCCCGGACACTATCGAGGCGATCCCGGCCAACGATAATCTTTTTTCCTTGATATAATTCTTTCAAAGCGTTGCACTTCTCCGTTACTTCTTTCGTCCAAGCCAACTCTTCGACTCTTCTGGTGTCAATGCCGATAGGATACACTCCGACCTCGACACGGTTCCCGAAAGCATCGACGCCAGTTGCATCGGAGGGGAAGTCCAATATGCGGGTGCAGCAGCTGGTGAAGTGGCGCGAATAGCTGTATGATTGAAAGCCGACCAGGTTTGCGCCCATAAGACCTTCCAGTACCTCTTTGCGGCGTGGCAGGCATCTCAAGAATTCGCTGCTTGGGAAGGGACAGTGGAGGAAGAATGAGATGTACATGTTGGGCATCCGCTGGCGAAGCATACTTGGCAGCAGTAGAAGATAGTAGTCGTGTATCACGACAACATCACCTGGCTTGTATATCTCAATGATCTTGTTGGCGAACTTGAGGTTTGCGCGATAGTAGTTGGCCCATTCTATGCGCTCCGCTCTGCCGTCGCTCGGCTCTTGTTGTTTGTAGTGGAAAAGAGGGTACAAACAGTGCTCAGCGTAGTGTCTCCACCGTGACTGATCGTTCAAGGTGATGCCCTCATCGTTCATTTCATCATCATCCGACAGCCAGACGGGCACCATCTTGAAACGTTCGTTTTCGGCGAGCTGCTGCTCGAGTTTCAACTGGTGATCCCGTGATATCCAGAGTCCATCGGCAGAAGGTGGGGTAGGAGGCAGATCGCCGTCAACGGGAACGGGCGCCGAGAGATGACTCAACTCGGGGGCGGAGCTTTTGTCGTGGGACACGCTCAAATCTAAGTTCTTATGTGAGCACTCGATCTCGCCAGGCCATGCCACGACCGAGTGATTCCACGGGGCCTCATCGGAGGACAAGTGTACGAATGCGTCGTATAAGGCTGAGAGGCCATGCCGACTCCCTAGTTCCTGTACCGGGTTAGTTGGCTTGCAGGGGACACAGGATGCTGCGGTGTAGACGTACCCATTCGCCTTGGCTTTGGTATTTGATTGTGTGTGGAGCGGTGAAGGTAGCGGATACGATATTGCCAGTGAGTGCCAAATCGGGAGCGGCAGACTGGATATCGGCAACGGATTCCCGGCGACCTGAGGCGGCTTGACTGAGCCGCCTCAGAACCTCATCGCCGGACAGGGCGCCGCGTACGAGATCGCCTGGGGACGAAGGCTCCCTGGTGTCGCCGGGAGCAGGGACGCGGGGGTCGCGCTTATTATCTTGTTTCTTAGGATCTTGTGTAAAGTAGCCCATGCTTTCGGCGTCGGCGGAGCGGTGTAAAGCTGGAGTTTGGTAGGTCGATTGGAAGATGCCAGGGGTTACAGGGACATTGGTGTTGGCCGTTCGCTCGTGAGCGAGATCGGGGCTGTAGTCTGTGCTCGTTCCCTCAGGTGCAGTTGCTGGAGAGAGAGAGGTGTTTTCGGCTTCGTGGACCACCGGAAAGCCACCGTCCCCCTGGCGGGATTGCTGATTCTGGGCAGCCATAGTGGTCAAGCTGTTCCGGCTATCGACACAGGGCGAGCAGGAAGTAGCGAAAAGTGAACGACGGCGGTGGCGGCGGCGGGTAAGGTGATGACCAATTGAACACAAAAAGAGCGCAAAGCTAGAGTCAATCAAAAGTACTATTTCTCATCAACCAACAGATTAGAAGACAGTGGTCGGCCAGGCCAGTTGCCAACCCGGTCTGAGTGACAGTATGTCGAGTCAGAGTGAACGGGAGGGAGAGGGAAGAAACGCAGTTAATGTTGTCGAAACTCTATCCAGGTCTGTATGTATGCGCTAGAATGAAAGGAGGGAAAGAAAGCGACGATGATACTTCGTCAACAAGGGACAGCTATTCGCGGGATTTGCGCGTGCAATGGTGTGAACAGCGGGATGGGGAAAAGGGAATCTAGGTAGGTCGTCTGGGAGGGTGATCTAGGAGGAGGCAGGGAGTCTAGGTAGGTTACGGAGAGAGCTGTTTCCTTGGTGGGAAACAGCAATGTAGGTAAGTAGGTACTGGGAACTAACATCGTTGGCTGTGCGGGCTGTGGTTTGTTGGCCGCCAGCCAGTCTTTACACCGTCTTGTGGCGCCAGTGACGTGCAATCTGGGCGGAAGGTGGGGCATCCTGGGGCGGTCGTGGGGCCCCTCCAGGCTTATCGAATTGTCGCCGCATGCGAAAAAGTCGGTAGGCCTGGCTGGAGGTTTTGCTCCTGACGCGACGCACAGCATGCTGGAGCATATAGCACATAGCACATCGCACATTAATTACAATACCGCCTACCTAGTACATGTACCTACTTTCTGAAAGTCACTGCACATTGCCTATCGCGCGTCTCCTGCACGTCCATAATACCAAGCCTTCAGACCCAGATCGGCATTCGAAACAGACCTCAGATCTCCTGCTCAGATTCCACAGGTACCATGGGTCAGGCATGTCATGTCTACGACATGCCAACATGCGCCAAACATCGCTGGCCAATAACGAGCATCGCTGCACCTGTCTAGTTGCCGTTTTTAGCCAGGAACCCAACTTCGCGACCTGCATCCCAGCAGGGGTACGTGAAGTCTTCGGGCAGTTTATACCAAGTATATTGTATCCATGGATGTTACTCGTTGTACGTATAGTTGTGTGAGGCATCCATGCCAGCAGTGGCCCGGAATGCAGCTTTGTGCTTCCCTAGAGGTGATGCACGCTGTGGTGATAGAAGGCGGTTTATATCACCAATGCTGACGGGCCAAGATCAGATGAAGTAAGGTGGGAGGGAGGAGGGAGGGGCAGAACGACGAGACGCGACTAAAGAGTGATGACGTAGTGTGTCACCGAGCTGTAGCAGCTGTGACAGGCGACCAGGGTTGTGTGACAGGGTTGTATAAGTGCACTAGCCTGAAAACCCGGCAATCAGGTCCAGCTGCTCCTGGGCATCTGTAGCCTTGATGCAAAGATGAGAGATGGCACTTTGAGTGTGAGGTTTTTCGTCCTTTATTCAGCACACGGCCGGTCTACATATGCATGCGCATCGGATGGAGATATGGTTTCATGAAGAGGGTAGGGCTAATGCCTCGCGGCAAGCAATTGGTAACACCACGCCCAAAAACCACTAATCAATGGCCAGCTCGACCAGTTCCGTTCTTCGGGGGTTCTTGGGGCGGTCGAGACTTGCGCGGTGCCGTACTAGGCGTGTCCACGGCAGCGCCAGCACGGACGCGAACACAAACCAAGACGAGCGAAGACCAACCACGGGCCGATATCATTACCCCCGACCTCGCTCGACCACTCATTAAGCCGACTACCAGTCTATATCCTGTCAGCCTAAATGCTAAGTCTTGGATAGGAGGCTCGGGAGGTATGTACCTACTCATCTATCACGCTCGAGTGCTGTGGGCGGGGTCTGAAGTAGATACTTATAGCATGCGCTAGGCCCCTCATCCCCCCTCAATCCCACGGGGATTTTTGGTCTAAGACATAATGGACGTAGTATTGAAAGACAGTGACACGTAAAGAGCATATGAATGGATTCTGTATCCTTCCCAGTAGTTGAGCCTTCTCGTATGGCGCAATGCCAGCTCTCTCATCTAGCCCATGCACCATGACTACGGCTCTGTCTCCCAAAACGCATGCGATGTCCGATCGGCATTGTGCATCCACGTACACTCACTCGCCAACGAATCCGTGCAACGGAAGCGCGTCGGTGGATCACTTAGTGAGCACAGTCATTTGGTTCATAGCTGTATAGAGTCGAGGAGGTGACCAACCCCAGGTAAGCAATCGGGAGGCGCAATGGTGATAAGTCGGGGGTTAAGCATATATAACGGAATGCGCCGCTAAGACGATTTCATTTGTCTCGTAATGATGGTTTAACGCCCCAGGTTATTCACGACACTACCAACCATAACAGCCACCTCTCTGTCCCATCTACTATTCCTGTCGGGGTCGGTCTTCGAGCCTCGACCCTTGGTCGACGCCACGGTGCTGGGTGGTTGGCTGCCTCGGGTCACGCACTCGCGGATCGCCTCGCCCACCGCGCTTCGGTTCGTCCTCAGCGTCCTAGCAGAGACACCGCCGCGGTTGACTATTTCCTGCACTCTTGTCGTCAGACTGCCTGCCAGCGACCTCCAGAAGAACGAAACGAGCGAGCCGGTCTCGAGATATGTGAGGAGAGGTTGCAGCAGATTATTCTTCTCGGGCGTGTGCTTCGGGACCGGCAAGAGCGGGTGCGGCGGTGCTTTCGTCGCATCCAGTATGATCTCGAGGGCGATGATATTCTGGCACCGTGCCGACACCTCGTTCAGGGTGCGGTCGAGAGACGGCAGTGTGCTCAGTGACCTGGAGAGCGAGGCTATCGAGCTCTGTAGCGCATTGCGCAGGTAGACCTCGAGGGCTTGTACGAGAAGCTGGGGGGACCACTTGTCGGGTTTCACGCCCGCAATCGGTGATATGAGATAGAGCGTGACCGCCGCTGACACGATCCGCGCCTTGGCTTCCTCGCTTTGCGAAAATGTGACCGTGCCCGATGACGCTGAGCCGATGGAGAATTCGCGGATGATCTGCTCAGATGTGGCTCGGATAGAGCGCTCGGTTGGTGCGACAACCTGATTCTGTAGGCTGACAATGGCGTCCACCTTTTCTAGCCCGTGGCCTTCCTCGCCAGGGCCCCTTCTCTCCGTGACCTCTGCCAGTGCGATGATGCTATGCGCGCATCGGACAAGGGCGCGGTGGTCCTCTTTCTTGCCGGTGCCTGTTCCGCTGGAAAGTTCGGCGTGCTGGACCTCGAGCTGGCGGCCGAGCTGCAGACAGCGGCCGACAGACCTGCCCAGCCTCAAGGTGTCCCACAATCGCGAGGCGACGAGCCGCACCTCGTCGGCTTCGGCATGTTTCTGTATGACTTCCTTCTCGAGCTGCTTGTAGCTCTCGTTCAGACTCTCGACCTGGCTGTCGATCTCGGTTATGATCCTCTTGCTCGCATCGGTCTGCTCCTTGGTGTGTGTGAGCAGAGGAAGGGCGGAGCGGGTGGTGAGGAGGTGGATGTGGGAGTCGATCTCCTGGGCATCGAACAGGACTTTGGAGAGTGGTGTCGAGAGATCGAGCGGCGTGTCGGTGGGATTGTTGGTGGCCAGCACGAGCGTGTTCGCGAACGAGGATGACCGGAAGTCGGGATCGAGAAAGGCATCATAGTCTATGTAAGACGCCTCCTCTTCCTCGTTTTCATTGACCGACATGGCGAGGTTGAAGGTAGATGTTTGGCTGTAGATGAGCTGCAAGTCAAGGTAGGTGGTACGTATAGCAAGTTAGGCGCAGCATGCTGCACCCCGCCAAACTCCGATTAGGTACCTGGCACTGTACAAGCCACGCAGCCACATCGACGTTCCTGAGTTCCATCCAGGCTTTGCTCATGCGCTGTTCAGCCACCTAAGGTACCCATGCCCACTAGCTACAGTGTTCCAAGTCACCTACTATATTTACTCGTACTCTGTGCTACTTCTGCCTCCCATGTGGGTACTTTCTTTACCTTTGATATATTATTTAGACTCTTATAAACGATTAACAAACAATTCATCGGTATTGTTCTACGCGGGAAAAATGGTGGAATGAGACTGTGTGCCACGAGGTGTGTCAGTATCGACCTTATTGTGACATCTCGCTGATGATGTGGTCACAATAGGCTTCAAATGCTCGGGGCCCCGTCTCACATTATGGCAAGCTCACGGCCAAGCATTGATGTGAAGTCAATCCCTTGTATTACAACTAGTATCGTCAAGGAGTCTTATTAAGTACAGTAATAGTGTTACAACACTTTCTACGAATCCCCTGCCCAATTCCCGCTCCCATCATTAAAAGTCATGATTCCATTTCCGAGCCAGCCCAAAAAGAAGTTATGGTATCGTGATTGGACAATTTAGATTCCGTAGCTCTTGAAAGAGCCGTCGCTCTTGCTACCGGTAGCACCGCCGGTAGCTCCTCCGACGCTCTTTCCAACGCCACCGACAGCACCGCCAGCCGTGTTGGCGAGGCCGCCGGCTGTGTTACCGAGACCCTCGGTGGTCTGGCCGACGGCATTGCCGAGGCCTTGTGTGGTAGAGTTCAGGCCGTTGCCCAGACCCTTGGTTGTGTTGCCGAGGGCGCCTGTGACACCACCGAGGAGACCACCCTGGCCCTTCTGCTCATCACCACCAGTGAGAACGTTGTCGAGGCCACCGGTAAGGCCGCCGAGAAGTCCACCGTTGTTGTTCGACATTTTGGTAGGTTTTTGTTGTGTGATTGTTATGGTGTAGTTGAAGTGTTTTGTTTGGAGTTGTGGTATGATTGAAGTGTGGTAGCTTGTTGTTGGATTGTTTAATGCTGGTTGATGTCGAATGAGAAGGGAATCCCAAGAACTGTCGAGGAGAGCATCGTCTTATATGCTCGAACATGGCCTCAAAGCACCATCGATCTCGACTATCTTACAGTATGAGCCACACCTGTGACGTAGAGACCATGATATCATACGCCGCACCACATGGTAAGCGGAGAATCGCTGCTCATGCATGGCGCACACACACATGCTCGACATGGTAGATCATTGTGGCTACAAACTTGTTTCGAAGCATCCCGACGGCCAGGATCCGACACCCTTGCGTGCACTAGGAGACACTAGCCGTGGAGTCAGGACCCTTCGAATCGATGGGCTCGAGGGGCTGCGGCTCGCCGGCGCGCTTGTCGCTGCTGATTGGAGACGGACGAGACAGGCCCGCCATAAAACCGTTGGTTTTATTGGGGGTCAGATCGGTCTATCTGCAGATCTCAGCCCTTAGCCCAAGTGGAGGTCTACAGCCACACTCCTCTTTAACGTCATATTTGGGGCAACACGAACATGTCGAGGCATTGATAGGCCTTTATCACATTCTGATTACCCCCAAGGAGAAGCTCGATTTTGAAGCCTGATATGACGTTCAATGGCGTCTTCAATCTCGAGATGATCTCCAGATCCCTGGAGGGTATGCCGGCTCCCGAGACCTCGGGAGCTGTCCAGGCCCCCTGGTAGAGTCTCAATTAGCGAAACTCTAGCCGAATAACATGGACGATTGGTTGACAATTTGCAGCAGATAGTCTATCAAGCTATCTCTAGCTTGAGGCCTCATACTGGCGAGGCGCTGTTCAAATCAAGTGATCGTGCTCCTAGTACTAGTGGGTCTGGGAACACGATCACTTAATTCGAACAGCGCCTCGGCTGGTTGTGAACGAGAATAGCGTAGGCAGCGGCTTGAGTCGCATGATACTATGTGTGCATTTAATTCGTTCATTGGGTCAGAGGGACCACTATACTGAGCACCGACAGGCTGTAGTTTCGCCTTGACTCATGTGCAGCCACTATTTATTCCGTCATCTTGGTAGAATCTTAGGGGTTTGAACGGTTTGTATCAAGATAGAAAGCATAGTGCCTCTGTTGGTCATGCTGCTAGGCAAGACAACATGTCATCTCACACAGACTTAGACGCTGGCTACGCAATTCAGGGGCATACTCAAGGCCACATTCACCCCCTTATCCCTTTCGATCTGTCAACATGGCCAAATATTATCAGCTAGTGAGAAGTTAGACGTGAAGTGACTTAGTATAATTTATCTCGTTTCCTCGCTAAAAGTCTGAAAGAAGCCTATAGAAGACCTGACTAATCACCAACATCCATAGGATAACAGCTAACATAGAAGCATGTGCTCTTACTGAGAAAATACTTAGTTTTGCAAGGCAATACGAGGATTAGTTTCTGATCGCACCGGTTGCAATGTCGCAAATAGGTCGGTCCTTCATCTCTGAGAAGTCCGATGAACGAGTGTGTTATAACTACCTACCTACAACGGAAGACCAGTTAGTTGCACGGGCGTTTCGCTAGCTGTCAGCAGAAGAGGGGTCTCGACGACTACCCTGTCACCAGGTGCCCCAGTTGTACGCGCCTATTATGATAGAAATAGGCAGCTGAATCCATGCTCTTATGTCACTTTGCAGGTACATGGAAGACTAGTCTCCCCTTGACACCACCACACCAGTCTCTATGAGAGCTTCATTGGCTATGAGTATCGCACATAGGTATAGGAGATTCACTGTCGAGTCAGCCTCCGGCATACCGTCCCCCCCTCTCCTTGATCAGCGGAGGTACAGACAACTCGCACAGATCGGTTCACTTTTCTTCCTTCTTGTAGATTGCGCATTATTTAGATATATGTATGCGCTAAATGGAGCCTATTGTGATCACTTTGCTCGACTTTTCTCCCAAAAGACATATGATGCTTCATGAGGAATGCTCTAAGTAAGTAGACATGAGGCACATTATCCTTAACATATATGCCCACGAGCTCATTGGTAGACTCCAAGGGGCGGAGTCCGTGGTCATTCGCATGATGTCATGAACGGCGGGTTTGTGTATCCGTTGTTGATTGGCCGTATTCGCTGCAATGTGCCTACCTACTTACATGGCAGGAGTCTACGAATCCATCTGTATACAAATGCCGCACCTTGCTACAAGGCCTTCTCGTAAGAAGCACAAGGGATCGAACGAAGATTAACAGGTAACATATGCCTAGGCGAGCGATGTTGTACACCTAAGCATAAAGCACACTCGACGGAAGTTTTCGCTGCTGTGGATTGACGAGGCTCTCTGGAATATGGAGGCCAAGCAACCAAGGCTGACCGAGATTTCGAATGATGGCGTTTCTCATGTAGTTGTACTACCATGGTGTAGCAGGCGCTCATGCTTTCAAGCCTCTTAAAAAGCACATAAATGATAGGTTAGTGTATGTTCGCTAGATAATTATCATAGTTCCTCTCTCTGTCGTGCTTTTCGAATTGTAATTGAAAACGTTGCTATATCACAGAGTACAATCATCATAGTCACTTAATTCGATCACACCAATTCGAGTTTAAAAAGTGTAGCCACGAGGCCTCATTTAAAGCGAGTTCCTGTTGCGTAAGAGAGTACGCGATTACTCATAGGAGGAATAGCCAGTGCAATCTCTAGAAGGGAGCTCATATTCACATGATCTCTAAGGTAAATTTCAATTGTATGAAAGGAAGAATAAGGAGCTATTCGTCTTTAGCGACGATAAAATCGCCGTGTAGTTCTGGTACGAGTGGCACGATGCGGACGGTCACAGGTAGTCGTAGCTATCCGTGGTGCCTATGATAGCCTTAAAACCCATATTCCAGAGTTTCGTAGGCCACATACCAGTAGCCATCGAACATCTAACACAGTGCTCTGTTCAAGAATTGCTTTATCAGTACTCAATTGTTTTCAATCCCTCACCCTGCCTCATGACCTATACCCAAGGCTAGTCAATTTTCAATTTATCGATGTCGAAGCTCGAGCCGCACCATTATCGACAGTCACATTCAACAAGAAGAGACAACACCCTCAGCTTATAGTTTCCTACATTTCATAGTTTTCTTTGTTGGAAGACTTAAAAGTATTAGTCCATGATTAGCCGGGCCTAACGCTCCGAGTTTTATCATGTTAGCAAATAAACTGGCAATTTTCAGCCTAAATGTTGCAGGCAAAAAGACGCTCGTTGGCAGCTTGGTTTATAAAATGATTTCCCCAAGGACTTCGTATGAGGTGAACCCCCAATACAGCTAACGGTGTTTACAGAGTGTAGCTTTGAACTACCGCAGTTGAAACCCTTGGAGAGGAATAGGATCTCGAACATCGTGCCATCTCGCCATTCTACCCGAAAGAAGGTCTGACTCAGTCTTTCTACGCACCGCTAGTCCGCTTTACTGTCGAGGGTAAGGGTTCTCGCTCGAGGATATGACTCGGGAAGATGCACCAAGGGATTTCATTCTAGTTAAATAGAGACATCGATGCCGGATATAGCAATCTGGCTTATAGATGCTACAGACTCGGACCATGGAAAAGCTTCGAGTAATAGTCTGCCGTCGCTACTCACCACTGGGCCCCTGAGACCGAAAGAAGAGTTGCTAGCAACCATCAATAAGATGTAATACAAATGATACGGATGCTTTTCCAAAACTACGTAGGTTTTCGAAAATTGCTAATACTCGGGATAGAGATGTAGTAGCTACCCGTAACCCAGGTTTCAGGGAAGATTTTAGACCCTTTAGCTAGTATTGACTTTCAATAACAAAGATAAATGTCATGCTGATTTACCAGCTAACAGGTATTACTCAGCTAGGATGATTCCGTGCTCCTTGGTGAAGCTCATATCGATTTGAAAAGGGAGTATCTGAGGGACTGGCTCACTTGCGGTCTTGTCCTCTGTTGACTCGCAGCTCATGAGGGTCTCTAGTATGTCATCTCACAGCTGCGAAGACCCGAATACCTTACGCAGAGCTGTAACAGCTCAGGTCTGCAGCTCTAAACCACTACACTATCAAAAGATAGAACGTTGTCAACTCGGAAAGTCGACCGTTTGCATGTCAGGTGTCACGGTAGCAAGGGCTTCACTACGACCCAGGGGCTCCCCTGTAGGGGCTGTTTGGGCTACTAGATCTGTGTATATAAGGACTGGGCGACTCCCACTGTATGGGAGAGCCCAGGAATCAATAGAATTGACACCTGACCCCTACGTTTCTACTTCACTACTAGGCCACTGCTATATCCCTTCACTCTGGTGCAAAAGCACTTGACACTGCAGCTACTTATATAGGCACGGAACCGTGACAAGGGCACCATTACAAACGAGGGTTCTGGATAGAACGAAGAGCTCGGTCCTGGCAGGCTCCCCGCGCTCGTCAAAATCGTCGATGACGATGAACACCTGCCCCCTGCATTTATGGAGAAAGCAATATAGAAACTCTGCAAGGACAGCCGGCTGGTTGGTCGGCTTATCGAGAGTAGTGGCTTGTCGCTGTTCGGACCAATCTTTGGATTTATGTCAGGTCTGGCTTCGCCTGTAGGAGCTGATATACCAGGCTACAGAACATGAGTTAGGGCTCGTCCTCTTGTTGCGTGCACATGCTTCCCAGGGGCAAGGGCAGTTCTGAATGACGAACACCGAATGGACAACCTCTTCAGCATACATGGCATGATCTCATCACATTGCAGCAGCCGCCTACTTGAATCAACAACAGAAAACATGTCACGCAAGGTATATAGGCAGGTATGTATCGATGCATAAAATTTCTCCGCGACCCAACGGCAGCCGAAGCCACAACGGGGCGGAGGGTAAGTGATCGAAACCAAATTGGACATTCCTCTCTCCTCCCATTTCCCCTCCAAGACCTGCCATTGAAAAGATGCAAAAGCCAGAGTGAATAGGAAGGATTGTTCTTCATGAGGAGGAAAAGAGAAGAGAAGAGGAGCAAGAATGGTGCGACGCGTTTTTCGGTTTTAAGGCAGAGACTGCAGGGGAGTGGGGCTTGTGCGCACTACGCTAGGGCAGATCTGGTAAGGCTTGAACGAGGCATGTGGCTTGCAAGGTGCCAAGGGGTACGTACCTATCTGGTCAAATGTGGCTGGATGGCTGGGCTACCAGTCCAGTGCAAGCAAGCTGGATGGAACAACAACTTGTTTGTCCACGCGCAGGTAAACTCAAAGGTCAAAGCCTTGGAAAATACGAACTTTGAAAAGAGGAGGACAAGGTTCTAAATTTTTGTTGGCTCCGGGAATTTAAGAGGTTCTCATCCCAGCATTCTTGGACTTTTATTGCTTCCCAACTCCATACCCAGTCTCTAACTCAGCAGACAGTATTGACTGATATTTGATTGGTTGCTGGCAACCACCAATACCATTGCCGCAATAGCAAATCGCAACTACTTAGTGTCTACCTACCCCGCCAACCCACATTAAGCATTGGTGGGCTGGTCTCTTCCTCGACATCATCATACAACCACTTTTGCTCGAGAACTCATCTATCCACGTCAGTTTGTCATCCCTAGTTTGGTGACTCATCTGGCATAGTTCCCTCCATTTATTCCCTCCATTTTCCCTGTTCCGGTAACACGAAAAGAGTCACTGGGCGCACGAATCTCGTCTCGCTCGTCTCCCTCGACGCCCTGCTCTGTTTCTTCCTCTGCTCTACCCCGCCATCCCAAACAATCACTTCGGACATCAGCCAGCCAACTTTCACCACATTCGACAAACGCGCTGCTTGTTTTCTCGCCCTCCGAAAACAACTTACACCGCGAGTTATCTTCACCCTACTACCACACGTATCCACAATGGCTCGAGGAGGAGGAGCAGCGCCCGGCGCCAGCTCTCGCGGTCGCGGCGGCAAATTCAAGAAATTCACTAGAGGAGGTATGTGCTGCGTCCACCCCAATCCCACCCCTGCATATCACAAGTCTTGTTTACTAACACCATGTAGGAGGCAAGCACTTCTCCAAGGATCTACGACCTCTCGATGCCGACGGTAACGAGGTCAGCATGTGGAGCCAGAACGCCAAGAAAGGTAGCGACGATAGCGAGGAGGACTCAGATGAGGACTCCGAGGAAGACTCGGACGAGGACTCTGACGACTCCGCCGGCCCCTCGCAGGGCGGTCCAGAGCTGACGCGTGAGGAGCGCAAGGCCCAGAAGAAAGCTCAGAAGGATGCCGCCATAGCGCGGAGGAAGAAGGGCCAGGTCCAGGTCGGCGACCTGCCCAGCGACTCCGAGGAAGAGGAAGATGATGAGGACGACGACATGCCTGCCAATCCCAACCACTCCAAGGCCGCCCGGCAGATGACGAAAGCACCCCCCGTGAGCGTCGAGGAGGCCACCGAGGCCGTCAGCAAGATGTCTGTGGCCAGCACCAACAAATCGAACCTGAGCCGCAAGGAGCGCGAGGCGCTCGAGAAGAGACAGGCTGCGGAGCACTACCGCAAGCTGCACGCCGAGGGCAAGACGGACGAGGCTAAGGCTGATATGGCACGCTTAAAACTGATTCGCGAGAAGCGAGAGGCCGATGCTGCCCGTAAACTGGTACGTATCCTGCCGACAATACTCCAACTCCCTGCATATGATCTACGCCCGTCACATCCCCTTACCAACCATCAACTCTTGGGCTTTCTTTGTATGACGTACTGACGAAATATGATTCCAGGCCGAGAAAGAAGAGCGGGATGCACAGGAGAAGGAGCGTATGACGGAGAGGGAGGCGAAGGAGGCCAAGAGGCGCGAGGCTGCTCTCGGAAAACCCGCCAAGAAGGGCAAGAAATAAACATGTCACATTATATGTGAACTTCTGAAGTAGCAGCTACAAGTTACTCCGAAACGTGGTCAGAGGAGGAATGGACATATTGATTGGATGGGCAACGCTGGGGCGTTCATATCCCAACAAGACGACGAAGCCTAAGACTTCTTCCATCTGCGCTGCGCAAAATCTGCTTGTATCATGCCGTTCTACCAGATATCCGCTGTACACGTTGTTTTATTAATCGTCCGACAGCCTGTTGTGTGTGGCTTTTTGGGTTTTCCATCTAAGCGCGCCGTGCAGCTGCGTAACATCTAGTTGATACGTGACCTAATCCATTTTGTTCGTGTATCGTGTTGGCCAACTAAGATTTGTAGTTTTGTAACTTTCAACCTTCCTCACTGACAGACAGCCCACGGACCATGATTGCAACCGGAGATACGTCACATGTTTAACTCCGTCAGAGCAATTCATAAATATAAAGTGGATTCTACAGGGGTCGGACGGGAGCTTCGCCTTACAACAGGACAGCTTGACAGCTCGACAGCTAAGGGTGTTTACCCATCACCAACAAATTTCCGAGGAGCTCCGGTCCCTCAATGAGCTCTCCAACACCACACCACACCACCTAGCCCACCATGGCACGACAACGAAAAGGGCCCAAGACGACTTCCTCGTCCGCCAAACGCAGAGATGGCGGGCCGCCCACACCATACAAACGGCCGCCCGAGGTCCTGCAGCCGATAATCGAGACGTTCGACGAGAAGCACGTGTACATTATGCACATCGACAACAAGCCGGCGGCGTTCAAGCGCAAGGTGTTCGTCGTGCCGGTGCTCATGAACCTAGCCATCGTGCTGCTCTTCCTCTTCCGCGTCTGGTACATCGCGCCGTACTACCTGACCCTCATAATGTCGGCGCTGGGCTACTGGAACGACACGACCATGTTCATTGCCGACATGGACGACTTGGTCTGGGAGGAGCTGTACCCGATCATAGCCCGGCGCGCCGCGACTTTCATGCTCGACACCTCGCTTGCCGTCTTCCTGTGGCCGTGGCCCGTCGAGTTCGCCTTTGGGCAGACGCATGGGAACCCGGTGGCGTGGCGGCGTCAGGTCGGGTTCCGCGATCGAGAGGTCGTCGTGCGACGGAGCAGGAAGTGGAGCGCGGCGCTTGGCGACGTGGTCAACGACGGCGAGGACGGCACGAATGCCGCACGATCTTTCTTCCTGGCGCGTCTGGCGCAGGCGACAAATCCGATGGTGCTGGGCGAGAAGACGGGGTACGTCCTCATGGACGGCGATTGGGACCTCGACTGGGGCGCCATGATGGATGCGACGACCATGGTGGATAAGAAGATGGCTGCCATTGAGGCTTTTACGTTGGTTATACTTGTATATCAGGACGAGTATGGATGGCTGGTCGCGGACCTGAAAGGTGCCGTGGAGGCGGAGCAGGACGGGCGCAGGAGGCAGGTCCTCATGTTCAGAGACGCGCTTGCGGCGCTCGGCAAGGAGGATTTGTTTTATAGATGGATCGAAATCGTGCAGTATGAGTCGTCGCAGCCGGATGGCTTTGGGCCGGAGCGCCAGGAGAAGGCGGCGGGGCAGATCAGAGAGCTGTTTGCGAAGGAGGGCGTTGACTTTGATCAGTTCTGGGCGGAGAGTGTGGGGACCGACTCGGCGTCGGGGATCCAGGCTTGATGATATGTGAGGCGTGTTGATAGGCTTGGGGTGAGTTCGTTAAGGACTTCTTTCTGGGCTTGTGGTTCACGAGAATTATCTGCACTGCTTATCTAGGGAAGATGTCGATATTGCGACTACGATGGCCGTAACATCTGGACATAGAAGGCTCAGGCGAATCTAGCTGTATATATAATAAAAACCGACTGAGAACATAAAGTGACCGCACACATCCCACGCCGTGTGTTCTCCATTTTACCAGCACACATCGTGGTGATGCGATGATATCCTGTCCTCAATGGACTACCTACCTACCTACTAGCTACGTATTCTCGCCCAACCATTTCATGAGAGGTATCTGATTTATGACTTCCAGGCTGAGATCTGTAGGTCTGACGTGGCGCTTGAAGTAACCTATGCAAGACAAGATATGTGCCTATTCCCAGGTACCTAAGGTACTACCCCGTAGTTTGAGCAGGCAGGCAGGCTCGGCAGGAGGGCCGCTGTTGGGAGGTTCGAGATGGGAAGGTGGTAAGCGTGCAAGTAAATACTTCTATGACCGACAAGTTTGCGCGGAGGTAAAGGTACCTAGGTACCGTCACAAAAGATGATGGGATGCATGGAATGTGCAGGTGGGAGGTGGCAGGCGAGGCAGGTGGCGCAGATCGATCCCCCGCTAAATCCGGGGTTAGCGTACCTAGGTACCTACCTAGTGGGTAGGCGAGGTAGGTGATGGCTCGGCGGGCGGTTTTATTTTTCTTAGCTGCCATCCAAATCCTAGACATGCCTCGACTTGCGTACCTACCTTAGCTTCCTCCAAGTTGTTGCTGCTTTGCGCCATCGAAGGGTAGAACGGTCCTTCTTTCGTATTTCTGGACATCTGGACAGTCGGTCAGTCCATTGCGTCGTCGCGCCCAAGTTCTACCTACCACATACATTCGTTGTCCCTCGTCTGCTTGTTTCTTCCTTAATCGCCGATGTGGCAGCGTGCCACTTGATCCATCACTTCAGGATGCTGAGAGGGCGAGTTGCCAAGGTAAGCCGAATCGACAAGTCGCTATTCGCACCCAACCACTCACTGCCTCTTGCTCAAGACCGGCGGCTGACACTCTGAACTGCAGAAGGACAATTCCATCTGCACATTATGTCAATATCGTCTGTCTCTCCGACGCCCCGCGCCGCCGCCGCCGCCGCATCGCCGTCCCTTCTCCGCCACCGCACCATGCCCTGACGACTCTTCCCAAACCAACCCCTTGCTGAGGATACGGAATCCATATGCGCCTCAACAACCTGCAGACGGGAGCGCCGCCTCCTCCCAGCCCTCGACCGGTCCCGCACCCCCCTCCGGCATCCGACCCGTTGCGTTCGCTAGCCCCAGGAGGAGTTCCAATGACATCCTCGACCCTCACGAAGCCAGGGCGCGGCAGAGGCTCGTAAACGCCAACGACATCAACAAACCCACGCCACCTACGAATCTCCCCATCGAGGACCACCTGAGAAGCCAGCCGGGCGCTAGGCTTGGCGATACCAGCAGGTTGCGCCGGCAGCTGCCACACAGTAGTAGAGTGCCCTCCCTTGCTGTCGGCCATGTCGACCTCGGTGCCGAATTCCCCGTCAGGAAACAAATTGATCGGGGCTCCTTGGCCGACCGCGCCCCCCTCCAGTCCGATCGTTTCCATAGGCGCACTGGCTTTATTGGGCGGGATCCGCCTCCTCGGCGGGACTGGGTTGACAGGTTTGCCGGCGTAAGGAAAATGCCCGGACCCGAATGGCCACCCACGGCGCCGCCACCGCCATCACAACGCCCGGCCTTAGGCGGAGACACCCCCCCGCCGAGGAACCCGGTTAGCTCGCCCGGTCTGTCCGGCATAGCCAGGTCTGGCGTCTTCTCGCGCCAGGAGCAAATCTCAAGGTTCGAGAAAGCTTTCGCAGGAGACCCTCCCGCAAAAGACAGCCCTAGACCGGAAGCCAGAGCGAGGGATGCTGCGGCACCCGCACCCACACCCGCACCTGCACCATCACCATCATCTTTACTCGGCTTTGAGGCATTGGAGGCAGCCGGTACTCGCGATGCTGAAATCAAGACACCCACAAAGAGATTTTCGATAAACACAACAAGGGAATGGGACTTCCCCGTAAGAGGCACCCCTACACCACAAGCCAGAGCGCGAGATGCTACGGCACCGACACCGACACCGGCACCGACACCGGCACCTGCATCTGCACCATCATCCTCACGCGGCTTTGAGGCATTGGAGTCAGCCGGTGCCCGCGATGCTGAAATTAAAGCATCTACAAAGAGGCTTGTGGCGGACGACTGGGGTTTCCACAAGGCAGACTCGCAGGAGTGGGGGCAACTGGCGCGAAATCCCAAACCCCCATCGTTCCCCATCGAGAATAGACGGACTGCCACGCGAGACGATTTCAATGCCACCCGTCGGCCATCCAATTCTGAGCGTGATCAGAGGAGCGATGCCTTCGATAACTCGTTCAATTCCTCTCCCGGTTTCCGGTCGCGAGATGATCAACCATCTCGCACGGAGAGTTACGATGCGTCGAGGAAGTCATCTCATCCATCTTCTTCTTCCGATACACGAGATCTCGGCTACGACCGGGACACAGGCAGACGAAGGGAAGAGGCGCCTGCTCAGAGCCAGAGAAGTGGTGGCAAACGCAAGTCAGATCGGGGGTCTCGGTTTGAGATGGAAGACGAAAAAGACGGGCCAGCCCCTGCGTACGACAAAATGCTGGAGAAACGTCGAGATAGAGACATGCGGAAAGCACAACGGGAGGCCGAGCGCACCGAGCCTATTCCCATCATCCTGCCAGAGCTCATTAACATCACGTCTTTCGCCAAGGCGTTGAAGATCAAACCCGATGACTTCTTGGTCCAGCTCGGCGAGCTTGGATTCGAAGGGGTTACA
This sequence comes from Astrocystis sublimbata, assembly GCA_022453515.1. Lineage (NCBI taxonomy): Eukaryota > Fungi > Ascomycota > Sordariomycetes > Xylariales > Xylariaceae > Astrocystis > Astrocystis sublimbata. The sequence goes on along the minus strand of JAJNNY010000001.1, from coordinate 143,778 downwards.
CTGGACAGTCTGATGGCCGGTGAGACGGCGGCCTTGGTCGCGCAAGAGTATGGGTACGAACCAACGGTCGACAATGCCAGCCATGACCTCAAGCCACGACCTCCCCCAGAAGATGTCTCGTCATTACCTGCGCGACCACCTGTCGTGACGATCATGGGCCACGTCGATCACGGCAAGACGACAATCCTCGACTACCTCCGGAAATCCTCCGTAGCCGCGCAGGAGCACGGTGGCATTACGCAACACATCGGTGCCTTCTCCGTCAAACTATCATCCGGCAAACCCATCACCTTCCTTGACACGCCCGGACACGCAGCCTTCCTCACCATGCGCCAACGCGGTGCCAATGTCACCGACATCGTCGTCCTGGTCGTCGCCGCAGACGACAGTGTCAAGCCCCAGACCCTCGAGGCCATCAAGCATGCCCACGCCGCCAAGGTACCCATAATCGTGGCCATCAACAAGATTGACAAGGACGGCGCGCGCATCGACGCCGTCAAGGCCGACCTCTCCTCATCCGGCGTCGAGATAGAGGACTTCGGCGGTGACGTGCAGGTCGTGTGCGTCAGTGGCAAGACGGGGCAGGGCATGGACGATCTCGAGGAGAACATCCTGACGCTTTCGGAGATTCTGGACCATAGAGCTGAACTTGACGGACAGGCCGAGGGATGGGTGCTGGAAAGCAGTCTGAAGGCCACTGGCAAAGTCGCCACCGTGCTTGTGAAGCGCGGCACGCTGAGGCTCGGCGATTATATCGCCGCCGGACGGACGTGGGCCAAGATCAGAGAGCTACGCAACGAAGCGGGTGTTGATATCGAGGAAGCCCCGCCCGGAACCCCTGTCGAGATTTCAGGATGGAGAGACCTCCCCGCCGCAGGCGACATGATGCTGCAGAGCCCCGACGAAGACAAGGCCAAGGCGGCCGTCTCGTACCGCGAGAAGCTGTACGACCGCGAGAAGGACGCCGTGGAATACGAGACGATCAACGAGTCCCGCAAGGCCATGTTCGAGAAACGCGCTAGAGAAAGAGCCGAGGCTGAGGAGAAGACTAGCAAGAACAGGCATGGCAGGGATAAGGAGAGGGCCGGTCTCGCTAGCAACACGGGCGTGCAGGAGATTCTCCCGGACGAGGTCGACGGCGCCAAGATGGTCAACTTTGTCGTCAAGGGAGATGTGCACGGGTCTGTAGAGGCTGTCACTGCGGCTATACAAGAAATCGGGTCGCACGAGGTGCGTCCTCGCGTGCTACGGTCCGGGACAGGCGCTGTTTCGGAATTCGACGTCGAGCACGCGGCCTTGTCCAACTCTATCATCGTCGACTTCGCGACCGAGACGCCGGGCCATATCAAGAGCATGGCGGAAACCCAGGGCGTCACGGTGCTCGAGCACACCATCATCTACCGCCTCGTGGACGACATCAAGGCCAACTTGAGCAAGCACCTGAAGCCGGACATCAGCATCAAGGTCCTGGGCGAGGCCGAGGTGCTGCAGATCTTCGAGATCAACGTGAAGAGAAGGCAGTACAAGAACATCGCGGGCTGTAGGGTCCGGAACGGTGTGGTGGGGAAGAGCGATCTTTATAAGGTTTTGAGGAAGGGGGAAATTCTTTATACTGGTGAGTTTGGCTGTTTTCCCTGCTGGGTTTCTCGTCTCTTCTCTTCTCGTTTTTTCCCTTCGTTCGTTTCTCTACCTTTCTCCCTTCCCAATTCCCTTCATCTCATGATTCATGCATGACTATACGCGGATGACCAGACACTAATGTATAATGTGAAATGTAATAGGTAAACTCGAGACCCTCAAGCATGTCAAGAAGGACGTCACCGAGATGCGCAAGGGCTCCGAGTGCGGCATGAGCTTCGAGGATTTCACGGACATGCAGGTCGGCGACCAGATCCAGGCTTACGAGGAGGTCAGCACGGCGAGGAGCCTGTCGTAAAGTGCATGGCATGGAGTATACAGCATACAGCATACAGCAGTTGAAGCAAGGCTCTGCTCTGCTCGGAGTTGAATCGGATTGTGTTGTTCTTAGGGGATCATGGATGAATGGATGTTACGGCTGAGGCTGTTGCATATCGGTGATGGATAGCTATGGATGGATGCGTGTACGAGACGAAAATGGTGTACAATGATTCTCAGCTTGGTGGGATATTGATTGCACTTCTGTACTTATATACCTCCCCATCTACCATACCTCGGGTTAATCTTGGAGGATGAAGCGGCATCCTCATCGTTATATAGACGGAGTTGTCTTCCTAGTCTGTCTTCTGTTAGGTATAATAGAATGGAACACGGGTCACGGAGGAAATGAAGATGACGATGGCATAAAAGGGCAACGGCTTATACAAATACCAAACACCTGGGGAGATACGATAGGTCGCATCAGATAGGAGATGCCGGCTATCTATATAGCTAGCTAAGCAGCTAACTTATGCTGGGAGGACGGCGTTTAGCTGAGCAAGAGGTGCTCTAGCCGAGCAAAAGAGTACAATCGTACATAGACTATCTAATCTACCTATCTATCTGCAGAACGAGAAATAGAACAACTTTACCCACCTCCACCTCCACCTCCACCTCCACCTTGATAATAATGATTCGACTTTCATGTTCATGTCACTGATATTAGGTTAAGAACAGAACCTGTTTTTCTCTCGAGTTAAATCTTTCTTTCTCACCCTCCCCTTTTCCTCTCCTGCCTCCCCCCCCTTTTTTTTCTTTTCTTAAATAATGGGAAGAGAAGAACAGTTATGAAATAAAATATTTTATTACAGAATCACTTACTCACTCACTGTTCATGCTGATTATATGGAATTCCCACATGTACTTAATTAGCACACACATACATGCTACCTACCTAATATACACACTTCACTTGACTTTCACTTCACTTATCACTCCTTGTCTTCGAACACTACTAGGTAATAATTCCTCAACCTACCTACCTACCTACCTATCTCCTACCTGTCTCGGACTCATTCACACAAACCGAATGTAGGTTATACGATACTTACCTAGGTAAGTACCTAGTGATCACCAGCATCAAGCAAAACATACACCCAACCCAGCCCAACCAACCCTCGTTCATCCACGTAAAAAAACATTTTCAATTATTTCATTCATCTTTCATTTTGTCTCTTTTCTTTCATCTTATCTTCCACCTTCCATACTACATCACCATACTACATCATACTAAGTACTTAAGTAAGGTATGAAAAGACCCGACCCATCTCATCTATTTTTGCGTAGCGCCCCCTTTCCCCCTCCTCCCTCCTCCCCTCATCTAGTCTCCTACTCAAGCAATCACAAACTCCGGAATCTCGCCCATCTCCGCCTTTGTCTCGGCCCCACACACGTAGCTGACGCGCCACCTAAGGCGCGCGCTGTCGACTTTCCTGGCTGCGGCGGCGGCGTCGCCCGTGTGCCACACCTGGATGGCCTGCGTGACGCCTTTGGCCTGGTTAGGCTGTAGCGCGCGGCCCGTTTGGGGTTGGAGTTTCAGTTCGTAGCCCTGAAGGGTCCGCCGTTAGTAAAAATATTCTGTCAGAGAAGATATCCGGAGTTCATATCCCCGTGCGATTTCTCGTAGTAAGAACTAGAATGAAATGAAGAAGAAGAAGAAGAAGAACAAACGATAATTAACACATACCTTAGTAACCGCCAACTGGAAATGCAAGTCGCCAATCGGCTGCGGCGTCATGTTGGAGAAGGCGAACAGCAGCGACAACGCGTTGGGGGCCTGCGGCGCCCTGACGGCCTTCATGTCGATGCGGAGGAGACTGCTGCTCACAACGGCCGTGTGGTCGTGCGGCAGAGACGCTTCGGGCGGGAGGGCCGACGAGAACGACCATTCGTCGTCATCGCCTGCTGCCGCCGGAGGCTGAACTTGGGGTTGAGGTGGGGGCTGGGGCGTAGCTGGTTTTGAAGAGGAGAATTGCGACGCGCTGAGAGCTGCAAAGGGGTCGCTTGCCTTCTGGGGAGGTGGTTGTGCGAAGGCCGAGTACTGCCCGAGAGCAGGCTGGGGTGTTGTGGATTGGGATTGTGATGTCGATGGCTTTGAGACGAGGCCGGAGAACGGGGAGTGTGGGGGTGGTGTCTGAACTGGCGTTGGACCCCTGGCTGTGCTGTTTTGTGTTAATGATGATAAAAGGGCAGGCCCTGGCATATCTGCGATCAAAATTAGTTAAATTGATACTCGGCGTCTTCAGCTTCCACGTACTCTGATTGGTGCCAAAACCCAGTGAGATGCCGCCACCCTGTCCAAAGTTGCCGCTGTCTTCGCCCAGAGACAAGCCTAGTAGGTCATTTTCTACACCCGCTGCCTGAGACGAAGAGGAAGGCTCGCCAGCGGCCCCGTTTGGTGTGGCGTCGGCATCAAAATCGATTAATGACAACTCATTAGCTGCCGAAGATTTGCCCTTTCCGGGAGGGGCTGGCGCGGTAGGTAAGGGTGCACCCTGGGCGAGCTTATTGGCACCCTCGACATCGCCCTTCTTGAGCAGCTTCCACCTCTCGACAGTACGGTGTATGCTATCGTTGATTTCAAATAACTTGGCGACAGCCTCGTGGTCGTCCGATTCCTCTTCGCACATCTTCTGGATCTTGGGCTGGGCGCTCTGAAGTTGAGCGGCGAGGTCCTCGTAGACGTCCCCGTCGGCCACGTTGTCCCCAGGCTGGTAGATGGCGAGCCTCTCCTCCAGCAGACGGGCCTTGGCCTGGATCTTACCCACCTCCTCGGCGGCCTTGGCGCGGTAGTCCGTCTTGGAGCGCGTGTCGTAGCCGGCCATGATCTTCATGAGTCGGTTGGCTTCTTGCAGGTCCTCGGGTGCGCCTCGACGGATGAGCTCTTGTAGTTTGGCAGACTGGGCTTCACGCTCTTCCTCCTCCATCTCCTCGGCCGACTTGAGTCTCTGTAGGGGCGTGTTAGAGTTAGGCTTTTCACTTTCGAAGGTAGGCTTACATCGCTGGGGTTCAGGACGGCGACGTCGTCCCTCCTGACCTCGGGGAAGTTGTAGCCCTTGTAGCTCAGCAGACGGTGCATGTCGCGGATGAAGCCCAGGTCGTCCTTGTAGCGGCTGGTCTCGCAGATGGTGCTGCGCCACTCCTCGATGGCCTCGAGGATCTTGGTCTGGACGCGGGTGTAGCGGAAGGGGGGCCGCTCGGGGAAGCGGCGGACGAGTTCGTTGAGGAACTCCTTGGCGGCGATCTGCAGGTGGAAAGGGTAGCCGCAGTTCTTGACGCAGATGTCGAGCAGGTTCAGGGCCAGCAGGCCGACGTTCGGGTTGCGGCTGTTGATGTAATTGACGATGGCGACGGCGGCCTCGCGCGGGGCGGTGCCCTTCTTGCTGTTGACCAGGTCGGCGATCTCGAGGTTCAGGGCCAGGTTGGGTTCATAGTTCTCGGGGCTGCAGGCGCTGGCGATGAAGCGCTGCAGCTGCGAGGGCCGCGGATAGCCCATCTCGCTCCAGCGGTCGCGGGCCGCCGCGCGCGCCGACGCAGCCTCCATGCTGCCTGCTCTGGTCCTGCTGTGCTCGTTGCGCTTGGTCTGCTTGTCGTGGTTGTGGGTGTGGTAGATAGAGGAAGTGCGTAATCGGTGACTGTCGCTGGCGGAGTCGCTGTCAATAGGAAGGGGTTCGTTGCTCGCGCGAGATCAAGAGAGGCAGATAGAATGACACGATAAAAGCGACAATGGTCCAACAATGGCTGTGCTGTTGGAAGGGTCGGGCTAAGCAATGGAGCTATTCAGCATTGATCGACTACTACCAGACGAGTGAGCACAAGGGAAACAATGAATGTGCTTACCGGAGGTGGTTGGCAGTGTGGGGTTGAGGTGAATGAACAAGTGTCTCAATGTTGTCGGAAGGATGACGACGATGTTGGCGATAAGGCAGCTGCACCGACTTACCTGGCCTTGGTCTTAGTGTAAGGGGGAACACTCCTAGTTCGGCCCACGATGGTAGCCTGCAGAAGATGGCTGGACGATGCCCGGAGACGAGGCAGGCGCAGGCAGCTTCACCGTTCCATCCCACTTTGAGCATCAGCTCTTCATTGGTCCCTCCATCCGCAGCAGCTACTCTTTTGTGGAGAAGGTCCAGTGCAGCAACCTGCCAGGCCTGCACCTGACCCGCACCTGCAGTGCCCGGTAACTCACCCGAGAAGAGCATAGACATGCTTAGATGCATTGGCTTTTCAGGGATCGAGCTTATCGTACAATCGGAGAGCGGCCCCACCACCCCGCCCCGCTGCCACCAGTGGACCCTGCGGACGGGATCGCCAATCGACCATGACGGCGACTCGGTACCCCTCCAGTTCCGTGCTGTCTCAAAATCAGTCATCCTCCGCTGCCGAATAATTGTGTCGCAACCCAACATCAACCCCAAATCTCTCGACGAATTCTTCATTTCGAAAACTCTACCTCCCATCATCTCGATACACACCTAGCCAACACACCGGACTGCTCAGATTAATCAAGCCACCCCTCATCAACCAATAATCAATTTGCCATGGTCCGTCACAAGAAGGATTTCCGCGGCGGCAAAAGCGGCCCGCGCTCGCGCCCACGCCCACCCCGAAACAACGACAACTCCGACGACAATGCCGAAGACGCGAAGCCCCCCTTCAAAGCCGCCTGCTGGGACCTGAACCACTGCGACCCTAAGCGCTGCTCCGGCAAGAAGCTGATCCGCCTAGGTCTCATGCGCGACCTGCACCTGGGCCAGCGCCACAACGGCGTCATCATCACCCCCAACGGGAAGCACACCCTGTCGCCCGCCGACAGCGAGCTAATGGACCAGTACGGCGCCGCCGTCGTCGAGTGCTCGTGGGCGCGCACGGGGGAGGTGCAGTGGAACAAAGTCGGCGGCAAGTGCGAGCGCTTGCTGCCGTATCTCGTCGCCGCCAACACAGTCAATTACGGAAAACCGTATCGGTTGAACTGCGTCGAGGCGCTCGCTGCGAGCTTCTATATCTGCGGCCACCCGGACTGGGCCGAGCAGGTGCTGCGCCCCTTCAACTACGGCGAGTCGTTTCTGGCGATAAACTCGAAACTACTTAAGAAGTACGCTGGCTGCGAGGACGAGGAGGGGATCAAAAAGACGGAGAAAGAGTGGTTGGATCGCTTGGAGAGGGAACATGCCGAGAGTAGGGAGAACGACGACAACGACGATCTGTGGAAGGGGGGGAATCTCAACCGCAGGATAGAGGTTGACACGGACTCGGACAGCGATGAGGACGAAGGGGACGATGACGATGACGAGGAAGGAAATGGCGAAAGGAGCGGCGACGATGAGAGTATAGACGGCATCTACCTAGGCAAGAAGCCCACTCAATGGCCCAAGCCAAGCGAAACCAGCGCAAAAGATCCGCACAAGATACAAAAGCAGAAAGGTCCTTTCGATATAACAGACGATGAGGACAATGAAGACGACGACGAAGCACAAATGGAGGAGATAAGACGGAAGATCCTAGCCGCGAAGCCCTTCGCCGAATCTGAGGACCTGGAGACCAAGAAACCTAAGCCGCAAGCCATACCGCCCCCGCAACCACAGCGATACGAAGTCGATCATGACATGGAGCCGGATTCCGACAACGGCAGCTCCGGTCCCGACGGTGATGACGACGCGTTCGACAATATTATTGATGCGACGCCTATTACGGATAGGACGGGGCTCGCGAAGCTGGAGAAGGAGAGGGCGAGAAATACGGTGACGAGTCGGACGTTTACATCGGGGGGCGCGGCCGCGCCGAGGAGGTGGTGATGCGTGCGGGGCAAGAATTAAATCAACCAAGACTGTAAAAATCAAACGAATAAAAAAAGTCGAATAATTTATTTGCCATAAAACTTGTGCTGTGATGTGTAATCAAATGCGGTTAAATTTGTATATCCTTGAATAAGCTCTCCATCGTCATCGGACTGGTTCTCGGTCATGGGCAAGCACCCCCCAAGCAACAAGTGTCTTATATCGGGAGGTGTGTAGACTTGGTTATATTGCTAAACTCCAGTATCTTTGTCGGAACGCTCACGCCTCAAAGTTGAATGGCGAGGTGAAGCAAGTCCTCAGGGGTGACATCTTGATAGCCACTCCCCTTATGTTGCCCCTGAGACTTAACACACAGTTAACATCAACAGTCGCACTGTCCCGACCTGTCGCGATATTTCAATATAAGTAAGTATCCACTAACGATTTCTCACCTACTTGGAAAACATTCATATGTACGAAGGAAAGCATAGTCTATTGCTTGATTTTCAGCTAAAGGTGTAATTATCGGAACTACAGTGCAACCGATGAGTACAGGGTAAGCTGATGAGAATTTGAGCATGCAGCTTCAATCTAGTGCTTTCAGGCAGAGTTATAAAACCTTCGCATAGTGCTCTTAGCACCAGATAAGTACTATCCTGAAACTCCTTTGGCACGATAATTATTGCAAAGTGACTTGCATATCGAAGGAAGAGTGATGTATGTAAGTGGAGATTAGGTTGCATGAACGAACACCACATGCGGAGGGTGGTCGAGTAGAGCCCTCTAACAAGGGTCTTTAACTTGCGAATCTTCAGGCAATTCGACAATCGTGCAGGCAATTGGCGTGAATTGGCAGAACATGGTCAATCTCTATACTGAATAGATTGGCTGTATAGCCATCACCATTTCCTTCAATTGCAGTTACGCCCTCAGAATCTGAATTCAGATTTGTCTAGACGCGATCATGAGCTACTAACACTCAGGACTGGTAATTAACGCTCAGTATCATACACCAACCTTAGTACATATTTGAATTCCCACCTATAGCTCCAAACATTGATTTCTCAAACGGTTCGGTAAGAAACTTAGCTCAGTTCTTCGATAGCTAATGCAAGTGCGAATGCCCGGTCAATAATTACTATCAATAGAGACCATCTTGAAATCCAATGTTCAATTCCCTCCCTTGTTCGATGATCAATTGATCGTTGAGGGTAGTAAAATTGCAGCATATTTATACATGTGCCGTGCGTGACAGGCAGACCAGTATCACCCGTGAGAAAGCCTCAGGCTGATACACCAGGGTCGTCAGGCTTTCACGAAAACATGAACAAGCCACACTTGTTTTCGGTGGGGAGGCCTCTATGGCCACCAGATGTGGTGGAAGGGGCTGTAAAGACGACTCATACAGCAGTAAAAATCAATCGATTGGCCTACATCTGGGGGGCTCAAGGCAAATTCAAGGCAGGCAAGGTTGCAGCGATCGCTTCAGCCAGGCTTTAAATGTGGCGAGCCCCCCATATGCCGTAGGAAGTGTCAGCTCCGCCTATACCACCAAGATAACACTCATACTTCAAAACGTGCAATTTGACATTCCAGGCGTCATATGACGACGTACAGCATGAAGAACAGAACCAGCTGGTACCAGAAAGCCAAGGACAGGGCTCAGACTCTGAATCCCACCAGTTTCACGCGAGGGAGAAAGACCACCAACGAAAAAGGCGATGATGCGGCGGGTAAACAGACGGGCAACACGGCTTCTCCCAAGGGCCAAAGTGGCGCGAGTGTTGCATCTACAGTGGCCAGCATAGAAAAGAGCCTGACCGAGCTCTCCTATAAGCCGGCGACAATGAAAGGCCACGTTCCTCTGAATGTTGATACTGTGAACGTCTATAACCTAGACTGGTGGGAGCTGGAAGAATATCTGAAGAAGATATATCCCGGCGTGCCGTTTCCGGAGAGTGTAAGTCTTAGACAGCGTCAAGGCCGACCGTCGTATCTCCAATTTGCTAATGAGTGTTGATGTTTTAGCAAGCTGTGGAAGATCACTACCTGATTCTTGTCCCGCGCCCATTGACCGACGTAGGTTTCCAACAGAAAGTCCAGGATCGCCCGTTTTCAATGACTGACTTTGATGTGCTCGCTGTTAGGAAGAGCGAGATGAAATTAACGAGATTCGGGCACAACATAGAGCCCGGGTGAAAAGTGCAGCTGGGAATGGGCAGATACGGGCACGAGCAGAACACAGCCCTGACGGCCCTCGGCGGCCTCTGGAAAATGACGATTGATTGCCTGTGATTGTTTTCAGTGTAGCACTAACTACATGAAGGGAGTGGTGTGCATGATTTCTGCCCAAACCTGTACTAGACGATGTGTCGCATCGGAATTGGAGTGTCGATCTTGCTTTTCGTTGCATTGTTTCCTATTTGGGTTGCCTCCATGTTACGTTAGATGCTTAGGTAGCAGTAGACATTGCTGACAGTTGTATTTCCTCATTTCTCGGGGGCCATTTAGGCAACCATGTGAGTTATGCACATTTCGGTATGAGGGCGGCTGTACATGACCACCCGATAATAACGCCACGTTACAGGGCTGCCTATCCTCATGCGGTATCGTAATGTCCACGACAGAGGCGAACCAGCAGGCTTTTTGGGGTCTATTAGGCGTTCTAGGCCATCAAGTAAATACGGTTAAGATCCCCTGCTGCGATCGCAAAGTTGACTATAGGCTCACCAAAGGGACATGCTTCAAATTCACCTTCTACTCAAAGCTTCTTGACACTTTTCAATTGATCAAATACGTGATTACTTCTATTTGCAATCCTTCGCATAAAGAGTTAGAAAGATGAAGATCGAACTGCCTACAGAATTCTCCGATTCGTATCTGATTTTTCAGAAATATCCTCGTTTCATCGTCTCCAGCGCCGCCTATGGCCCTGCATTATGGGGCTTGCGCGACAGACTGAATCGCAAAAAGGGGAAATTATTCACAGGCAACCCCGATGACATTGTGATCCCAATTCGAGAAATACAGAAAAGTGTGCAAGGACAGTTCGAGATCTCGAAGCGCAACCTGCTCTCCGAGCAAAAGTTGAAGGAGTGGCTCGGCGATACCTACGAACGAGACACTAAGAACGCTGTCAAATTTGTCGGCTCTCTGGCTACGCGACCGGATCCTCAATGTCGCTTTATGTGAGTTTCATAAACGCGCCCAAAAACGCGCCCAAAATCGTGCATGTTGAATTGATGATTGTGGCCTCAGCTTCTTGATTTCGGACAGCGCTTTGGCTCCGCTTGAATTGACGCGCGATTGTCTTCTCCGAATCCTGACGTATCACCAAGTAATGCCGACGTACATCGATCTCTTATTGGTGTACGGTGCAGACGAGGAAGACCGAGAGCTTCGCTACAATGCTTTTCGAACACGAACGACCTTCATCAATGCCGACCCCGGCAACATCATCCCTGACCTGAATAGGTCTGGTAGGCAGCACGAGATATGTTACAATCTCAAAGCGGTATCGCCGAAAGAACCCACCCAGAACCAGTTGGTCAAGAGGCGTTGGCGAATACGTCAAGCTGCCGTTTACCATCGGCTTGATCTGGGCACAGGTTCGGCTCTATGGATTATAGCAGACCCCAAGGAAGCTGTGAAGAAGTTGATAGGAGAGATCCTGCCGGAGGGCAATGTACCCAGCGGCTTCCAGTTCAACACTTTCCAACAGTCCTTCAGGTCCAGCCTTGATACACACCTGGCTCTAGCACAATGGGCATCGGATGAGTGGCGGTGGCACTTACAATCCCTCGAGGCAACTATTGATAATCTGACACGCCCGGCCCTTATGTTCGACGATACCAATCCACTTCAGCCGAGAATTCGGCCACGTGCCATCACACGTGTTCAAGAGTACGAAGAAAAGGTGAATGAAGCTGTGATGGTAATGGAGTCGAACATCAAGATTCTAGAGTCACTCTTATCCTCATACACAGCGCTAGTGGAAGACCCGGACTTCCCCAGCGCAGAAGTTTCTGGGTGCCGAAAGGCGCTCAAGAAGTTTTCCGCACGCTTGAGCGAGTTCATATATGATCTCGAGACACAAGCTGAGCGTGGCAGGGCACTGTCAAAGATCGCTAAAGACCGTAAGGATATAGTTCTCCAGCAGGCGCAGATGCACAACGCTGCGAGACAAGAGAGACTCGCGGACAGCATGTGGGAGTTCGCTGAGCGAGGCCAGAAAGAGGCCATTGCGATGCGCACAATCACCATCATCACCCTCCTTTATCTGCCCCCGACATTCGTGTCGACCTTCTTCAGTACAGACGTCATCAAGTACCAGGATGACGGGACGGATAAAGTCTACTTCTCACTGGCCGCTCTGAACAGCTTTCTATATGTAACAATTCCGCTTTGGGCCATAACCCTGCTTGTGGTCATTATCTACTACAAGTGGGAATCCTGGCGAAGGGAGCAAAGACCGAGAAGCTTGCTGTCCCACGACCGCGATGTCGATGAGATCTGGGGAAAGCATTTCAGCTCGGGGGCGGAGCCTGGTGATCGAACTATGTCCAGATCCTTCATACAGCATTTGCTTGGCAAGCCACCCAAGTCAGTCTCTTAGCTAAAGTGTATATACCTTAGGTAGGTAGGTAGGTAGGTAGGTAGGTGGATGGATAGGAGTTTATATTTGGCTGTGTAATGCTGTAATGAAGCTGAATTATGTTTCGAGTAAATGCGTGTCGCCTTGTAACATCTTCAAGTGATCATGAAGGGCTGTGCCCCTAATTCTCTTGTTCCTAGATCGTCGATATGCATAGCCTGTAAGCCACGGCTTCGATGAACTGGGGTTTTGTGGCAGTGAATGCGCCCTACTCCTGTTCTTGCTCGCTCTGATTGATTGGAGTAAACATTGCGTCGACTTCGCCCCATGGCGCTTGGGTGTTCGTCTGCAGGCGTTCCCCCGCCTGAACCATAGATGGAGGCGAGATGATCTCTCTCATCCATCACCGATGTAACCCTTTTGACGCGAGAAGTCAGTCATTCTCAGCTAATGCAGCTGTATATGTAGGCTATCCTGTAGTCGAATGCAGTGCACCCTAACTGTCTGTATGTAAGTCAGTTAAGTTCACAGGTTCTTTTGGTGGGAGGCCTTGCAGCCTTGTTGCAATCTGCATCCATATTTACCCCCCATCAGTAGTTTCCAATTTTCGCCCATTAAAATCAAAATCTCTCCTATACGTAATCATTCTTATACTATCAAATTGTATCAATTCATTCATTTACGCGCGATACAGCACGTGTATTCGGCGTTGACTGCATACTACTTCTATACCAGCACCCATTGACGGCCGTTCATTTGCCCCTTCTTCCCCGCAATGGAACACCATCTCAGCTCTCAATTACCTCTCTCGCCGACGCAGCGCGAGTATCAGAGTGCGATGAAAGACTACTATAGAGTGCGAGACGAGAACACGATCAACGAAGCTGAGGAGCTCGGCAGTCGCAGCTTCGTTCTCGCTGAAAACGTCACAACTACACTTCTACATGACAAAAACTGGAATCACTTGGAGCATGGACAAATAGCTCGACTTCTCGACACTGCTTACCGACGCGTTAATTATGGCCTTCCGTTCCAGAGACCGAAACAAATCCTCGATCGCCTACCGATATTCTATACACTTTTGGACCTCGACCTGGGTCACAAGATACACGAGTTCGTCGAGGAAGGGATCGGTGAACTGCCGATCGAACTTGCAATTCTAGAGAGGTTGCTTCCTGCAAATAGCCAGAATGATGCAGAGAGATTCTATAAGCAACAATGGCGATGGTGTGCTTTGAAGTTCGGATGGAACATGAGCAAGAAAGCTTCGTCTCACCAGCACATCATACCGATCACGGCAAGAGAAAAGATCGAGCCTACCCGAGATGGAATACCAAAGACAGACAGGAAAGCTTCGCTGTGGGTGGTGGAGGTACCGACGTGTTTCGTAGACAAGGAAATAGACGAAAAGCTTGGCTTGCCAGACGACGATGATGCCGAAGAGGACAGCGAGAAGACAGTGTCGGTAAGTTGTTTCTTACAGTCAACAACATTGCATCTTCTGCTAACTCAATTGCAAGAACCGCCGACTTGTCGTCAAATGCTTTAACAACAAGCGAAAGGACGAATTCGACGCCGAAAAGAAGATCTACAACGAAATCGGCGAAAAGGACGGAATCGTTCAGTACATCGGATGGTATACACACTGTGAAATCAATAGCGATACACACGTGGAGGAGACTTACTACAATCTCGTTCTCGAATTGGGTGCTCAAGATCTGTACAGCGCATTCCAGAAAGAAAACCCTCCCATAACTTTCTCGGAGATACAGATATTCTGGCAATCCATGTTCAGCGTCGCTGATGCGTTAGCTTCCATCCAAGTGATGCAAAGCGGATCATATATCACCTACTTGTATGATCCTCCCCAACACACATTAATCGAAATATGCCTTATCTAACTAGTACGCTATCTCCCAGGTGGCACGGTGATATCAAGCCTGAGAACATCCTAGATGTGAGAGGCTGCTTCAAGCTGGCTGACCCTGGTGAAGCGCAGGTCCAGGTTGTTCATCAGTCGCAGAGCGGAGAAGTACCAAAGATACCGGTACCGGGTGGTACTCGAAGCTTTGGTGAGTTCCATGGCTATTTTCTCACTTTCTGATCTAATCAATCTCCAGCGGCGCCAGAAAAGTTCACATACAGTCCCGACCGGCCTGCGCGAGAACCAGAAGTGACCCAAGGCAGTGATATCTGGTCCTTGGGGTGCGTCTTTTCTGTCGCGGCTACATACGCTGTTCTAGGAAAAGAAGGAGTAAAACAATATCGGCTCTTCCGTGAGAATGGGATCAAATCTCTTGGAATCGGCATTGGCGATCCTTTTCATGACAAGGTCCGAGTCTTGGGAGCAGTCACCGATTGGCACAAGCATTTGAGGAACAATCTTCGACGAGATGATTGTTATACTGCTAAGGTGTTAGATGTCGTTGATAAGAAGATGCTGATTACACCCGGCGAAAGCAGAATCAGTGGCACTGATTTGTGTCAAGAACTCAAGGCCATAGACGATGAGGCAATCAGGTCAACCGATGACTCGCTCGACTATATCGCCGGATTCATCGACAAAGTAACTCACCTTTCCAAAGGAAGTATTTCCGATCTAGAAGATGTTCCTAGGGAGATATCAAAAAGCGGAATAGAACTTTTCTCAGAGGAGCTTCTCTACCCATCACGACGCTCGGAGGGACGTCCAATGTCACGCGCCAAACATCAACATCTAGAAGAGTCTTTACGAGGAATCGGGACAGGGCTTGACCGCAGCCCACGCCTTATCATTCCAGAACGAGAATCTGGATTCTTTACACAGGCCCAGAACGACGCAATTAACGCCCTTGACCGCGTCCGTGAAGACGCGCCTTCGAAGCCACCAGATCCTCCCACCACATTCTGGGAAGTAGAAGATCACATATTGGAGTGCCAGGGGTACCACAGAGATCACTTCAATTTCAAGAAGCTCGGCCATTACTTCAAGAGACACACATCAGTGTACGGGAAGCGATTGGGTGGCAAAGACGACCAATTGGACAAACATTTCACCAACCGCGACCTTGTGAGGAAATCTACCCCACCCCCGAGAACTAAGCGCCTCGCCTTGAATGAACAACTATCCACTGACTATAATAATCAATGTTTCTCGCAGGTATATCTAGTCGATAACGCATCATCTATGAAACGTTTTTGGCAGCACGCCACGTACTTGCTTAAAGTGCTAGTGATGCGGTCTTTAGGATACGATGACAACGGAATGGAGCTTCGTTTCACAACCGACTCCGAAGGGAAAATGAAGCTCACCCCAAAGAGAAATCAGAAAACCCAAGACTTCCTCGACAAGATGAGCGATGCTAGACCGAATACGCTCAAAGTCGGGATATCTGGAACGGACATGGTCGCCAACTTGAGTCTAATCCTAAACGAGCATCTAATGAAAAATATTAGCGATGGGAGGAAGCTGAAAAGACACTTGACGGTGTTGGTGCTGACGGATGGTCTGTGGGAGAAGAATAAGGAGGAAGATGTTGACGATGAGCTTGTGAACCTCATAAAAAGAATCCCGGAAGAGAGCTGGGAGCCAGACACACCGATCGGAGGTTTTGTCACAAATGAGAAGCAGTATCCGCGTCCCCGTCCTGTTTCCATTCAGTTCATTCGGTTCGGCCATCATCCGGACGCAATAAGACGTCTCGATCGGTTAGACAATGATCTCAAAAATCGGCGCGAACTGGCAGAAGCTTCCATTCCGTACGTAATTACGCCCCAAAACACATCGACGCCCATATTGAATTGCCTAACGCAGTAACAGTGACATAATCGACACTGAGGATGCTAACGGGGACATGTACAAGATGTTTCTAGGCAGCTTCCTCGAGGACTTTGATAACAAGCCCATCCAAGGCGCGTATAGCACGAGCGGTCGCAGCGTTACGTCACCCACAACCACCACCACCACTGGTCTAGAGGCGAACGACTACGACACGCCCCAGTCACCACCTTACTTGCCTAACCGCACAAGCCCGGGTCTCAACCCCTCCCCAGACATACCCCGCTTATCGCCAATATCAGGAAGACAACCATTCCCATGGCCTGGCTCGTCCCAGGGATACGCGCCTAGTAACGAGCTCGCACTTTCGCCACATGCGTATCAACATCATCGGCATCACTCCGGTGAGTACACAGCAAGTCCCTCAGTGAGCGATGCGTATTACATGAGGCCTCGCGGAGCGTCCCAGGGCCAACAACACAGCAACCCCTCATCTCCTCTCACACAGGGCCCACCGTTGGATCCGCTCAATTCTGGATAGGACACTCTCGTGGTGTCGTACGATGTCATTAGTCACACAATGCCATTTTCCAGGTCTTGGTGTTGTGAACTACAAACCAAAACTGATGCCGCTGAGCAGGGTTTTGGGCTGGCAGCTCGAAAGCAAACACTCACATGTACCTAGGTAGTGGTTGGGCAGTAGGTACATGATGGCCTCGCAGCTATTCACTACCCCCTCTCGCCTATTCTTGCTACTTTCAAGCACCATGAAGCCCAACTACCTCCATGTACAACATCTGAGCGGTGTTTGAGGTGGAGTCTCGCCTTGCGATACCTCGGTGACTGCTAGAGAAAGCGGTTATTCGCCCACGATCCAACTAGCTTGGTCTCTCACGTAGTATTAGCTTTCATCCTCCAATGGAACGATTTACGAGACATATTGTCGCCTACAAGCCTTATTGACTCTTTGATTCAAATGCTTAAGCGCCGAACTGTGGCTTTGTCAGACCGTTGGGGCTCGTGCACTCCTCCAATGAGCATGCAACTGCCACGACCTCCTTTTTGGAATGCCAGCAAATAAGGTTCACAATTCCCACGTGACCGTCCTAGATGTGTCCTTGACTATTCTATCTTAGTGTTTGCGCTATCAAAATGAATAGGTAGCTTTGCGTATCTTTGGATACTTCCCATAAAGCGTGAGGTCAAGTCAAAGGTGTCACTATATACACAGCTACCTACCGCGATCGTTGTAGTATTTTGCAGCGGAAAACATTACGTAAAGACCAGCAGTAGGGTCGCAATCTGCGCACTGTGTTCTTCCTCCCTCTGTCTGCGATCACGAGCTGTCCCTGACCTACTGAACACCGTACCATAAAACACCATGCAATTCATATTATATACTGAACTCGATTTATGGATATAGGACAGCTGTTGCATTTGTTCGCGCCTTTGTTCATGATTTGAGGGATTTTTGCTGGCTCAATTGGCCACAAATCCGACCATTGTCTCCCTAGAGACACTGCTGCCTGTCCTAGGTTTCACTGCTCGGAGTCGGGTGATCACGAGATTAATTCATTGGATGGGAAGATCAGTCTTCTCCTACTCTTTGGGCCTAAAGAAATAAAGATTGTGCTTTGCTTGTGACTCCAGGGAATTCCATACCAAGTCGTGACATTGTCTGCGTTGTGATTATCAACATGTACAGAACGGACATCAGACGGTTTGTATACATCACATAGGCACCTGGAGACCTCAATGATGTCCCAAAATGTGCGCTAGACACTGGGGGTGGACTACGTCAGTGGATCGCGCAGTTAATGATGATGGGTCACTTAGAGGGGGACGTATTGTATCACTGGGGTGAGGCTCCAGGCCTGACGGATGCCCATTTTGCGACCACCACGGCCTCATTCTATGCCTCGCCATCCTCGTGGCACTGCAAATACGGGCACCATGCCCCCTTTGCTCTGGCCTTCCCCATGGGCACCCCATGGGCAGTACATGGGCAGTAAAAGGACCGGACTCCTCACAGGTCCGAGCGCCTGGGGTCAGTCTTAGGGTCGAGGACCACAAGAGACGTCCGGCAGTCGCCTCTGACATCTAGGGTTTACATAACTCGATAGATACCTACATATGTACCACTGGTTGGTCGTGGCCAACCTAACGGCCGAAGAAAACATTCAATGCTAGGCGCTTAAGATGTTTGTTTGCTTCTTGGACCGCTAGTCCACGTTGGACAACGAGGAGGGCCACATGCGACTTGGACTGCCAGACTACATGGCAGCCCTGTATGACACCACTATTAGGTGACAGTATTTGTCCGCTCTTTCCATATCTTGCTCTTGTAGACATGATGTACTCCAGAAGAGGGGTTAACAGTAGGGTCAGAGACCACCATGGTGCACACAGGAGCCTTGTGTATCTTCAACCTCTCCCAACTGGGCGAATGTATCATTTCCTACCATTTCACAGGCCCTCACGGTACTACCACAACTTTGCCCACCTACCTTGATACTCGATCTCTTGATTTTCTTTATAATGCTCTAAAGAATCCCAATATCTCCTTCCACCTGCGTTCAAATCATCAAATTCACTGCACCTTAATCCTCACACAATTTCAGTTGCTTTTTATCAAGTGTGAATTCCTGGATTCACTACATTTCTTTCTGCCTTTCAGATTCCATATCATTCATTATCCATACGCTTAGACCCAACCAACTTTTACAACAATGGTGAGCTTCTTGTTTTGAATCGGTTTACCGAAATTATTCTATGTATACTTACACCATGAAGTCTTCCTCTACAGGCTCAGGCTCAGGTGCTGGTGGTCGTCGGGGTAGTAATGGGCCCGGGAGAAGAATTCCAGATTACAAGTAAGTTTAACAGACTACCAGTGTAGCCTATACCTTTTCTATTCTCAGATGGACTAACAAGGTGGTGCGAAAAAGGATTCCTAAGGAATTCCCCTGCCCTAACTGCGAGACAGTCCTCAGGAGAAAAGACTCCCTAATCAGACACGCCCGGATGCAGCATGGTGTCGGTACCTTGCATTGGTGTCCAGTGGCCCGATGCATGGCAGGCAGAAGAGGATTTTCGCGCTTTCACGACTTCCAAAAACACATGCGGAACAAGCATGACAGGCATGTTAGCCGAGACGAACCTGTATCACGTCTAACCTCCCGCCGCCTCAACCGCCATGGGGCTACTCCTGAGCCTTGTGACCCCGACTATGACGATGAACAGCTGCTTAACGAAATGGAAGTCGATGAAGATCTCGAGGCTGGTAATCTGGTTTCTCGACGACGTGCCCCTGATTACCCAGACATTGAAATATACGAAGACGGTACTGGGGATGAAGGCGATCATGGCTCCGGGGATGGATCTGAGGACCAGGGAGTTGAGCATGCTGCTATGGATCGACTCCAAACTGTCCCTCAACCTTCACAAGGACGTCGACGCCGGCACTATCGTTATTCCATGGAGTACGAAGAGGAGATCGAGCGCCCGCAGATGGAAATTGAAGAAGATGAGGACTCAGACAAGGAGAATATAGATCCAGGTCCAGAGGAACAGCAGGATGAGCAACATCAGCAACCGGCTGTGCACACTCAACAATTTCCATATGATCCGCGCCAATTTGCGAATACACACCAGCATCAACATGTTCAGCAGCCAGTTGCGCACACACAACAGTATCAACAGTATCAGAGTCCAGTTGTCCATGCGCAACAGGGTCAACAATATCAGCAGCCAGCTGCCTATACCCAACACCATTATCATCAGCAGCAGCAATTTATGCACACACAGCAACATCACCATGACCAGCATCTAGTTACGCATATGCAACAACATCAACATCCTTTGCCCAGTGCTTTCTCCAGCCCATGGCCGCAAGGCCAACTGCCCCTACCAGACTTTCTACAGCCTGCTGTGCCATTTATTCCATTCACCG
This sequence comes from Astrocystis sublimbata, assembly GCA_022453515.1. Lineage (NCBI taxonomy): Eukaryota > Fungi > Ascomycota > Sordariomycetes > Xylariales > Xylariaceae > Astrocystis > Astrocystis sublimbata. The sequence continues at coordinate 123,742 of JAJNNY010000001.1, read as the reverse complement.
GGCCATTCCCACATAACTATGGATTATTCAACCCTCCCACCCATCCGTCGCAGGCTACACACTACCCAGCTACAGCTTGGCCCTCCCAGCCACCACTAAAAGTCGCCAGACACAACGTCCTGCCAGTGCCAACAGCCCCTCAACCGCGCTCCATACTCCGCCAGCCCTCGGTCGTCCCAAGCAACGGGCCTCGACGTGATCGTCGACGCAGGCCCCAGTTCATTCTTCCCGCAGATCAGAATCCTAACCGAACTGGAGGACCTCAACGTCTACCCCAGACCCCACGGCGACGGAACCACCGAGTCCGTCACCGCGTCCCGACCCCCCATCCGAGCCACAGCATCATGGCGAACTCACAAGGGACTTTCCGCCCACCGCTCGCGGAAATGGATATTGAGGAGATCCCACAAGAGGAGCCTGCCGAGAACCACGAGTCGAACCGTCCGACGGTCGATATAGTGGCAATGGAAACTTTGGCTCAAGTGGTCGCGCTCGAGGAGGCAGCAGCAGAGGGGAGCCGGGCAAGAAGCCAGGCGCAGAGCCAGGCACAATACCAAGCGCAGAACCAGGCACAACACCAGGCACAATACCAGGCACAACACCAGGTGCAGAACCATGCATATCCAACAATGGGAAGCCCAGACGGACAGAGCCTACCATCCTTCGCCCCATACCACGGCGAGGGGGTCCAGGAGGTTGCGCCCAGCCAGGCAGTGGTTCAAGACTTCCAGACATACACAGCCATGGGACAATCAGGCGGACACAACCTGACACTGTCGTCGCCAGATCCTGAGGAGATGGAACAGTTCTACTACGATGAAGATCGTCAGTAAACCTTGGCGAAATGCTTGCTCTGGGCTCTCTTAGGGAGTGCGAAGAGACAGGGAGCTATGCACTATCACCTGCTTTGGCTTCTTGCATGCTGCTTTGGATGTGGCGGACGGAACATAGATATCACTTCTATCCACTAATTATCCTCAGCATTGCCATTGACATCACATCACTATTACAAAAAATCGCTGCGCTTCCGAAGTCGACGGATGAATGCGCCCCTTGCTTTCTACGGCCACTTGCATTCTCACATAGAAAGGGGATGCCTGGCTCTTTCCTACACATGTATTATGCACACATTAATTTCCTCTACTGATTTACGCCTCGAGTTTTCGCGCGATTACAATACCTTTTCCTTCATTTCTGGCTTCTCTTTATGCGGGCGTTTATCATGGGGTTTATTCTACAGGACTATCCCACGACACTTACAGGTTTCACGGTTACATGGTTTGCCAGTTCTTTGACTGAACTATCTGCAGTCACTTATTCCCGGGACTGTGACACTTGGGCATTTACCAACATGCCATGGACGATACAATATTGCGGTATCACATCCATGGGGATTCTAGGAACATCGATTCACTAATTTTGCTTTTTCTTATTCGGTTGCAAGGCTTCTTTTCCTTACGGCGTTATTTAAATGGGCTGATGGCATGGTTTTTCTCACGGCCGGGACTTGAATCACAGATTATGGCAAACTAGCTGCTCTTCATGGAAGAAGCTTGCTGGCAGAGGCTGCTGTTATTACAGGCTTTTCTTTAACATCACTGAGCCTCAACATCATTCAGCCTGGCATGGGCCATTTTAGAGGGAACATCAGCTCTATTTTCATCAGGTTTACACTACTCAGTTCTACCCAAGGTTAGGGACTCCCCAGCAGGCAGCACAGGCTGCTAAGAGGCTGGGTGACACGATAGTTATTCTTCTACCACTATCATCCATAGGTACCTACCCTCTAGTTAGTTGCGAATGCGTTATATTTTGACATAATCAGATTCCCGGGCCTCTCGGTCCAGTCCACGATCGATGTGACACCAAAGACATCCCAGTTAACCAGCCCAAGGTACTTTTCTAATCTTATACGCAGCCAATGGCTCGAGCCCAGCTCAATTGTCCAACGCGGCCATGTAGACGGCCAGGTAACGTGACAACGAGCCTCCGCATATCATGGCAGGCTGCCCATTGGGTACTCCTAAGCCGCGTCGCACAGATGCACAGACCTATCACATCCAAGGAACTATCCCAACTGGGCGTGTTCCACCAGCAGTTCTCCTCCCTCATCTCTCCCGTCCAACCCAACCAAGCCCAACCTCCCCACTTCCCAACATACCTCTCCTTCCACCTCCCAACATACCTCCCCTTCCACCTCAACCTCACCTCCCCTTCCACCTCAACCGCCCAACCCACTCCGCCCACCTCCTCACCTCCTCCTGCCCCACCAGGCGCTCCACAGTATAGTACTTCCTCGCCAACTCCTCGTGCCCCGCAAAGCGATGCACAAACCTATGGCAAGCCCCGCAAAGCCACGCAACATTCTGCAGATCGGCCTCGCGATGCCAGCCCCTCTTCACAGCCTTGGCATGCACAAAGCGCGGTATGAGATGGTGGTACGACAGATTAATCCAATCTCTTTCGCAGATCTCGCAGGCGTTAGCTCGCGTCGACGAAGGCGGCGGCGGAGGCGTGGCAAGAGCCTGGATGAAGGCTGTCAGGACGGGCGCGAGGAACTCTTCGATGCCTTGCTTTGATGGGTCGAGCACGTTGTAGGTGCATAGGGAGTCGGAGATTGATGGGTCGAGGCTGGGGAGAAGTGTGTTGATGTCCGCGCCTGTGAGGGGGAGGGGGAATTGGGCTTGGAGCAAGGGTGAGGCTATGTAGTCGTGGTAGTCGCATGCTTTCAGCTCTGGTGGTAGGCTGGCGAAGGTTTCGGTTGCTATGTACTCTGTGAAGTCGGCGAGGTCGTTGCTTTGTATCGTGACATTGTCCTCGTCGACCTCAGGGTTTGTTGTCTGTGACTGAGCAGCGGTGTCTGTTGGTACAGGACCATTTCCCTCGCCCTTTTCATCTTTCTCAGTACCCGGTGTCTGTGCATCATCACCAAATGACACAGAGGCTGTAGTAGTCCTCTTCTTGGCCTTGGCTTTGATTTTGGTCCGGCGCTTTGGCTTAGTCTCTGGCTCTGAGATCTTCTCAATAAGGGCTGTGGCGAGACAGTCTTGGAACAGCTCGTAGTTCCGATGTTCCTTTTCTGATATCATGGGTGCCATTCTGATCTTCAGATACTTAGTCGAGGTCTTTTTGTTATTGGTGTAAGTGACTGCTAGCATATGTGACTTTTTGACGTCACAGGTTCTTCTACAAGGATTCAACTTGTGTGCCTGGGTCAGCATTCCGTTGAAATTCATTCTGAGCAACCTCGTGAACACCTACAACAGCTTTAATACACCAAAAAGTCGTCAACTTCAATTGTCACGGCGACCACCAAAAACGCGTGTAGGTGCAGACACCAAGGTGGCGAGATATAAGATATGTCTGATGTCGAAGCTTTGGGGGCCTGGTAGGTTGAATCTGGCGCTTTTCCTATAAGGGCAATAAGCTACCCCGCGATCTGGGGCTCCAGGGATATGATGACCCCTCGAAGCGTAGTGATGCGTAAGGGAGGCGATCGCAGATGTCACTGTCACCTCCACCTCCAGCTCAAGGAGCTGTCAACTCTTTATATCGACGGCATGATGACCCACGTCTAAACTCATATCTATCCGCAACCTTCCTAGCAGCCACGAAGTTGAAGCCTCCCTTACCACAACAATCTCCGACCTTCTTTTCTCCGCCTGAGTCATCTTCCGGAACAAGTCACTAAACGCTTGCTTCAGCTACTCGACGCCAAGACGCGCGATTATGGCGCCGTCGAACAAGGTCGTCATCGCCTTTGACCTGTATGGGACATTGCTGTCGACAGACTCAATCGCCACCGAGCTAGCCAAGATCTACGGCGAGGACAAAGCACAGTCGCTAGCCACAGCGTGGCGGCGATACCAGCTCGAATACACCTGGCGGAGTAATAGCATGGGTCAGACACAGAAGATATCAATTGTCGTGAATTTACCCCTTACATCTGCTGCTGCATACTCACACACACACACACACACACACATCATACAAATAACTGCTCCAACCAGCAACTAACTAACCAAACGAAACAACCAGGCCAGTACAAATCATTCAAAGACCTCACCCTCCGCGCCCTCGTGCACGCAGTAGTAGAGCAACCCGGGAAATTAAAGCTGTGGGACAACGATGCAGCGACGTTGATGGAGGCGTACGACGCGCTGCACGTCTTCGCGGAGATCCCGGCCGCACTGCAGCTCCTGCAGGAGAACAGCGGGGCACTGGACGCATACGTATTCTCCAACGGCACGGATGACATGGTGGGTAACTCTATCCGGACGTCGCCCGAGCTGGGGCCTCACGCCGGCATCTTCCGGTCGCTAGTGACGGTCGACAGTCTGAGGTGCTTCAAGCCGGACCCCAGGACGTATGCGCATTTGGTGGAGCAGGCTGGCAAGAAGGGACACGAAGGAGATGTATGGGTTGTAAGTGCAAATGCGTTTGACATTGTTGGCGCGAGGGCGGCGGGGTTGCAGGCTGTCTTTATTGATCGCTCGGGCAAGGGGTGGGTAGACCGGCTGCATGACAAGCCGGAGGTGATTGTTGGTGGTGTTGATGAAGCAGTCAGGGTTATTTTGAGCGAGCGGGTATCACCCGACTTGAGCATGTAGAGTAAGGAATCAGAATCAAATGGTATCTCTCGCCTCGTAAACACATGATTGGGTGTTGACATTACACCGATGCTTCAGCTTCCCCCCCCTCGGCCGAATCAAGATACCCCCCCTTCGCTGGATCCCCAGCAGCAAAAACAGTTTCCTCAACCTGATTTCCTGACATCATACAATCCTGTCGAAACTCGCAAACAGTTTGATAATCTCTTCGGCAAAGGCCTCGGCATCGGCGGGGTATCGGGCGCTGACGTAGTTGTAGTTCTCATCTTCCACCACAAACCTATCGATCGGTAAAGTGAGCATGTTGCACCATCGTCTTGGCATCCAGTCTTGCTACGCCAGCACGGGTTTGAACGAGGGAGGGATTACTTACGGGCCAGGATTCAGCGTCGACTTGAACTGCGCCGGGCTCGCGAGGGCCTTCGTCACCTGCGCACAGCACATCATCAGAACCAGCCATTCACGTACAATATCCAAAGTGCCGGGAATGCGCAATCTTACCGCCTCCTGCACATTCTCGCTACCGTGGCCGAAAGTCTTGTAGTAGTCGCCGAGAAAGGCGCGGGTGCCCCAATACGCAGCCTGCTCGAACTGCGCTGGCAGCGCCGTCGTGACACAGTCGTGCAAGACGCTGCGGCCAGCCGCGTCCTTGGTCTCGGACAGCACCATGACGCCATGGCACACCGCCGCAACAACCTTGCGACTCGGCTTCTTCGTCAGAGGGAAGTACGCCAGCAGCAGCTTGTGCACGCTAGCCGACTCGATGACCTGGCGCACGCCCTTCTCGTGTCCGCCGGGTAGCACGACAAGGTCGAAGGCGTCGAGGGAGAAGGATGGCGCAGACCACGAGTATGGGTGCAGCATCTCCTCGCTGCGCTGCATTGCGCGGTAGGTGGCGACGGCCGACTTGGATGCGCCCTGTGTGCGGATTTAATTTCTGGGGTTTGATAATGGGTACATAATTACAATGGCAATGCGCAGGCATTGGGGGTGTGCGGTTGGCGTACGAGCAGCTTCTGGGTGACGCCCTCGAGCATCTTCTTGTCGCACCGCGGCGCCTTGCCGGTCTCGGTCGCGAAATGCACTTCGTAGCCGGCGGCCTTGAAGGCGGCCCAGGGAACGGCCGTCTCTGGAGTCGAGAGGAAAGCGCAGTCAGCTTTTGTCTTGGTTTGGCAGGTAGTGGGTGAGTGAGTGAGACATTGTGCGCACCTGTGGGATCGTGGCCGTAGTCGGCCATGACGAAGATGACCTTGGGGGTCGGAACCGATGTCCCGCTGGCGGTGATCTGTGGTTCTTCCATGATGGATTGTGATGTTGTTGCAGGCGAGACAAAGTCGGACACTGCGTACCTAGGTAGGTAAAGAAAGGTATTATGAAAGAGCCCAGCTGATGAAGCTGGCGATATGCTGTAGTGGGGTTTAGCGTGTCGCGCCGGCGTTATAGCATGTTAGTGGAGTGCTGGCAGCGCCTGGGCAGTGACGTCGGCTGCTGTAAGGTACTGGAGGTTGGAAGGCATTTATCATGGACATTTTTATAGTCTATTCATTTTAACATCCTCTTTATATCCTCTATCTACTATATAATACTTTTCGCATACATCAACATGGGTTATATTATACATGGTTTACATGAGTGTTAAGATAAACCCCTTAAAATCTCCTCAACGTATCGAGCTTCCCTTTTGTTCGTGTGCAATATAGTGAAAGAACTCTCACTTCAGGGTGAACAAGTGCACAGGCAGAGATAACTCCTTAGGTGGCTAGTTGAGGATATATGAAGTCCATCAGATAGATGTCTTTTTGCAGCAATATCCATGTGCCCACCTGTGCAGTGATTCACACCTATTCATCCGTCACCCACCTGTGCCGTGGTAGCAAGGCATCTTCTGCCTTAAGTAGGATTTAACTCAAATAATGCCCACCTCTTATCATTAGACAAGTGCTAGACTCAGAGTCCTTGTGCGTGCTGACAAGACGAGAGATGTTGGGCTGAAGATCTAGGATCTCTACGAACTTTGATTCAGGGTGCGGTCAAGCGTTTATTTGAAGTTGAAGATGTGCTCACACTCCTCCTCTAGGGACCGCTGATTTATAAAGAAAGAAAAATATCCAATTTGAAGTTTGAGAGTGGCTGGGTATCTGACTGTCAGCACCTCGCTCTAGACCAGCAAAACACGAGGCAGTGGTGATATACTATAGGTATCTAAGTATGGACCTGTATTAGAGTCCGTACTAAAGTTGGAGGGGAGAGATACCCACGATGCTCCCTATATCTCAACTACCTCTGTCAACCGATCTATGGTGGGATCTGCCTTCAAAACAACAGACTTGAAGATCATTGATAAGAAGCCTTGATATCCCATTTTCTACATCTGATAAAATAGATGCTCTGGTAGTTTAGGTCGCTAGTGTTCCCGGTATTTGTGTTCGGCACTTCTCTGATAGTCGCCTCGCCCTGATATGATACCCGTGGCCAGCAATCCGACGTTAATAAACGATCTTCCCCAAAATCAAGCATGACGTCTTGTTTCTGTATCTCTTTCCATATCTCTTTCCATATCGAAGAGTTGGCGAGGGCACGCCCGTCGGACTGCATCACGGCCTTCGTACGCAGGAAGGAGGGAAGCCCACCATTGTGTTCGTTCCTATTGTGCTAGCTGGCTCAGGAGATGGGCCGCGTGATGTCGAGTCTGATGCCAGCTTCTGACGGGACACAATGCGTGTAGCTGCATCCAAGGTGAGCTTAAGATTGTACGGACGAGTGGTTAAATGTGTACAGTATCTTGTGATTTTTGATAGAATCCATTCTCATAAACCTAACACATGTTTTCCTCTTTGCGTCCAACTACCCATATGGGCATAGGTATATGTCATTGTTGGCTGTTCGCGACGACTACATAGCTTGCTCCCACCGACGTACCTCCCTCTAATCATAGCAGGCTAGCAAAATCCCACGCCATGCCACTTGGTTTTAAGCCAGTCAAGCCGGGCTAAAGATTCGCCTGCCGAGAGAAAGCCCTCGCTTTCAACATTGACTAGGACAGACTAGAAACTATTTCCAAAAACCTCGCAGCTGGCGGGCGGGCATCGCACAAAATGCTTCACTTTGCTATGATATACCGGCCAACAACGCCTCTGGAGCTAGACCCTATACTTTAGCATCTACAGTAGCTCTGAGTCGGCATTGTGTGCTGATGTGAAGGGACTGCGAGATTCCTCGTCGAGGGCGCCTTCCGATGGCATGCGTCATGCTCCAGCTCTACAGATTGGAGATGATGTTCTACAGACTTAAAGCACATCCGCCTTTCCCGGCCCGTTTCTGGTTCCTGTTATCTGCGTTGGTTGCTGTTGTTGACATCTAGGACTGGGAGGTAATTTCCCAATACTCAATACTCCTATCCGTCTTTAATTTCCCCGCTGTCGCGACGCTTACACTTACAATTTATAGCATCAGAGATGTCTGAGTACTCGTAGATGGGAATCCCTCTGGAATTTCGATAAACAGAAAAATGTAGGATGAGAGACTGGAAGTTTATTTTTTTTTTATCACGGTCAGGCACACATCCATATCACAGCATCTGGTTAAGTGAACGAGCCATCTGTAGATACCCTCACCTCACGCATACGCACCTGCCCTCCTGCGTCATCTATTGCCCGGGTGACTGCCTGCCGCAGGCACCCACTAAGATCCATGCTACCTTGCCTCCGCCACGGGCACTAGCCGAGCTAGGTACGAGCTCAGCCCCGCCCAGCGTGTCAGGCACGGGCCAGGTACAGCACATCAGCTGTGGGTCCTCTCTCGAAGTACCTCGAAGTACCTGCGGGTAGGTGCATGAGAACAATCTGTTTGTTTGCGCTGCACCCAGCTGCCGCCTCCCGTCTCGAGGTTGCCTCTGGGAAAATGACACATATCGGTACGACAGGACACGAAAACACCGATAGGGCTATGCGACAAGACATTCAAGGCTACAGTGTGAACGTCCTATCTTACACGATCCACTGCCTCGATTTAGGTACTTAGGTACTTACTCATTTGACATGCTGAGCACTCAGCCCTTCTAGGCTTTCACCTACGCAGGTCCCCTCTAGAACCTGATGCCCCAGATCTGGTGCCGTGAGCCGTCGGGCTTGCTCACGAGCGTGCCCCAATGCCCCAATGACACGGGTCAGCTGAATGCAAATCCATCCAACAAGAGCTCAAGGCTTCTGCATAATACCGACCTTGGGTATTTCTATTTCTAGTATGGGCACGCCTTGATGGTATGTGACGCATTTGCATCCTAGCCAAAATGCCAAGGCGTATCAGCAAGGCCCGGCGCGCAATAGCCGTCTGCCTGCCTTGACAGACTCATGAAATAGAACGAGTTCGCATTTATATATATATATATTCAATTCTATCCATTTCACACACCGTCGCATCTACACTTTTTTGAATTTTCTCTTTTTTATGTACCTGTTTTGATCACCGACTGCTGTTGTATATCGACATGAAAGACGAGAAAGCACCGGCAAAAGACGCCGCCGGCGGTGACCCCCGCGCCGACGGCAATGGCAACGGCAATAGCAGCGCGGCGGCCGGCGACCGCACCGACTTCTTCGGCTCGCAGACGGGCGGCAAGTCCGTCATCAACTACAGCTACACCGACCTTCCCTGGAAGCTGGTCGCCTACGACATCAAGTACTTCTTCCGGTTCTCCTGGGCCCTGCCGTGGGTCGTGTGGCCGGTGCGGCCCTGCGACGGCGACCACTTCGACGAGCTGTCGCCCACCGCCGACAACATCTGGTGCATGTTCATCCACCTCATTCTCTTCGTCCTGCAGCTGGCCTTCATCCTCGCGCTGCCCATCGCTCTCGTGCTTCCGGTATATCTATTCTTAGCAGCGCTGGGGGCGTTCTTCTTCGTCAACTGGCTTTTGAGTCTGTGTCTGAATGGCAAGACGATCGAGTACGAGTCAGACCCGAAGTATGCGCCGGCGCTGCTGGAGCATCAGCATGAGCAGTGGATATTCCTGAACGGCGTGGCGGTAGGGTAAGTTACACTCCGCCATCCTGACTGACTGGCTATTCTGAGTCACTTCGTGAATCCGAGTCTTGAGATCCTGTATGTAAGCTGACACGTATACAACCAGCGAGGCTTGGCTGAAGAGCAACATCAACCGCCTAGCCCTGACATTCAAGCGGCCTATTCTCGGCATCCACAACCGCACCTCAGGCATCATCTTCGACGTTCTGGAATGCCTCATCCAGCGAAACTTCGGCTACGCCACAAGCGACGTGCGGCTCGCTTACAAGATCCTCAAAGAGCGGCTCTACAACCCCCAGTACTCCAAAGTCGTCTTCATCCTGCACTCCCAGGGCGGCGTCGAGGGCGGGCTCGTGCTCGACTGGCTCCTGCAGGAGCTGCCGCAGGACCTGCTCGCCAAGCTCGAGGTCTACACCTTCGGCAACGCCGCGAACCACTTCAACAACCCGCACCGCCACATCGAGTCGCAGGAAGAAGAAAAGGCGCACTCCAACGGCGCGAGTAATATTAATCCATCTCACCACAGCGTTGTCGGGGTGCCTATCAGCCACTCCCCCGTGGAAATGAGACGGGCGACCCTGCAGATGACCTCATCAGATGTATCAGACCTAGCGATCGACCATGCGGACGACCACCCGAAGCCTCTGAGCGCCATGGTCAAGGACATCAGAGAAGCGGCGCTGCATAAGAGGAAGTACACCGTGGCAGCCAACGACCGCGTCATCGGCCACGTCGAGCACTACGCGCACACGACGGACTTCGTCGCCCTCTGGGGGCTGCTGCACTTCGTGACCAACGAGCGGGCATCCCCCGAAATGCCACGCTTCATCGGGCGCGTCTTCCGCCGCGTCTCGACGCGCGGCGGCCACCAGTTCAGCCAGCACTATCTGAACGGCATGTTCCCGCTGTCGCGCGACGAGAAAGGCGAGCTGGTCTCCTGCGCCGACCGCAATGAATTCATGGATAGCGTCGTGGAGCTGGCGGAAAAAGGCACCGAGCGCAAAGATGCGCGCGAAGGCTTTGATAATAGCTGGGCTATGATAGGCCTTAATGGCGACTGGGATGATGGCGCGCTGCCGGCGCAGGTGGCCGTCCATGGTAGTTTTTATGGGAGTCTGCATGGTAGTCTCAAGGGGAGTATTCATAGTGATGATGAGGATTTGTTTGATGGGCGCGTGAGGGTCAAGCATTTGAGTCGGCTGTGGCAGTATAGGAATGGGAGGAGCCCGCCGGATATTCCGCGTGGGTTGGTTAGGGGGGCGACGTTGTGATTTATTTGGGTGGTTTTTGGCATTGGCATTAGCATTAGCATCAGCATTAGCATCGGCATCGGCATCAGTATATGAGATATGAATGGTTTGGGGAGCGGTTGATACCCTAATTTTGGTAGACTGGTATTATCTTTTGAGGAATATAGCTGTATATATTACCATAAACTTGAGCTGGGATTCGCATTTGGTATCCAGAGTGCCCAGCATGGATGAATGTCCATGTAACCTTCAATTTCAAACGTACAGACAGCAATCTCGATTCACATTTGTTGGTAACGAGCTAGAGACTAATTACGTGCTACATGGTCAACACTCTAAGCGTCAATCCCCTCTGACGTCTAATCCAGCTTGCCGAAGCCCATGCCTGACTCCTTCCACCAATCGTTTGGAATCACGTCCTCGAGTTCCTCGAAGCGAGCAGCTACCTTGGCCAATGCCTTCGGAGCCTTCGCACCTGTCCCACGATTGGTAACGAGCCATTGGACGCCAAGATATCCGAGCAAGGGGTTGCAGGCCATGGTAGCAGCGACTTTGAGGCACTCGCCCCAGTTGTGTTTGAGCAGCTTTAGCCAGGTAGACTGCGATCGAAACAAAAGATGAATCTTCTGTGCATGGTAGGGAGAGTCGATCGTCAGGCGAGCGAGGAGCATGGCGAAGTGCTGGCAGTTCCACGACAGGGGCTCATACGTATCCCACAATCGGATGAGTTCGCTTCCTGGAATCAATGCGTGTTAGCAGCTGTTGTGTGATGATGATGGAATAGACTAAGTCGCCAAGATAATTATCAACCAAAACTCACTGTACTCAGCTACCATGTCCTTCGTGATGGCAGCAGCGCCCAGGTGCTCTACGCAGGTGATGTTCCGGATATGAGACGGTGTCCAGGTGAAGGAGTCGAACACGGTGTGCGATTGGCTGCTCGTCGATGCTTTGAACCATCCTTGGTCCGCGGACCTGACGCCGAAATCGTAGTAGCTGGCCGTGAGGAAAGCATTTCGCGCAGTTGGTTCCGAGGGGTCGAGGTCCTTGGCTTTGAAGATGCACAATGCCCAGTGCTCCAGGTATGGCTGGCGATCGAGCAGACTGGGTACCGGCGAGCCATTTCCAATCGCTTTCCATTCGAGGGTCCCGGACGGCATGTTTCCCTCGAGAGGCCTCGATACGAGGTAGCATTGTTCCTTTAGGTATCGTTCTAGGTTTCTGTTAGCATTCTGAGTACTGCAAACATATCTTGAACCAATTGCTTACTCATGTTGGAACAAGACTCTTGGATCGTTGCTTGGTAAGTGAGGTTGGGGAAGGTTGGTGTTCGGGTCGCAGGATGAAGAGCTTATGTAGGTAGTATGTAGGTAGTCTAAGGTGCAAGTTTTAAGTGAGAACTGGGTAACAGAAAGTTGGCAAATCCGTTTGCTCGAAGGCAAACGAAGTGCTGGGCGGAAAGTTACAAACGAAAGAAAAGCCGTCCGTCCGCTGCCTGCTGCACGCAGCCGATAGTAGTTGCCTGGGAACAAGTGCATTGTGTTTATTCGATTTCTATACGACCTGATCTTGTCGAATCTAAGAGTCGTAAATTTAAGGATACCGTGTGTAGTTGTTATCGCCATAGCTGGGAGTTCCCTTTTCACCTTTCGTTCTCTAGGGCCTGAGACTTTCTTTCCAGCCCTATATCACACGTATCAAAACTCATCTCAAAATCTAGTAATATATGTATTCATAGCTGTAAACCGAGTATGTCAATTGCCGCATTAAATACTGGTCATAAGATTTGAGAGTTCGAGTGGGTTAACATATGATGGTAGTTTTATCAATAACTTGGAACAATTATCTACGGAAAACATTTCATGGCACATCGGATTTAATTTTTATCCTCTAACCTCTGCCTGCAAAGGTTTAGGACGAAGTTTAATTGAAGTATGGGAAATCAGCGGGATTGTTTCACATGATATGATTCTGCGGCACAGTGCCACAGTCCTTGAATACAAACCCCACACTGGAGGTCCGAATGCGACCCCACGGTGCTGCTGATCTCCCCGTTACATTAGTTCCCATGTCAATCTCGACCATCTCAACTCCCAAAACCAGCCCAACCAATAATTCAACTGCTGCGCATACGGCTTAGAATGTGCGCATCTTTGAAACGGTTTCCAAAGAGACAGCTATACCATGGACAGCCGCGAGTCCATTGACAGCCAGAGAGGGCTCCTCTCTTCACCTCCGGACACCGACGACACGAGGGAGATTCCCACAGAACCATGTCCCCAGGAAACACGTGTTGGCGACGATGATTCTCAGCACCGAGACGTGGTGCGACGTATAGATAGGCATATAATGCCGCTCCTCTTCCTCGCCGCGATGGTGAACTTCATGGACAAGACCATCCTCTCCAGCGCCTCCGTCTTCGGTCTCCGGGAAGACACCGGCCTCATCGATCCCGGGGATAGCGACGGCAAATCCGGAAAAAACAAATTCGCCTGGGTCGCAGCCGCTTTCTACATCGGGTACGCGCTATGCAGCTACCCGGCCGCGGCGCTGCTCTCGCGCGTCCCCGCGAACAAGATCCTCGGCACCGCCCTCATCCTCTGCGGCGTCGTCGTCTTCGCCACGTCGCTCTGCAGCGATTTCGCAGGGCTGGTCACGTGTCGGTTCCTGCTCGGCGCCTTCGAAGCCGCGGTCACGCCGTCCCTGGTCTTCGTGACGGGGACGTGGTACACGCGCTCCGAGATCCCGAAGCGCACCGGCGTGTGGTTCGCGGGCCACGCGGCGGGCGGGATCGCAGCCTCAGTCCTGGCGTTTGCCATCGCCGCCGCGCTGCTTGTTGAAGATGGGCCACATGCAGCTGGCAAGGGCGCGTGGAGGCAGATGTTCGCTCTGCTTGGGGTGCTCACCCTTTCTCTGGGCGTAGTGGTTCTCGTCCGACTGCCGGGCAGCATCCCCACTGCGGCTTTCTTATACCCGGAAGAGAGGAAACTGGCTCGGGATCGTGTTGCTACGAAGGGCATGGGCAGCACGGTCAATGCGGTCTGGAAGTGGGAACAGGCGCGCGAGTGCCTGCGCGATCCGCAGACTTGGCTGGTCGCTGCCATCTCCCTGTGCTGTCAGATTCCGAACGGCGGCACGCAGAACTTTGCCAATCTGGTGATCACGGAGCTGGGATTTCGACCGTTCGAAAGCCTGTCTATCAATGTGCCATACTCGATCCTCTGCATTGGTGTTATTTCGGGCTCGGGATGGTGCGCTGGGCGGTTGTAAGCTTCTGATACCCTTCGGCCCTTCATAAATTGGAACTTGCCTGACACGTTAACTAGCCGCTCGATGAATTGCTTCTTGATCGCAAGCGTCGTGATCCCGCCCATCGTTGGCTCGGCGCTCATCGCGCACCGCACCGCAATTTCCTCCCGCCGCGTCTCGCTATTCGCATACTTTCTTCTTTCCTCTGGCCCGGCTGCCCTCCCGCTTCTCTGTGAGTCATGGACTTCTAAGATCACCTTCGCTCCGTCTGTCCGCTGACCCGCGATCTCAACGTTCAGTGTCCCTTGTGCAATCCAACATCCGTGGCATCACGAAGAAGAATACCACGACAGCGTTGCTTTTCGTCGCTTACTGTGTCGGCAACATTGCCGGACCCCAGCTCTTCGTCGAGGGCGAGGCGCCCGCTTACGCGACGGCGTTCCGCGGCATCGTGATTTGCTACTCGCTTGTTGTTGGGCTCTCTTTGCTGCTGAGGGTTTATCTGATGAGCGTCAATCGCCACAGAGCGCTCGAGGATGACGGAGACAGAGTTTCAGGATTGATACATGCTGTAAGCGGTGGTAATCTTACTCGCAGTGAAGAAGCTAGGGAGGTTGAATCACAGGTGAATAGCGATGAAGACATCACTGATTGGAAGACTGTTGGATTTCGCTATAGACTTTGAATTTGATTAGATGCACGATATTACTAGCCTGATCTATGATTATTTTTCATTCCATGTACTCAATCGAATTTTACTACCGGATCTTTACTATTGACTTGGCGCCAGCTTCTACCGGACCTCATCTCGCACATTATCTGAGCTACTGCTGCCCTTCGTCCATTCGGTTGATCATCCGATATACGACTGCTTTCAGTACCACTGGCCCATTCCTGTGACCCTAATGCAGGAACTCAGATATTGTATCATATCAAGCATTTTCCAAGTCTAGACTCATAGTAGACCCCAATGGTTGTGGAATCTAGAACGATTCATCAAGACACAAATGACAACAGCAACTTCCATGTGTATGACAACGCAACCAAGGTTATCTCCCACGGCTGCTAATGCCATGCAGCGTGCCGATGCATTGCTCTTGGCTTTGAGGTCTGATAGTGGCAATAACGGACGCCCGTCTTCGCATATACCGTGTTCGACTGCATAGACCGGGGCATCATCGCTGTGTCTAGTAAGTCTTTAGATCTCAATGTTACAACATTGAGAGATATTCTCGAATAGTTGTCTATCCCAAGTCAAATATCCTACCCTGAAGTGTCCAGTACTGTTATCTCACTGTTACATGTTGAGTGTTGCGCAGATCACAACTTGCAGGACAAGTCGGGTCGTGGGACAGACAAGAGATTGCACAGTCATCACTTATGATACGGCGAGATTGCAATTGGGAGACTTATGACTGGTCGCTATTCTTAGCATGCACGGTCGCAAGCAAAGACAAGACCAGCCATGCAGGCGATTTGTCCCGTTTACCCCGGCCCCAGCCAACGAAGCAATATACGGCTAAATGGACGACGGGTTCTTCTCGACGTCATGTCCCACCGCGCATCTGGGCCATCTCGACGGCAGTGTCTCCCGAAACAATTGTTCCACTAGTCAGTCGCCTATTTCTCTCTCCGTCCCTCCAAGAATGGCCTTCACTTCGTGCGGAGCGCCAGACAATCTGGTTAGTCTCAGTCCCAGAGAAACCCGATATTGCGACTCTGCGGACGTTGCGAGCCCCATATCCGGATCGACCGCCGATGAATTCCTGGTTCTTGACGTGATATTGCTCCCGCCAGCTTCCGCACTTTCGAACCTGGAACCATGTGACTGGGCCGTATTTATCTTTCAGCGTGTCTCCCATTAAATCGCTCATGTGCGTCGTTCAATCTGTTCTAGATTTGCTCCTGCTACGCTGTGCCT
Organism: Astrocystis sublimbata; assembly: GCA_022453515.1. Taxonomy (NCBI): domain Eukaryota; kingdom Fungi; phylum Ascomycota; class Sordariomycetes; order Xylariales; family Xylariaceae; genus Astrocystis; species Astrocystis sublimbata. The sequence continues at coordinate 107,690 of JAJNNY010000001.1, read as the reverse complement.
AGAAGCGCCTTTGCGTATCTACTTTTGAAGTCGAGTAGTGAAGTTTCCTCATCGAGCTACAGTTCAACTACGTTAAATACGTGGAGCATATCCGACCGAGGTTCGAAGACAACGGAGTGTGCTAGGATCCTGTTTCGATGGCCAAGATGCGCTGGAGTCTCGGTCTTGCCTCCTGGGCAGCGTTGTTGGGATGTGGTAAGTGTCTGATGAGATCTAGTTGGAAAGCGCAAGAATGTCGCTGACGATGATCATTCATCAGCATCAGAGGGTCTCGCCGCAGACACAACTATAGTCCGTGATGGCGAGACTGGCTTCACTTTCTCGGAGTACAGTGTCGCGTACCAGCTCGGCGCACAAGCGGTCACATTCCGCGTCGCCATACCTAGCCCGGCGCCTTCGAACTACGATCTCGTTTTCCAGATCATTGCCCCGAACGCTGTGGGATGGGCCGGCATCGCCTGGGGCGCATCCATGATCAACTGTCCCCTGACGGTGGGCTGGGCAGCCAACGGAAACACACCCGTCATCTCCGTCCGACGCACCAGGTACGTTGTGATTGACAGGAATGATTCAGAGCTGCTGTTTAGACTCTGTGCGACTCCTTCCCAAATAGAAGCTAACGCGACCACAGTCAACGCACACAGCCCCAGGTGTTCGACGGCGCACAGGTCCAGCTCCTGAAGGGCGCAAGCAAGACCAACGGCACGCACTGGCAGATCCTGGCCAAATGCAGCGGTTGCAGCACCTTCACCACCACAGGAAGCAACACCAAGACGCTGAACCCGAACGGCAGCAACCGCCTCGCCTTTGCGCATTCCAAGACCAGACCCCCTAGTTCATCGACTGCGGCTATGCTCAGTGTCCACGATGCCATCAGCTACTGGGACCACGATTTCGCAGGGGCTGGCAACACCGAATTCGATAGCCTGGTTGAAAAGAACGCGTGATGAGGGGCGAATTGAGCAGAGGGGAGGAAAATATTGGGGGCGATGTACTTACTACTTACCTACATTACGACATGCAACATGTACGGTTTCCTTTGTATCGTGGCTCGATATGCTTCTAGAATATCTTCGCTTGGTAGAAAATGAAATGACTACATGAACTGGATATTCTACTGGCCCTGAGGACACCTAGTTTTAAGAGTCGGGGCGTCACGATGGTCAAGATCACCCTTTGTGAAAGGAAACCAAGATACAGATTGAACCTCACACTTCCTAAGAGTTGGCCAATTCACATTCGAAGTCTTGTGATGAACCTTGCGGTTGATATGAAACCCCAAAATTTCGATCATATTGCCTCCTTAACTTTGAATGGTGCGCTCAATCTACTAGTCTGCATTTCTATATATAGGTACTTGACTTATTAAAGACCGCGCTACTACGAGCACCAATCGAAAGGAGAATTTGAAAAGATTGATCTTAAAACTGAGCTTTGAGAACTTGTGGGAACGAAAAATTCAACAGTAATAATTGTTTTGGCAAGAAAGTGCTGACTAAGGATCATCGACCGTCTGCACGAATCCCAGCATCTGTCTCCTTTCCCGGACAACTACAATACACCATACGGCTAGAATTGATTTGACTATACGTGCGATTACATTCGAAGCCTTCGTATATGTCTATTAAGCCTTGACAGCCATCTCTCCCATGGGGAGCTCCTTCAGCCCTGTAGTTCAATCAAAGTCAGCATCGTACACAGATGTAGTCTCCCAGACACGAGCGAGGTTAGGTATAGTAAAAGATCATATAGCTTACATCCGTCAACATCCTCAGGAGCTTGTTGCTTGATGGTGCAGGCGCTGTATTGCGACTCGGACTGCGCGGTGATGCCGGCGCGGGGGCAATCTTGGTTCAGGTTGCATGAGTTGTCCATGGCCTTCTGGAGTGTGTCGCCTTCCCAGCCGAAGACGTAGTCACCGTGGGCAGCAGCACCACTACACATCCCATTGGTTAGCATGTCTACATTTTGAGGAGCTGCTTATTTCGCCTTACCCGACGTTCATGCTGTAGATGTAAGGGTTCGATCCGTCAGTGGGGAAGTCGGCAGAGTCGGCGAACTCGCGTACATCCCACATCAGCTCGTACATGATCTGGGGAAGCTTGACGGGGTGCGTCCCGGGGCAGGCACCGCCGCCGGTGGCGCCGAATCCGGAGCTGTAGGCGACGTGGCTTTGGTGGTCCGGGCTGTCGAGGTTCTTGCCATCCCAGCAGCTATAGATACGATCAGCTCAGCTCGTTTCGGGGGGTAAAGAAGTAGATATAGAACTCACGTTGGGAAGATGATGGTCTGTCGAATCATCTTGCAGTTCTTGCCGTGAGGAATGTCGACGGTGTCAGCTCCAGAGCAAGGAGCACCACCGACGAAGGGAGTGTCGGTGTAGCCAGTCCAGCATCGGTGGCAGATGTTGGCCTTGGGGGTCTTGCTGGGGTCGGTGTTTGCGGCGTTGCCAGCCAGCATGCGGAAACCCTTCAATTCAGATTAGCTTTTCGAGTATTCACGTTGGTGAGATGAGAGGGCTTACCTTCTTGAATGCTGTGACTTTTCCGCTGGGGATGTAGTAGACATCCAAACCGCCCTTGTTGATGAGCTTGCCCTGGGGACCGCCGTTGCCAGTCTGGGGAACACGCTTGTAAGTGCCGTTCTTGGCCTTGTAGAACATGACAGCGGTCCAGTAGTTGGACTTGTCTTGCTTGAAAGAGCAAGAGGTGCACGTGGAAGCCGCCAGATCATGGGTCGTAGGGTCCATGGTGACGTTCAACGAGTTACCGCCGACGATCTGGTGCAAGTGAGGCGTGTATGTCATGCCGGGGTTGACTAAGGGGTCGATACGATCGACGACAAGCTGGGAGCATGCGAAGCGCAGCATGTTGAACTGAGCAGCAGCATTCTGTGCTAGCAGCGCCGCGGCAGCGAGGGCTTTCAACTGCATCGTGAAGTTTTTTCTGAGTCGCGTCTAGTTTGCGAAGTTCAATCTTGTGACGCTAGAAAAGAAAATTGTTTTCTTTGGGCTCCTCCGAGGAACTCGGGTTTGAAGAAAGGGAATGATGTTCTCGAGGGATTAAGGGAAACAGCCATCGACAACCCGACGCCGTGTCGTTCTTAAGCATCTGGAAATAGCCACTGGTATAGATGCAGCTAAGCGCTCCCGAACTGCCGAGTGGCCCTTAATCCCTCGAAGGGCTCGTCGGTGCTAGAGTGATTGGATTGGGTGTCTTGTCTCGACGTACTTAATTGATTTAATTACCGCTTCCAGACTGACTTGCCATGCTTCCGCAAGTTGATTGATCTGTGGAGCTGCTCTGCTATGTTCTGGCTGCACGATGTTTACCCGGCTAAAATGCCCTCCAATGACACCATCCAGGTCAGCGCCGCCAAGCATTACGATTTTCACTGTCTCTTGCCCAGAATGTTTTACTGGAGCCTGACTATACCTCAGCTCCTTCGGGGTCGCCACAATGCCATCAAAAACTGCAGTGGGGAGAGAGGCTTGTGATAGGTCCTTCTTTCCCAATTACGCTTTGCTGGGATTAGGGCAAAACTGGAAGCCCTCGTTTCTTTTGCAATTTTGAGGTTGTTGGCATGATGACTAAAGCCTCGGTACATAGATTCTCTCTTTTTTATTCTCTATCAGATGATTCGGTTATCAAGATATGGGCGATCGTGATGATTTCAACTCCCGAGCGTTTGGTATAACTATAAAGCAGATTGGGCCGGCGCCAGTTCGGCCTTTTGATAAGGCTTGGCCGCCACCTGAGTATTATATATGAGATCTGTGGTCACTGGCCCGTATTAGAAGTGTGGGATTCGTCCGCACGAACGGGTTTAGGTTTTCAATTTCAATACCTTGTCGAACGTCTAGTGATTTGCGAATCAGGCCGAGGCCAATATTAACAGAATAGGGGCAATGTGACCGTTTGATTACCAAGCAGGCAGTTATGAAGACAGCTTCACGGAATTCGGGTAGGCTCTGGTGTGCCAAATTGCGCCTTCGTTCAAGATCTTGAAAACTGCCACATGCCGTTATCCGGGGGAGCGCCGAGGTTCTGAGAACCCCCACAAAGAAAAGATTACTATGAGTGCGTCTTCGGCAAGCAAAAACTGGTTCCAAATCCGATCCGTAGAGCCTGCGCATGTTCCAACGCAGTTGATATCGATCATTTCACTTTGATTCGAACCAGCCCCCCTCACGTTGTTCCCATTGACAAGCCATGCTCATCGTAGACTATATACTTGATATTCAGATACTTTCGAAGATTAGTGAATGCGAATGGACGAGAATGACGGATATGGTATGTACCAAACTATTCATTCATCATAATTTCATCTTGTGGGGGGGGCATCACCCCAGTCTTAATATCCACCAACACTCAGACACGGTTATCATCTGGAAGTAGGTGGATTGTTGGTGCGCCATACTGATATTGTAGAAACTTCGCCCGGTGAAGTTCAGAGAAATTCGAAATGATCGTTTCCGTCCAATGCTGAAGTGTGCTTGTGGAGTTGCCTTGTTGGCTTCTGGAGTAACACGGTTGTATATTACCCATCTGTCATATGGTATGTGATTTTGCTTTCTAGCCTTTTATTAAACTCACTTGAATTCTATCCCCTATTGGAAATCAGATGTCACAGACCGCAATTAGATCCCCATCAAACATGGCAATAGCTGCGCTCTTGTTCCCAATGACTCGTCAGTCCAGCGATAGATGATTAATTTCAACTCCCTTTACAATGCTATAAATGTGTATGCCAAGATTATCTACGGCCATGAAGTAGTCCTAGACGATCTGGGGCCTTATTTCCTAGCTTGGTCCCTCACAAGCTGCCCGTTCCTTTATTCTAGCAGTGACGCCCCTTTTCCTGGAGCCTCCGGATTGAATGCTGACAAATGTTGACAATTACTTAACATCCTTCTCATTCAATATAATTATCGTGCATTCATCAATGTTCGTGTTTTGCGGCTATCCAATTCTGGTTTTGGATGATATTGTTCTGTTGACATAGATGCACACAAACATGCGACAACCTAGCCTAACCCCTTTTGTATCTCCCTTCCTCCCATTCACATATAATACCAATATTTCACATGAGAAACATGAAATATCGAGTCACCAAGCCCTATGTCTTTATGTGCACCTGTTTTTGGCGCCTTTTTATCCTTTCAAACCTTCTCCAATGGATTAGCGCTTGTGCCAGACTAACTACGTCAAGTCTTGCAACAGCAATGGTCTTTTATGGCCTTGGCCCTATGACATCAAGGTAAATATACTATCACTTCTTTGATCACTCAAACAAAGCTGTATCTAAGGAATAGCTATCGGCAAGATGCAGCAGGCTTTGTCAGATAATGGAGTGCAAAGTCAAAAACCACGTGCATCCATCAGGAATGCAGTCACCTAACTATAGACAACCTTGTCACCGAGCGGAATGCAATTGGTCTGTTGGTTGATTTTATTTGTGCAACCAAATGATTGGTTTGGAAGACATGTTAGTTTGTGATGTTGGTCTGAGGATCTGCAGGTCATCCTAACTGCTGTTGACCTCATTGCGAACGACTGCAAATGACTAGACAGTGGCACTCTGAATCCCAACAAAAAGGGTTCTTTGCTCGAAGTTCAAAATTTCGTCTTTAAATTAACGAAGCGACCCAACCACATCAACTATTTCTGTCTTTCTGTCCGAGGAACATCTCAAATCCTGCACAACCTTTAGTAACAAGATATCGCGAAGATGGCTTCAGAGACTTGCGACATTGTCATCGTGGGCGGCGGCACTTCAGGACTTGTCCTAGCGAACCGCCTCTCCGAAGACCCAGATTTACAGGTGATGGTTCTCGAAAGCGGCGAAGACCGTGCCGCGGACCCAAGCACACTCACGCCCGGCGCTTGGCCGATGCTTACGAGCTCTCCTGCCAACTGGACGTTCCAGACGGTACCCCAACAAAATATGGAACGAAAGATCACAGTTCCACAGGGGAAGGCCCTGGGAGGCTCTAGTGCAATCAATAGCTTCCTCTTCACCTCTACATCCCGCTCTCATGTGGAGGCATGGAAGAGCCTGGGCAACGAAGGCTGGGATTACGCTACCTACGAGGATGCTCTGAAGAAATCGTTCACTTTGCACAAGCCGTTGGATATGACAGAAGGAACAGGCCCAGTACAGCTTACGCTTGCTGCGCCGGAAGGACTTTGGGAGAAAGCCTGGATTGACGGCCTGCAATCTGTGGGGTTTCCGACGACGAATCCCCTCTATGGCCGTCTTGGCGGACCGAATATCGCGCCGGAGAGCATTGACCCCAAAACGATGCAACGGAGTTATGCTGCCAATGCTTATCTGGATCCAGTTCGGAACAGATCTAACCTGAGTATCCAGACCGGGGCAACAGTTACTAAAGTGCTCCTTGAGAAGAGTCCATCAGGTGGCGAGGCCGTCGCTAAAGGGGTTCAATTCTTGTCCAACACAGGCGAGCTCCAAACTATCGCAGCCCGCAAAGAAGTCATCATTGCTGCCGGGGTCATTAACTCGCCCCGAATTCTCGAGCGTTCGGGAATTGGCGGGGCTGGTTTGCTCCAACGTTTGGAGATCGATGTCATAATTGACAATCCCTATGTGGGCGAGAATCTTCAAAACCACCTGTTTACAGGATTAGTGTTTGAGGTTCGCGACGAAGTAGACACGATTGATGCTTTCTTCCGTCAGGAGCCTGACGCTGTTGCCGCCGCTATGCACAACTATGGCACTCAAGGAACAGGCCCAATGAGTACAAGTAACATGGTTACTATGGCCCAACTTCCGCTACCGGACTTCCATAGTGAAGATGGGCACAAGGAGCTCAACCTACTGTTGGATACCGACCCAGCTGCACCTGACTCTTCATTCACTACTATGGCTTTCAGCGTCACGCACAAGGCATTTGTGCGCAAGGTCCTCACAGACCCTTCGGAGGCAGTAGGTAATTACGTTTTTGGCCCAGCATACGCGCCTTTCGATGCTCCAAGCCCAACCTACCGTGCCCCTGGCAAGTTTGTCTCTGTTGCGGTCGAACTGTCACACCCGCTTTCTAGAGGCACTGTGCATACTACCAGCCCGAAGCCAGAACATGCCAGCACTAATGAAGGTGTGGACATCGACTGTCGTTATCTATCCCACCCTTTGGACCTAGAGGTACTGGCACGCCAACTCCGCTTCACAGAGGACATCATCACCAAGGCAGAGCCGATCATGCAGCATCTGAAACCCTACACCAAGCGGTTCACAGACTTAGATTACACAAAGGATTATGTTCGCCGCACCGTGGATGGTGCTTACCATTACACCGGCACGTGCTCCATGATGCCACTTGCCATGGGTGGCGTGGTGGACAGCAGACTGCGAGTCTATGGGTGCTCTAATCTCCGAGTGTGTGATGCAAGTGTCATACCCATAGAGCCGACAGCCCAACCCCAGGCTGTTGTTTACGCTGTAGCTGAGATGGGCGCTAGCTTCATCAAGGAAGATATCAAGTAAGTCAAGACAGAAGTTTAATGACTTAGTCAAGCCTGTGCCTGGCTTGGGGAGGTTTGAGACAATACCGAGGAGGTGCTATGAGCTACTGTTCCATACCTGGGCAAGGTTGCGTAATCTGTCTCAATAGCAAGGGCGGCAACACATAGGTAGTCAGATGAAAATCCTGGTAAACAATCAAAGACCAGATTAAAACGTGCAGATGTTTGTGTAGTGACTCATGAGCATCCGAAGGCTGCCCTGGGTCACGAGCGCGCTAATCTTCATCAGAGCAACAAAGCATTGACTGTGACGTACTCTTGAAGCAGTCTAAGTGCCCTATGTCCAAGGACCACGGACAATCCCTCGCTCACACAAGCCATTAGCGCAGTGCACCTATGGTGAATGCCATGCACGGGCCCATGCGACCAGTTCTCTGCCGAACATAAATAACCCCCAGCTCCCCCATCTGTCCCTCCATATTTTTTCTCAACATTATCAATCAACTTGTTTCTAGAACAAAGCCCTCCGACCTAACAACTTCCAGCGCAGACTGCGGAGGCCGAGAGGCGTTTCAAATATCAGGAGGGACAACAACTTTGATGCCAACGCTAGGTAAGCAGCCTTGACAACTCACAACTCTACATTGTTACTTACTCGTGCCTCGTAGTGCTTCTAGCGGTGCCAACAAGCATCCTGTCTCGAAGCATCCGCTCGAACTGTTCTGTTGCCAGGCAAGGGTTCAAGCACCTGAAGAACCGGGACGGCACCTATCGTGAAGTCGACCCGGAGACGATGTCGTTCGCGCGATCTCGGTTCTTCTACCCTCTTCGCGTTCATGTTGCAATGCCTGCTTGGCGTGCGACCTGAGTGGGAGAGGACCACCCATGCTTGGGCTGATTTACAACGTCGGGTTCAGGCCCAAGCTCGAGTGTCTGCCTCGTCTGTCTCAAGGCGACTACGTAGAAGTGCCGTCACTGCAACAATGCGGCGTACTGCACCAAGATTCGGCAGGACACAGAGAGGGGATTTCAGGGTTCCATCCATCAAAGACCATCGGCTTCACGCATTACTCTTCCCATCACGCTACCATGTCTGAGGAAGAGGAATTTGAACAAGCTTGATGTGTGCCCACGCCAACTCCTCCCTTCAATCCTACGACTCGACCTTCTACTTCGCGTGCACGTCCAATGTCTCGAGAGCTTTCACCATCTCTGTGAGATTGACCCGATACCACGGCCGCATGTGCTGCGAGCAGATACCAAAGACGCAGGCCGCCTTTCTCATGACAGGGCCCAGTCATGTTTAGCCGTGCAGACAGCCTGCCGAGCCGCCCTGCTATCTGGAACGTCCACGGCCAGCTGGACTACGACAACGATTTTGAAGACGAAATTCGGGTAGACTGGAAGTCTGGGGGTTTGACAGATGGCCTTCCTCGGCTATTGGATCGAACTCTTCCCACCCAACGACTCTCTCACCACTTCCCCCCGCGCCCCCCCCCCCCCCCCCCCCCCAAAAGGCCCAGATCATCATCCAAAGACTAGCTCGGGCAAAATACGCCAGATAATTCATCCGACCATACCCATACCGGGAGTCTGATGGGCAATTCAGTCAAAAGACTCCAAAATCATTCCCTCAACTAGGTTGAACTTGGAATAGGGGACTGCAATGTACCAGAGCAAACAGAGAGAACAGGGATGGATATTCATAAATTTTGATATATCCTCATAAAAGTTTGGCTCTCTCTTCCTCTAGCACCTTTAGGCATAAAACATGAAAAGACGATCAAGATCACATCGCACAGAGTAGTGAACGTAGTGAATAATGTTAGTATCAATGTGAAAAAGACTAAGAAATACTTGTACCACTCACCCAATCCTTACATTAGCAAGCACTGCATCTGAGGTCCCATCAACGGTTGCACTTCCGCTTGGCATAAAGTAACTGTAGTTTGATACACTCCCTGATGATAATTATTATGCCGCAACTACTCTTCCGTGAGTACACCGGTCTAGGCTATCGGTATTGTTTCCAATACATGGGGTTCTTGGCCAAACCGTCAATCTTTGTTTGGAAGATAGCGGAGTTGCTGATAATAGGTGATATCGGTACGCTGAAGCTACATATTCATTCACGCACTAGAAAGAGGGAACGCTGTCCACAAAAGCCACACAAGATGAGAATGGACCCACGCTATTGGCAGCACAGTGACAAAAACAAAACCAATTGAGGTAAGATTTAAAGTAGGTAGGTAAGTGCCTTAGGTATTGAACACAGCCAATTGAACAGTGTAGCAAGGTTACTCGACATGTCATCTGGAATGACACTTCACTTAGGTACCTTGGGTACATCGAGCTTTTAGTCAGGAAACGTCACTACAAGCATGTCGAACTTTGCCATGATGTGTCAGAACCAGGCATATTAAGAACCCCTGACCGAGGTTTTACAAGCTCTCTATGTTATAATGTTACCAAAAACTCGGTCTCGTTGTCTTTGATAGCTGGGTTCCTCGGAGTGTTAGAAGTCCAAGCTCAAGCAGTTCTTTGAAAAAGATATGACAATCGGGTTGTTTCATTTTATGAATGCCGTTGTTATAATTGTTGCATAATAACTGTTTGTTCCCCATCTCTTTGCTCTCAGCGTCTTAACAAAATCTCACATAGTGTATCAAATGACCTTACGGGTAGCTGCATACACTATATAACTTTAGCTGAAAGCATCGTTCCGCTCCGTCGTGCTTCTGCTACCTAATGCAGTTCGCTTTCTTAACGCTCATGTCGACAGCTTCCAGTAGCCAATACATCGCTCCATCGCGCCATCCGATCCAGGAATTTGAATTTCCGACCGCCATCATCAAACAATGCCGGAATTAGCAATGTGCACCGGCGAGAAAATATACCTTAACCTTCGGGCGGGCAAATTTTCGGAGGGGTACTTTAAAGATGTCTTTTCTGGTGTCTACATCAATGGTCCACGAAGGAAGCAACATTGTGTGGCCAAAGTGTTCAAGGATCGTGTAATTACAAACAGATCTTTTTATTCCGAGGAGATTTTGATAGCTATGAGAGCGAAGGACATAATCCATGAGTTCAACGTAGCGAGAATTATTCGCCAAACCGTCCATTGCAACGTACCTGAGGTTTACGGAACTAACGTCCTAGTGCTTGTTGAACCCAGTAAGTTTAGTCTCATTGTGTTTTTCACTCTGTCCAAACTATGCAGTTCGCGAAACTTTTTACAATTATTGATGTGTTGAGAATTCGCCAATACTAACTCCAACTTGTATAGTGGTAAAGAATTATCAGAAGTACAACGCCCCAAATGGCGAGGTGTTTCAACGCGGAGATCCGTGGTCCGATAAGATGCAAGCTTTGAGCCACTGGACTTATCACAACAGTTGGGGCCAGACTTTCTTATGCGATATTCAAGGGGGCTTCGGGCCAAACGAATGGTAAGTGACAAACGTTTGGATTTCTTTTCTTTTAGTACATAAGAATAAGCTAACGAAATTTGCAGCACCTTGACAGACTTCATCATTTTTTCGGAAATGCAGTATTACGGTGAGATGGATTACGGCAAGGAGGGGATGAGACAATGGTTTCGTCATCATGATTGTACTCGCTATTGCAAACGTGATTGGAGGAGGCCCCCACGCTGATATTTTTGAGATCCTCCTAGAATCTACGCGTTGCTTGTCTTGCTACCAGTGCAGGCAGCCAATACGAAAAGAGTAGCTCATGCGTCAACACGAGCAGTCCGCAATTCGGAGAACAGGCTAAAGAGGCAACAGGGCATCGACTTCTTCAAATCAGCTGGAACATATCAAAGGGTCCTGCTAGGGCTTCATCTCCTGTTTTTTATTTCATTTTCTTTTGTGCATTTCGATTATTCTCACCACTCCTGGTTGAAGTGCTGACATCTTATCTTATAGCTAGCGATTCGATTATTAGATAGCCATGCTTTGAAAGAGCAAATTTATTGCTAATACGTTCTGGATTCTCTACCTAATTGTCACTTTGTTTCTGGAGATTGAAACTTATCAGCATCCTGCGTGATGGATGACTAGAAACGAAGGATAACGCTACTCTGTGAGGTGTGTCAATACGTGGTATATGGCTCATGACTTGCCCCATGTCGGCTCTGTTGGTAATGTTCCCGAGTACGCCCGCCTTGTTGTGTCAAAATAAATAATTGCTTTTTGATAGTTGAAAGCTTCTCGCCCCCTTGCCTCCCCTGCGAACCCCATCAAGATTTTGTGTTCTCCCTGTCTTCAAGTCCGAACTCGGTGTCCAATTCATTTCGAAGTTTCACCTCGCGCTCAATAAAGGATAGCAACAATGCCAATGCCGGAAATGCTACGCCAATAAGAAACACCTTACTGATGGCTCTCGTAAACACCTCGATGATCTGACTGCGCGTTGGCTCGGGAAACGACAAGACGAAATCCCGCGTTGCGCTAGAGTACGCATCGCCGTTCTGTAACAACGATCTTGCTTTTGGATCAGAAACGAGATCGGCAGCGTACTGGTCGCTGTAGATGTTGAGGATCGCGGCCGGAATGGCAACACCCCATATGTTCCCGAAGCTGCGGATGAAAGACCAGCTCGCGGCGGCCGTCGCCGAGTCCACCTCCTCTACGCCTGCCTGGAAGGCCGGCAGGAGGGTGTCCAGAATCATGCCAGCGCCGATATATGGGACGATCTGGAGGCCAACCCATTCTCCGGTACTCGAATTCCTGTCAAGCGCAGCAAAGGAGCTGAGACCAGCTGTGAGGAAAGCAAAGCCGATGATATGGAGCAACTTATACCGGCCCCATTTGGTCAGGGCAACTGCGCCGACGGCGGCGCCGGGCACAGCAATAAGGGTAATGGGTAGGATCTGCACGCCGGCGCGGGTGGGTGTGGATAGCTGGGCGGTTTGGAAATAGAGGGGGAGGAAAAAGAAAATCCAGTAGTTCAGCATCGAAATGATGAAGGTGTTGACATATATCACCGCAGAGGTACGGTTTGCAAAGAGTCGAGGAGGCCTGCGCATAATTCGAGTCAGTACTCAGATCGCGGCTGGAAAAACAGATCTCCAATGCACTTACATCACAGGCTCCCGCACCCACGAGGAGCCTTCCAACCAGAAGAAGTCAGCAAGGCCTATGAGGCCGACTATGAATGGAACCAGGACACGGTAAGATGACCATGGGTACACGGAGCCAGCCCAAGTCAGCGCGATGAGCACCGACACCGAGGATGCTAACAAGAGGCCATTGCCCGCGAAGTCGATTCGCTTGAGCTTATCCCACGTCCTGGTCTCCCTGTCCCATTTGACACGCAAGAATAACCACAACAGGATGAGGGACACACCATCAACAGGGAGGTTGATGTAAAAGACCTATAAATATATGCATGCTGTCAGTGGCTGCAGTCTCGAATCTGGGACCAAGTCAATCACGAACCCATCTCCAAGTCGTGTTCTGGACAATGGCGCCGCCCACAACGGGACCGATAGCCAGGCCAACTGCATAAGTCAGGGCAAGAATGGCTTGATAACTGCTCCTCTGGCGAAGCGGGACAAGATCGGAGATGACAATGCCCATGATAGCCGTCATGCCTCCGCTGCCTGCGCCTTGCACAGCACGTCCGGCGATCAGCATGGCTGGTCCATTTGCCCCTCCTGCAAGACCGCTGCCAAGCGTATACACGGCAACGACGAACAATGCAACATGCCGACGACCGAAGAAACCCGCCAACTGGCCAGTGAGCGGCTGCACGACGGAACTGGATTTATATCAGTATCGTCATTCTCAAAGTTCGAGTAGTAGGATATTAATTGTATACGTTACTGCAAAGAAGAAGAACTTGGAGCTTACGTGGTGAGGAAGAATATGTTCGTGACCCATATGTAGTTGCTTCCCAAGCCCAATTGCCGAACAATGGTGGGCAAGGAGGTAACTACGACGGTATTTTTCAACGAACATAACACTTGCATTGTGCAAAGGGCAAAAATGACGGACCAGAATCGATAATCTCGCTGGTACGCGTTCTGGTTCGGCGGTTCGACTGTGACTTCGGGACTTTCAAATACTTTGTCATTTGGGGATACCTTGGCACTTGGAGATGCTGCCCTGGCGGCGGCAGCAGCATTGTCACCCGACGACTTGGTGGACGCAGTGTCCGAACCTCCCATGTCGAGGCCCATATCTAGAGCTGTTAATAGGGAGTGAGCACCGTTCTCTCGCGGAAGTGATGACGAACTACTGCATCGGAGCGGAATGGCAAGAGGAAATGCACAACTGCCTAACGCTGTTATGCGGTGGAGGGCAGCAGTTGGTTCTCGATAAAGAAACAGGGAATGGCATGGAGGGCATTTCAATTGACAACCAAGGAGGTACCTGACAAAGCACGAGCAGTTGGTGTTGCCATCAGGTACTTACTTAGCCAACATTGAAATAAAGTCCTAAGTTGTCCTTTGGTTGTCACAGAAAGCACAGCTGCATACGTGCCGCCGCCGCCACCCAACAGCGCCCAGTACAAGTCTGAGTTATGGGATGGGGTCGCCGCAAGGTGTTCGCCGGTAGCTGTGACGACCTCCCATTCGAGAACCTGGTCAGAGCTGAGACCGATCAACGATGCCAAAAGCGAGTGACCGCCTACCAAGACGAGGCCTTGGGCGTGGGCAGCTGGCAATGCCTCCAACACTTGCACCACTGCTCTCATCTTCATTGCTTTTGAAGTGTAATCGCATGAGTGATAGCCCAAGACTTCCGTCTCTTTCAGATGACGAGTCCAAAGGTCCAAAGAGAAAGTGCGCCCGCCCCAGTAGACTTCCCGAAGTAATCATAACAACCACAGCAAAGCAGAGGATAAAATAGAAATACTCGTGTATCAAAAATTCTCTCTACGCATAATTTTCATCATCCATCGCCCACCCATCACCCACATTGAACTCGCAAACGCCCCAACTCCGACATCCTGGTATCACAATCATGATCATAACATAACCCATCACCCACCACCTCACCTCTTCCTCAAAGCCACCTCAGCACCCTACGCCGCGACGCCTTGCACGACCTTAAACCCCTCGCTCACAATCTTCGTGATATCCTCGTTCTTATGCTGCAGCAGGCCGAGGGCGTACGCGACGTCGTTCCACTGCCTCTCCGTCTCGCAGCGCGGGAGACGGGCAGCGAGCTTGTCGGCGAGCTGTCTGGCGTGTTTGTCCTGCGAAATGCATATGTTAGCCAACTAGTGGGCGCAAGAGAAGAAATGGAGGTAAGTAGATAAGAGTCTCACCTTCTCAACAAACCCAAGCAAGAACTTAACAATCCTCTTAAACGGCTCCTCATCCATCTGGCCGGCGGACAACAAACTAAACATATCGACAAAGTGGTTATAAACCGCATTATCCTTCGTCGACAGCTCCGAGAAGAACATCCTGGCAAGGTCCGCAATGCGCTTATCCTCGTCCTCAAGACACTTCGCCATTTCCCCCAACTGTCCCTTAACCTTGACCTGCCCTGCCAGAATCAAGAACGTAAGCGTCATCAGACACGTGCGCTTCACCGACAAATCGCTATCCGCCAGCCGACGGTACAGGAAATCCGTGTTCTCATCAATGAGGTGGTTGAAGCAGACAGCCATGTCGCCCAGCGCGATAACAACATTCGACCGCACCGTCGGGTTGGGGCTGCGCTCCATGATGGTGATGAGCAGCGGCAGGTGCGCCTCGCAGTACTCGCCCGACACGCACATCAGCTTGGCCAGGCACAGCGTCGCGGCGGCCTGCAGGCTCTTGTCCTTGTAGATGTCGCTGCGCGCGCAGATCTCCGCCACCAATGGCCCGTAGTTGGCCAGCAGCGACTGCGGCCCGAACAGCAGCTCTCGTTCGCGGATATGCGCCATCGCTTCTGTGAAATCATCCTCTGTCGTCCCGCCGATGAGGTCGAGCTCGTCGCCGGGATCTTCGGCTGCTGCAGCGGCGGCGGCAGCACCGCCTTTGCTCTTCCGGCCACCGCCCGTCGCGGTGGAGACGCGCGATTCGTCGGGCTTGTTAGCAGAAGCTTCTTTTTCCTTCTCCTGCTTGCGTCGCTTGAAGTCTAGTTCGCACAGCTCGAGATGCACGATCTGCTTTATCGCCACGTGTCCGACGACGAAGAGCAGTTGTGATAAGGCGATGGCTGCTTTTTCCTTTGGCTCCGCTGGGGGTTCGGGTGTGGGTTGGTCGATAGTCTGCGTCGGCGCATCGAGAGCCATTGTTTTCAAGTCTTGCGTCATGCCATGGGTGCCCGCTGCAGTCATTGTAGGGTCATCTCGCGACCCTGGCCTCGACCCTGGCCGCGAGGATGGTGACTTCTGATGCTGCTGCTGCGCGGCGAAGACGACCTTGGTCCGCCGACGGATGATATCCGTGCACAAGATATCGGGATGCTTGGCGAGTGCGTATATAGCGTTGATCGCTTGTTCAGCTACGCCAAACCACTCCTTGCTCTCGCTCGGTACCTCGGTAATGGCAGCGAGTTTAGCCAGCACAGCGTGCTCGTTTGGGAGCCGACTAAATGTGACCGATGAGTCCTTGGCCTGGCGGCCCGTCGGGTTCAGTCTCCGCAGCGCAATACACGTGTATTTGGCGAGTTGAAGATCGGATCGGCCATGGGATCCTAGACCGAACCGTAACATCGTTTCCATCTCGCCGACCACTATCTCGGGTGATGCGGTCGCAAGCATGCCCAGCACAATGATCGCGCCTCTTCGCTGAGACCGTGATATCTCTCGCTTCTGAAACCCATACACATCCCATAGTTTGGTGACTACCCGATCTGAGATCATGCCCTGCTTCATCATGGTGGCTAGCAATTGCTCCAAGCTTGTCAATTCAGCGGGAGTGGTACCCGATGTGAGACTGATCATGTTCCTCGCAATGTAGATGGCTGCGTCATTGGGGCTGAAGTGATCCGGGGCCTCGAAGAACAGACGCTTGTAGCAGTCGATCAGATGTGTCTGTACACCTTTGCCTTCGTCACTGTTCCCCTTGGTCCAGATGAGCCGCATCATACGCCGGATGCCGACCATGTTGTCTTCAATGTTGTAGGCATTGCCGATCTCCAGGTAGTCCATGGCTTCGATCACTTCAGACTTATTCTTCGAACCGAGTAGTTGCACGACAACGCCCGTAGCCTCGTGTAGCACCTCGATGAATTTGAGAGCATCCGTGTAATATCGCTTCGTGAGTGTCAGCTTCTCGATCGCCTCGGATGTGGCGGCGTCTTCTTGGGCCTTCTGGACGGCCGCAGCTTTCTCTTCTTCTGACATCTCTGCCGGCTTTTGTGGCGAATCCATAATCTGTGTGGGCTCATCGACAAGAGCAGTTGTATTGGTCCTGTCTTCGCCCAAGCCAGGTCCCCCTCCCGGTGGTTGCAGAGCATTTAGTTCGGCATCAACCTTGTCTAGTCGCCCCTGCCAATCCTTCCGCGAAAGCTGAGCGCCATGTAAAACCGTGAATGGATGGGTCTTGATCAGGGTTCCTTGTAGTTTAATAGCATTCCTCCTGACGTGGCTACTCTTGTCTCCTAAGCTCCGACAAGCGAGTTCAGCAGCCTTTTGCCTCCGCTTGGGGAACTTTTGATCGAGTTCGCAGATTTTCAGGTATACTTGCATGACCCGACACCGGCAGTAGGGGTTGATATCCAGGAACCGCTCCTCCAGCACATCGAAGAAAGCATTGAGTTGTGACTTGTGGTTGTCGCTCCGTTCCTCTTGCTTGCTGAGATATGTTATCATGTTGCCGCAGACCTCGATCAATGAACTCCGCAGCGTATGTGACTACACCAGGTTCAGGTCAGTTATGATCATCTTGCGAAGGGCTTGGAATACCGACCTCGCTGTCCAGTTGTTTCGCGAGCATGGTCATCTGTTTGATCACTAGTTTGGGCACAAGCTCAGAGAGCTTGGCAATAAATGTTGACACGGATTTGGGCCCTTTTGTGTCGTTTGAGTTGAACTCCTTGTTACCAATTTCCCTCAGAATCTCCTCAGCCAGTTGAGGATAGTCGTACTGCTCAGACAAGATATGAAGGAACTCAGCCATGGGCTCAGAGAGGTGTTCAAAGTACGTCAGGTTCTGGACGATGGAGATCTGGGCGGCTGCACGGATTTGTTAGCGGATATCCAAAGGTGGCATGCTCGTCGTGTCCGACCAACAACCTACCATAACCGTGACCATGGTGCTTAACCGCAATGCAAAGGACTTTGAAAGCATGCATCCTGATGGCTGTATTTTTGACTCTCTGCTCGCTCTCGAGTACCATATACACGGGGCGAGTGAGGAGACCGACAAAGGTGTCGCGCTCGCTCGTGGTCAGGAACAGTTTGCCCAACTTCAACTTCATGACCTTGGCCATGACATCGAGTGCGGACTGCAGCTGAGCGGCGCTGTCCCAGTGGTCGTCGCCGTGCTTGGCAGCCTTCGACTTGGCGCCCTTACCTCTGGCGCGCGAAACGGGGGCAGCCGAGGATTTCTCGGCGGCCTTGGTCTCGACACAGGCCATGGTCCATTGGATGAGGAATCCGTAGATCTCGAGGAGCGATTTGTGATGGGCGAGGACATCCTGCTCGTCGGGGGACTCGAGGTCCTGGGTGATGGCGTCGGCCTCGGCGGACAGGCCGCTCATGACCAGGTCGAAGATCTTGCTGAGAGCATGTGTGGGAAGAAACTGTGTATACCTGGATTGCACGAATAACTTAGAAATGGGTTCGCGTACGACGTTGGTTGTAGTAGTCTCATTAGCACTCGCACTCGCAGCAGCAGCAGCACGGGCGACGCTGGACGCCAGGGGCTGCGGCTCTTGGTCTTGGTCTTCTTGTACGAGGGAGTGAAGGGAGGTGGGTGCGCACTTGAGTAGGAACTGCAGTGAGTCGAAGTAGGCACTCCGGGTGATGGAGTCCGGGTTATCGGCGACGGCGTCGATGATGGGATTCAAGACGGGGTTGATGAGGGCGATGTTGGACAGCGACTCGGGGTCGGATTCGCAGTCGAGCAGAGCGCCGTCGGCCTCGGGCGTGGCGATGGAGGCGGGGTCGCTCATGTAATGCTTGAGCGCATCGTTGATGTCGAAGTCGATCGACTCCATGATGGATGTTCTGTCGCTGCCCCCTCAATCCGTGCCGTGGTGTTGCTGATATCACAGAGTGTGGTTAAGTAAGGGCGAAGGCTGGCTACAAAATGCGCCGGTCCAAAGTAAACAAATGTGATTGCAGAGAGCAACGGCTGGCTATGTGCAGTCAAGTGGGTGATATCGTCGTCTTCGTCTAGCTGAGAGGACTTCGAAAGTAAATTGACAAGAATAAAAGTAAGTACTAAGTCGAAGAGAATGGAATTGCTGCTATGCCTGAGCAACAGCGGTCAGACGACGACTATACTGTTGGGTGTGGTTGTGGTAAAGATGCAATGCGCATGCGACGGTGATGCGCCGGCGATGATGGGCGGGCACAACTTACCGCCTAATCAATAAAGCAAGCGGGGAGCGGCGCAGAGTGGGCAGCCAGCCCTGCAGCTCGGAGCAGCCCCTCCTCGGCAACCGTTTGTTTTTGTTTAGATTGGCTTTTCCACTTGCGCCTGCGACGCGAACCAGCAGAGCCCACTTTCCCCGCCAACCTGCCGAGCCTGCCATGCCGCTAGCATGGATGTCCACTGACAGGCCCCTAGCTTCACAGTGTGTTCTATATCCTCCGGCGGCCACAGCGGCAGGAATTCCAGCATACCGCACTGTATTAGCACAGTAAGCGGCATCCCCCACTACCACGACCGCCTCTCGGCCTCAGTGAGACGCGCCCTGACGGGCCATGTGCTGGGAAGGATCAGCCCCGTCAGCAAGTACGAACCAGAAAAGTGCAGACAACATTAAATCAGCAGACGATACCAGACTTTCAATCCTCCAATTCTCCGATCCCAGAACACCCATCGCCGCCACACTTCTCTTTGCTTTTCAAGTGCACCATCTGCTGTGTCATTCAACTCGGCATTCCAATTTCTTGTCCACCCCATTCCTCAACTGCCTTCTGTACCTTAACTCTCGCAAATACCTATTCACATAATCCTAGACACACGCAGTGTAACAGTACAACTGTCGCACCGTCAACTTGTTACCACTTGCAGGACCAAAACGAGTCTCTCGTTGAGAGATTGTTTTGGACTGACATCAGCAATTCGGTCGGGTAGGAAAGGGGGAAGAGGAAGCAGCGAGGAGGAATGAAGCCATTGTCTACCTAGACCGACAACGTACCCATCGTCATGTCCGCTCATGTCTCTGCCCACAATACCCGCGAATCACAAGACCGCAACATGACGACAAAACGGTCCTTCAGCACCCATGCGAACGATGCGCATGCGCGTCACTCCTCAGAAGAAGACGACGACCGAACCGACACAGCCGCACCACGGTCCAGGTCACATTCACACTCACAGACCGAGTCCCAATCGCAGACACAGCGCGCCGACGACGAGTCGGACGAAGACATGGGCCGCCCTGCCGAAGAAGAAGATGCCGACGATAACGCCTCCGAATCTTCCTCCGACGAGGACGACGCCATAGACATGACCGTCCAGCAGGACATGGAGAAGCTGCAGCAGACATTCCCCCATTTCCGCGACGACTACCGTCTGATCAAGCGCATTGGCGAAGGTGAGTTCGACCGACCACCCATGGCTTTCAACGCTTCCTCCCATTCTCGTGACTAACCGCCCACTCCATCTACTCAGGCACCTTCTCGACCGTCTACAAAGCCGAGGACATCCGCTACGACCACTACGTCAACAACTGGGACCTCGACGCCGACGAAGGGCAATGGACGCCCCCGCCCCTCAAGTCCTCCTCGTCCGCCTCCCTCTCCCAGCCCCCCAGCTCCCGCCTCCGCCGACGGCCCAAATTCGTCGCCATCAAGAAGATCTACGTGACGTCGTCGCCCGCGCGGATCCTCAACGAGCTGGAACTCCTGCACGACCTGCGCGATTCGCCCTCGGTGTGTCCGCTCATCACCGCCTTCCGGCACTCCGACCAAGTCCTCCTCATCCTCCCCTACTTCCGACACCAGGACTTCCGAAAATACTACCCCAAGATGAACGTCTACGACACGCGCGTATATCTACGCTCCCTATTCGTCGCCTTAGCCGCCGTGCACGCGCGCGGCATCGTCCACCGCGACATCAAGCCGACCAACTTCCTGTACGACCCGGACAAGAAGCGCGGCGTGCTCGTCGACTTCGGGCTCGCCGAGCGCGAGGGCACCGAGTCCAAGCCGTGCCTATGCCACGAGGACCGCGCCGTGCGCAAGCAGCGCCTGCAGACCTCCGTCGCCTTCACCACCCTACACACGCTCAACCCCGGGTATCCGAAAGTCGACACGCGGCCGTCGCGCCGCGCCAACCGCGCCGGCACGAGGGGCTTCCGCGCCCCTGAGGTCCTGTTCAAGTGCACGGAGCAGACGACCAAGATCGACGTGTGGTCGGCGGGCGTCATCCTCCTCACTATACTGTGTAGACGTTTCCCGTTCTTTAATTCCGCAGACGATGTCGAGGCCATGATTGAGATTGCGACGATTTTTGGTAGTAAGAGGATGAAGCTTGCGGGCCAGCTCCATGGCGTCATGTTCGATCATACCATCCCTACGATTAGTGGTCAGGGCTTCTCTTTTGAGAAGATCATGTTGTGGTCGACGTGTCGCTCTGATGGCGGCCGTGGCGATAGTGGGACCGGAAGTGGAAATGCGTTGACGCCCGAGGAGAAGGAGGCTGTGGAGTTTCTGTACAGGTGCATGGATCTCGACCCTACGAGACGCATCAGTGCCGCCGAGGCCCTGAAGCATCCGTTCTTGTCGCTGGGGGACGAGGAGGAGGGGCAGGAGGGGCATGAGGGTGATGTGGATGCGGAGGAGGTTATGATGTTATGATAGGATGGGGATGGGGATGTGAAGTAAGTTGAGGTAGTGCAGCGTGTGATGTGTCGAGGTACGGTGAGGTGTGTGTTGATGGAGATACCCTTCTTTGTATGTGTGTTAATGTATGTAATCGATATCCCGCTGGGATCAAGGGGGCAGCGTGCGTCCTGTCGCTCGCCCCGAATGACAAAGAACAAAGTATAATGAATATAGAAGTACTGCAAAAGCTATCATCGACGGCGAAGCATGATATAATGTAGATTAATTAATTCGGCAGCAAGATAAATGCTAAATCTCTCATGATAGCTCCCAGACATGGTTAGCGAAGGCCAGCCGAGGCTTCTATGCAATACATACAAGATAAGGAGGACTAGATATTATACAAGCTGATTATCATCATCAAACATCGACTTGAGCAGCTTCGCTTGGGATGTTCGAGTCCCTCTCTACCTACTCAGACAAGTATAGCAACTTGTAGATAGCAATACCCCATCTCACTCTTTTCCTTCCAACGCCAACAGTCCAAACCCCATTTCAATTCACGCTCCCGTTGTGTGCCATACAGACAAACAGACACGGGCTTCCTCGACAAACCGCTGCCTCACTCACTCACTCACTCACATCCAAAGCGTCAACTTCCCACTCGCGCTCCCGCCCGCAACCCAATTCCTCACCGGATGGAACTCGGCGACAGCCGGCACAGCCGTGATGCCATCGCCATCCAGCTGCGCGAGCTGGGTGCCCTTCTCGTCAAAAACATCCACGAAGCGATTCATATTGCCAACTGCGAACTTCGCCACGCCGTCGGCGGGATTATGCTGCCATTGCGGCTTCAGAATGGTGACCCAGCGGCCCGTCTGATTATTGTGCCTGATACTCGTCGCAGGCTCCATCTCCTTGTCCGTTACATCGTGACCCGGCTTCCACTTGGCGGCCGCCTCGGCGAAGTCGTAGATTTTGACCGTATCATCGTACGACGAGGTGGCGATGTGCCCGGACCGCGACCACGAGGCATGCGACACGGAGAGGCGCGACGTGTGCTCGCCCAGCAGCGCCGGGTGGCGCAGCTCGCCTTTGCCCTTGACCATGCGCAGGTCCCAGATCTTGAGGGTGCGGTCGAGCGAGGCGGTCGCGAGCAGGTGCGGCAGCAGCGGGTGCAGGGAGAATCCGCCAATCTTAATGTCCGTGAGACCCCAGATCTCGGCCTTGGCCTTGGCCTCCCGCCGGTCGATGCGGCCGAGAGAGCCTTCGAGGGTGGAGAATATTATCGTGTCTTTGGCTTCGGGGGAGATGTCGATGCACGAGATCCCCAGCTCGTCCTCGTCGGCCTCGGGCGCCCAGAGCTGGGTGCTAACCTGCGTCGGCAGGTCGAGGCAGCGGATGGAGCTGTCGTAGGAGCTGGTTATTACGGAGTTTGGGTCGAATTGGGGTACCTTGATGGAGGTGATGGTGCGGTTGTGGACTTCGAAAGCGCTTATTTGGGGCAGAGGGACTTCGAAGTCTTCGTCCTCGTCCTCGGGGTAGTCGGGCGTCTTTTGCGAGCCGTCGAAGAAGCCCAAGGTGCCCTTTTTGTCTCCGGCAAGTATGATAGGTTTGTCCAGCATCGGGTGGAACGTCAAGGCGTATACTCTTTCGGGTGTGATCTTGATGTCTGTGAGACTGTGTTAGCCATGTAGTCAATACAAACGGCGCAGGTCTGCTGTGGACTCACCATTTGGCACCCAGCCTGCAAACAGACTCAGATCACTCAAGTCTTGCCGCAACGTCTTCAACTTCTCGTCATCGGTATCTTTGATATCATCGTCGGTAAACGTCCTGACCCCCGGCTGTGCGCCTTGCACAAAACTCGCCAGCGCATCCGTATTCGCCCACCTCTTGCCCTCGACCTGGAGATTCGATAGCTTGAGGTCCCCATTGGTGCGCACCCTCTTCGGTTCTCTGTCCTTCAACTCCACCGGCACGTCCTCCAGCTTCACCAGCGTATCTTTGGAGTCAGAGTTCGCGCCTGCCAGCCGCGCACTCTGCCGCACGGGCATGACGCGGGTGCGGACCGCAGGTTCGGCAGCCTTCCGCTTCCGCGGGGCTGCTGGTCGCGGGGCGGGAGCGGCGGCTTTGCGCATCTTGGCGCCGAGGTCGGCTGTGTCTTTGAGGAGTTTGGCATTGTTGGCGACGTTCTCCCTCCGCCGAGCCTCGAAGGCGCTTAGTTTTTCTGGTGCCATTTGGAGCGTCGTAGGTGGTGTGATGCGATACAGTACAGAGGTAAGGACACGGGAAGGTCGAATCTGAGCCCCCAAAACTTGAATGTGCAACAACAAGTCCAAAAATAGTGTCTTCAACAAAGTATGGCTCAATGAAAAGTGTGTGTGGATGCAATTGGTTTTCAACTATCAAGATGCGTGCCGAGGCGCGTGCCGCATCCAAGATTGGTTGGGTCAAAATGCTCAAAAGTGTAGTATGGAATCGATCTAGTGGGAAAGGGGGAGAACGATGAGCGTTTGCATTCAGATCTGAAGGCGGATGACTGATATGCTATCAATCAAGATCAGACAGAAATTGAGTGCAGTTTGGTGTGTGTCGAATTCAAGAAGTGTTGTAGCTTTTGCTTCGTAACGTCAACAATAAGTGGGAGGGATGGATGGATGATGACGAAGGCGATTTGTGACGCGACAACGAAAATCACTTAACGCGAAGTCATGCGCTCCCGCGTCCATGTACCTTCCCTACATCCTTACAGCAGGCAGGTACCTACCCGCCCGCCCAGCATATGCAGGCAGCAACACCCACTAACCCTGGGAAGCTTAGTGCCAGGCTTGCCCCTGCTCCTCTGCTCTGGACATCATTGTCTCCGTCACTGACATGACTGAATTCAAGAAAAACAAACGGAAAAGGAAAAGGGAAAATCACAGAATATTGATAGTCAAAGAAGCACATCTCGTCATAGCGTTCTTCAATACCATTATCCTGACATTTCTGAATGAAAACAACCTTATGTCAAAACCCAAGTCTCAAATACACACAGATCATCCCGATCAAATCCAGTTGATCCCACCACTAACACTGATATACTGCCCCGTGATCCAGCTGCTCAACGGCGACGCGACCAACAGCACCGCATCCGCGATATCCTGCGGCTTCCCAGCCCTCCTCTCCACCCTCGTCATGTCCAGCAACCGCAGCACCTCGGGGTGATCGTCGGGCGGGGAGATCTCCGTCTTGGTCAAGCCGGGCGCGATGGCATTGACGGTGATGCCGAACTTCTTGCCAAACTATGTAATTACCAACATCAGCATTAAATTCCATTGCTGTGTTGACGGCTAGCACATACCTCTAAAGCCCAGGTAAAAGTCAGCGAGTCGAGCGCCGCTTTCGAAGCCGTGTAGACGGGGGAATGCAGCCCCATTCGGGAAAGACAGGTGCTGATGTTGATGATGCGTCCGCCCCGCGGCATGTGCGGGAGCGCCGCTTGCACGAGGAAGAACGGGCCGTTGAAGTTCGTGCTGAAGACTGAGGAGATCTGCTCCGGTGTCACTTCTTCTGAGGGCGTCATGGGGGCGATTCCAGCGTTGTTGACTACGATTTCACCGATTAGCAAGAAGTTCAAGAAATAGTTGAGACCCTGGTTGTTCGCGATTCTCCTTCGTGTCTTGAATTTGTGAAAAATTCGCATCTCTGGGTTGGGAAATAGGAGCAAGGAGGAAAAACCTTACCAACAATATCGATCATGTCGGTGCCAAACGCCGCGAGAGTCTCTTTCACGAGCTTCGTCGCTTCCTCCGGCTTTCCGACATCCGCGCGGACGACGGCGGCTTTTCCGCCTTGGGCCCTGATGCCCTCTGCCACTTCGACTGCTCTGGGCGCGCTGGCGTCGGAGACATAGTTGATGGTGACACTGGCGCCTCGAGCGGCCAGCGCCACGGCTATCGCGGCGCCGATGCCATTGGGTCTTCCGGAGCCGGTGACGATGGCCACCTTGCCTTCGAGAGACAGGTCGTTTGCGACAGACATGTTGGAGTTATTCTGGGGGGTAGAGGCGGGTGCTTGCTGTTTGGGTGGTGAAGCTGATGGGGGATGGAGTGATGAGTCGGGTTTGCTGGGATTCAATGAGTCGTGAGTTGACAGACATTATGTCTCTTCACCCCTTTATATAATCTTCGAAAGCCATGATTTATACCGATCCTCAATAAGAGCATTATTCAGCAGTTGTGTTTTAGTACATGAGTGCGGCTACGAAAGAATTATTAATCTCTGAATACGTCGGGGATGGAGTCAAGTTTCACGTCTTGGCAAAGCCCTCCATCTCAACCATCTAATGCCGTATTAGGCAATTGGTATCCTTCCACATGCATCAACAACGAGCAGAGCATGATTCAGAGATTTGAGAATGGTTCCTTGATGTTGGCAGATGACGAGAGTATGCCAATGATCGTGTATACAAATGGGGCTGAAGGGTGAGACTTGGACAAAAAGGGAAGTAGGTCACCCCTGTACTGCATATCGTCGTGTGTAAGATACTTGGTAGCTATCGATGCACCGTTCATTTTTCAGCTTCAATAGCTTGAGAGCTTTGCAAGATGCCTGAAGCTATTTTCTTCCTGTATGGAGACTCGCTGTTTTTTTCTTTTTTCCCTTTTAACATATATGCAATGATTAGAAAGCACCGAGTGGCATGCTAATGCTATCCAGAGGCAGATATTCTCGTAGTTTCGGAAAGATGCAACTTCGACATGACATCCTCTCCTAACAACATGAACTCTTCTTTCCAGACCCCTTCGAACCAAGGCATAGGACTAATGCGATCCATAAGGTCTTTCCAGTGCCGTAACCCTGCCGCCTTTATCTCGGCCACGAGTCTCGTCCGTGCACTATATCTCTCATCGTGATCCGTCGTTAATATACCCGCAATGGTGAGCAGCCACAGTCGCAGCGTAAGACACTCAGAGCCACCCATCTCCGAGTTCCTCAAAGCGTCCGTGATAGTAATGGGATACGACGGAATCGCACCCGGGGGAAAGCTGTCAAACTTCCGTCTGAGCGATACGATTATCATAAGAGCCGCCAGCGCACACGCTTTTGCGAGGGGCGGAGAGGATGGTATATACATGAACGGAGCGAGATCGGTAAGTGCCCGATGGGCGATCGGATCGAGAAAGAGACTGATTGATAAGCTGTCTTTCTCGATTCCCGGCATTGCTGACGGAGTGTCAAGCCAGGCGGCTAATCTCTTTAGGTCACGGTATATATGCACTACATTCGACATATCTGGTGACATTCCGAGCATGAGCGAAGTCATATATTCTATTTGACGTGAGCTTTCACTGTTTGGCGGTGGTGGCAATAATGTCGGGAGCAGGTCAACCGGCAAAGCGTAGTGAGGCGGGTGATTTTGTATCAGGGCTGTGGTGATGTCAATCCTAAGAACCGTGTCTTAGTAAATTCACCCCGACGTCTTATGGGCAAAATCTGGAAGCTTACCACATAACCATGAGTCTGATCTGGGCTGGCAGACTACCGATGCCCCCTCCACGGTTGAGCATCCCCCGGAGGCCTGCGAAATGGATTCCAGCCTGAACAAAGTCCTGGCACGCATACTGACAAAATAGTAAGCCTGATTACGTGTATCTGCTGAAATTAGATATGGCAAACTCATACATTGTAACATATGAACCCAATAATAGCCACGATGACATTCGTCTCTAAGCCATCCCGCGGGCGCAGGCTAGCAATGGACCCATTAATGCAGCGCAACCCAGATAAATATCGGCGTTGGCAAACTGCCGTCCCTTTGCCTACGTCGCGGACGACGGCATGGCGTACATTTGGGCTGCCGAGAAGATCCCGGATGGACCGGGAGTGGGCAGGCGCGAATGGAAACAAGAAGTATTCCGTTCTTTGTAAAGGATCTGCACAACTATATGATACTAAGGAAAGTCAACTTTAGCTTTAAGTAGGGTTTTGAAGGATTGGCCAGACCTACTCGTTGTATTGCCCCTCAAGACCAACGCTATGGTATATAATGCAAAGGGGTCCATGCCCCAGCAGTCGTCGAGGATTTCAAGCGGATCTTGGTTCAAGAACGGACGAGATAAGCCAATGGCGACGGAATATTCCGGGGTGTAAGGCTCAAGCTCATGGGCTTTTTCCCGTGGCCTCCGGCCTGCGGGATTGGCAGACTCTATCACCGAGGCGACATCGAGTCTCGACTGCGCTAGTGGTGGCGGCGGAGGCGAGCGCATCCTCAATGGTATTTTTACGTTATTCTTGGTCTTGCGCCGCGTCTTGCCTATATCTTGCATCACATGCGTCCGAATTTCCTTTGCCGTTCTGCGGTCCTTCGACCTCTTGTCCTGTGTGAGGTTGACAAACATGAATCTTGGAGGGTCCATCTCTGCTATCTTGGAGATTATGGATTATAAGAATGATTTGGATAGCCAATTGAAAGACCGTAGCACTCTGAATTGAACCGTATCTTAGTGAACAACTGACATGCCCAAGATATGTATTGCCGCCCTTGAATGCTGACTAATGCGGCTGCGTGGGTAGGGACATAAGCCTTAAGGATGATGCAGTCATCGAGCATCTTACCGACCAAGGCAAGTGGCTTTATTCAGCAAGAATTTGATCGGCCGTCTTGACACTGTAACGTCGAGTCTTGACAATTCCGAGTCTCGTGAACATTACATGAGATAGAGTAAGGATTTGAAGATGAAGTTTTTATGAAGCATCAATGTTCAAACTTTCAGCTTTGCCATCAATTAAGCTAGTTGTTTTGTCTGCACTCTCGCTACCACAGAAATGATTATTGAAGCCCAAAGTTTGTATAACTATTGTCGTTAATGCAGACAGACGGAGTCTATCGTTTCCACCCGCAGTCAATAAGAAGTAGAGACTTACACTGACGGTACCTAGGTACATGCATAGAGGGGTGGTACCCCTGTCGCTGTCTTGACCAATCAGCTGACGCACTGGGGCCCGCTAAAAGTTTGTCGATTGCCCAAGCAAAAAGTTGAATTTTCGAGAGCTCGCATCGTCATCCAGCACCAACCACAACCACTATATTACTGTTGAACCGACGGCCAATTGAGCCAAGTCCGCCACCATGTCTTTCACTCTGATGCCATTCCTTTATCAGACGAGGACCATCCTCCGGATACCAGCACATCGCAGCGCATCTCGCCCGTCGGCGCGCCTCGTGCGATGCCTGCATGCCACCGCGCGCCCCGCCGCCAAAGCCAAAGCCCAAGAGTACGATATTCCCTTCGACTACGATGTCGGCCCTCCAGGAGAAGAAGGACGGGGTAGCCGAGTAGATCCATACTACGACGAGGATGCCACCGAGACACCCGCGCCCGCGCCCGCACCCCGCAAGGGCACAATCACGCCCTCGGAACGCCAGATCTTCGAGCGCATCTTTGTCGATATCGGGGTCCGCGGTCTGAAGCCCGTCACGAGAGACGATGGCCCGGTCACCGACCCTGGCCCTGCCGTCGATGGCAGCGCCATACACTCCACCAGGCTCATCATGCAGCAGGCCGCCTACGACGTCGGCCAGGCCCGTCCCGCCACCATCAGCGCACCCGCCCTCCTCGCCGGCGTCGCCAGGGACCGCGCCAGCTCTCTCTTGCGCTTCCCGCCCCAGCTCCGAGCCGCCGCCGAGAAGACCCTCGAGAGGATCAGACAAGAGGCCGGTTCCAAGTACGAACAACCCCGCGGCCATCCCACCCACACCGACGCCGACGCCGACGCCCATGCCAACACTGACGCTGGTGCTGCAGACGGCGAAGCCCAGACCGCCAACGAGTGGCGAGCGCCAGCCCACACTTTCGCCCGCACCATCGAACTCGAGGCCAAGCGACGACCCGAGCGCACGAGGATTGAGAATCTGATCACATCCGCCCAGTCCGACTTCGAGCTGTGGGACATCCTGGAGAAAGAGGTCTTCACCATGCCTGCCCGCCTCGGCCTCGCCGACAAGGCTGATGGCAACCAACCCGAGGCGTCAACAACCCCTTCTGATGCCGACCCTACATCCAGCGAGCCCCAGCAGCTGAGCCTCTACGTCCACGGCCCTCTATACCCCGCCTACCTGCTCCTTGCGCTCCGACGCCTCGACACGGCCTTCTCCGAGCCCTCCATGCTTGTCTTCTCCGTCCTGTCGCGCATCAAGGAGCTAGGTCTCGAATCTTACGTCCTCGGCGTCTCCACCCCGTTCTTCAACGATCTCCTGTCCATCTACTGGACCCGTCGCGGTGATCTTGCGGGAATGCTGGCCATACTAGAGGAGATGCGACACTGCGGTGTCTACTTCGACAACAGGACCGCGAGTATTCTGGACCAGGTGGACCACGCGCTTGGGCTCCTAGACACCGGTAAGGCAAAGAGCGGCTTTGGACGCGCGCTGATGATGATGCCGGAATACGAGGCATTCCAGCGCGACCGCATACGCCATTGGCATAGAGAGGTGGATATCTCGGTGAGGGAGAAGCAGGATGATATCGAGTATATGGAGGCGAGCGCGAGTGGGTAGATATCTTGCCGGTACTGCCTGCACTTGCTACTACTTTTTGGATCAAACAACAACCCTATCTCCGAAGCTGTAAAATAGTGCTCATTGCTCCAGTCCTGGGATACATTTATTCGACCAGTCTACGAAATCCTCCGTTCGACGCCAAGAGCCGACTCAACAATACTATCGCAACTCCTAAACATAACACACTTGAGTGCTAGATATAGATAGGCATGCGATTTATCCATCTAGATCTCAATTCACACCTGGTGCAAATTACATAATCGTCGAGATTCCAGAATTGTTATCAAGGTCGTCCGTCGCCAGCTCAGCTCAGCTTGCCCAGCGAAACACATCTCCGTGCGACAAGTGATCCATGTCCATGTCCATGTCCACAACGGATGGACCCAGGTTGATCTTTTGAAACTTACCTAGTACCTATATCACGACAACTTATACACGTCAAAGCAACATACTTTCAATTGAGCCGTGCCTGAACCTGAACCACCGAGCCCTCGTCAACCCACCCTCCGTAACCTTTACCCAATCCGCGTCGGAGGTCAAGCTCCATATGGATACATACCGTTGCTATCAATTCCGTGCCAGGGACCGGGGCTTCGACACGAGTTTGTATCATGGCCTTTTATTGAGCTGTCGCCAAGTGGAAAAGGGAAGAGCCAGCCCCATGATAGCCGGCAAACCGGCATACGACGGCATATGCCATCGCGACAGCCCGCATTGGGGGTCGCATCGTGTCGTTGTGATTATGATCAAGCGCCGCCGCCCCAATGGCGGAAAAACATGGCGTTTCAATACCCATGCAGGAAATGAATGCCCAGCATACGATTACATACATATCATATGCATGCGTAAAACATTGACTATTTACCTTCGCGAGCCCATCACTTCTTGAACTTCGACCTCTCCTTCTAGCGATCGTCTATTGCTTCGTCGCCAATACCTTCACTTCAGCCTGCCTGCCTACCTCACTGCCATTCCGAGCCGGCCTCTACTCTACACTACACTAATATCCTAATTCTCGATATTCTATCAACCTAAATTTCACAATCCCACCATGCATACCCCAACCCCCCTGACCCTCCTCGCAACCGCGCAAATGGCCAGCGCAGCCACCGTCTTCCTAGCAGGCGACTCGACCATGGCGCGCGCAGGCGGCGGCTCGGGGACAGAGGGGTGGGGCGAGTTCCTGCAAGCGTCTTTGCCGTCTGCGGATTTCACTATTGCGAACCGCGCGATAGGCGGCCGCTCGGCGCGCTCGTACACAAGAGAAGGCCGCTTCCAGGGCATTGCGGACGAAGTAAAGGAAGGCGACTGGGTCGTCGTCGAGTTCGGACACAATGATGGCGGCAGCCTCGCGAATGATAATGGGCGGAGCGACTGTTTTGGGGAGGGGGAGGAGACTTGTGATACGGTTAGTTGTTGTCTTTTCCCTTTTTTCTTTCTTGGATGTTGGGGGTTTGGGGGGAAATGGGGGAAGAGGCAAGGGGGAGAGGGGTTGGGAAGTCTGGGATCTCGAATCCCGAATCTGGGGGGAAGGAGGTGGAGGGAGGTGGAGAGTTACGAGTTGGAGTTGAGGGCTGGGCCGAGAGTTAAGAACTTGAGACTTGGATATTGGATAAGATGATCATTGATCATTGGAACCAGTGGCTAACCTTTTGATGATGCGATATTTAGGTCTTCGGCGGCGTCAAGGAGACGGTCCTGACATACCCAGCCTATTACAAGAGCGCGGCGAAGCTGTTCCTCGACAAAGGTGCAAAGGTCATTCTCAGCTCCGCCACGCCGAACAAGTACGTGACCTCAGATCATATCAAATTCCCTCTTAATTCCCAGAAGCTCGTTTCTAACACAAATACAATCACAGCATCTGCGAAGGCGGCCCCTGCGTCTGGGGCCCATCACGATTCGACTACTACGCCTGGTAAGTCAACTAAACAACAACGACTCAAACGTACAATACACTGAGACTAATTCTGTTTGAAAAAGGCTAGCAGCAAGCCAGCTCGGCGGCCCCGAAGCCGGCGTCTTCCACGTGCCGCACGGCGAGTACGCGGGGCAGGCCATGATGGCGCTGGGGTCCGAGACGGTCAACGCGCACTACCCCAACGACCACACGCACACCGACGCCTTCCTGGCCAATGTCATGGCCGGCAGCTTCGTGCTGGGGCTCAAGTGCGGCACCTCGGAGCTCGGCGCCGCCGTCACCAACTCGACCGAGTCGCTGGCCGAGCCCTTTGGGGACTGCATTGAGTTTAACAGCACGGTGCCTGTGAAGTACTGATATATTGCTTCTAAGTATATAATCGATTGTTGTGCTTCTTCGATAGCGGGGGGAATGACACAAAATTATTGATAAAGGTGGAAAATGGTATATCATGTTAGCCGCATCATCTATCATCAGTGGGAAATCATGCCATCAATATTTGTGTTCGGCGTCGTGGGTTCTTTCGCGCCATATCATAGGTAAATTAAGGCGAAAAGGAAAATATGAAACACAAAAAGCTGACCCCAAAGTCTGCAATAATATCCATGTAAAGATGAGAACGCCACCTGTACGAACATGCAAATAGCCGCTCGCGTGACTTGGGATTAAACAATATGCAACCTCCCGCACGAAACTTGAAAGATATCACAGCCGCCCACCAACTCGAAAAGGGTATCAATCGCATAAAAGCAAGAAGTCTAACAACCTCCACACCCAATCGGCAACAAAACACCCCAACCCCTATCGAACGACCAAACAGATTCACGCGTGCTGATCGAATCACAGAGCACCGGTGAAAAATCAGACCCAAGACCGAGCACTATTTATTGCACAGTCAGCGCAAAGTTGACTTCAGAAGACGGCGTGGTGTGGTGTGGTGTTATATATATTCATACATACACATTCCATAAAATTCATCACAACAACAAAAAGAAGAAAAAATATTCTCACCAAGCCACCCACTTCTGCCCCCCCAGCGCAACCAGGCGATTGAACAACTCATCCCGCAGCGGCAGCGCCGTGACGCGCCTTACATTCCCCAGACGGTCCGTGATCTCCAGCCCATCGCTGACCTCGCGCCCGAGGGACCAGCCGACGACCATCTTGGCCTTCCACCCGTAGCCGCCGATCTTCTTGAGCTCGCGGATGTCGCTGATGGCGATGCTCCACTGCGGGTGCAGCTGCCCGCCGTCGTCGGCCGACTTGCTCGTCACGTCGTTGCTGAAGCCGACGGCCGGGATCGTCGACTTTGTCGCGATGTAGATGCGGCCTTTCTTGCCGTCGTACCGCGCTTTGAAATCCACGGGGCCGGATAATAGGTCTGCTTGCGCGGACGGCACCACGCCCAGACGCTCCTTCGCAGGCTTTGATAACCCGGCCTTGGCGCGCGCCGCGTCGCTCACGATGACGGACTTGACGGCGCCTTTCACGGCGCCCTTCATGGTGCTCAGCACCTTGCTGCCCTTGCGGTGGTGGCTTTTCGCGGCGTCGATGTCGGCGCCGGCCGTCTCGTGTGCTGTGTTGGGGTCGTGCCGCATCGCCTCCTCGATCTCGGCTTCGGTCGCGTTTAGAGGGGGCTCGGCGCCCGTGGCGCGCAGTTCTGCGTCTGTGACTTCGATGGGCTGGTCGGGCGGCGCGACATTGACGACGGGCGCGGGGGGCAGGGGGGCGTTGTTGGCTTCGCCGATGCGGAGGAGGGTCAGTGTGAGTTGCGCGTTCGTGGGCACGCCTTTGAGCACTGTGTTGCGCATCTCGAGGATCTTCTGCCAGTGCGGGTAGCGCCTGTTTAGGAGCTTTAGACCGCGCATGATGATTGGGTCGCCGAAGAATCCGAACCCAACGCCGAAGGTAACGCCCTTCATAAACATGTAAGACGAGGTGAATAGCGATACGAGAAGAAGTGGCGCCACGAGTCCTGCGAGCCGGATCCGGTATGTGTGCTGTGGGAAAGGGGATGTCGGGGACAGCGCGTTGCCCATCCGCTCCCAGGTGTCTGTGATGTCCGAGATGCCGTGCATGACGGGCCGCATCTTGCTCCAGATGGCGTTCTCGACGGGCACCTTGGTCTTGTCGTGCTTGGACGCCTTTGTGCCGCCCGCTGCTATGTCTTTGGCTTCGGCTGCGGATGCAGTCAGGCCAGTTGGGTCGGGGACATGGTCCTCTATTGTCGATGTCTCCTCGCTTGTATTTGGGTTCGCCTGGGGATTTTTGCCCGTAGCACTTGTGACGACAACGGCTGTGAAGCCATTGAAGAAGTTTGATGCTTCCCTGTTGACAGTGTTAGTGTCAGATTAACCTCTTCAACTATAGGGCCTGATGATTCATCGTCTGTAACATACTGCTCAACAGCTTCACCCTTGTGGTTCTCGGGGGCTCCCGTAGCACTCTCGTGGCTACCCAGAACACCGGCCTTGGGCTTCTGCAAGCCGCCAGTCTTCCCATCAACCAATGACACGGGAGCAGGTGGGAAAAGAAACCCGCGAGAGGGCGGGTAGAGTATTAATGTTAACAGTGTCACAATGAGAAGTGGTGTGATGAGGTCTAACGCCCATGCAACGAAATAGGCCTATTCTCGTTGTCAGTTTCTTCGCTTTGAGCAATTGCAGTAAGTTGAGAACACATACTAGGCAGAAATAGGTTGTTCTTCGGGTTTCGCGCCATGAGCGAAGTCGGGCGATGTGCTTGACAGTAGCTAGCAAACCTATCACGACTCTGAGGTCTGAGCGTTAGCTACTTCCTTCTGAGTCATTTGAGATATGGCTCAGTTTGCGATACATACACCATATAGAACCTCTCGACGGCGGCTCTCAGCTTATCCGGAGAAAACTCCTCCTCGTCGGCGACGTTGAGGTCGAGATCTCCGGGGACTGTGTGCGGGACCTCCTTCACATGGTACATTTGCTAGACACGGTCAGTCAACTGAATGTCTGCCTATCGAGATGCAAGGTCGCATACCTTGTTGAAACGTCGGATGAGAAGCCAAAGGTCTTCATTGTCTAATCCGCCAACTAACGGATTAGAGACTTTCTCTTTCTTCTGGTTCCATCCCAGATCTGCCGTCTCTTCAACGCGGGCTTGCTGGACGACCCCCTTCTCCTCGTGGTCTGCCATTGCGAGCGAGTGGCTCAGCGTCGGTTCCTCAGCCAAGCTATTTGCGAGATTGTGGTCGTCGTGCGGACTGGTGACAGGCGCTGTTGTATGAGGTATCGGTAGCACCTCTGCAGCTGCGTCAACCATCGACCAGGGTTTCTCCTCTGGTATCTCGTCCGTGGCCGACATCTTGAGAGAGAAAAAACTAAAATAGGGTAATGAGGGCAGTTGCAATAGGAAGTGGCCAGCTTAGGCGGCGTGTCGTGTTATACAGACATCCCACTTTTTAGCAGCTGTATGAAACCCAACCCAGTTCTTGGGCACCTGCTGTGTACGACGACTGCGTCACAGCCCTACTTGAATGTCCTAGCCATCTTGTTGGGATGCATTGGCGCCTTCCATTGGCCTGGCGGCATGACGTCGAAGGCTGGCGCCAGGGGCGATCATTTCGCAGCTGCGCTAAAAGAGATCTAGAGCGAGCTGTCCTCTTGGACCGCATCGCTTTTCTCTTTGTCGAGTTAGTAGCTTGCAAGCTAATGGTCCTATGAGCGTACTGAGAGTGCTCGTGTGAATATAAGCTAGCAATGCTACATGATTCTGACTTCTGATGAAACCCTGCTCTCGAGAAAGTTATAAGCATTGATTAAAATTTCATTGTTGCCTGTTCCCCAACTTCGTCAGCTGAAGATCTACGTTAGCGATCGGTGGGTCTTTTTGATCGATCTTGATCTCGACCATGGCTTTGGGTCGAACAGGCTTAGCGCATCCACGTACGCGCGTATTGCTACTGCGTTCTAGGTTTAGCGTATTTGCCCCTCATTGAATTATGCGGAGAGTAGTGAATTTAAAAACAAAATATTGCAGCTCCTAAGTGACATCAACGATATAAGTCAGCTTGCATGGCGATGTGCTGCCCATAGCAAAAAAGTCGGACTTGAGCTAACGATCGGTAAGGCCCTGGTGGCGTGCTGTTTAACACTGCTCGCTTTTTACAGTGACCTTCCAACTTCTAAATAAAAGAGAGCTGTGTCAGATGGATCATGGATGCCTTTTACTCCGAGTTCCCCAGAATAATTAGCGATTCAACACTTACACTAACCATTTATCGGACATGATAGAAGTTAAAACTCCTGTATTGATGAGAAAGATCTAAGATCAACAGATTGAGAACTTAAGTGAGTACTATGAATGCGAAATTGTTATTGGGCGTCTTTGAAATATGCTAGTCTTACTTATAGGTGCTGTCTTGAAGTTGACGGCAACTGGTACAGACAAAATTACATGATTGGCAATCGCAACACTGACGAATGCGACAAGTATTACGAAGCCTACAGTGGAGACGTTGAATGTATGGAATCGTGGGCTGCGACAAGACAGCTACGGTCTCTCTGGTTGCAGAATATCTACAGAAGGAAGGAAAATACCCGTCTTTGCCTGATACTACAACTGTGCTCCCTACGCAGTTTGGCCACGCAGAGGTTAGGAAGTTGAGGCCCTTGAGACCCGAACCCTCCCTACGAAACAGGCATGCGCTTGGTCCCCGGCCTTCAACCAAGTCTTCTGGTTTCGAATCACATCTAAAGAAGCCTGAATAGATCACCTAAAGAGACGCAAGAGTACAGACAACCGGGTGAGATGAGGTCTAAATGCAAGGCTATCTATCTATCTATCTATCAGCTGTGCTCTTTTTTGTAATGGCACGGGATCTAGTCTTAGCTTCAACCAGGCATTGCTTGCTTGAATGGCATAACTATGAACAGTCTACAGTTCAATATCTTTCTTTAGTAGTACCATCCATGTCTCCAAGGTTGTCAGGGCTTTTCTATTAAAACTAAACAAGACTTATTTATAATAATATTGTTTAATGCTTGCTTGCCCGTCTATCTATCTATCGCTCCAATAGTTAATAAACAAATAGGCAGCAGGGGTTCAAGACAAATATCATAATATTAATTAGTCTTAAAGATGAGAGGGAGGAAAACAAGGGAAAAAAGAGAGGTGCTCATCCGTCCCAGTATCAGATTAACCATTTTGTCATCATAAGCTGAATTGACATTTGTTTATTCAACTGGATTGCCTCAGGTAAACTATGCTTCCTCATCATTTAGTGAGACTCTAGTGGATAGACACCTTTGAACGAAAACAGCGCAGCTGGGGATTGAATCCGCAACCCACTTGCATGCATACCTGGAGGGAGGGTATGCGTGCCGGCGCATCAACCGCTGTGCCGCAGTGCTTTGTTCATTATGGGGTGCAGTCGATGACAAGGTATTTGAACTGCACTGGTGTGTGTGTGTGTGTGTGCACATCCCGCCTGGTTAGGTCGGTGGGGTGAATGCGGCTTGGTTGAAAGCGGCTGAGGTGGTTCATTAGCATCGTGAGGAGGTGCAGCTGGGGCAGAATGGGGGCTTGCAAACATGTACAGCTTCTTGCTTTATCTTGGTAAAGCCGTCTTGTCAAGTGAAAAATAACATTGCACATACTAGCCTCGAGAGAAACCTCAAAGTGAATGAAGCCGAAGATTGACAGCTCTTGACCCAGTGTGAGATGTTGCAGCAGATATCAGTCCTTTAGTTGTACCTGATATATTCCACTATTGGGAATTCATTATATCGTCACTCTTATCTAGCATATCTATGTTCTCAACCTGCTTCATTTATCTTTTCCACAACTAGCTCACTGATGGCCGCAGTGGTCAAAATCACCCCTGATCTCAAACACCGCCAAAGTGACACCGGAATCCGGTCTGTAGCTAGTTCCTGAACTCTAGAGCGACTCTACCGCTTTTAGAGAGTCAATGACAAAGTCCGTTATGCTCTTGCAGAGATCAATGTCCCCAGCTTCAAGTCCTAGAGCATGATGTAGTTGGCTCTGATCTGCAGAGGCTCTGCTGCAGAGCCGGGCTGAGACTAGGCTGAATTATAGGAATATTCCAGTAAGGCGAATATATCAGCAGCAATTACCACAGCCACGTCTCCCACCCATGCGGTATGACAAATCAAGGAAATGTTCATATATCACTTTACTTATATGTTCTACTCGACTACATGAGAATCATTGTAAAACCCCTATACTGCTTTTGAATAGGTTCTCTATATTAATCAATGATGATAAGTTGCTACAAGGTACACATGTTATTTTGAATAATTGATATAGATTTCAAGGGGCACATTGTATGAATCGTTGCACAATAGTGCCACGACGAGCCACTTTCTCTCAGTAACAGCAATTAATTATCCCTTTCGTTCGGCGATGGTACCGATATTCTTCATCCAACTAAGGTCAAGCGCAACTGACATTCCACTATAACCGGATGACGTATAGGTTCTCACCAATGTGCCCTAGTATGTATTGCCCACAGCATAAATGCATTGCCAAACCGATTAGTAAACAACACCAGCAAGCAAGGAGAGGAAGATGAGAGAATCCTAATCATGCACATGCGCCACACAT
Source organism: Astrocystis sublimbata (assembly GCA_022453515.1). Taxonomy (NCBI): domain Eukaryota; kingdom Fungi; phylum Ascomycota; class Sordariomycetes; order Xylariales; family Xylariaceae; genus Astrocystis; species Astrocystis sublimbata. The sequence continues at coordinate 69,238 of JAJNNY010000001.1, read as the reverse complement.
TGAAATCATAAAATACTGCATATTAAGATTATGAAATGCGTTATAGTTGGGCCGACCGGGGCGAGGAACGGACCGTGAAGGACGGCGGCTGAGTTCTCAGAGGTCCAAGCCTCCGGGGCGGAGCCCCATCTGGTCCTGTACGGGACCGAGACACATCAACCCCCGGTTATTATCAAGGGAGCAAGAACCATGGATCCTTTTGATCGGCGGCATGCTGGGCTGTGATGTTTCAGATCCAGTCAGATCGATGCTTGGCATCAGCCCTAACAGAAAACTTTCTAACGCGATTCGGTCCTGCAAGAGTAGGTAGCAGTTGCATCGCAACTGTTGCGACGATATATAATCGTTCGTTAGAAACGAGAGCATAGTGACACTTCTGGGACTCCATACTCACGCCGGTCTAGTCTATTATCGAACAGTAAATGAACCGTCGCGCGTTACGTTCCTTGCGCTCGAAAGTCATATTGATTGACTGTTTCGCTTTCGTTTGAAAAACTTACAGCATTGTTTTGTCGTCTAGCGGAAAACTCGTGCAATCCCGCAGGCTATTGACTGGTGCAGGCCACATAGGAGAGATAAAGAGAAGAGCTTCTATCAGCCGGCATGTTCGAAGTGGGAAAGGGGGAAGAAAGCAGCAACCGGATCGAGCCGCAGAAATTATACAGCCCCCTCTGAGTGATTGCATGTGTGATATTCACATGTCATCGCCATGGAAGACGCACCACCTCCGTACGAAGAAGTGGTGAGCGGATCTGCGACCCCCTTTCAACCTCCAACTCGTCAGCCTCGCTTGATGCCACTTGACTTCAACATATATTGCGGCGAGGGTCCATTCTCGTCCTCCGACCTCTATTACATGGGACCGCATCAAGCCGAGCGCCAGTTCGCTCTCACCCTGCGCCGGAACACATTCGCTCAGTGTCCCAAACCCTTCCTGATCTTGCACGACGGTGTCACGGTGCACGATCCGGCGATAGGCACATCTACCAATGCATGGACTAAGGGCCAAGCCAAGTTCCACGACAAGTTCACCATCGCGCTCACAGGCTCCAGCCTTTTCCCGTCGGTTCAAGAATCGTTGGAGGCAGTTCACGGGGGTTCGTATTGGCACCCCGTCACGAACATGCAGTATTCCGTCCAAGTCGCTCCAACCGCTGCTGGCGGCAGGAACGAGCGACAAAGGTTCGAGTGGCAGGAGAATACCTCCAGGGAGGCTCTGGGCGGAGACTCGCGGGGCTGGAGGCTGGTCTCCCTGGCGGATGAGTCGAAAACACTGGCATTGTGCGCGCGCAATCAGGGCAGTCTGACTAAGTACTTCCGCTTCTCGTTTAGGGGGAAGGGGAGGGCGGTGAATTACTTTGGTCCGGCGTGGGAGGTTATGGCTGTCCTTACCGCACTCACAATATGGCAGCGCGAGATTGACCTACAAGATTGAAATAACACAAGTGCCTTGTGACGCACGGATGGACGTCTCGAGTCAGCCAAAGATGTTGAACAGTGAGTGAAGGAGCAGAGTATTTGACTCGGTTTCTCTAGTGTCGTCTTCAATACTCCATTCCCCCGAAGACCCTTGGTGTTGAACTTTGATGGGCCGGGCTTGTGGGGCAATCATTGATAGTTAAAAATCATAGGTCTCACGGAAAGAATGGCGTTAATTATAGAACAGAGTTAGAGTATCACGTACTATATTATGGCCTCTGGTTTCATCAACCGCGGGCACGCCGAGGAAAAGGCGATTTCATGGACGAAGTCAAAATATAGACCAAACGCGCGAACATAGCAAAAGTGCTACTATGCTATAGATCATATTTGGATAAACAGCTCCAACTAGTCGCCTCTGAGTTTAAGGTAGCATCGAAAACATCAACAGCAACGAGAGCAAAAATCGGCATCCTGTGGGTTGTATGGGACAAGAGGGGCAAGAGTCGTGATGGAGGCCAAATCAACTGCCCATATCTCGCCCGTCCTGCCCGCGACTGCGTATTTCATGTCAGGGACACGCCTCACCGAAACGGATATGTTGAATAGAGGGGCTTTGAAGACAAATTCAAAACTGCCGTCAGGATTGGCTGCGTTCTGGCGAGAAAGTCATTAGGCAGATCGGTTGGCTTTCCGAATTGAAGCCTAATTTGATCCATCCGGCACCCACTGGACTTCGTCCATTCCACAAGCAAAGTCTAATGATGCCCGCGGTGCCGAAATATTGGTGAAACGGCAGTCTGAGGCGGTCGTTGACTTTCGCATCAATTCTCTGCAGGGTGTCTACACTCTGAATGCGAGAGTCGTGGAAATCCATTTTCCGCAGCCAATATCCCGGATAGAGTTCCGGCGGTGGCTCTGCTGATACCTGCGAAACAGTAAAGTCCATCTGTATCCATCTCGTCTTCCTAGTTAAGACTGAGCTCTCCCCGAGCGAGGTACTCCTGCGCGTGTAGAGCTCGCCGTTGGGGAGCTTGGCGAGGAAGATGGTACATTGGCCCAACTTTCCGACCCTGCCTACATTCAACATGGCCTGGATTGTTTCCATACTCTGCCGCCTCGCCTGAAGCGAGATGGATAGGCCAAACTGGTTGATGTGGAAACCCCTCGAATGACCAACTAGTACAACGTCTCTTGATCTCGCGAAGCATGCCGGCGAAGGAGCCAACAATCCACAAAAGACCTGCTTCGCATCTCTGATCGAGCCCTCCAGAAGGTCGAGATCCCAGATGAAGATGGACTCGTCGGATGATCTTGATATGATGAGTTCTTGCAGTCGAAGGAAAGCTCGGTCTCGCTCCCCGTAGATCATGGGCATATTCACGTCAAACAGGCCCAGCAGGCTGTATGCCCTGTCTTCGAGACGCGTCGTCGTCCGCTTGGATGCCCATGACATTCGCTGGGCCACTGAGTAGGCCGTCGGGTTTGTTTTATTTCTTAGCACGTCCACAGGAATCCCAGTTGTGGAGGAAATATGGGACGCGAGAGCCTCTTTGGTCCCCAGGGAGATCCAATTTCGGCCGTAGAACTGGACGACTTTTGGTGCAATCAACTCCTGAAGAGTCCATCCTCGCGAGAACCATTCACTCTCCTTTAGCTGATCTGGAAGGGTGACGTCCTGGAGGTAGGCGATGCATTTGGTTGACTTAGAGTACCACCGGTACATCAAATTGATGGCCTCGCTGAGCTCGACGTGGTCAGTCTTATTGATGCAGCACGAGTCCATCCATAGCAAATCGAAACCGAGCTCCCGCGCCATCAGGCAAGAGCCGGAGAATTTCTCGTAACCCTCCTTTGCCTGGTAATCGAGGCCCATGGACAGCAAATCGGAGTATGAAATCTCGTTGTCACTCCATCGATGTGATAGAATGCAGTAACCCCCTTCGATTGTGTCGATCTCTGAGTCAGATATACTGACGAATTTGAATGTTGTGGTGTTTACGAACCGCATCTTAGATGGGGGGGTTTATTAGGGGCTAATGGCTGGCTATACACTTCGCTGGTATCATGAAAGACAGTGTGTTGATGAGATGATGATCAATCGCTAGCTAGAGCAGTGCGGCTCGAAAGACAGCGCTGCCGAGGGACCTGTTGTGTTTCACAGCCAGCGCTGTGCACAGCCACGTCTCTGCGTGGTGTCTCGAAGGATCTCAAGGTAGCCTGCTTCTTACGCCATGCGCCATCTACACGACCCCGTCTTATCTTCCAAATACGAAATCATCACATCTGAGTGAGGCCCCGAGGTAGCCAACTGCAACTGCTCACTTCGACGCAATCGTACGTACTAGGGCTCAAGTAGACTCAGTAAAAGTTCATGTCCGTTCCTGACACACGCCGTCAAACATACCCTACATGCCTTATGCAATGTGAATCTCTAGCTAATTATGTATGAATTGTTTTCGCGAAACAGAACTGCAGCAATATCCATGACGCTATCTTATGATATCAACAAATAGAATGTTGTCGACTTGGAGAGCTGGGCGCCTGCACTGTGATGTACGGAACCGTAACAAATGTTCCCGAACACTTCAGATACAAGATTATATCAGTGACAGGATATCTCAGTAATTAAGGGGCATACGGTCGCTTAACCCTGCTTTTGGATGTGTGAACAGCGTTGTATTTGCTCACCACTAGTGTTAATAGCTACCTAGGTAGATAGGTTCAATTTCGTCAGCTGATTGCTGCAGACGTGTTACTGGCTGCGTGGAGCCATAAGCAACACAATCAAGAATGCCTCAGTAACCACGCTCCTCAGAAGCAGGAGCGGCTCTAGGAATCAGTAGCTTTGCAGCACCCAAGAGTCAAAAGACCAAGACACAGCTGAGTGATACAGATCTATCAATATCTCATTTCTAGTTTAAAAGCCTTCTGCGTGATCCATCGGTCGAATGAGGACCGAAGAGTATCCGATACCAGGAAAGATCCTGCCATCGTTTTCCCTTATACTCGAGACAGCCTCTAAGTCGTACCAAGGATTAGTACGCATGAAAGCATTAGTCCAATCAGTCCTGTCGTCCCCGCTCAGCTTCATTGAATCTGTCAGTAGCGACGAAAGCGCTTCAGCGAGGTCGATGGAAGCGTCTGAGTGGCCGGCGCGCAGCCAGATATCCTTCCACGAGGGCTCAATCTCTTCCGGACGCCAGAGTTGGCAGTAGGCATAGTACTTTCTTCCAAGAGTAGGGGTCTCAAGCCGCGAAGGGTCAGAAAACACAACAGCATAGAAGGTGCTCCTTCTGTCAAGGGGTCTCTTGAAACCGATGTACACTCCTTCGTAGTTGTTGTGATCAATTATCGACAGAAGACCGTAGTCAGAGAAGAGTTCTACCCCTGGAGTCGTGACCCATTGTTCAATTTCATAGTCTACGAGCGGTGTTAAGATGAAAACGAGTAGTTGCGGAGGGTGTGCGAAGTTGGGGGTCTCCCAGATCTCCTCGCGAGATCCATAACGATGATGTCGTGGCAGGCATACTGAGACCGGAGGGGGTTGCTTGTTCGCGCGACATAACGGCAAGGGCGTAGGAGGCCACCCAGTGCGAATCAGCTCCCCATTGACTTTAATAATAGGAATGCACAGGTAGAAGGACTCTTGCTCAGTGCACTGTAAGACTGCAAAAAAGCGCCGTTTGTTGGTTGTCGCTAGAAGAGGGAGGTTCATGACAAGACCAAGATTTGTCATAGACCATGTCTCCATGGCCGCTCCAAGTTGGGTGAATGTAGCCTTCTCAATCGACCCAGACTGAGAGAAACAACTGGGGAAAGGTGCAAGTACAGACACCCACGCAGGACGAGGTGTGAACTGCTCCCAGTCCACCCGACCGTCGAAATCCCAGGCAAAAATGGTTTGGTCTGTAGAAACCTTGAGAATCTCCTCCTGAAGTCTGATGAAAGCCCCGTCGCCTTCTCCATATAGCAAAGGCATGTTGATATCAAATAGTCCGAGCAGTGAGTACGCCATATCCTCTCTGCGGCTCGTTTGACGCGATGCGGCCCACGACATCCTTGCCGCAACGCTGGCAACTCGAAAACTTTTGGAGCCATCGAGATACTTCTCGTTGATCGAGGTAATCATGGAGATGGTTGAAGAGAGGGTCTCTTTAGTCCCCACACTCCACCAGTCTTGGTCGAAGAAGATGATCTGGCGGGAGGCGAGGAGCTCCTGTAATGTCCAGCCTCTAGTGAACCACCTGCTGGGCTTCTCCAGGTCCCTAAGTGCTCTTCTTCCGGTGCGGACATCGGAGAGGTAAGTAAAACATATAGTTGACAGCTCGTACCATTTGAACATGGAGTTGATGGCTTCGGAGAGCTCTGCGCTACTGAGCTTGTCGATACAATTAGTGTCGACCCATAAGAAGTCCAGGCGGTGCTTCTTCGTCATCTCGCAAGCGCCGAGGATTTTCGCCAGACCGCTGCGCGTGGCGATGTCCTGCCAACCTCGACTCTTTCTCCGCCATCTCATCCAATCTTGAAGGCTGACTTCTTGGCCTTCTACCCAAGTATGTGATAGTATCGCATATGCCGTATTTTCGGGGTCTGTAACTTCTTCAAAATCAAGTGTCAAAACGTTGATCAACCGCATTGTGCCAGATTTTGTCTTGATTCTTCGATATGTATGCTTCAATAATGTTCAATTCAAAAGTACCCCAATTTGAGGGCGCATGAGGATCTCGCTGACCGAAACCGCATGATGTTACGCTACCCCACCTGCTACATCGAGCATGCTTAGCTTCAATGTTGACAGCACACTTGGGCAAGATGCAACTGGCAACTTGATAATCCCTTCAATTGTGAAAAAAGCTCATCAATTTGGGACCCGAAACGATAAGGTGCAGCCTACAGGACACCGAACGAGTTGGAAGTTAGAACCGCCTGGTACGTCACTGTAAATGAATGCAAGTTACGCTCGATATGTAGCTCGACCTCAAACACTAGTTGCTTGCCAATGAATAGGAGCTGGGGCTATGATTAGGAAGAACCGTCAGGCGCAGCGACCGTACTTCGCCTTGGAAACGCAGCAGTTGCCGGTGTATTAAATACATACCCACTGCTAACATTGCATAATAACAATGTTGATTCTAGGAATTGAGGGAAACGCATGAAACAAATATCACTGTTACATTTCTGATGGTGAAGTTATCAATGGTATTGACGCTGATGATAAGCTCGCAAGAAGCTCTAGTCTTACCTGTAAGGGCTACAATCGTGCCAATAGATGGATGTTTACAGGTCCTGAATACCAGAAACTAAGGATGCGGAAGGCTTGCAGTGGCTCAGGGGCGATCTCGCATGACGCAACCTATGGTAGCATTGGCTCTCTACCGATGTGAGGGCTGGGCGATTCCAAGTTAGTAGTAGGTAGGGATCACCAGAACTGGCACCTCCCCACCGCCCCCAGCATTATACGGCAAACTACAACCTATCTGCTCAGTACCTAGGTAACTTGGCGAAGCAAATCCCCTATATCAATACACCATTAAGTTCTTTATTATTATCGGGACTTTTCGATTTTTAGGGCTATGCTGTCAGCATCCACCCCCGCATCCACCCCCGCATCCACCCTGTGCCTCGCCGCGCCTAATTACAGGCTCTTGTGTCACAGACAGAATTTCACTGCTTGCGGCACACAAAAAGATACACCTACATAGTAATTCCTTACTAGATATTGTCAAACTGGAGGTGGAATATAATGCAGTGGTGTAAACCGCACTAGAAAACTCTTCCCATTCAAGGAGTGATAAGAAAATCAAGCAAGATATTCTACCAAGGCAACTAAACAGGCCGAAAGCTGCCCAACCAGTTCATACAAATACAAGAGTCACTTTCACAAGTGCGCATGATACACAGATACAATGTTCCCGTTTCCCTACAATTAACACTAGAGGAGACACCGCTTTTTACCTGTTCATCATGAGATGAACACTAAGTACAGGTTCGGTCAATGCTCGAACAATGGTTGGTTTCACGGCCATTGTAGTCCAAGGGTCACCCTTGTTACCACATTTTTGTATCTTGTTCTACCGAATTAGCTAGCGGAAACGATGCACTAATTGCAGGAACTTTGGGATCAAATAAACATCGCACCCTGGCGGCAGAGACAACATGCACCCTGGGCCCCTGCTCACCTTGTCTGTAGCACAGCATCTGTCAATCCATAATCAACGTAACATACCTAGGTGCGGTATTTCAAGGCGGGCGCTCTACGCGTCAATCTCCCAGCTGCTCTACAGCACGGTCAGGGTACATTCGAAGCTAGGATTTGTTACGCGTGTATCGGGGGAGCGTGAGCCTTTTTCGGCTAGCATACTATATAAGGTGGCAAAATCGATCTAGAGCTACGCAAATTCGATATGTTTTCGCGTCGTATGCTAGCCAAAAACTGCCCATACCTAAAGAAAAGCAAAAACAACTAAATCAGAAAATCAAATAAAAACATGCTGTCTTCCAATCCTTCCTGTCTGCCTTGGCACGTAGTGGGTGGGTGATTTTCGCTACAAAAACGCGTCGAATATGGCCCGAAAGTGTGTTGTGGAGGAGAGAGTTGTGCGGTAGGTCCCTAACCCTTGTAGAACCCTATCAATTAAAATGCTTTGTCAGTGATCATGGGATCTTCCATTAGCATCCTCCAGGTGCGATGATACCAAGACTATCCATCACATTGGGGAAGATGATCTTCACCAGGCGCTGCAGGTCGGCGAGTTGTCCCATATTTTCTAGCTGACGGCTCGGCACCTGAACCGAGCCCAGGTACAGGGGCATAGGAGCACGGGAGGGGTGTGAATTTACATGTCTACTAACTCACACCCACCTACACTTACACTGCGTGTCAACAGCATCTACAAATCACTGCCTTGAAGCTAATTCGTCTTATTTTGGTGGTTGGGAATCATACCAAGGAGATCTAGAGCCCTGGAATCTGGTTCATACTTCTTAAGGTTGGATTTTCTGCAGACTTAACGTAGTGTGAGGGCAGGAGAAGAGGGGAAACTGGTGTGCGAGACTGCACTGCCTGGAGCCAAGTCAGCGAACGATGAGAGATTGGACATGGCATACAGGGAGTAGGACCTGCTGCCTAGGAGCCGATCCACTGAGGAATCAATCCAGGGGTGACTTCGTCATAGGTTCCTAGCTGCTGGCTATGTAAACCAATAGAAACCTTGGAAGGAATTATGTCTCACATGCTCGGAAATCGACCCAATCCTGCCTACTTTCCGCATCTCTTGCGCTAAAGATGTGTACCTGCCTACACACACGTGTACCTTTGACTCTTGTCTGGCACCAATATCTGCAGCAGGGAAAATTTTTCAAATCCCAGCCGATGGAGGCTGGTATAATTAAGTAGTTGTTGCGGCCCGGAACTACCCGATTTCGGTCCCGTAGATACAGAGCAAGCAGTTTGAAGAATAAGTGAGACTTTTATACACATCTCTCATTTGTTTTTCCAGTTTATATCGTGGTAACTATTGAAAAACTTTGTTGAATGCGGTATCTAGGCCTTGAACACCACTATCTACTTAAATACCTAGGTAGGTAGGATTGGTCTCACGTAAATCCCCATTTACTACCTCCGTCATTCAACACCGTGAGCTGATGTCGCGACAATCAACACACACCTGGAAAGGCTTCACATGCTCAGCATAATCACCCGCATGAGATTTCTCCAGCTGTTGGTAAGCCAATGCAATGCATAGACATGCATGCTGCATATGTGGCCTCGATTTGCAGGCAGCTCGTTTCATAGCTGGGACTCGTCTACGCGCAGGCAGAGGAGCGTTTCCGTACACTTAGTATCTATGCGGAAGCGGATTGCGCACTGGTGCAGCAATTATGCTTTCTATGTTGCCACAAAGAGCGATTGGATCTGGCATCGGACTGATGCGCGCAGCTGCCCATCGTTCGTCCTACCGTGGACCTGGTATTCCGATTCGCGAATGCCAAAATGGGGATTATGTACTGCACGCCCTACAATTGCCGTACCACGTCATATTGTCCACGCAGCGTAGGGGAGGCGCAGCACCTGAAAGTTCAAGACGCGCCGTTGTGGCCCAGTACCGTGTTCGTAGTGCCTAGCCCTGATGGCTTGCAAGGTTCTTTCGTGAACCGCTCCTTGGTGACACCAAAAGTGGTCGGATCTGACAAATCTGGTGTTGCGTAGTTGATGTAATGATGGAGACAACGCCTACGGGTTGTAGGTCAGTGCGGTGTCTGGGGCCGTTGAAAATGAGTGAGACGGTCACCGTCATGCGGTCGTCGCCGGCTCGTTCACGACCTTGAATGCGTCAACACTGTATTTCAATAGCTCAGGTTGATTATCTCGCCTTGAGAACATGTATCGGAGCTAATTCGATTTCTGGTCCTGCTGTGACCTTTCTGCATGTTTCGTAGGCTTTGGATTGTTTTGGGGATAGGGGGACACGACGGGGAACAGGGGGTGGGGGGAACAGGGGGTGGGTGGGTTTAGTTGGTTTATACAGTCCCAGCTCACCGACCAGGCGCAGGGAAAGACAGAGACTGCGGTTGCTCCACCCACCTACACCGGGGCAATCACAATCTTTCTAATCCATTACGGGTTTGGGTTATGGCACAAGCCAGTGCATACTGACTGCCACCCGTGGGAGGCCAGACGAGTACTTACATGTAGCTAGTCATCATATTTTGACGGAATCCACCGCCGGCCAGGTGGGGACGGTGTGTACATAACCACGAGCCTCCTTGGGTAGCGATAAACAAGTCCAAGTACCGCATCGGCTATCTTGCTCTAGGGCCACCAAGGACCTTGCAATGCACTTTTCCCCGGCACCAATAGCCAGCAGGTCAGGGACTCACTGATTCTGGTGGCCGACGAGAGCAGGTAGGTACCAAGCAGTGATGCGTAATCCCTAGAAGTACTTAGTCAGTTTCCAGAGACACTAATGCTACCCGTCGGAACTCAAGGATACTCAGTGCTTGGAGAACAGCCGATGATGCTCAAGCAACAGTCATCGTACGCCGGCGAGACGCGCAACAATGTGCGCTATCTGATCAGATCGGCGGTAAGAGGGGAGAGTCAGATTTGCCTCTTCTCCGTGATGCGTGAAGTCACCAATGTGTCCAAGCTAAGATAATAATAAGCCGGAAGCGTCGTTCCCGCTCGATTGACAGCACTTAATAGGCCTATTGCTCGCCAAAGTTCCAGACCACCGGTGGTCAGCACAGTACGATTAACATCGCGCTTGGGATTTTCTCTGAACTGATCTGGCTAGCCATTTGGGTCGACTTGACTGAGAGAGTGGGTAAGTTGCTCCCATGGTTTTGGTAATCTTGCTTGCCGTAATTCATCTCCTGGTGAGTGTGCCGTTCATCGTTCGTTGATTGCACTGGTAGTTCGTCTTGAATTACTGCGCATTGTAGACATAACGACGCATCTCATTCTGTGTCTGCTTCCGATTAGCACATTGTTCGCCCCCTAACATGGCTCAGGACAGAAAAAAGCCCAGGCAGTATCATCAGACAGATGGTAGGTTGTCCCATCCCATAGTCAGCATATGATCCCTTGCACTACGTATCAATCCTCGCAAACAGTACCCTCAACGAATGCATGCTGATAACCATTGTCAGCTGAAAGGGCGTGGACGCACAAGACGATGGAGAAGACAAACAAGGAACGTGACAAGCAGGAGAAAGACGAGAGGGACGCTAGGGCGGCACGAAAGCGAAAAGACCATCACCATGCGAGGTACGTGTATATCGTCGCCACCCATTCGATGATACGTTTCCATCCTCTCTGTCGTTGAACATGAACTGACCCGAGTGTCTAGCCGCACCCGTGATACCTGTGCAAAACATAACATCCTCGGTTGCCGCCACTGCCTGCCTCGCTATTGACAGTCCATGTCTTCAACAACATCCTGTACCCCACCCCACTCATCGCTCTTTCGATCGTCTTCACATCATCATCAGGTGACATAGGGAGTTGTCGGGTGTTGCTCCATGGCGATAGCAGGGACGATGGTGATTGCGTGCCATTGCAGGGGGAATTGTTGTCACCCCTGGACACATGACTAGCAGTGGTACGGACCACTTTGGCTGGACTTGACACCACGCCCCCCTTTTTCACTCCGACTTCTGTTGCTTGCAAGACTGGTGATGAAAGAGATCGGTCCCGCTGGTCGGTGGCCTGGATTGATAGCAAAAGTTCAACAACGATGAATATCAGCAATGAATAAACCATACTCACTGTCTTCACATTGCGTAATGTTATGTTCGTTGCTTTGTCCCAGGGTGGACGAAGCGTGGGACCATGTCGAAACATCATCGGTGACATCTCGTGGGCGAGTCCTGTTCTTGGTGGTCCGCAAACAATGTATGAGATAGAGACAAAACCATATGGGCGTCCACGGGGAATAAGGGATGCTGTCATGCTGTTTGGGGAGATGGGTCTTGCATGATCTTAGGGACTCGTAAGGGGCGGACTAGTGTTGAGATGATCGGCAAGTTATGGAAGGGTCGAACAGCCATCATATTATACTTTAATATTCGCGCTGATCAAGAACAACAGGCAAGGCAGCGAGAAGACTCCCAGGCCCCTGCACGACGTCAACTGAGGTATGTGGGCTGACTAAGGCGATCTCGTAATTGGTAGGACTCAGCCCCAACGATGCATATCGATGATGACGGCCTGAATAAGCTGCAGATCAGGGGCACAGACTGCCAGAGGGACGAAGTGGTTCACCGGATGTAAGCCAATCATCTCTCGGCCGGTTGACTGTGTATGAATCAAAGTGTTGTTTACAGTCATGGATACAGATCATGCTTCCTTTGTGTGCTCATTTGTTCAGGTGTGAGCGAACCGCCTCTCAGTAGGGACTACCAAGCTGATGACAACCTTGGGCTCAGGTGCCCTCGCCACAACCAAGTTCGAGCTCGCCCACATTCGGGGGCATCGTCCACCAACATAATGAGATATGAGGCTCGAACCTTGACCTCAAGTCAAAAGGGCACTGTTGCCAGCTCAACTTGCCGCCCGCATTTAGTCCCCACTGAGAAAGTAGGGACTCTAGTAGGCAGTACATCCTGCATGGATTTGGACACTGCGAGTCAGTCAGCCAGGTGGTCAGCCGTCTTGATGGAGTGCCAGAGGCAGAATTGTAATGTATCCACTCACCTGTGAATGACGACAGCATCAGTAGCATCAGTGAGGGGAAGTTACTGATGTTATTTGAATTCGCCGGATTCTAGAGAGTGAAGACCTTCGATGGTATCCCAACCCGAGATTTTCAAATCTAGAACATCAATGTCCGGGGTAGCAAGGGCAGGAAGCCGAAGCAATGGTGCTCAAGGAGAATGGTTTACCATCATGCTCAGAAGCAGGGAAGTGTCGTTCAAATAAGGTAACGGACTGACTGGGGTACTCGGGAAGGCAAGGGATGAGATTGCTCCACTGCCAAAGGACCCCGTTACGAGCATTTGCGACTACCGAGACATGTTCTCAAATAGCCCGTGAAAACTTGTGGGGTGGTTGGAGCTTGTGCCATGTATTAGGCACGAGTAGTGCCCCTCAAGCTGCCTAACCCTGGAAAAGACGGTCCATACTGCTGCCCCAAGCGTGCCAAGGATCGTGAGTTTTGACTCATAGATATTGAGATTGGGCAAGAGGGAATTGAGAAAGAGCATGTATGAAGCTCCAGTGACTTGGATGTCCGAATCACCATCCATTGATTTGACTATTTGTGAGAGATAACTAACAGAAGAACCTCTAGGCGATCTCGCTGCTCTCACGATCACGACTTGGAGGTTTTAGCGCATACAAGGTCCCCCTTGTCCTGCAAGGGAATCCAAACCTTGTTTGGCGCGATCTCTCTAGCGTAGCTCGATTGTGAATAGGGCACGTATTGACATACCTAGAGTGTCGAAGGGTGCCTAGATAGGTGGCAATCCGATTTTCAAATGGCAAATCGAGCTCAAAATGATACCTGAGCACAATTGTGCCCTCTCCTCTCTCTCGCCGTTTGCTCGCAGTCACTGTTCAAGCAAACACTCTTTTAGGGCGTCCCGTGCGACCCTCTTCACCGTTTTCAACCCAGTGTTTCGGCTATTCGCATGCGACTGTGGAACGTCCCTCCCAAAAGTCCCTGAGGTCATTCAGGGGCTTCGCCAATCGAATAATCGCTGTATTGGTATGCCGCCAGATTGAACGCGTTGGAGCAGCATGCTACCTAGACTGACCCATTGGGGGATTGACGGCGACCGTAACATTCGACAAGTCCTGAAATATTCGTCAACAATCATTACAGGAAGTCTTTGCGTATGGCTTATATTTACTCACGGCGTGGATCCCGAAGTCTTTATGGGGTGGGATCGACTTTGTTCGGGGGCTGTAGTCTCAATTCTGACGGCAATCCGGAGTGCCACAACAAACAACATGAAAGTATTTTTGAAATGAGATAAATTCTTGAAAATTGAAATTGCCGTTCATAGAGTGAATATGCATTCCCAGAAGCAACGCCAAACTCTCAATAAGACGCCTCCTCACATTTGTGATCTTACTATATTTAGCCACGCCACATGACTCCAATCGGACAGGCTCCTTAACAATGTCAATCGCAACGATGGTTACTACCTCGCATTTCCGACCTCGCAACAGCAGCAACCCGCGAGTTTGCCATTCTAGTGAATGATGATACATTTCATATGTTGTGCAATTTCCAGTCAAGAGGCGAAAGCGCCCGAAAAAAGAGATCGCGGGAACAGAGCGCTAGCCAGGTTGAAGCAAGTCTCCATAGGACTCGAATAAATGCATCACAACGTGCGTACAGGAGCAGAATAGAAGATTGACGGTGGCAATGGGTTCGAGATGCAGCCTGCCGCCCTACCTCTTTTGCAAATGATTCAAATGATCGGAGATGAACGCTGCAGAATGAAGTCCCCTTTCGTGAGGGCAGCGTTGGGGTTACAATTGCGGGCAGGGTCGCAGCCCCAACTCCGACGCCCGGCGCGCCCGACTTCAGTGTCTTATCATCGCAACACTGGTCCAATCATCACACAGCAATAAAGCCTTCTGCGTACTTAATAGCTGAATTATCGTCGTTGCATTTAAAGCGGCTTCGCCATTGATATAGCATATTCTATGATCAACCACACATCCATAATCCCATGCAGTTAATCTTGTAGCTCTTAACATACGTGCGGCCGCACCTCGGAAGTGATATTATTATGTTGGGGATGACTGTTTCTATTTCAATTACAAATAAAAACGATTTAAGGCATGCATCTGATTGCACTCGAGTTGACTGACTATTATGATACTGTTTGAGATAAGTGAGCTCTACCTGCTCAAGTAAATGATGGGACCCCGATACGTAGCGACCAGTTGACATATTAATTGCCGTTCAACAGAGAGAGGTAGAACCTGAAACCTCAATATTGACCGTGTCTAGTGAGGACCTCAGTGAAATGTAGTTGTACGTGATTTCAAATCGCCTGAAAACAACTGCGAAAGGAATATAAGTAGCTCATCATAAACAGCCTAACTAATGTATATGCGCACGTTGCGCCAAAATGAGGGTGAAAAAACTTTCAACTTTCAACTTTCATATTGGCCGAATCCTTATCAATTGAAAAAAGAGTGTCAGATATCGTAAACAATCTCTCCCCACAGGCTCATTGCCAATCTCACGTGCCGCCGAACAGAAAGCTGGAGCCCTTGTAAAGCTTCTGTAACTGCAACTAAGCATATCCGCAGCAAGTCAAACATTGAAAATCCCACAACATTGTCACCCTTTCATGACCCTGCATTATCTGTAGTGCCAAGGAACACAACAAGAACTGCTGCATAGCTACCCTGGAAGTTAGTCATAGACACAAAATAATCGTAGAGTAGTGGATGAGCTTACGCTGCGGTTGCGGCAAAGATCTCTTGGAGCGACGCCATTGTGAGCAAGCTCATCGATGTCGAGAAAAGCCCTGTCGAAGCGGCAATGATACCGATTCGCGTGACCATGTCGTGCACACTATAGAGGACGACAATAGCGGCGATTGGCAACGTCGAAGCAATCAACACGGTAAAAGCTTGAGTAAACCGGGAAATGGACTTATGGGAATATGTTACTGTATGGCGGTGATCCCTGTAGTTCAGTGGAAGAATCGTGCTCTTCCTTGCTCGCTATTTTATCTTGTATTAGTCATAGTATCACCCCGATAAGGCTAAAACATGGTAAAGAGCAAGGTTGGGTATGAGGCAGCTTTAATAACTTCATGTTCATACATGAATGTGTCTTCCGATGAGACTGTGGTAGATGTCGACGATAGTATACGTCAGCAGCGAAGTGAATCGATCCATTGTCGATTTCTCGAATGTGATCAGGTCATCGCATTGTTCCCACGTTCGCCAGTCCTTACTCACGATATGGATGAAGCCCATTGTCGGACGTACAATCCATTCGCGCAAGTCCCCAAATATCTTCACATGTGGACTCGGAAGCTCGAGGGCTTTACCGTGAAAATATAGTGCTTGATCTGTAAAAGGTCAGGTACGATGTTTTTCAGGAGAAGGGCCTGAACGAGATGACACCAACAGATCAGAAATGGATAAGATATAGGACGTATGTTGACGGAGCTATCGGGACGTACGGTATTGGGCTATGAGCTCGCGAAGCTTCATAATGAGTTCGTACTGTTCTCGTTCCTCGCTCCCTTCTTCAAGGCTAGCTGACCTGGATAGTCGATACCATGACCGTTCATATTCCTTTCGAACATCATCGTCCGACTGGCAGTCCTGCGCCTGAACGTATTTCAATTCATGCTCAAGCTCTGTAATCTCGGCTTGAAGGTACAACAAGCTCGCATTAGTCAAGGTGCCAAATCTCCGGAAGATAGCGAGCTGGGAATGTTGACCCATGTACTCAGCCAACCTCGTATAGCCACCAGCCTCCGCGAAACCTGGATCTTTCGGTACTGGATTGGCTGCCTCAGGCATACTTCGTAACAGGAATTTAAGACTAGTCTAAGAAGTCGGTATGGACGTTCTCACATCAGACACATGGAGGTTGCCCACTAAATGTACTTACACGCATCGGAGCAGAGCCGCACCAGGCATAATCCGAGTACAACTCGGGCACATAAACTGCAGGGCGAAACAATATAGTCGGACTACATATTACAGATGTGATTTTCCCCGCGTTTGTGGTCGTTATTGGGTCAGCAAGTACAGAAGATGCAAGCCACAACTTCCGCTCACGGGATCAGTGTGAGTGATGTGGCACCAGGCTCAGCCCAGCCTGCCGCAAAAGCAGCAGTGCTCGCATACCGGTAGGATCGAAAGTGCCTTTTCCGATAGTCGCTTATATTGCACTTGATATGCTCTCTCCATTCAAAACGATGCCTCGGTCGCGACTTGCATGCTTACGTCGCAGACTCCCATTCTCATTCTCGGTATACCTTATCGCGCACATGCACAACCATCCACGTCATTTTCCTTTTCTTACAAACACCCAATATAACCATAACTGTAGAGATAGGCAGATTTTGGAATCGGCATGAGTTTGCGGGGGATGATCTGAATCATGGTCAGCCTGGCGTAAATGCAGTTCTCACACAAAGCTGCCTGCCAAGTAAAAAACGTCGTAACGAGGCTTGATTACCCATGCACAAGCTCGAAAACAAGGCTAGCTTTGTGTCTTCTGGTCGGAGTTCGATCTAGACCAGATTGAACTTCCCTTGGTGTAACGGGAAATTTGAGAATATGTAAGAAGTTCATCAAGTGGTGATTTACTTTCCCGCAACAGTCACCATGGTGTTCATTACGAATTATTTCAAATAGGATGAAGCGGCGTATCATGATCATTTTGAATTGAATGAACATTCTTCGGAGAGGTCAACCATATCCCTTTTAGGGTATGTATATTGTGAAAATTGACGTCCGGATCAGTCTAATAAAAAAACGCCAAGGCGCCTGCCCGACCACTTCTAACGCTATAATGACTGTAATCTATGACTTGCCTCCCAATCCATACTTGATGCTATGTACAACCCACTAGCCTCGGTTCTCTTCTGTCTGGCTCTGTGAAGTGTTTTTTCAGTTATCGATCTGACCGCGTTGTAAACCCATAAGCTACGCATGATCGCTGGAGTTTTGTACACCCTCAGTGAATTGATCATTGGACAAATATAGTTCATCGTCAGTGAAGATGTTGTCACTCATGAGCTTATCGCCGTTGGGATCAGTCAAATGTTGGTGTTCGGACTCGAATAGATGGTCTCCCGAGTATAAAGCTGGCCAGTCAATTTCATGACGCTCTACCGCACCATGTGACCATAAGCCCAGTGTATGGGTGTCGATTGAGCTGAAATCGTCATAGATGGAGGGCATGGTATGTGGCTTGGGCGTGCTTGATGAGACGTCCGACGGATTCTCCATGGATACAATATCCTGCTGATAGTCCATAGTGTTCGAGCTGCTTGAGACAGCAGGGGGGTAACCATCACTCCAGGTGGGAGAAAACGAAGATCTATCTTCGTTGTCTGTGCTCAAATCCCTCACCCAGTGGTATTCACGACCATCTGGCCTATTCTCGGCCTCGGCTTGAAGGCTGCTTTCGGAATGGAATGATGGACCTGGCGCAAAAGATTGTATCCATACGTGATGCTTTATTCGCTCTATCAAAGCATCGAATAACTCATGAGACGCATGACCGTTCTTCACTGCCCGGCGTAGAGCTTCGTCCATCATCCTTGATTTGGAGTCCGCGTCAATTCCTTGGATGGAAGACAACACTTCTGCATCATAACGGCCCTGCACATACGGAGTGTGAGGCTTCTTGGCACCAGGGAACAGGATGGACCAAACCATATACCATCTCTCTTCACCTGTGAACTTTCGCTCGGCTATACGTTTGATATCGCGTTTTTGCTTGGCCGTCATGTCCCGGTTTTGATAGTCATGACTGGCATGGGCAGCTTCTTTCGAATCATTGCTAGGAGCGTGCTTGTCCTTTGGGTAATCGCAATTTAATGTGTCGTGGTAACGCAATAGGTGTTGCTTCACGTAGCTCATCTTTGACAGCTTATAAGTAAGGCAGTGATCGAATTTCCACGGATACATCTTATAGAACGGACAGGCGAACCCGCCAGTGTCGTGGACTACAAGGCTCGTCTTTTTCGCTGAAGCGCTCCTCGCAATGGTTCTTTCTTCGGCGTGTTTGCTTTCGACGTTTGAGTTCTTGAGTTGCTCCCTTATTCTGCTCCAGAATTGGGTTTCTGAAGTTTCTGTGTGGCTTTGAATTGCTGGATCCACGGGTGCTTCCACTCGAGCTGGCACACCTTTCGGTCTTAGTTGTTGATTTGACGTGCTTTTCCGTTCTATTGCGCCCTCCTCCCTGATCATATAATTGCAACTCGCTTTCAAACCCAATTTCCGCCCAAATTGAGTGGCTTTTTGGTTCGTATTTTCCTCCGCAATGTCATGAAGCGCACAACTATCGAAACCCTCGAAACTGAGATGAAAAATTGATCTCGAGGCTCTCAATTGTACGGACACGAGAGTCGTGTTGCGCCACGAATCATACCCATATGACACTAAGGTATTGACGCATATAGGTGTACTGCTCCACCAAGTTGCTCGTCCGCATGGTTGGGAGACGTGCATGATCCAATTGGTCTCGGGCTCTGTTCTTCCATTTCCGTGGATAAGGTCACCATGGATGCTCGTAACAGTCTCGTTGGGGGCAGAACTTTCTTCAACAAAATCAGAAGTGTGATTTTCAGATCCGGTATGATATTCCAATGTTAGTGCATATGAGTCAACAAATGGCTCAATCCAGTCAGAAGAGCCTGATTTGTTGGCCGGAGCATCGCAGTGACTTGTGACGTTCGAATTTCCCAGGCCGTTACTTGCGTGTTCACCCAATTCAGTCTTTATCCAAAATATCTGTATTGTCGTGATGCTGGGCGTGTTTTGAATGGCGGCGGCGTGGGTTTTCTGCAAAGTTATGGAGCCGCTTTGAAGCTTATCATCGGACCATTCATCGATGTCGCTGCTAAAGCGGGCGGAAAGGGACGAAGACTCCGAGCAATGTGGCCTTAGTTGCGTAAAAGCCCCGGCAAGATGAGCCATAAGCATCAGCAAGCCCTTCCTCTTCGAACTTGACGTCTCTGATTTCACGAAAGTGCTCCCAATGCCCCCAGTATTCCCTGCGCTTTCTTGGGTGGTTTGAACGCATGTCTCCTTGGACAGTCTGCCGTGATCCAGTCCATCGCCCATATTATTGCTGTCCCTTGATCTTGTGTTCTTCATGGTACTTGTGTTGATTGTTGCGAGAGTATTGGTACCACTGTCGTTATTTTCGGTTCATGAAATTTGGGCGATGATTTCGGATGAGATGTGTTGTGGCAAGGAGGCAAAGAAAATTTCACATGTTGAATTGGCCACGTTCTCCCTGCCCCATGACGTGGTGTAATCATTTGTAAATCAGCTGTATTCCTGACAGCCAATGCAACTACTGACGTTCTATTGGCTCGATTGCTGTAGGCTCCCATGAAGAGGCGTTGTTTCCTTCCCTTGACATATCCCACCCCTTAACATGTGTTTCCTTTTGTTCATAAAACAAAATTTCAAAAAAGCAGTGACAGGTTAGGAATAGTTTGCTGAAATACGTCCATTGGTGGTATATTGAGACCAGACAAAAGCACATGGGTTGCAAAAAATCGACGAGACATTGGGGATTTCATACGCGTTTTACGTCTTACGCATGCTCCTTTTCCCGAGCCGACCTCCAGCAAACTGCAATCATCCTACGTGTACTCACGGCGATGAATGTAGCTTTGGTCGCAGAATATCACACTTGAAAAGTTTCTCATCTTTCCCCCTGTTTTCAGCATGTGATTATTACCGTTCGCTGACCCGAAAAATTGGAGATCGCGCTAAGTGCAGACTAAGTATATAGCTGATAGACACCATCATGTCCCGTCGTGTGAAGGTGATTTGTTGCATTGCATTGCTTCTTCTCGTTTGGGAGGATCCAATCAGAAGCTCTATGAACGCCTCTTGGCCAAAGCATTGCACGAGCTATTATCCATCTAATGACATGCTTGGATGCATGGTCTGCATGGGGTATGGTCATCTCACCCACTGCTACCACGAGCTGCTATCCTCGTCACCGTTGGTTACCTCTGGTCAAGATATATTGACACAAGGGTTCCCTCGGCAAGGTTGGAAGCATAGCCACTCTAATCCAATGCATTGTATTCAACCAGAAACTTCTCGATTCACTGTACCTAGGTAGTCTGATACATTTGCTTACAGAGGTGCAGGGATGTCTTAGAAGGAAAAGAACTAAAAAAGAACAACGATCATAATACTCTTGGCTTGTCCGTACCGGAATACCCCTCCCTGTTCCCCGGCGCCCGACGGATCGAATCTATTCATCACATTTTAGAACATGCGAGTCCCGACTTGTGCAAGATTCTCTTTCTCTGTTCAGGCTCAGGGGCAATTGACTATTTCTTCACACGTGTCAGTTTTCATCAGGCTTGTCATTATGATCATAGCTAGCGGAATGTAGCGGGTTGTTCATTTGCTGAAATTCGAATACGGGTCAGCCATTAGAAATCTTGGGTTTCAGTGAAACCCGGTGGCGGGATTGTTTATGGGTACCGCACAGCTGAATTGGCGATATGAGCTGAAACCAATGATATGATGCAGATCCGATCCTCCCTTCATTCATATAGACGCCTTGTCGAGCTTGTCGGCCGTAATATCAGACTAAATTTAGTTAGTGGCAAAGAGTACTGTCTAGAGCTGACTCTTCTATGTGAATACGAGGGTGATTACTCGCCCAGCACTGGGTTTTTCATCATGAACCTGGTTTAGAGAAAACAGGGGAGAGAATCTACAACAGGCTACCAAATCCAACTTTTTCAATTTGATGGGCCAACCTTGAACTAATACCTAGGTAATCAATTGTGTTAATAGTGGTAGCTACATAGCTGTTTCAATCTCTTGTTTTCCTAATCATATTCATATGTGAAGAAGGAATAGATGCCTTATATAATTATGAACAAAATCAAAATGAATTGACTTGTGCTTCCCATTGTTCTGTTGGTCCCTGGAACTAAGCTCATCCACTAACCCCAGGCACCCCCAATTTGCACCCCGCGTGCCAGCTCAGAGGGACGAAATGCGGGGGGCGGTTCGATCCGACATGCAAAGCGTGTCTGAGACATGCTGTATTTAGATTCTAGATATTTGAATCACCAAAAGGCAATGACGTACTTACCTACTTTTAAATTTGTATTCCATCTACCTAGCGACTTGAATATCTCGACAAATGCCCAATGTCTACCTAATACAACCATCGCTTCCCAACGCGCCCAACTTCAATCCCTGAACCACATTGAGAACCAGTCTAATTGGACATCACCATCCACCCCAAGCACCAATCCAAAAACATGGCGCCCCCAACGCTGATAGCGCACAAATCAACCTTCCTCACGACCCAGACGCTGCACCTCTCGCAGTCTCTCGCGCCATCGCCCGCCTGGCGCGCAGCCAACGACCGCGCCGAAGATGGCGTGTCGGCCCGCGCCGTCGACGACGCCATGTACCGGCTCAACCACATCCTGACGCAGCACAATCGTCGCGTCTACGCGCCGCAGGCTTCGCGTCTCGTCGCTGAGCAGATCGAAGGGTTGTTTTACGCCGAGACGCAGCGTGCGCTGCGCGGAGCAGATGACGATGAGGAGGCAGACGGCGACAGAGAGCGACTGCGTGTCGGCACTGATTACAGTATGTTCCAAACCCACATGCCTCTATTTGCACATATGCGGTCGCATTCATTCGGTAGCAATACCCTAGCTGCCTGCTACGACTATTTTCAATCATCTCAACTAACACCCCCTCCCGCAGCAACCAAAGAAGCAATATCCTCCCTCCCCCCAACCTGGGCCCTCCACAAGCCGCGCGAAGCCGAATCCCACCCGCCCGAAGCGCGCCGCTACACCGAGCTCACAGAGTCCTTGACGACACTCTCGACAAAACGACAAGAAGCACTCGAGCGCGTCACCCGCCTCCGACGCATGGCGGCGCTTCTCGCACCCTTCGAGTCCCCCGCTGAAGAATCTCCCGACTCATCTTCCCTTTCTCAGAGCCAAAACCAATCTGCCGCGAAAACAACGATACAAGACAACTTGGTGACGCGCAACGGCGAGATCGAGCTCGAGCTAGAGAGGATGCGATTGCTTCTCGCCCGTGTCGCGGGGCGCGTCGCGCAGCTTCCGGACAAGAACGGGGACAAGAATAATAACAAGAACAAGAATAAGAATAAGAAGAGGAGCGCGTCGGAAGTCGAGGGGGAAGAACAGCAAGATTCGACAGACCTCGACTCTCTCGAACGAGGCAAGGTTGAGAACCTACTCGACCAGCTGTGAGGTTTTGGTTTTTTCAATGTCGCATTTGCATATGGATTCTCATGCGTGCCTTGGCTGGGTCGTTTCGTGCTGCTTCGCATCATGGCACGTCATGTCATGGCTTACTAGACAGCAACGGAAGGAAGAGTTGCAGAGAATTTGGAAAGAAAGGGACGTGGCTCACGCAGCCAAATTGCATAGCATATCAAGCGTTGGCGTTTAACGGGGAAAAGGCAATAGCTTAGATCATCAGGACCAAGTCTGGCGTTAGGAATTACACAAGTTGTGTCGCCTCATTGGAATGAGGCTGATACTCGCAAAGATACCCACGATTGTATAGAACAATATCGAATGAATGTTTCGATAGCTTGCATTCTGTTCTGTGAACTACCTATTGAAGAAGCATACCTGCATATAGGTACTTACCTATAGAGGTATACTCCATATTTCTACTGTAGGTTAAGAGGCGACACGGAAGGTGCGTTGAATAGAGTGCGTAGGGTAGGTGCGGATGGAGAAACATGTGAGGTACCAAAAAACCATCCGACGACTGAGCAACCCCACCATGACTGTTTGCTTCACTTTCTTTCCCAAAACAATTTCTTCGACCCATAACCATATCCCATCAATCGTGAATTCATTCTACCGGCCTAGGTCCCAGCCTCGCTCCCACCAAAGCCCACTTGGTTTAAAGACGCTCCCATTAGGAAGAATGGGGAGGAATAAGCGACAAGATGCTCTTCTTCCTCTGTTCCACCTCGCCTTCTAGCGTGGAGCTGCAAGAAAAGGCAAGTTAGCAAAAAAGTCCAAAAATCAATTCAAACCCTCACTCCAATCGGGAATCGAAAATAAGAATGAGAGTAAAGAGGCAGAAGAGAACTTACTCCTTGGCACTGTCATCCACATCCAGCCCCATCTCATCCTTCTTCTCCTTGTGCTCTCCCTCCACATTACCCTCTCCCGTACTACCATCCTCGCCCTTCTCACCCCCGTCACCCTTATCGCCAGCCCCCTTCTTAAGACCATCCTCAGCCCAAGGATTCGGTCGCACAACTCTTAACTTGACAATCTCCTCCAGGCGGTCCGCCTCGGCAACCTTGTAGTACACCCGCAGGCCGACCGTAGCGACCGCGTTCCACGGGTTGCTCTCGAACTCGTCCTCCGACTCCTCCACGCTCGGTGGTACCCGCGCCCGCTGCGGCTGCTGCGGAGCTGGGGTCGGGGCCGGCGACTGCTGGCGCCGTTGACGGTATATGATGTCCCATTCGCGGTCCGTGACGCTAGAGATTGAGGAAAGCGTGTCTTCGTCGTCAGAGGTCGGGGGCTCAGACTCGGGCACGCGCCGTCTTGGACCATATCCATATGGCGGCATGGGTGATGGGGGGCGTGAATCTTGCCTGATGTCTTCCTCGACAGGCGGGGCGGGGGCTTCGTTTTCGGCCTCGGCTTCGGTACTAGGTAGCGGCGTGTCGCTTTTTGTCTCTTCGGTAGGTGGCTTTTCCTGGGCTTCTGGCTTTTCAGGTTTTGGCGAGGTTGCACCATCTGTGCCGACGTCGGGCTCAGATTTTGCAGCGGCACTGGGCTCCGGGGTGGCTTCAGGAGTGGCGATTTGGGTAGCATCCGGGCTGATATCTTCAGAGGCTGTTTTATCTTCCGGGATGGTCTTGTCGTTGCTAGGATTTGATTCTGAGGGAGGAGCCTTTGGATCGTTTGACTTCGGCTCGCCATCTTGATCAGCAGAATCAGAAGGCTTATCGTCCGACACAGGAGGTTCCGGTGCCTTTGAAGCTTCCGGTGCCTCGCGGGCTTCTGGTACCTCTGGAGCTTCTTCTTCTCTCTCTTTCTCCGCCTTTCTAGCTGCCCGCTTCTCCTGCTGCTTCGCCTTCTTCGCCCGTCTTCTCTGCTGTTCCTTGCTTTGACGATATCTTAAACCTCGACGGTAGATCATTTCTTCTTGCCTCGCGTCTTCCTTTTCTTTGGCCTGCACGCGTTTCTGCATGGCCTTTTTTGCCTGTTTCTCTTCTTTCGTCTCGATAACCTTGCCCTTGCTGTGCGCCATGTCGTATGACATTCCCACGGCGACGAGCTTGTCCCGACGATCGCGCGCGCAGTCTCGAATCACGTCTTCTATCGGCAATATGTCGAGGTTCCGCGTCGCGTTGACCTTCATCAGGATCGTGTACTCGCCCGCTTCGAGTTCCAGCTCGACGTTGACCGAGCGCGTCTGGCGGTACGGCGCGATGCTGCGCACGACATAGTCCTCCTGACCCTTCTTGTGAAGGCGGAAGTTGAGCTCGAACCAGTACTGCCCTTCAAGGCCGCGGTAGTACCTTGTGTCGAGCTGCGAGAGTACCAGGACGACGGAGCCTTTTTTGGCCAGCGAGAACGCGAAGTGGGTATCGTGGTAGTCGAGCGTCCAGGGGACCGAGACGGTCGTCCAGATCGAGGTGATTTTCCAGTCGGGACCAAAAAGACGCGTGCGGTCGAAGGCCTGGTACTTGCGCAGCAGGTCCTCGTACGAGATCCAGAAGTTGCCGTCATCGCCGAACTTGTGTTCCAGCTTCGTCAGCCACTCGGCCGTCCACTCCTTCGACCCGTCGCTCCAAGGTCCTCGCCACTCGCCCTTGCCCCACGGATTCTTCAAAAGTACGAGCCGCTTGTCCTCGATCTCGACGGCCTTCATGATGCTGTACGCGTGCAGCTCCACGATTCCCTTCCGCTCGCCCCAGCCGGTGCCCCACATGCCGGTCGAGCAGCCGAAAAGGAACTCGTCGTTGACTTTCAAAAGTTCCTCCTTCCAAAAGTACTCTTTGTCCAAGATATCGCCCGTGTAGAGCTCGGTGGTGACGCCGCCAGTGAGGTCTTCAATGCCTTCACCCGTGAAGCCGCCTTCAATCGCCTGGTAGTCTCCGTGGGCCTTGGCGTAGGCCTTCTCGAGCAACGGAAGCCAGGTCTCGTCGGCGTGCTCGCACTGCGCGAAGTACAGAGCACCAGAGCCGCTCTGGTAGGCTTTTCGGTACTGCTCCTCAGAATCGACGCGCTCACGATCTTCCCACAGCAAGCGTTCGAGGTAGCTCTCGTCGAAATCGGGCTTGGTCAGGAATAACTTGTCATCGATTATGACGGAGATCCACTCGCCATCACGGTGAAAGACAAAGCCATACACGCCAACGTCCTCGTCGCGCGCCACGCACACACGCTGGATCAGGCCGGGCTTGTTGCTTAGCGTGCACAGCCCTGCGAGCAGCCAGCAGTCTCCATCCCGCCCCTGCCGCACGTCGTTGGCGGTCGGTCCGTCGATGTAGAACTTGGGCTTTTCGAATATGTCCGTCACGCGCTTGACGGCCTTGGGGTAGAATGCCGACTTGGGTTTCTGGTCGGGCGTGTTGCACAGCATCTCGAGCGTGTCGCGCTGGCCCCATTTCAGGTCCAGCTCGAGGTCGAAGTGCGGATCTCGGTACTTCTGGTTCACGCGGCGGCACTCTTTGACGATCTTGGCGACCTTGGCGGCGCAGACGGCGGCTGCCTCCTCGTATGACGCCTGTGTCGTGGTGCCGACGGCTGTGTTGGATCGGCGCGATGCTCGCTCGGCATATTCGTTGGAGGGGATGACGGTTGTTGCTGGGAAAGAACATGTCAGCACTCATGATATCTCCATCTCCAGCTCTGATACAGTCATGCTACACAGGCAACATCCCAGCACGGCACACAACAATGCAACACACTAAGAAGTCACTGACCTTTGCCGGGAGCCTTGGTGGTGAACTTGGTCCAGAACTCGTCGATGAGCTCCTGGGGAGTCTGGTCCTTGTTCTTCTTGCGGGATACAGATATTGTAACGGGAAGTTCAGCCATGACGGTTCGCCCTATCGCATAGTCGTTGTCCGGGTTTGACATGTATTCGGCCTCTGAGTGGGGGCTTGAAGGGAGCGGTGGTGGCCGGTTAGACTTAGACATGATGGGCGACTGGGTGCTCTGCGGCTTCCGCAGGAGTGATCGGCGTTGGCTCATTCTGAGGCGCTCCTGCTCTTTTGTAAGAGAGGCTGACATAGTAGCACCGGCGCAGCTGTCACATGAGACGGTCGCGACTCCGTTGGACGGACGAGGGGAACTTGGATGTCAAGTGCCACGCCAGACAGGAAGTGATACGATTCCACAAGTGGCAGGAATGAGCACCTCTCAGGGAACAGAGGTAAGTAGGACTAACTCTCTCTTTCTAGGTATGCTGAGATGAAAATGCAAGGGCCACGTCATGCTTTTGAGGCTCCTGAATAGAAGAGGCTTGCCGTTTCACCCGTCTCATACGACAGCTTGCACTCGTCGGCGCCATCTTTTCCATCCTTCAGCCTTCTGCTTCGTCTGGGCATGCCAGTCGGCGAATCTGACATGCATGCGCAACAGGCAGGTCGCGAGAGCTACCGAAACGTAAGCGATGCGCCATTGGCCAATGTCCGGCGACAAGCCCATATGGCGTCTAGCTGAGCGGGATGCTAGCTTACTTAGTGGGCTGTAGCTATCACATAATGAGCATGGCGCGTCAATTGTTGACGGTGAGGTGATGACTGTGCGGCATTTGTCGCACCAGCGCGTGGGAACGTTGAGAGGTACAACGCTGTTAGAATCAGTGAGCGCGGTGAGGGCGCTGAGGGGCTGTCCCCTCCAATGTGCCCTGATATGTGATTGGTTTGTCTGCTCTGATATCGCGGGTCTAGATCGTGGGGGCTGAAAAGATACTATCCACCGGGCCACCGTTCAGGAACCGTCGACTGGGCCAAGACGCGCTTGCGGGCAGGGGTATTTCTTGGGGTAAGGATGCCGCTAACACGTTAAGGCATTCATCGTGCAATTCTCGCATTCGTTTTGCAAGGGAATTACGTAAGTCTCGATAGACGATGCTGATCTGCTACGAAAACACTGCTCGGCATCTTTATCTTGCATTTATCACACCGTTATAACCAGGCTGTAATAGCCTTTCTGTGATTCATGCACTGATTTTGCTATCAAATGACGTCTGACTCAGATCGTCTATTTCGGTGTCGTTTCCATGAATCATGTCTCATGCTGAGTTGGACAGGAACGACACGTGGAACAAAAGAGGCAGATGATTGTCGTCTGAATTCTAAATCTTCCAGGTTGCGTCTCAGCCTCAAGTGGCTGCATTTCTCCACCTCGACTCTGGGACCCAATCAGTTGATTACCTGCTCGCATCACAACATAATCAGGTTCAGATGATGGTTCTCCTATCTCCATCGAGCCAGATTGCGCGCGCAGGATGCAAGTCTCAAACAGGTCTTGCGACAACGTGGCGCATCAATGGAAGCCATGTCGCGATTCTGAAAACTTCCAAACAAGTCTTGCGAATTGGTCACTTATGACACCTGTTCGTCAGTAAAGCTAGAAACTAGAGCACATGTTCATTAATAATTTTTCCAGACTGTCAAGACCCTAAGACTTCTACGAAAACGATCGGTAGAGAATGATACCCCCATCTTTGTTGCTCCCAAGTAGTATGTTTTCGTCTTATACCAGGCTAACATCTTTGTTAGCCACCACAAAGGAGTCATGTCATAATAGCAACGACAAGCTTCGTCGAACTATTGTATACATGATAAGTTTGCATAGTTAAACAGTATTGCGCCCCAGCTTTTATCAACCTGAATTCATTCTGTGACCACAACGTGTTGTATTGTGCAATACTCTTCATTAATTACAGCCAAAATGTTAACCATAATCGGTTGGGCGGTAGCATGGTTTGTACTCTGTCTATACGTAGACAATGTGTACGTCAAAGACCCTTACAGATTACCTGCGGGAGAGCAGCGCGACCACTACATACGCAACTCGGTCAGCAAGTACGGAGGCCATACTGCCTTCAACCCTAGAGGGCAGACCGTCCACATCGCACCAACTCCCGAATATCCCAAATCGCCTAAAGCGCCTAAATCTCTCAAAACCTCTAAGACCACCAAGACAACCAAGATAACCAAGAGGCTCAAGCCCGTAACAACCTCCATCCCCAAAGCCACATCCAAAGCCCCCGAAAAGCCCACAGCGGACCCCGAGATCCACATCCTCGACGTCCCAGAGATCCCAATCATCACCTCCGAAGAAGCCCCCTCCTCCTCCTCCTCCTCACCCTCATACACCAAAGCCACGGCGCCCTCCGCCCACTCCCAATTCCACTGGCTGGCCATCTACGAGCTGGGCAAGACGCAACACCCGCCCTTCAACCTGACATCGATCTACGACGTCGAAGACTTGGAAGAGACGACGGGCTACATCCTCGGCCTCAGCGGCGAGCTCAGCGACATCGCTGTCGCGCAGCCGAAACACGCCGCTGCGGCGCAGGGCTTAGAAGATGTGCTGGGATATGTCGCCGTCGCACCCCTAAAGAAGATGAGCGAGGTCATGCTCGACTTGCAACGTCGCTTCGTGGCGCATAATACGCAGAAGCGGCGGCGCGTTAGTGATTTAGATGAGATGGATCCGTTCGTCAGGGAGGCGCTTGAGAGGATAAAGCTTACGAAGCCGGGGTCAGGCTCAAGTTCGAGTTCGGGAAGAAGGGGCACAGGCACAGGCGCGGATTTAGGTCTGGGGTGGGGAAAGCGCGCCGAGGCTGCGTGGCAGTTGCTCAAGGACCTTGATAAAAAAGACGCGCATTACTGCTTTAATAATGACTGCGAGTGGCGCGCGCGCGTCCTGGCGGGATTGAGGGATGTCGATCACCAGCGGGCGATTTTTGAGGCCAGGCTTGCGGATACCACTAGGGCCTTGATTGATAAGGAGGCGGATGAGTGGCGCCTCGTCGCGGTTTTCTTGCAGATCTTCATGGTGCTTGTGCCGGTTTATACGGTTTTCTTCTTGATCTGGACGCATTGTGGGGAGTGGATTAGGGCGTGTGCGAGGGGGGTGGTGAGGAAGGTTTTTGTGTGGGCGGGAGGGGATGAGACGCGGGGGGATGGGGAGGGAAGTGGAAGTAGAAGTGGAAGTGGAAGTGGAAGTGGAAGTGGAAGTGGAAGTGTTAAGACTGTTGGGAGGAGAGCGGGTGGGAGGAAGGCGGTTGATGAGGTTCATCCTGCGGCGCTGGGTGATGCAAGATAATTAGGGAGGTAGTGTGTTATGGGTTTAGCAGGTTGGGATGGATGAGATGAACAAACTTGATGCGAACTTGAGAATCTCACCTAGAAACGTCTTAGATAATGTTGTTATGAACGCGTGTTTAGTTTGGACCGCCTTATAAGATTTTTTAAAAAAAATATGTATCAGCGGCCAACTTTATATTAACAAAGGGGCTAGTTCGAGATGCCAGCGTCGCAGAGCCTCTCACTCGTACTTGCCATGAGGCTATTGGAAGTTTACCCCCACCTCGGGATCAAGACTCGCATTTAATGTCGCATAACTAATTATCGGACAGTGACTATTAAGTTGTACCAAAGATGCATACGTGGAACCGTGTACTACGACATGAACACCAGTAGAGCCATTACACGAGTCCCTATCAAAGTCAATACATTCCACCGTCCATGGGAACGTGGCAATTGCACGACGTGATGGCTATAAATTAAATCATGATATATTTTCGAGTATAACGGTCGCAGCCTTTATACTATGATTATGGTTGAGAATATATCCGCTGAACATGAAGGGGCCTTTACCCCTGAAAGCAAAGCAACACAGAATGTGTTAGTTAATGCTAATTATGCAACAAAAGGCCATAATGCAAAAATGCCTAAATACAAAAGACAAGCCAATATCGGTGCCCAAAACAGGGCATTAAACCCTTTCATCTTGACCTGCTGCTGTCCAAGCGAAAGATTCGCGCCAGACTCAGACGCCGACATCGAGCGATAGACAGAGGTCTGCGGCCTAACCCTAACGACCTTATACCCTTTATACTTCGCGCGAGGATAGTCGTACATATCTTTCATATCGCGCACGTCCTGCGTCTGCACAGCCCAGTCGGCGGGGTTGCGGTGGTACTTCATCACGCTCTTAGGATGATCCGGTCCCATGAGCACGGATCGTAGCTCCGGCCTCTCGACGCCGTTGCGCATCACATGCTCATCGAACCCGTGGCGCGAGCCGCAGATATGCCCTGCTTCGTGCGCCATCACGCCCGCCATGAAGTTGATCAGCTTAGGGTGGAATGCCACGCGATACACCCACAGCGTGCGCTTCTCGGGCGCCGCAGCGCCGGGGAGAAAAGCTTGCGCTAGGACCCTGCGGTCGAGGTTTTTGGGCAGCGCGGAATAGGCCAGGCGGAAGTACGCGGGCTTCTCGCGGGCGACTTGCGTGAAGGTTAGCCCGGCGGCGCGCCAGTGGCTGCTGCCTGAGAGGAAGGCGGCTGTGGCTTTGGCGGCCCATGCGGGGCTGGGAAAGCTTTCTTCGCAGCAGACGAAGGTGAGCGATTCTTTGGGTTTCAGTTCGTGGAGGTGGATCTTTTTGTCGTACCCGAATCGGAGCGCGGTGGGATCGGCTGAGTCGGCTGTGGGCGACTCGCAGACTCGGCATGTGAGTTCTGGTGGTGCCCCGCCGTCAAGTGCTGGTGTGGTTGAACCTCCGATTGTATATGTTGTGTCCCAGCTGGCCGGACCTTGATCCCCATCCTCTGTCACTATGCTGGTCGCAGCAATGGTGGCAATTTGTGTTGGAATCGAAACGTAACTCGAGTCGGAGTCGGAGTCGGAGCTGGATGACAGGCCCACTGAGCTCAAGTCGGCCTCGGCCCAGAAGCGGGCGATAGCTTCGCGCAGAGGATCTGGGGCGTCGCCGGATGACGGATCGTGTACAGAAGCTGGAGCAATGTCTTCGACGCCCAGACAGTCTAGAGATAACATCGAAGCTGCCAGGGGTTGGCGATTCCGGCCGGCTCCATCGACCCCTGAAGTGACGTCCAGGCTTGGGACGGGATGATTGTTCAAGGCATGTTTCAAGTCAACCGTGACTAAACCGTCGGTGCTAGACACGGTGATAGTCTGCTTCACACCATCCCCGCGTCCCCTTGATGACAGCGCAGGGTCGGTTGGTCCCGTAGTGACCGATCCATCGTATTGGCTGAAGACAGATTCAACCTCGTCACTGTGAGTCGAGATGGTATCGACACTGTTGTCATCGGAGGCTTTTGGGTCAATGTCAAGGAAGGGCTCGTCGTGATGATCGTACGTCATAGGCCGGGCGAGAGAGGGCGAGAAGTCCTCGCTCTTGGGGTACTTGTCTCCGACCGGTCCATCATCTGCAAGGGAATGGGGGCGGTCGCCAGGGGAGACAGGGGGTGTCATCCTGATGGATGATGTGCTTTGATAGGTACTATAGGGGCGTTACAACGTTGTTATATAATCAAAAAGTGCTATGCATGAAGAAGAGACGGACCAAGCAAATGTGAGGGTATGGGAGGGGTTCATGTTCTCAAATACATGTTTGCAGCTGCTGTTGGGCTCCTCTGACTCCCATCTTGGGTGTTCGTCGATTGGTTCGTTTAGCAACTAGCGTGAAGTGGCGATGGCAGATGCTACCTTGGTCCTTGGAAGCATGTTGACGATGTCACCTTAGAAGCTAGCTATCTCAGAGGGGTATTGACGCTCGGTACTGCTGTGTATTATCACTATATGTTGGGTATTGATTATGATTTGAACTAGGTATGATGTACATATAGTCGTTGTAAGCTACCTAGGTACTCTCCTGGACTCACGACGTCTCTTCAATGAGTTCTTCATAACCTCTAGAGTTAGAATTCTTGCTATCTGGATCTTGCTCGGCTTTCCTAAAACGGAACCTAACCGCCATGCCCCAAGAAACGCCACTTTCCCATCACCGCGCTGCCCTACAGAGCAGCCCACCCCTCTACCTACGTTAAAGTAAACAAATAGTCGCTTTCCTTACTCAGTATTCTAGCATTCAGATCGAGATTCCATACTTCTCAGCTACTGACCAACAAAGTGACGATGTTAATCGCGAGGTTCGTGTTATTGTGGATTCGTCACAATGTCTCTTTATGGAAGCCAAGGTTGCTTCGTCAAACTGCCATACAGGTTTACAATTTGACTATATAAAAATAGACACATAAAGCCAGCATATTCTGTGACTCGAATACTTTTCCAGCAGCAATATAGATATTTATTCGCTTATGTGATGCGATAAGCCTCTGCCACGCGTTCCACTTGCAGCTCATTGATCAATCAACAAGACCATGGTGTTGTGCATACAATGCCTTCTCATCGGGGCAAGCCCCGCATACAACTCTAGCATGTGACCTAAACACATTGATTTGGTAGGGAATGATACATCTAGACACCCAGTGCAACGTTAGATCTAGGTTCTGTTGATATCTGACGGAGGGGTCTAGAATCGCATTCCTACACCGTGCATGTACTGTCCGCATACGGAATGACATCAGTTGCTATTGTACGTGGCAAGGCATGTCGAGATGAGAATCGGATCACTGCTTTCGCAAGAGGCATGCTACATAATGTAGAGCATTCAAAGACCCCTCCCCTGACGACTACGGTTCAAATCTAGGCACCTCCCGTCAATACAACACGCAATAGCTGCTGTAAATACATGCCGGTCTAAGCACTCTGAAGTAGGCCGACACAAAGGCAGAGTGGCATCTTTCTACCCCAAGTACGTACAATGCTGGAACACTCACAACTATGGTTCTCTCAATGCCCCTTGTGCATATCATGTTGAGCAATGATTTGGTCTCAAATTCGGAACATTAGTCCTATTTTGAAGTGACCTGTGACTAGTACATCGCAGGTACTTTTCGGGAGTTTTATCTTCTAGTCCTTACATCCCCATTCTTGGATATTTCCATAATTACCAGCTGTTCAAAATACGTGCCTGCGGACTCATAGCCTCCTGCAATACTCTGCGACAGTTCTTCATCCCAGTTATATCAAATACCAGGACTTGATTATTATTAGCTCATGATGTCTCGGCGACAATGGTATTCGTCACGGACCCAATGCCGTTGATCTCCAACTTCACAACATCGCCCACCCGCAAGCGGAAAGATGCATCTATCACAAGTCAGTATCTTATTGCTCAATCATGATGAAACGAAGTCATTGCAGGCTTTAAGCTGCGGACTGGTCGGACAAGACTCAGATAGCCTCAAGGAGTGTTTACGTACTAATCTAGCTGTTAGCCAATTGTTCAAGTGCGAAGCAAACACATGTTCTAGAGGGAATCAAGAAGGGAGAAGGGGAGTGAAAAGAAGAGGATGACGAACCGTTCAATGCCGGCGCCTAGCGGGAATGTACCGCTGCCGAAAAACTCGCCTGGGTATAGGCGGGTGCTCTTGGACACATGCGAAAGAGCCTAGGGAAGGGCCTCGTCAGTAAGAACAACATGCGATTTGCTATTGTTGGGAGAAAGTACCTGTCCAAGAGAGTGCTGCCACTTGTCGACTTTTGGCTCTTTCACTACCTCGCCGTTGACGATGATGCGCCCAGAAAGGTGGTCGACGTGAGGCCAGATCTCGTCTGCGGAAACGACAACAG
The DNA here is from genome assembly GCA_022453515.1 of Astrocystis sublimbata. Classification (NCBI taxonomy): domain Eukaryota; kingdom Fungi; phylum Ascomycota; class Sordariomycetes; order Xylariales; family Xylariaceae; genus Astrocystis; species Astrocystis sublimbata. Next base: position 34,883 of record JAJNNY010000001.1, on the reverse strand, counting down.
ATGATATACTGTTGGCGAAAGACTTGCTGTGTTGCGGGCCGAAGCCACTGTGATGGAGGGTCAGCTGACATTCATTACTGATATCAACTCCAGCGATCACATACCTTGCCATCTCGGCCAACTGCACATTGCGGACCGAAAAGTCATTGAAGACGCAGAAGCCAGCAATCGCAGCGGTCGCTTCTTCAGGCGATGCATTATACAGCGGCTTTCCGAGCACGATGCCAAGCTCGAGCTCAACGTCCAGGTAGTCGCAGTAGGTGGGATACGCAATAGACGCACCGTCGGCGTAAAAAGCGAGATGGTTCGATTGGTAGAATATGGGTTGTTGATACCAGAGCGCATGAGGCTTGAACATGGGGAAGTCCATGCCGGTAATGGTGGAGAACAGCCGGGCCACGCTGTTGACCATGGGCCGGTACAGGCTGGTGATGCCAAGCGCGGCGCCGTAGTAGTGCCGCTCGAAGAGCATGAAATCGCGGTAGGACCGCGGCTGGAATGGCAGATCGCGCTTCTCGGGGTCTGCGTCGTCGGGGGCATTCTCCTCGAGAACGCGCCGCAGCATGGCCGAGACGGCGCTGCTCGGCTCGCTTTCCAGCGATCCGTCGGCTTCGGACACTTGGCCGTTGAGGCGTTGGAACTTCATGATGGAGAGTCTGTGGGGAGTCTTGGTGGTTGTGAATTAGGTAGTTGAGGTAAGGTAAGGTAAGGTACTCACTTAGGTTGCCAGCGATGAGAGCTTATATTGGCGAACGTAAGTCCGGCTTCGTATTACGAACCGCTGTGCAATGTGGCTGCTATCAAGCATGCACAAGAAGTTGTTGGCTGTCGGTGGTAGGGTTCGTTCGGCATCCCTTTGTACAGCGACAAGTACTTACGGCGCAGCGACTTACAGCGATCCGACTGTGTCGGTAGCGGGGTGCTGTAGTATCTCCGTGCTTACGATGCTATAAGTACTCATATACCATATACCGAGCTCGTTCTTGGACTCTTCGCTGCATATATACATGTAGTTATTTTGCATTTTCTACTACCTAGCAAATCTCGAAGCTTGAATATCTTGATATGACTTGCAATTGTAAGTAGTAGGTAGCATTGAGGTACGCTTCGGCACTTCGACCTGCCTCTGCCAAGCATCGGTTCCGGAACTCCTCCAGTCCTCCGACTGCCTCTCTGCAAAAACGAAAAACCCGAGCATATTGTCTAGTATCGTTTACGTAGAAAAACATGATGCTGTGGAACAACAACTCATGGGCAACCTCCATATCCGCTCAAATCGCCTAGTTGATGGGCCGCAGCAGCACGTCATATGTTCCATACCGTGCGAACTGTAGTTCAGATGATTGGACAAGGATTGATGTGTGTATTTACTACTGCTGAGTTCTCTCATAGCATGATACACAGGAATCATAATGTTTTCAATCATTCCTGCTCGGCACTTGTCCAACTTCACATCTTCTTTTCAACCTAGAATGTCTTCGTCCCTATCCAAAGCGGCAGTGAACTGCACGTAAGAACGTCGCCCACCCGATTACACGTTGCCTGGACGAAGCTAACTCCAGAAGTGTTGAAAGAGGATCTGTGACAATGTCAGCAACAATCAACGATTCTCCAGATTTAATCTCAGGGGCACCTACTCGGCACCACATTCCCAACTCTGCGTGATGGACAGCATATCCAAAACCGGATCAAACCTGAAGACGGCCTCTGTATCGGCGCCCTCAGCCTGCTTGCAGTTCCCGTTGAACACGTTATCGTCCCCCTTGGCGCCAGGCGCACACTCGAACACGCCGCCGTTCGCCAGGTTGCGCAGCGTGAAAGACGGTCCCGAGTCTACCTTGGGAGCCGAGGTGGTGTCGCCGAGCCTGAGTTCATACTGGCGGTACCATTTCTCAAGTTGCCACGATTGGTAAACGTCTGCATTATCCTCACACGTCGCGTTCGCTGCCAAGCCAGGCGTGCTGGGAACGGTGTTCACTTGGAGCTCGGGACTGGTCGTCTTGTCTCTCATGGTGCAGTGCGTGCTGCCGTCTTCGTCGTCGGCGCAGTCGAGGTCGAGGTTGAAGGAGCCTGTGGCCATGGAATCCGACCTGAGGTTCGTCAGCGAGGTCGGGTCCCGGGAATGATACACAGGGTTCAGAAGGAGCTTAGGATACTCACCCGTTCTTGTCCGAACATGGGAACGTGTGAGAGAGGTACATAGTCCGGTTCTTCCAGTCGACTGCGAAGGCAACGGCCGTGTCGTACGTCGGCCCTGCGCCAGACCAGATGCAATCGCCCCAGATGATGTTGCCATCTTCAGGTGACCATCCGGCCCAGGACTCTGGCCACTCGGCCACGCATTCGAAGAAGGAATTGGTCGTGCCGGGAATGACTGAGAGTTTGCGGGTCAGTGAGGTTCAGATCCCAAGATGCAGTTCTCTGGACAATCTGCGAATCATAACATAAGAATCTCAGAGCATGATTGTCTTACTGCTAACAGCCACGACGGCTTTCCCTCCTTCAGCATCAGGAGCAGCGCCGTCGAACCGCGCGTCGCCCACACGCCATAGATAGGACGGCGCTGGATCCGAGGTACATGCTCGATCGGCGCTCGCAAGTTTGGCAAGCAGCACGGCGCCGCTGACGAGCGTTGATACTAGTGACAAGTTGCCCATGATGTAATAATCGATATGACTTGATCTCCGCAGATGAAATCAAAACGAGCATGAGAGTCTATCAGTCACGGTAAGTAGGAGAGCTATCAAGTTGGGAGCTCTAGCCAGGTGTTCTCAAGACTCGAAATGCAGTGTTGGGCATTCGCTTAAAAACGTCATGGTCGCTTTCGGGATTTCGGCCTCTTGCTCCTTGTTCCTGCTTAGACATCCACTACGTACCGCATAGATGGTTAACCGAGCGGCTAGGCGTGCTTGGAGATATCTTCATGGTGGTCAACATTGCCACCGAAGAAACTTCGCCATTGACGCAGCAACTCAATTTCGACCACTTTCCTAATCTCATACCCGTTTCAACATACATCACGTAGCCAAAAATGAACAGGAAAAGAGCTAGTGAAAATTATTCTACAATCCCAATTTGCATCATCAATTCTCACTCTATTCCCACACCATCGTGGAGCACTCAACAAAAGCTCAAAAGACACGCGCCAAGCTTTCCGCCTAAATGGCTCGCATCGCCAACTTCGCTTCGAGCACCCAGATAACGTAACGATTGGTATGGATAATAGCCGGATAGATGAAAGTCGGCGTTAAGCTCTTGTCGATGGGGTCCAACAACTCGGCAGTCCTGGACAATGGCCATGGCATCGGATCAATCACGCGCGTCAATCCTAGGTGTTTGAATTTGTCGCTATCAGCTGGGGTGTCTACTATGTATATAGAACTCAGAGTCACTAGACTACATCACTAATCCAAGACCGTATCTTATTCTGATCTAGATTGGTGTCGACACGCAGAGCTGGAATAGCAACACGACAGTAAATCAGTCCCGCACGCATACCGAAGGTTAAGATGCAGTGGAAGAAAGCCGCCGCCGCGCTCCTCGCGCAGCACGCGGCCGTGACGGTGCAGCAGATGATACGCTTCGGGTGCTCGCAGCTCACCATCGAGCGCCTCGACCCGCTCGTGAACCCAGGCGTCGTCATGTCGCCGCACGTGCACCAGGTCGTGGGCGGGAATTCCTTCAAGGCCGCCATGAGCCCGGCTTCGCACGACCTCGTTGCCGAGTCGACGTGCACGAGCTGTACTTTTTCAGAGGACTTTTCGAATTACTGGGGTATGTAACACGTACATATATATATACACTTTATTCTTTCCTCTCATTGCTTTTTCTTTTTCATGTGTGCTCACTCACTCTCCTTTTTGTTTTGGCTCGAGCTAACGTTCTGTATCTAGTGCGTTGAAATTCATGCTGCCTGCTGGGTGTAGATGCAGGGAGGACGATAAGTTCGATCAAAACGGAAGAGGAAAAAGCTAATGCAAATTGCGTTCTTAGACAGCAGTCATGTACTTCCGCGCCAGAAACGGCACGTACAAGCGCGTGCCGCAGTTCGCCAACGTCGGGCTGCGCTCCATAGGCGGCATCACCGTCTACTACATCCCGCCGTACGACGGGAAGACGAACGTGACGGCTTTTAAAGAGGGTTTCCGCATGCTTGTGGGCGATGCTGCGCATACGACGGCTGATGGCAGTGAGTTTTGATTCTTAAGTCTTGTCTAATCCCGTCCCGTCCCCTCCTTTTCTACGAATCTAGAGACAAGCTTCACCCTCCCCCTTATCCGAGTCGCGAAACCATTCTGAGCAAAAATCGGAGGGCGTTAAACTAAGCCCCCAAGCCCACCCCCTAAACACCCCGATGCAACTTATATGCTCGTTTGCTCGTTTCCTCGTTTCCTTGGGTGCTAACAAAAAACCAGTGCAACGCCAACTCTGCCACCGCTGCTACGTGACGGAAGAGAACGCCGGGGTAGCGGGGATATCGGGCGGCGCGCCGTGCACGGGCAACGACACGCTCAGCTTCCCGGCCGAGGCATGTCCGGGCGGGATCCGCACAACGATCACCTTCCCGACCTGCTGGGACGGCGAGAACGTCGATAGCCCCGACCACAAGAGCCACGTGGCGTACCCGCGCTCCGGCACCTTCGAGTCCGGCGGCGGGTGCCCCGCCAGCCACCCTGTCAGGCTGCCGCAGCTTATGTATGAGGTTATGTGGGATGTGAGTGAATTTTTTGTTTTTTTTCTTCCTTTTTTGGGGGCGATGTTGAAGTAGAAGGGGGGGGGGAGAGGAGAGAAGAGCTGGCTGGGATTGAGGCAGGTTGGATTATTGGAATTGAAATTGAACACTATACTGACTGGCGATATGCATCAGACCAAAGCCTTCAACGACCCCAATATCTGGCCCGAAGACGGATCACAACCTTTCGTATGGAGCACAGGTGACGGGTAAGTCAAATCTCCCCCCTTCCCTCCTTTCCCCCCAATCCCTCCTTATTCCCTACCCCCTTCGCCCCCAATGAAACAGATACACAACACAAGCAATATAAGACCCGACAAAATAAGACTAACATATACTTTCTTTTTTTCTGCTATTTCTAGCCAAGGCTACTCGCAACACGGCGACTACATGTTCGGCTGGAAGGGCGACTCGCTGCAGCGCGCGCTCGACGCGCGCTGCAACAACGCCGTGTGCAAGGAGCTGCGCACGCAGACGTCTGAGGAGGCCATGCGCTGCGCCAAGGCGCAGGTGGCTGTCGAGGACGTCGATGGGTGTGCGTATCACCTTACCTTATTTCTATTTCACCTTTTACTCTGTCACCATCACCCTAGCTTTCATCTTAATTCCACTTTCACTCTCACTCTCATTGTCTTGTGTTTTTGTCTTTTTGTATCCCTTTGACCTTTGTCAGTCTCTCCTTTGTGATTCTGCAAAATTGTGAAATTGCGTAATTATTAAATATCCCCCTCCCTGTGCGCGTGTGAAACAAAGCTGGGACTTCGGGAACTATTGTATTGTTAAACTGACTGACTGACGTTTTCGTCTCGCTACAGGGCTGGATCACATCCCCGGGATGGAGGAGATGGAGTAGGGAGGACACCTAAGAGTAGAGTACAGTAGAGTGAGTAGTATTGTCGTGGGATGTGTGAGAACTTGCTTCGTAGATATATGTATATATACTACGTAGGTAATATCCGACTGATCACGCATAATATGAATCAAGAGATCATTTCCTCCATATACCTTTCCATTAGTGCGCAACGTCATTTCAGGAATCAATTAGGAAAGGAGGTTAGAGGGTAAGTACACTATGAGAGATTGCTATAGCCGACAGGTAGCAACATAGCAATATATCAGTTGTGTCCATGGTAGTCGCAATCTAAGACTGGAAACCGGTCAGAAGTGGCATATACTACGGACAAGTCTCGGGGTTGCTTAAACTACGAGTCTAGACTTTACAGTACTATCTGCGCATACAAAAACGAACGTGTTATCGGGAACCCAGGGAAGTGGTGTCGACAAGCATTGAATCGCATATCCAAGATAACAAGTCTCACACAGGTGCAGATAAGCTCACCACAGTCAGTAACGAACAGACACGTACGAGATAGATATGTCGCTGAAGGTGTCAATTCTGCAGCTTCATCGCTTGGTCTAGAATACCAGATCACACTCACACACCAGCGTGAGTGGCAAAGTGGCCAAGTGCCAAGTGCCAATAAAAAAGCATGTCGTAGAACATGTTGGGATATTCGATCATTAAAACAAGGATACAGGCCACGCAGTACTATAATAACAGCAAGAAGTCATGACCAGCTAGCTGACTAGGTAGCTTAGCTTATACCACCGTCTCAGCCCGCTCTCCCTCGGCAATGATAGGAATCCCCAGCCCCCTGTCGGGGCTCTGCAGGACGAGCATCTCGTGCCTCCGCGCGCGGATGTAGTCGCTGACCGCCCTTATGAGAATGAACCAGCCGACAATCATCAAGACGTACGCTATCCACTCGGTGCTGTCCAGGCCCGCCCAGCCGGATCCATCGCTCTCGGTGCCGGTGCCGACGTTGTTGGGGTCGAAGTCGTGGCTGTTCGGGTCAGGTGGGTTGGCGTATCCGTCTCCAGATCCGTCTCCCATGTTGCCATCGTCGGGTGTCGACTTCAGCCAGAAGCCGTTCTGAATAATCCATATGGCGAGGCCGGCACGCGACCCGTTCTTGGCAGCGTGGGTCGAGTGGAGGAGATATGTGAGTAGGAAACCAACGAGGGGCTGGAACGCCAAGGCTATCATGCCGTTCCACAAGAAACTGAAGACGGAGCCGACGGGCATGCCGTCAATGTAGACATCGTCAGGCCCGCCGAGTCCGGGTGCGAGAATGGTGGTCTCCCAATACGGTGGCGCAGCATCGGCAGCAGCCTGTTCGTATGTCTGAATGTCTGTGTTAGCGTGAACTCGTATTCGGGAAGGTAGAGCAGGTAAAACATACAGGAGGCGCCTCTTCGACAATCTTCTCGCCCCTCTCTGGTCTGGCCGTCATGTTTGAGAATACGCCATCTGACTGAATTCCACCGCCGTATATTCTCGAGTTGGTGGCGGGTTGCGGTCTGTGACTGGCGACGAATGGCTGCGACTGTGTGGGTGTGGTCTGCGCTTCGATCGTGGAGTCGGGCGCGGACGCAGGGGTATCATGATGAGTGGGAAAAGAGTTGCCGCGCACTAAGCGCTGGCGATCGTCAGGCTCGTCATCGCTCTCGTCGCCATCGGTGTCGAAGGCATCGGCCAGATCGGCATCGACATTCCGCCTTCTTCGATCGGTGGAGGAAGACCGGGAGCGGAATGAGGGGGGTGGCGAGTTGGGTATTCTCTGTGGTCGGAGAGAAGTAGGAGAAGGAGGTGTGTCGGGGTCCTCGTCCCGAGTGTTCACTCGTGCGTAGCGGCCCGTCATGGCGGCAATGGTTGGATGGTCGATCGTACGGTTCGAAGGCGACCGGAATAGGTGGGAAGACGAGACGATGAAAAGTGGCGATAGACGATGGAATAGGTATGTGATGACGGATCGTGACTTTAGGCTTTAAGGAAATAGAACAATAGTGGCCTCGTCCGGGGATAGGTAACAACGGACGTTCTGCGGGTGCGCTTGTTGTGGCTCCAAGAGACAAGTAAATGACCCAGACAATGGCCGGTGTGAAAGGGAATAAGCAAGAGTGAGGTAAAGGTCGAATTAGTCGAAAGAAGAAAAAAAAGATGGATCGCGGAGGACTGCGATGCCTCGTGCGACAGGCACAGACGGATGGGATGGGCTGTCGATGATTGAAGATGGAGGAGGAGGGAAGGGCGGGTTCATGAGAGCGTCAAGCGTCAGGAAGGGTATCAACCGTATCAGGGGGCCGTTTGGGGGCAGGGTGGCGCTGTCCCTATGTCCCCCACTGTCCCCTGCTTGAGATCAGGATGCACGGCAAGGACGGAGATGAGTGGCGCCTCCCAAGTACCACAGTACAGGTACGTCTACGTAATGGACTGCAGTAGCCGCCTGGACTAAGAAGGTACTGGATACTTGGAGAAGGCAGGTCACTGCCAGCTGGCACGTGTGACTACTTGGTCGCTATTCTGGTCACAATGCCCCGGCACGCGACGCACCGGCCAGACCACCAGCTGCGACCCAGCTGCCAGCTCTCCATTACTGTTCCGCAGCGCTAGGCACCCCTCAAACACGCTGAATTCCCCCGGCCCCCGAGTACCTCTACCTTTGCGCCGATGCATCTCGGGCTGGGGATTTGAAAGTGGGAGGCCTGCTTCGCCTGCACGCTAGCAGGGGTGCCGCTCGACATCGTACTCGCATGCACACAAGCCTGTCGCATCGTGGTGCATCGCATCTTTCGCATTTGACCAAGTTGATTGGGCATTGTGAGATGCGGAATCTAAAGTGGGCAGCCCAGCACACTAGCACCACCGACCCTGGAATTATCACACTAAATTTAGGTAGTGTCATGGACTTTTTCGACGACGCCGTTCATCGTCAGCTTCACTGACGTCGAGCAACGCAGATTCGCCGAGCTGCCACCACCAGCATATCTCGTTCGAACACCCAGAGACCGCACTATGTGACCGCAGTCCCAAGTCGCAACACCACCAACTATCACAGCCGAACGAGCATCCACCCCACAGCCGACCACCATGTCGCGTCAAGCCGTTGTATGCCACCATCACCAACAGCCCCCGCCCGGCTCGCATTGACCCCAACTCCCCGGGTCCTAGCCTCAGCCTCGGAAATCAGACCGAGACCAGACAAAACAAATGCACCACCGCTGACATGCCCCCCCTTTTGACAGAGCGGCCAAACGCACATCCTCCGGGCCCTGGGCAAATGGCCCACCGACACCATCCGCCCCGAGCTGCAATTCCAGGTCCAGATGCAGAAGCGCTTCGAGCAGCCCCAGCTCGACATGTCCGAGAAGGCCCAGCTGCGACAGGCCAATGCGCTCTACTCGCTGCTCGACAACCGGTACAAGAGAGGGGTAAGTGCCTATGTAACTCATATACACATTGTACTTCCAGCCGCATTCTTTCTCGGCGGGTAGGCAGTTCGCATTGCGCAAAAGCGATGCTGACGAATGAATTCCCAGTATCCCATCGCCCCCATCGCCGGAACGATCCTACAACCCAAGAGCGATCCTACGTATTTCAAAAAGCTGCTGACGGAGCTGGAAGAGGCCCCGACCCGGAGTTGGTTCGACCGGTTCAAGCTGAGGATAGGGGGTATTGTACGACTCAACCAGTAGTAACCGCGATCCAAGGCTTGGTGGCAGTCTTGTGTATGATATCTGTACAAAAAGGCGATGTGTAATGTGCAATGAATGAAAACTATATAAAAGGGCATGAATTGGCTGGGCAGACGGTCATCATGTTATTGGTCATGGCGGCGGCCAGAAATGGTGCGCCGAAAGGGATTTACTACGAAAAAGATACCCCCAATCAACTCAATACTTCGTAAGATCGTTGATTTGATAACCCATTTTTGGAACCGTTGTTTATCCCTAGAGTGTCTCGAGTGTGGCTGTTCTACCATTAACCATCGTGACACACACTGCCACTTAGCGGCGCCGTTTGCCGGGTATTAAAACACATGTATAGACTCTGTTCTCTTCATCCCTGCCTTTCCTCCCTCGTGATCGCATCCCCTCCCATCATCGGACCTATAAGTACTTCTTCTCCGGGTCCAAATTGCTCATCAACTCCATGCTCTTCTCATACATCGTGAACACGATGCCCCCACTAAACACCAGCCTCGCCAGCCGCGGCAGCGCCCCGCTCCAGAACGTGGCCACGCCCTCATGCTTAAAGATCAGCATGGCGCACTTCAGACTATTCCCATACACGCTCTTGGCCTCAATGCTCTGCATGCGCGTCTTGATCGTGTCGAGCGGCTGCGTGACCGCAACCGTAATAGCGCCCGCCACGCTGCCGATCCCAAACGTCCCCAGCGTCCCCAGCTTCTCGCCCGGCGCCGTGTACGACTCGGCCAGCTGCTTCAGCGACGTGTAGCTGCCGAAGCGCACAGCACTATTGGCGCTCTGGCGCGCGGCCGTCGGCACCAGGCCCTGAAAAAAACCTCTGATGCCTCTCTCGCGCGCAATCACAGGAACGGCGTGTAAGAAACCTCTTAAGCGCGGATTCGCTGCCTTGCGGTCGTCGATGAGCGTCGTCTTGATGGACTCCGTCGGCGTCACGGCGAGCAAAGACTCAGTGACGCCCGCGCCGAAGCCGGCGATCACGTTGCGCGGCCCCGACACGCGCCCTTGGTCGTCGGCGAGCAGCCGCTTGTACTGCTCGAAGGACATGAAGCGGATCGCCGCCTTCGCGCTGTTGCCGATGATCAAGGTCGTGCACCCCGCGTACCATTGCGGCCCGAACGGCGGCCAGGGCTGCTTGGCGGCGCCTGCGGATGCTAGCTTGCGGTCGAGCTGCGTGCGCGTCTTGGCGAATTCCGCGGGGTACGTGATGCTGATCTCGACGGCGCCTGCTACCGCGCCGGCGATGATGGAGCGTAGCGGGCTCGGCTTTTCGGGGGATGGTTGTGATGACATTTTGTGGGTTTGATGCGCTTCTCGATTCGCCTTGGTGATGTGGCCCCTCTGTCTTTCTTCTTATTCTCTGCTTCCTCCGCCCCTTCAGCTGTGGCGGGGTAAATTGCACTTTGCGTGCCACCGAGATGCGTTGTTCACCGTCCCGTCTGACTCTCAAGGGAATGCCCTACGTCATGTGCTGCGATGCGATACTATTTGCTGTGCTGTGCTGTCCAGGCCGTAGAGTAGGTAATATCGCCGCGAACCAATTCGATGATCCCAATTGGCCTTCTAGAGTCGGGTACCACTGACTTTCTGTTGGGGGAGTAAGTCCGGCGGTGTATCACCACTACTCATTGAAGAGCTCCCGTGAGGCTGGCTGGCGTTGTGTTTGATTTGGTTGGTGATGAGGGTAGAAAAGTTGTAGGATGCTCTCCGCTAACGGAGCTTGTTCGTTGTTCGTTGCATCGCATCATAGAGCTGAAAAAGATTCGGGCGTTTTGATTGGCTAGGGGCGAGGAAGGTAGCCCACTGCGATCTAGACTTCTTCGAATGCAGGTGTGGTGTCCTGCAGCAGTCAGACAGGCAAGGAAGGTAAGATAAAGCTGCAGGACCTCAACTCAACTTCATGCATTCCATCATTTCATCAAGCTGTTGCTGTCCGTGCAAGAAATGGGACTAAATACTCTTGTTTTGTTTTGTTGAGTGAAGCGTCGAAAACAGCTAGATAGTGTTTACCATGCCATTAGTTCAATAGGTAGTTCCCAATCATGGCTCTTTCCTTTTCGTATTCGCTCAGATTCTAAAAAGTCTAGTCATTCCACCCAACTTCTACATGTCCTAACACTGTATTATCATGTATGTAGCCTTTCCAGGCAAATTGAGAACATCTCCGGTCTACTGACTGCCTCGACTAGCACCACTCTGGTGTGTGATAATTACAATAAAGAAAACGATCCCACCCGAGAACACAAAGGCAATCGAAGTTTGATGCTCTCAGCTGGCCGGAATAAACCCTCTTGCCATATCTGGATGAGCTTTTAAGCGTTCTAGTTCGCCATGCTCGACCTCGCTTCCGCCCTTTAGTGTTATTGTTGCATATTCTCGTTCCCTTTATCAGCCCGCTTGCAATTGCCGAGTCCCGACTCCCTAAGATACAACAGTGCCATGAATTGCAATAGTAGGAACTCGGTTCGACAGCCTGTGCTTGTGCTGACTCATAATGCCGGTCGTGGCGGTGCGGCCCTACTTTATAGCCGCCGGGCCTCCGTTTTGCCAACGACACATTGACTCCATCGGTATACCGTATTCAGGGAAATGGAGCTCTCGCCGCCGGGGCATGCGGTTGCCTCTGCTCCGACCGATACCGAGCTCACTTAAGCCACACCCCCTCTTTCACCCCCCTTCGCGGAACACCCTAGGCCCACCAGCTGATCCTGCTCTCGTGCCGCCGAGGGCGCCGCGCTAGAGGCCAACAATAATGGCCCCTGAAGCCTGCGATCATCCCTCCACTCGCTTGCCTTTACGGGTGGAGGAAGGGACCTTGTTCTGTTTATTTAAACCCCGGGCCTGCTGTCTTCACACCACACACATAGTGACCTCTCTGTCTATCTATCCTTCTCTAAGATATCGATCGGTCACGTTGAGCGTGTGTCCTCCAAGCAGCCATTCACGACCCTGCCCTCTCGTGAGGAAAGCAGAGCGATAGCCCAGAAGCACTTCCAAGAGTATGTTGAGCGGCCCATCGAAGACAAGCCTTTCGTGGCCGAGGATACTCAAGCAGAACGAGATCGGCTCTGGGGGCGTTGGACCCAGTAAGTATTGCCTTATCTTTCTGTCATGAAACCATTGCAAGAAAAGTACAGAAATATCCGCCTCTTATGAATACTTCTTTTGGGGAGAAGAAAGACTGGGTGCGACTGCAACCCTTAAGAACTGATCTTGGCGAGATACATGTGTGAGTATGTACCAAGGGCTAGGACGGGGAAGTATAGCTTATAGTTGGGATAGCCGATCAGGCTGCCCGAGGAATCAATATGTGTTACTTGATGATTATGTGGCGCGGCTAGACTCACCAAGTCCCGTTGAAGATGCCTTCCAATGCCTCCTGCGACCAATCACCATTTGGCCGCTGGCGATCCGATATGAGCTGAAGAGAGTCAGTCAGTTGAAATCACGTGTTGCATTGGAGGCCGATGGAGATTTATGGCTACTTGCCTGAAGGGCTCTTTGAATCGGTCTTGGATCCGGATAGCCGGCGTGCATCAGAGCCAAGGCAGCCCACGCCGTGTTTACCACTTGACTAGTATTGTGTTGGACGTATCGCTTCTCGAGGCATGAGGAGTGATGTTCCCCCCAACCACCGTCTTCCATCTGCCTGTCTAGGAGAAAGCGGCAAGTCTTTCGAACAGAATCGCTATTGTGGTATTGTTCCTCGGAGTTTTCTAATGCTTGGAGAGCGAAGAAAGTACCATATGTGTAGCAGATGGCCCACGAGCCGTACCAGCTCCCGTCAGGAAGTTGAGATCCGTGCACGAATCGCGTCGCCTTCTTGATCGCCTTCTCAATATCGTGTCGTCGGTACTCAGGGAAGGACCCGTGAAACAACGCTAGACTTGTCAACACAGCTGTTGTGCATTCGGGATACGAGCGTTCAACCATGATGTCGTCGAAGACCTCGGCTGGATTGAGAAGCTCGAGGTATTTGCTTCCCCGAATGTTCTCATAACTCGCAAAGCCCCCATCGTGGTTCTGCATGAGTAAGAGCGTGTCCACACAGTCTTGTAGCCGTACTTGATCGATATGGCATGGGTATGTCGGCAAGTTTTGCAATTGGAGGACTGCCTTCATGCTTTCCGCTGCGCAATCTGACACAATATACCCGTTGCTTAAGGTGCTGAACGGCCAACCTCCTTTCCGAGGTTGAAGAAACGCGTTATTCAAGTTATCTCTCAGTTGTGATTTATCCAGGACCTGCAGAGCCTTGTCGAGCGAGGGTTGGAAGCTGGGATCCTCAGCAAGGCCAGCTCCAACAGCCGCCTGGATAGCGAATGCCGTGTCCCAAACCTGGACTCCATTCGTTCCGTTGCAGGTCATGCCATTCGGTCCCATCCATAAGTAGGTCGAAACTCGTTGTTGGTGCCGAAGCAGCCTTGGTGACCCAAGTCCATCCTCAAAAGTAGCGACCACCATGTGGAAAGCTTTATTGACGGGTGCTAGGCAATTGAAGTTTGTGTTTCTCTCTTCTTGCATCATGAGTTGAGACACGGTGTCGTTTGCCTTCCTGAGCAGCCAGCTGGGTCGAAGGATGTAACACCAGAAAGAAAGGATTGCAAAGAGGAAGGCGAGCAAAGGGGACACTTTACGTATGGCGTCTGTTTTGGCTGTATGGTTGCGATATCGGTGGAACGCAATTGTATCGAAAGGTTCGGTATATATCTCATCACGAAGCTCGCAGAGAATAGGCGTGAGCGAAGTACTACAACGATTCGACCACAAATATGACGTTGGTAGGTAGACCACGCGGCACTGCACCCACCAACGAGATGGATGGAAAGGTAGCCAGCTCGGTAGCAACCAAAGATCAACTGGGATGCAATTCACGCCTTCCCAACCGTAGAGGTTTAGGCAAGCAAGCCAGATCTTCCCCCATTGAGGGCATCCTATAGCACCGCCTGCTCAAGTCAGAGCCTGCAGACAAGATGCAAAGCAGATGAACGAGGCATGGACGTACCGAGGGATAGCAGGCAGGCCCGAGCGGACTTGGCGATTCTGTGGTCCTTCGCCATTCAGATGAGCCTCAACACAACGTAATAAAGACTCGTCGCAAAGACCGTCGAGTTCCCTTCTAGATGCAAACCCCACCCTCCATCTGCGTTCTGGTGTTCGGCGAGGTATCTCGTCATTTCGATCCCCCATTCTCGTGGAATCTGCATGTTGGAAATGTACATGGCAAAGATCAATCCTGGGAGGAGAAAGCTTGGTCCTCCATACTCGCATGCCCAGTGCCCTTCTGGAAGCTGCACGCGTGTGAGAAACCGGAAGCCCTTACGAGCTGCGAGGGCAAATGGCGGCGACGTGGTCGCGGTGGAAACATCGTCGCCCTGTTGATCCTGATGGTTCAACGGGAAGCCCAGGAGATACTGCTCTGCGTCGCTCTGTCTGCCAACATCGGCCGCGGGTTCATCGACGTAGACCCAATTGTGATCGCCGTTGTCGCTCAATAGATGCCAGCGACGACGGTCCGTTGAGGGAATATCTTGGAACTTCATGATTGGAAGGAGAGCCTATAGAGCGATGAACGACACGCCGTGGCTCAGGTGAGAAGGTCATTTCAAAGTAATGGAGGTGTGCAAGCAATCTACGATGGCGAAGATTTCGATGCTCTAGCGATCGCTGATAAGGTAGCGGTAGGCAATTTTTTTTTACGAATACAAGTGGTCGTATCAGCTGCACGATCTGACTGGTTACAAGTTAAGGGGAGGGGGACTGAATGAAATATTGTCAGACGTCCAACAAAGCCAGCCACGAAGAGACAACAAGTCGCAACCCCAAGCAGAGACAACCGAGCCGCAGACGAGAACGTGGCGCCGAACTAACAACAGCATTTCTTTGAGTACTCACCAATTTTAATTGCAATTGCGGTCAATTGCGATTTTAAAAGGAGGGTACTATCACGGTTCTATAATATTTTAGCGATATCGGCTACACACTGTTATATATATATAAGGATAGAGATACTATAGGATCAAGGAGAGATCTTCTCCCCTTGTGCAATAACAATAAGTCAATTCTGGACCTACTAGTAGTGTGAACTGTGACAGGTGGCGTCACTCAATACGCCGTAGCACTGCGACAAATCCAGGCCTATATGACCGACCTTCACCCCGAATCTGCCTGGCCCCAGTCGCATGTTGTCCGCAAGTTCATAAACGGACTTCGACCTGATTTCGATATCTTCCTAGCAACATGGGAGATCGGCATCACCGAGATTCCGGTCATGGGGGACAACGATCAGGTCATCACACCGGCCGTCACCCTAGAGCAAGCGACCGATGCTGCCGTTCAATTCGAATCGGGCCAAAAGGAACGTGCACAACAAACAACCCTCCTTGCCGGCCGAGCTGCCACTCCCAGACAAATCAACAATGACAGCAGGGGCACTAAGCGCGAGACCTGTGGTTACTGCGGCAAACCTCACCCTCCACCCTGCTATGTTGACCACCCGGAACTCAAACCAGAGGGCTGGGACACTGAACAGCTCCAGAAGTATGCCAAGTACCATGAGGACCGCCTCAAAATGCTGAGAGATGGCGCAACGAAGGGGGACTCCATTTCTGGATGCCAGAACTTCCAATCCTTGAGGCTTCCATACCAACACTTCAACATTTGTATGCAAAAGATGGATCGTCAAATAAAGTAGGCTCCGGGCTCCTGGCGAATCATCGACGTAATATGGGAAGGCGAAGGCCTGCCTGTTGGACCAACACGCAAGGCGCCAGGGTTTTCAAGGAACTAGCATGCTGGAGATTCATGCGATCCTTCTGGAGCTGTGTACATCTGCCGCCTAAGAACAACACATTTCATTGCACTTTCAACAATTCATGGCATTAATGATTAGGCCGAGCCGAGGAGTATGAATAAACGAGGTCGAGGAAGGGTGGAAGAAATCCTTCCTACCTGCTCAGTGCTTGGCTGGGCAGTGCATCGTCTCCAGCCACACAAGCTTCCAAGGGTGGTTCAGCCAAAGCCTGGCTTTAATCATATTACATCACATTGGATGCATTCACGATCGCAGCTGTTCAAAACCGTCTGTGAAAGTAGCCACTTGATACTGCCTCGACCGCCAACAACAAGGGAATCGGCACCTATTATTAGGATATGTTTCTCTGGAGAGCAGAAAAAGAGCCAAGACAATGAGCTTTTGTTTAGTTTGAACTTCGCCTTAGTAATCTAGTCTGCTTACCGTCCTAACCTAACCGAGCCGAGGCATGATTTACAAGAGAAGGACGTCTAAGAAGTAATTAGGAAAGGTACAGTTATTAGCTAGTGATTGCTCCCCTTTATATAATTATTCCGAAAGTTATATCTAATATTAGGTTAGTCTCGGCCAGTGAATGGACAACATTGAAGTCAGGCCGTCATATAACCGAGCATGCTCGACAAATAGATGCACCATCGCATTGAGTACATGTAGGTCGAGGCAATTGTATCACCAACAGCCGTTCGTCTCACCTACGAATAAGTCTGCATTTTCAGTCAGTTCCCGCGATAACTTCCTCCGGGCCTTCTTGCAGGCAATGGCCCTCTTACAGAAGGACACGATGACGGCGACATCAACAACTTTCGCTAGCCATTCCCGATTGAGATTGATGCGATAACTTGCCAAGCTTCTCCATCCTCGAGGTAGTACTACGTACATCATACAGTATACTTGTGAAGTTGGCGTCGATTTTAGCGCTGACGCCATGCGAAGCCTGCCGTACTGCCGAGGCAGACATAGCTAGATTTGAAATACCCCAGTTCATTACTTCTAGTTGCGTTCCCTAAACTGAGGAGTAACCAAGTGAATGTTGTCAATTGCCGGAATATGGTAACAGGCTCCAAAGTTAAACTATATCAACTAATGTCGACGACAAGACTGGACGATACCAACAATTGCCTTAACCATCAGGGAACCGCAAGAAAGCTGATTACCTTTCACCTTCTAAACATTGCATTCATTCGGGTTTGTTCTTGCTTACTAGGAGGTTAATATTTATGTAAGCGAACCCCGGCTCCCCTTCCTCTTAGTATGTTTACCGCGCTTCTGCCAAGTCTGACCGACCCATTGCGTTGGTTGATATTTCCAAAGTCCTAAGGATCCTTCTGTGAGAGTTTCTTGGCAAGCGCGCGGAATCGCTCGCAACCTCCTCGATTAAGGCAGGGAAACAAAAACATCTCTGTCGCAACCAATAATCCTATAGGAGTAGTAGTCCGAGGTGACCAATGATGGTAGTTCGGCAGACGTGAGAACTATGCACGGTACATTCAAAGGGTTCCACCCATGCCCGCAGAGCTTACGGAACCCACAACTAGCTTCTATGACTAAGGTAGGTATACTCTAAGTAGATATATGTTGTTGAGCTTGGGGTTCGTCATTGAGGGTCTTGAAGCAAAACAGGGGCTATTATGCCATCGTTGAGAGACTGAGAGACTAAGTCTTTTAAACTTGAATTTCTATATAAGAAAGCTAAATCATCCTGTTCTCTCATTGCACTTCCAACACAGTCTTCCCATTTCATACACTACCGTGACCACTATTACCAAGCATTTTTGCCTCTAAATCTACAACCGACACTACTCTACACCGTCAACATGCAGTTCACCTTCACCACCGTTGTCGCCGCCCTGGCCATGGCCACGATCAGCGAGGCCCAGCAAGCTTGTGTTTACATAGAAAGCCTCGGCGGCGCCTGCAATGGCTACTACCCTGTTCAGTGCCAGGTTCAGGAAAGCCCGTTCCCTCAGGCAGGAAAGGTCACCAAGTGCTGTGTTCAGGGAGTCTCTTGCTTATCATCATAAACGGTAATTATTACTACCTTGTCAACACCAAGTTTAGTTTCGTTTACTAACTGACTATTATTATAGAATGTCAGCAATGCATGCTGCGTAATCTCGCGTTTCTGACTGAAGTCGCAATGCTCAAGTTTGGCTGCGGTGCGCTTTAGGACCTTCAATGCGGGCGGGAAGAAGATGGAATTTGCGATGTTTCAGAATGGATCCAGAACAGTTCTCAGGATAGCTGCAATATTGAACACTCAGTACGGGAGACTCTAAATGCTAGAACTTCCACTTCGTTTCAAGGCTACCATACCAATCAATACTAAAAACAACATATTCTCCATTTCTTGCGACTTTCGCGGAAAAATCACAGAAATGTTCAAGTGTTGGGATTGAAGCCTCTAGGACTGAAGGTTCTGACTTACGGAACTGGCTTGCTCCTATCCCGCGTTCCTTTTGATTACTAGGTAGAGGCGTCTACGTGACCTTTACTCTTCCTAAAGTCCCGACCTCCTTCCTTAATCGAGTCTTTGTTGGCTGGTCTATGCGCGGTTACCCGTTCGGGGTATTCCACTCCGAATGCTATCTCTCGAGATCGGTCGCTCCAAGGTTGATGGCCATTTGCCAACTTTCCTTCCTTTCTTACTCAGTTGCCCATATTCCGAGGTCTTTAAGTGGTCGTTGAACGCTGTTGTCGATAAAGGAACGGTATTCCCATTCGAGCTTCATGCTTTAATTTTCCTTGTAGGTGCGCTCCGATAGTACATAATGAGTTATTCGTACCATATGTCAACGGCAACATCAGGTTCGAGCATCGTATCTTTGTTGGGTTATGCGACAGTGTCGAGTACCCAGGTTTTAAACTGGTTGATTGTTTTTACCAGACTGACATACTCTTATATATATGCATTGTTTGAGAATAACGCTTTCCAATTTGTAGTGCTTTGAGTCGGTGCTATTTGCTGCGCGTCCGATCATATCATACTCATCTCCATGACGCTTCTTGGTCGGACGCGCTCTCGTATCGGAACCTCTGAATAAGGTTGGTAGTCAACCAATCGGTAGTTTTATGTAGAGATAAGACTCTTAATTATGAAATATAAGCGATGCCTTGCAGCAGATGGTAATTGGGTATTGATTAATGTAACTGGCATGTCGTCACTTGTGAGGGGCATCGCGCTCTCCCGCTAGAATAAGAACAGAATAGTATGGAGGATGGGTCCACTCCTACATCTAGTCTCTATTTGACCAATGGCGCGGATACCCTTATACTCCTCATATCTGACAGGCGTTCTTCTTTAATCCTGATGGAGTGTTTATAATTAGCTTGCTACTTCATGCCACCCGCATCGTGAGCGATAAAACTATCGTTAAGCCGTTCATGTCAGTTGGCCGCCAAAGAGATGGACATGGATCATTATATCGGGTTAGTTGTGGCGGTGCATCGGTAAGGGTATTCGTATATGTGATCTTGTCGTAAATAGCATCAAACATATCTGCAACGCTAGACCCTGGTTACCTCGTCCTAGGGATCAAGAAGTGAACTTCTTAAAGTCTTGAATTCCGATAGCAAACTTATTCTGTCTTACCTACCGTTCAATTCAATGCTTACAGAAGATATATTCTACTTGCGCGATGGAGAATGATATGAAACAACGCAATGCGCCCCTGTCAGCGAATTTTAATCTGAGAATAGCATCTATCTCAGAGAACTTAGTCAGCCGATATAAGGCTCACCAATGGGCGCAATCAGACATCAAGTTTCTGATCTATGATGACACGGATGTTAAGACCAATGGCTACGATAGCGACGACGAGGAGGGAATGATGAATTACGCCTTACAGATGTCCGTTCAAGATACTCCGGAATCTTATAACCACCATCCCACGAAGACATCCGAGCTGGAGCTACAAAAGGACAGCGAAGAAGCCGTTCCAGCTTCCTCTCATGGGGGTGAATCTCAGACCGATGACGAAGATTTCGAGTGTCGTGTCTGCTCCACGTGCCCGGAATCCCCCAGCAACCACAAGACACGGAAGTTCCGCCTGTTCAGACCGAGAGATGCGCTGCCTGAACTTTTCCAAGATCCGGACAAAATTGCATCCGTCGACATATGTGCGCATTATGTAGCGGTCTCCTACTGCTGGCCAGCTCTTCCGCAAACCGACGACACTCCGGGAGGACTATCGGGATCGACGTATCAGATTCGCGAACTTGACGGATCCGTGCGAAAGGCGCGAGCACTCGACGATGTTCTCGACAGGGCTGTGGATGTAGCTAACTCGTGTGGCCTTCGCATGATATGGGTCGATCAAGAGTGTCTTCCGCAGCCGGGATGCGACAGTTCGGACAGCGAGAAGCACGAGCAACAACTCGGGATTCAGGCCATGGATATCGTCTACCATCGCGCTCTCATCACCGCAGGTCTTCATGACATTACCATCACTAACCCTTTGCAGATGTCTGCCATTTCAACTATTGTGGATATGTCCGAGGCGAGACTGCAGAACGAATTAACAGCCGAAACCATCGCGTACGCCCTGGATTTCCTCAAATCACTGTTACGTGAGCGTTGGTACACACGAGCTTGGGTCGCCCAAGAGGCGCTGAGTGCAGGACCGCGCTTGATGATTGTTCTGCGACGGGGTGAAAAAGTGAGATACACAGACAAATTCCGTCTAGACCGAAAACGCCACCACACCCCTAGGCACACGCTGGATAATAGCTCGCGGAGGATGGCATCAGAAGCCATATGCCTCCCTGCCGACCAAGTGCGGGACATCATACGCAGTCTCCAGGCCATGCTTCAGTGGAATTTCTTTTCCAACGAAAAGACACTACAGGGAGACGAAGGGTGGCCTCAGAAACTCGTACGAGAAACCGAGCGGGTGTTGGAGGCGGCCGAGCAGCTGCATCCGCGGCTGTCAAGACAAAATGGCCCGATCGACATCCACGCCATAGGGGGCTACAGCTACGGAACTCGCTGGACGGTAGATGCGGCGGCTGCCTTGACGATACTGAACACACGCGACTGCAGAGACGCAGAGGATCTGGTGGCTATAGTCGCCAACATGTGCGGCTTCGACATGAGATTGGACACTCGGGCTGTTCGTGACCACGGTTCGGTCCGTGAGGCGATACTAGCCTTGGCCCTCCTAAACGGCGATCTGTCGCTCCTGGTTCCCGATGCATACAAAAATCCCAGCATTGAGTTCATCGATCCGAGCCGCAACGGCGGCTGGGCGTCCCCCTTCGACCGAGTTGCCATGGAGATCGATCATCTGACCGTGAGGAATTTCAATCTGCACAAACTGCCAGTGCCCGTAAACATCACAGAGGCTGGAGTTGCCTTGGCCTCCTACGTGTGGGAGGTCGACGATCAGCTGGATCTGTCCCCCATCAAATACCAATACCAGCACATCTGGGAAGCGATGAAGTGTTTGAACCTCGCCATAGACTGGTTAGAAAAAGAGACCCCTGAAGAGTTCGTCGCGCGAAGAAACGCGATAGGGGCCCATTTTGGGAGGCGGGTTGTCTTACGCCAAGCAAGGGAAGACTTGTTTCTGACTGACGAACTTCCGCAAGGATCCCGAGCATGGGGCGATATCGACAGGGCTGGCGTTCGGGTTACGCAGTGGATGTCCGCTGATCGTGTCAAAGAAGCGCCTGAAATGCAGCGCATGGTATCGGAGATCGTCTTTGCCATATTGCGCTTCCTGTACAACACGGGCGTGTCAGACTCTCGAGCCTACGGGCTTGCCAATAGCATATGGCAATTTTTGCGCGTCGACGTCGTCAATGGCCGGGACGATCTACCAGACGTCGTGAGCGAGGAGCTATGGGAGCACCCGGAAGTCATAACAGCTCCTTTCAAGACATTGAAGCTTGATACAGACCGCAATGGGCAGTGCAGCCAGCTTTGGTTCGTCGATAGGATCATGCGACACGGGAAAGTCTGGATCGGGCGCTATAAGAAGTGCCCATCATCTAAGCCACCCGAAGAAAACATGCGAAGAGCCGAGTCCCCGACACATGCAAAGGACGAACAAGCGATGGCTAAGGCGCAGCCCACGGAAGAAGGAAGTTCAGACCACGAGCGCCCCTCAACATCGATCCTACAAAGGCAACTAAGAAGAACAATGTACGCAAACTTGATATCGATACAAATACCTGGTGCCATGCAAGGATCCCCGCGGGTGAACGTGGGGACGATGAGCACCTTCGTAGAAGTGACAACCTCCGGCACCTGGGAGGCAGCAGCCGAAGAAGCACGCGGCAGCAACCTCGTGTCGGCCTTCGACGTCGAGGGCCCCTGCTTGGTGATGACGCCTTATAATGCCGATTGGGAAATGCTGCCACGGCCAGCGCTCAGGAGTCAGAGGGTGTGCTGGGTGATTGAAGCCGCAGGGCCAGGTGGCGAGCCGATGGGCGCGATAGCAGATTCGTCCGATATTATTAGCCGTGATATTGCTGGTCAATTAGCAGAGTCGGCTTCGACTTCAAAATGCGCTGAAAATACCGGAGACGAGAAGATCGCTGACTGGAACAAGCGAACTTATAGAGTTACTCGAAAGGTCAAGGGCTTGTGGCAGCTTATGGAGCCTCCCATACCTGGATTGTGCATCACTGTCGTGTAGTAGAAAACTCAGTATTATGACTGCGCTGAACAGTTTATGCATGATGCAACGAAAGGGAGATCCTCGGAGTTCTCAGAAAGACCAATGTGGTCAAGCATTCAATCTCGCGCGAAGTCCAATACTCTTCAGCAGCCTGCGACAGAGACGATCTTCCAGATGAGCCAACGCCTGGAAGTAGCAGCGGATCTCGTGAGTTCAATCGATCACACTGCCTAGAATGGTGAATGCACAGAGATGGGAGGAATCTAGTGACCTGGCAATAGCTGCAAGGAACCCATGCAATTTATTGAGAATGAAGGTGTGCAGCCGAGGCAGTGGTTGAGAAGGCTGCTTGGCGGGACTTACAAGACTCCCGTGGGAGATTGGGAGAGTAATGTATATAGGTGCGTTTATTGTTATGAATTTCCGCCTTCGGGCATTTGGTCAATTTGAAACGATACAGAGAAGATGTAAGTAGTTCCCCAGTTCGAACCCGCCCGCCGGCACAGTATTGACTTCTGTTACAGTAGCATGGCCCCTGCACTAAGGATGACACGCTTTTCAAAGAGATGCAACCAATTTTTTTCTCTTTTTTTTTTTTATTTCATTAAATATTACATCGCGCTTTTTTTTATAGATATTATCCAGGTCGCCTTGGAACTAGAAAGGGATTTTCTTATATTTCACCTAAAATCCGCAAAGCTGTGTTGATACAACCGAACAGCCATCGTGCCTGTAGTACGCTCACCTTGGAGCTGATATTTAAGTCATGCAATGAACACGTGCCAACCCTACCATTTGGAAATATCCAGGATGCGCAATTAGTACCGATCAGAGGTGTACACGAAGTTCGTGAAGCTATATAACATGACACGAAGACTCACTGACTCTATGAGCTTGATAATGGTCTCTGTTACATCGGCGCCCGAGAGAAGGAGACTGCCACTTGCACGATCGGGACTTCCCTACAGTATAAGCGCCAGTCAAGTCGTTGCCTCCCTGCAAGTGAAGTCATGAAGACAAGTCGGGCTTGCCGATATTCTTCTCTACCGAACCCGAAAAAAAGCCAAAGCGGACAGCGAACTTAGGTACGCCCTTCAAGTTTCTCGATGCACACCAAAAAAGAATGGCCTGTGCAATCTGCAGACACCCGCTAGAAGATCATGAACCAGCAATCCAGGTGCTCGGGGAGCTACCCTTCGAGACAGTCAAATGCTTGATGCAACACCAGTGGCAGAAGGACGTCACGAGGATCGTCTACGCACACGCGGAGCACTACCACGACCAGATGCTGTTTGAAGCCCCGCCCCCATTGAAAGAGCAGTTGCAGTACATTGAGGCCGACATACAGAACCACCGCTCCAAGTTCGTCATGCACTATCTGCACGCCGTGGGTGAGGTGCATCGGATTGAGGAGGTCGGCAACACGCGCGTGACGATGGCAGATGAAATGTTGCTGCGTATAAAGCTGTATGTCGACCGACGGGTCCTGTCACGTATTCCACTCTCACTCTACTTCCTGGCCTGTTGTAGAATCATGCCCACATGATCACAACAACGCCACCCTTGAAAAATCCACCAAGCTCAACAAGCGCATATTTTACCTAAGTAGGTAAGGAAATAAGTATGCAGTTAACTGACAGTCCCAAACCTAGGGAAGACGCCCTCGCCTACGAACCCCCCAGCGACCTCGACGCCGTGTTCCGGCAGCCGAAGCCGTTTGCGTGGAAGGGGACGACGCTGCCGGAGCAGTCGCAGCGGTACCTCGAGATGGCGCAGGGCAGCATCAGCCGCGAGAGCCACATGTTCGGCCACGGCTACATCCAGGAGGCGATCGAGCACAAGCTGATCACGGTCATCTCCATCGTGGTGCGCCTGTACGGCGCCGTGACGAGCGACGAGTTCGTCATGCTGGTCCCCAAGGCGCCCGATCCGATGTGGTGCTGGAGCCAGAAGACGGAGCTCATTGAGGAGTTTCATGGGTTGACGCTGCTGGACTTGCTGTGATGGAATATATGCATATGTTAAGGCTGTTCGGCGCATTAGGTATGGATACTTGTCTTGAAATTACCGCACGCATAGCCAAATGTTGCTGCTTAATGCATTTTGAAATTGAAGCTTCATCGCTACACACCACCTGATGTCTTTGAATTCAAATAATTACAACGTGGAAAGGAACAAATACCAATTTGGACTGTTGCCAAAGAAGAGACATAAAGAAGAAACTCCGACCATCAATTGCCCTGTTTGTGATACGCTGGTGCCATCTACATGCAGGTACCGCGCCTATGACGGAAGCATGAGGTAGGCAGGCGCCCTGCAACGAAGGCCAATCAACCCCGCCATCCTCACCTTAGTTGGCATGAGACCAAAACTCACGACAATTCGAGAATGCCGACGAACAATACATGAAATTTAGCAATTTCGTCCATAAGCTCTTGCCAACCTGTGCAGCTTATACTTAATTGCCTCTGCGTCAAACGGGCTCTTTGAGATACCTATCTGGTATACCCAATCGCGAGTAGCCCTACGTCGCCAATTCGACCTCCCCGCAGCAGCACACGCGGCAGCACCTCTAAATCGCCACCCAGGAGCTACCTACTGTACCCATCTTGAACATCAAAGAGGATCATAGATCATAAGGTTCCCAATCCGACAATATCGATACCTTCACCCCAATCAAAGCAAAAAATTCTATCCCAACATTACCCAGATTCACAATCTACCTACCTACCTGCCTGCTAGCTTACCTGCC
The DNA here is from genome assembly GCA_022453515.1 of Astrocystis sublimbata. Classification (NCBI taxonomy): domain Eukaryota; kingdom Fungi; phylum Ascomycota; class Sordariomycetes; order Xylariales; family Xylariaceae; genus Astrocystis; species Astrocystis sublimbata. Next base: position 9,417 of record JAJNNY010000001.1, on the reverse strand, counting down.
GCACCAAGTAACCATTTCCATATACTATACCTACTACCTAGGTCCAGCAAAATGGCCTGGCGCAGCTCGGGAAGCAGCAACAAAGCCCTCGTAGAAAACCTAGTCAGGAACCGAATGATCACGAGCGACGCAGTGAAGAGCGCCTTCCTCGCCGTCGACCGCGCGCACTACGCGCCGCGCTCGCCCTACGAAGACAGCCCGCAGGGCATCGGGCATCGTGCGACTATCTCGGCGCCGCATATGCATGCTAATGCGGCGGAGAGCTTGCTGCCTTACCTGCTTCCCTCTACACATGCTTCTTCTGGTGGGAAGAGTAGTGGGAGTGGACGACGCGTCCTGGACATCGGTAGCGGGAGCGGGTATCTTACGCATATTTTCGCGGCGCTTGCGGGCGAGGACGCGGTGGTTGTTGGGGTGGAGCATATTGATGCGCTGAGAGCGCTGGGAGAGGAGAATATGTCGAAAAGTTCTGAGGGAAGGGCTTTGCTTGCTTCAGGCCGCGTCAGGTTTCGCGTTGGGGATGGCAGGAAAGGGTGGGTTGAGCCGGAGACGTTGGCGGAAGCGAGTGGGAGGGGGAATGTGCCTGATCTTAAAGATGCGGAGGGACGGAATGTCGGTGGCAAGGCGGATGAGAGTGAGGCGCAGGGCTGGGACGCCATTCATGTGGGCGCTGCGGCTGTCACGCTTCATGAGGAGCTGGTCAAGCAGCTGAGAAGGCCGGGACGCATGTTTATCCCGGTGGAAGATGAGGAGGGAGGTGGAGGCGGGAATCAGTATATTTGGGTCGTGGATAAGGATAAGGAGGGCGAGGTGCGGAAGGAGAGGCTTTATGGGGTGAGGTATGTCCCGTTGACGGATGCGCCTAGGTAGGTAGGACGACGTGATTGGGAATGGTTATGGCTATGTGGGAAATGATGATGATGATAATGAAGGGTAATTATAAGTACTTGCTTGCGCTGGAGGGTATGGAATGTTGGTCGAAGTCTGTCGTCGGAGAAGCATGAGATTGTATCTGTATGGTAGTATAAGGTTGGGACTGTGACTATTGAGGGCAACGACTTGCAATCTTATCAGTACCCATTGTCGCCTTGTTAGATCTACGTTTCTTGCAATGACTTATGACTTATGACTACCAATATACCAATATAGAACCTAGAATACATCAATGCAAATATTTGCGATACTGAAATTATCAAGAGAGAAACGAGAAGGATAATCTTGTCTGTTTCCAATTCCCTTTACTTACATGTTTTTCGTTGCCCCGGATCGATGATCATCGAGTAGATGCGGGCACTTAGCGGACCTAGCCGGAGTTGCTGCCGACGGAGTGGGACTATCTCCTCGCGGGCCACTACCTCCGGGCTTTGCAGTGACTGCAGGTGTGGCTGAACAGCGTGGCTTCCAGTGGTAGCACTCAACGCCCAGCAGAAGAGGTACGTACTGTTTGGCCTGTCGCAGCTCGGCACTAACGCGACCAATGACAGCAGCGCTTTTGTCATGAACAGCGCTGGACTCCACCAAAAAAGCACCACCAAGCCTGGCCCGGCTGGCCATGACCTCAAAGCTAGCTCACATCCCCGTCTTCGCCTCTCCTACCACCACCAGCCATTGAGCTCGGCCGACGACCCTCTCCCCTCCATCCGACCATCCCACGCCGTCGCCCCAATTACCCAACCCATCATGCAGGGGCTCACCACAGCGACGACCGCCGCCATGCTGTCGCGCCAGCTCGTGCGCCGCCAGCCTCTGCCCGCCGCGGCCATCGTTAGGATAGTCGCGCAGCGCACCTACGCCACCCCGAGCGGCCCCCCGCCCGCCGGCTTCCGATTGCCCAAGTCGAAGCGTTGGGAGGAGGAGACCGAGAGCACCCTCGACCGCGCCGGCAAATACTTCCTCCTCACCGAGATGTTCCGCGGCATGTACGTCGCCATGGAGCAGTACTTCCGAGCACCGTGAGTTCACCACGCCTGTCGATATAAAGATTATTGGGACGGGAGACTGATGTGGTGTGCTGCTAGCTATACCATCTTCTACCCTTTCGAAAAGGTTAGTTCTACATACATTAGGGAATGATATCTTGAGGCGGGACACGACTTGGGAGGCAATGCGATGCGATAGAAACTCGATATCCAAGGAATGATGGGCCATGCAATGGAAGGAAGAGGCTAATGTTGACGGTCGATAGGGTCCCATCTCTCCCCGATTCCGTGGCGAACACGCGTTGAGAAGATACCCGTCGGGCGAGGAGCGCTGCATCGCCTGCAAGCTATGTGAAGCCGTAGGTCTACCCCTTGATATGTGTTACACATATCAAACCCCATACTACTATGATATCGCCCCACCAGATATTTAGTTTCGATGTGCTAACACATTTGATAGATCTGCCCGGCGCAAGCTATCACAATCGAAGCTGAAGAGCGAGCGGACGGCTCGAGGAGGACGACCAGATACGACATCGACATGACCAAGTGCATCTACTGCGGTTTCTGCCAGGAGTCATGTCCCGTCGATGCCATCGTAGAGTCGCCCAACGCCGAGTACGCCACAGAGACGCGCGAGGAGCTGCTGTACAACAAGGAGAAGCTGCTGGCCAACGGTGACAAGTGGGAGCCTGAGCTGGCGGCCAACATCAGAGCCGATGCTCCCTACAGGTAACGAAAAAGCAATTGCTTAAAATGAAGTCGTCGAGAATGATAATCAAAGAACGCCGTGCTGTCCTGTACATATTTATATCTCAAGCATAGAAACCCGTTGAAGCAAGCTTCGTTCTATTTGTGGCGCTTATACCGGGATTTTAACCAACACTCGCGATTTTTCCTGAGGGTTCTCCGATCACTCAATGTATAATCATATGCGATCAATGTATCGATGGTTATACAACAGTCAATGCATCATGGATTCAACAGAATATGGAAATGCCAAAGCATCATCTAGCCTATCCGGTGGTTGATATTGATGGCTTACGGACAGCCAATCAGATGGCGATAGGTTAGGTAACGCAGGTACCTATCCCGCCGTTGCAGCGAGTGGCCCTTCTACCTACTGGGCAGTGGTGCACTGTCACTGCGTCGATGGCTTCACGTGACTGGCTGCTTCCCCACGAGGCCCCCGCTAGGCAAGTACCTGGAGGGGTTAGGTACCTAGCGCCGCAGCTCCGCAGGCCCAAGCTCGGAGCGACGCTCGCTGGGGAAGAAACGAGAAATTTATCATGACCTCTCGTGCCGCCGTCATTGGAGAAGCTATCTCTTGCGCCTGACACTCAGCCATCCAGCCCACTTCCGACCCGGACCATCAACGCCCTGCACCCCTCCGCCCATCCACGCACCCAACGCCTCTTTTCCCACACCACAGGACCGTTCAATTGAGGCCCCAACCACCGCCGAGATGTTCCGAACTGCTGTCCTCCGATCGGCCGTTGCCGCCACTCGTGTTGCGCGACCCGTCGCTGTCCGGGCCTTCCCCCGAGCTACTGCCGCTGCTACCACCGTCGCCCCGGTCTCGAGGATCGCCGCCGTACGGATGTACTCTGCCGCCAGCGGCCTGAAGAAGGAGGAGGTCGAGAGCCGCATCATGGGCATCTTGACTGGATTTGACAAGGTGAGCCGCCGCACCTGCACCTACACCTGCAACTGTCTTGCATACCATTCAGCCTTGCATCCGTCCGCCCGCCTGCATCAGCATATGCCTGGCCATATTTCCTGCGTTGGCTGCGTTAGAGGAAGGGTGAATGGATCTCTTTGGGGGAAGGGATGGATTCATAAGCGCCATATGCATGCGTCGTGGATGCGACAGGGTATCTTTGAGACAATGGTGATGCCAAATGCTAATTATTTACTTTTCTTGCAGGTCAACGACCCGAGCAACGTACGAACTATCCCAACCTCAACCTCAGGGCAATAACCGCCCGTATTGCGACCAACGAATGAGTCGGAGATACTGACAACGGAGCAGATCAAGCCCACTGCACACTTCTCAAACGACCTCGCTCTTGACAGCTTGGACACAGTAGAGGTCGTTATGGCGATAGAAGAGGTACGGACACAAGCTCTCCCCTATGAAGGTCTACTATAGCGAGATGGATGAATGGTCTCTTTGTGTCTTTGGACCGGGCTCTCGCTATAGCTTAAGACCTGCACAAGGGGAAAGTTGACTAACGAACCTCGAAATAGGAGTTCAGCATCGAGATCCCCGATAAGGAGGCCGATGCCATCCACAGTGGTACGTTGATCGCAACTCCATTCCTGCAGGCCGTTGATGAGCGTGTCATCAAATATTATTGATTAGTATACTAACATGACTGTCTCTATAGTGAACCAGGCTGTCGAGTACATCCTCAGCCAACCCGATGCCAACTAGATATCTCACCACCGCCAATCCTGTACATTATTAAATGACTATCTGATGCCAACCCACTACAACCACCACTCACCCCGCTATTGATCCTATCTCCATTTTGTGCTTAGACTGAGGGAAAGTGATGTTGCGAATATGGGCAGATAAATGCACACTGGCCGGGCCTCGTCAACGCTACACGTGAAGCCGCCGATAGTGTGTGTGTGAGGAGCAAGACGGACGGTTGGCGATTGGTCGCCATGATGGGGTCCTCCCATCTCTACCTTAGGTGTTTAGGTCATTGGGTGGTTCTCACGCCCTTGTACTAGTGTATAGATCTTATTACTACTATTACTCGCCCCTTTTTATTATATGTTGGTGTTTGGTAGCTGATGGGTGAAAGTTTGCTTGCTTGCTTGGTCTTTCACGCCCTCGAATAGGGTTTGGTGAGTTGGTAGGTACATACGTAGATAATGTCTAACGGATTGATGGGACCTGCTCCCCTGATCTATGCACAATCGAGCTACTGTAATGCAGGCCAGCATCATGGCTAACCCTCGCAATACCAGGCAATGTCTTGTATAATGCATTAGCTTAACCCTCATCTCCTGGTGTGTGAGCGCAGGTGACGGGGTGGGATCGGATGTCTCGTAAATCGTTATAAATACACGTCGAAGTCTTTGAAATCTATATACATTTTATTGAACTCCCGTGAGTATATCAGCTCGCTCCGCTTTGAAGCAGTGTATTTAAGATCGCAGAAGCTTTCGCTTCCATCTTGACAAACGCATCCTCATCTGTGCTCTGGATGGTAAGCGCATTCCCCGCCCCAATATGCCATGTCTCGAAACCGCGGGTATGTGTATCTCTATCTCCATCTCCATCTCTAACTCTATCTGTATCCGTATTTGTACTATTCCCGCGTTTATTCTCATCATGTTGAGGACGAGCATGAGTATGAGAACGAGAGCCCCCATGCCCACGAACCATGACGCGCACCATGACGGCGAAATCGCCGCCCCCGCCAACATCCATGTACCCCATGACGCCCGCATAGATGCCGCGCGGCCGCCTCTCGACGTCGCGCAGCGTCTCACACGATATCTGCTTCGGCACCCCTGTCACGGAGCTAGGCGGCAGCGAGGCTTTGAGGATGCTGAGGCCGGTTGATAGCTCTCTCTCCGCCGTACTATGTTGTTCTCCTCCATCTTCCTTCACCCCTGAATTTGAGCTTTTAGATCGCTGCCCCTGAATAACACTAACAAGCCTCCACACGGTCTCCGCCTCCTCGACCTCCATCAGGCGAGGGACAGCCGTGTTCTCGACGCCCACGACGCTGCCCATCTCGTGCCGCATCTGGTCGACTGTCATCATGTTCTCGGAGCCTTCTTTGGACTTTTCGAGGATTTTGAGGGCGTGCGAGGATGTCATGTTGTTTTCTTTGCGTAGTGTGCCTTTGATGGGCTGGAATTGACAGACTCCGCGCCGGTCCCAGGAGAGAAAGCGCTCTGGGCTACGCCCCGCTACGATTGTTGATGAGAGGCGCAGGAAGGTGCCGAAGGCTGCGGGTGTGCGGTGCCGGAGGGTTTTGTAGAGGGGCCAGGCGGAGGAGGGGGAGGAGGTTTGGGTTTTGTTGGAGGGTATAGTGGTGGGTATGGGTATGGTGATGGTGCTCTCGTCCGTGAGATACAGCTGGTACGAGTCTCCCGCGTGCACAACCTGGTGGCAGCGCCGCGCTTTGGCGCGGTAGTCTGCTTCTGACGGGACTTGAACTGAGGCAGCGGCGAGCGCTTCTTGGATGTTGTTGTTGCCGGCTTTAATCGTTGCAGACTCTGGTGCTTTTGAGGGATTTGGGGTTTCTGTTGATGATGTGGAGTGGTTATCACGGATCGTTTTCCCGACGTCGACAAGCCATTGCGAATCACTGGGTAGCAGGCTTTGTGCGTAGACGTGGCCCCTGACGTGGTCGATGACGATGGAGCGATGGATGAAGACGAAGTTGATATCGGGGTCCTCACTACCGGCGCAAGACTCGTCCAACTCTACGCCCAGGGTCTCGAGGCCCGCTTCGTACGATATGTAGCCCATGAGGCCGCCCCAGAAGGGGCTTTCGGCGGGCAGGTCACTTTCCACATCCACACCCGAGGAAGTCCCGCGTCTTAGTTTGTGAGGGTTGTAGACTTCCAACGTCTCTTGAAGAATAGGCCATATTTCTTCAATAGAGCCCAGTTGCTTGGCGGACATGTCGTCTTCGGAGACGCCATACTCGAGTACCTTGGTTGTCGACCTGTACTGGATCTGCAGAGTCTTCCCGGGTATGACAGGGCCTATGATACTAAAGCGGCCCTCGTCCTGCGAGTCGAGAAATACGACTTCTTGCTCGCTATATCCCAGTGCCTCCACCAGCTCCGCAGACGAGATACCCGCGGCCTCATATCTCTCCCATCGCAGCGCCGTTCCCTCGTGCTCCGTCCCCGTGACCAGCCGCAGCTCCTGCAGGAGTCCGGTATCTGCGCCCGGGGTGATCGAATACTTAGGCACGGGCCCGGCGGGATTTAGTAAGCGCTCAGGCACTTGACTGATTTCCTCTTGTGTCGCTTCTCTCGGACCTCGCTGCGCAAGCCAGGACTCGGCGCCCCGCCACCAGTTCTTGATCAACTCCTTGCCCGCTTTCGAAGTGCAGATCGACTCTGGGTGGAACTGCACGCCCCAGAACGGCTTCGAGACGTGTCGCGCCGCCATTAGGATCGGGCCGTTGACGGCGTCGTCGAAATCCCAGGCTAGAGGCACGAGTGCAGGGCAGCTCTGCGTAGGTTCCCAGGACACAGTGGCTTCTTCTTCTTCTCCATCTCCCCCTCCTCCTCCTTCCTCGGGGCCTTTGCCTTGCCCTTGGGAATCTAGCTTAACATGAACAGCATGATAAAGCGCCGCATCAAACTCCTCAATCCCAGCAAAGATATCACCGCCCCTATGCGTGACGGGGTTGACGATTCCGAAACGCGCGCTGTGCAGATCTACCACTTCAGCACCATGCGAATAGCATAGAGACTGGAAGCCCAGACAGATTCCTAAGATGGGAAGCATGTGTCCCTCGTCGAGGTCCCAGAGGTGGTTGATGAATCCGACGTGTGTCGGATCTGCGGGGTGGCCTGGGCCCGGCCCAACGACGACGGCGTCGAAGACGCGGCAGATTGAGGAGAGGTGGAAGTCGACTTCGGAATCGTCCATGCGTACGACGGTCACGGAGATGTTGGGGAGGGTGGCTTTGAGGAGACCCACGACGTTGTTCGCGAAGGGGTCGCTGGAGTCCACGAAGAGGATGCGTCGGTGACGCGGGGGGTTGGGTAGTGATCCCATCTTGTTGGATTTTTTCTGGAACTATAGCTCTGTATCGTTTATATGTTTATAGAATATATTCTGTTATTGCGATTGGGAAAGGGAAGATGACGGTGACTGGATGTTAAATGGAAATGGCACAGTTACACTTTGAATCATCTAGCTCATACTCAGTGTCGTATCGTGTTATGTTGTGTCGAGATAAATATCTTATAATTTCTAAATTGCTTTTAAATCGGTTTCTGTATAACCGTATTACAAACAGCATACCCGTGATTGATCAAAATATGAATAGGAGCTGGCTCTGTTATGTGCAGATTCTTTCAAGTAATTTTGCACCGCGTCATGAGGCGCAAAAAAAAGCCAACATAGAAACCAAGCCAAGCGTCTTGATATCCATTTTTTACAGAAGTCGTCATGGCGTATTCCTGGACATACCCAAGTCCATGATGATGAATGCGGCTTGGAAGTCTTGGTCCGGCGGGCTGGGTGTTACTAAAAGGCTTGGCTGCTGTTGTGGAGGAGCATGGGAACGGCAAGATCTCGCCGACGGCACAACATCCGGAATCCTGGTGTTGACAACAATAAGAGTTTTACATCGAAATCCCAAAATAGTATTTCTCATTATGTAACGCCAATCACATTTCGGCCCCAAGCCTGTCCAGGCGGCGTCGCATTGCGCGCCATGAGTCGACCGCCGAGCAGAGCCCCATTGAAACGGCGCCGCGGCCGGCAGTGTGGCCCGGACTATTGCGTCATTGGAGGGCGATCATATGTTCTGAAACCAAATCTCTCAAGGCGAACATGAACAAAAGTAACATTGATTCATACTATGAAATTTAAATTGAATTACCTGTTTAGTTACTATCTAGTTATATAAAGCCTATCTTAACGTGTTTTATCTGTTAGTTATGCGATTGTTATTCCAGGATTAAGCTAAATATCCTATAGTTCAAAGTTTTCCCTATCGATGGGTCCCATACCTAAATCAAGGTGACTATAAAAGTTCGGGTCTGCAGCTCTAAACCACTATACGATTAGACAATAGAACGTTGCCAAGTCGAGAGTCGACCGTCTGCAGCCACTTACATACAGAGTCGTGATAATGATATACCGATATGATTGGAAGCGGGCGAGTTCCAACGAATCGACTGACTGTCAAGTAGCCAATTTTCCTTCCCTTGTTTGTGAATACTCTTTCTTCGCTTGTTGTCATTTTGCTCATCTAGGTTGTCTGGTAGTTAATGGGCGCAAATGTTTTAAGCGATGGGTAGGGAATTGGGAATGTGGTCGTAGTGGGTGCGTTGCTAGAAGTGTCGGCTTGCGAATCAGCTTGCTCGTACTCGAAAGTAAGCTCCGGAGTATGTGCGTTAATTAACTCGTTAATCTGCAGATCGGAAAGGTGATTATTCATCCGCTGGATTTTGTCGCGCGATCCGCTATAGTACTATGCGGCTCCATGAAGTGTTAACAAGAAAGAGGTACTATAATGGCCCAGCGCCAAGCACTGCTCAGATAGCAATATGTTGTCAATGGGGCATTGCTCACATGTGTGTTTCAAGACCAGGCGGCGGGTATGATTCTCGTCGGAGAGGTATCCGAAGTTGAGATTCTTGAAGAGATATTGATCTGTATGAATTTGTGTGGCTGCAGACGGTCAACTCCCCGGAGCTGAGGTCCTTGAAGGAGAGGTAGCCATTGATCTGCATGATGTATTTGTGGCAGGAAAGCTCCTAACAGCCATGCTGT